>OY720405.1:5109142-5746847 GCA_963082905.1 Oligia fasciuncula | reverse complement strand
AGGTCTGTCAAAATCACGCAATTATAGTCTTTATAGTTAAGAAGTTAAACATAACATCACGCCCGGTTTCCCCGAAAAGTTAGGCAGAGGTGTACACCAAAATTTCGCCAGTTTAAGCCCCATGCGAGGGGCGAGCCCATTGCCATCAACCAGGCACAAACCCAAACCCCGGGCTGCTACTGCGAAATTCCTGATGGAAAAACCTTGAAGAAGTTGAAATAGGTTGAAAGGTGCACGGGAATTTGACAGAGAGTACGTTGGACCGCGGGTCCGTTATTGTCTAAGTTTGTGGAACACGTGAACGCTTGTGTGTGGCCGCGCCAATGGGTCCGCGTTCTCGCTCGAACCGCTAGTCGTCGTCCGCTGGCTTAGGTCCGATGAACTGCAAGAAACAAGTAGCTCTTTGACCGTGCTCAACTTTAAGTGGCGAGAAAAGCAAAAATGTTCCCTTTGGTATGCCTAAAACACAGTATCTAGTCACCAATTCGTTGAAGAGATTTTTTTTAGGAACACAACATAATACCTAATACCAATAATTCCCATTGGTAAGCTAGATTAAGCTTCTAGTCGAAAAGTCTTTTGGCATTGTCAAAGCATAGTGCAGAAACACTAAGCAAGGGCGTGGAGAGGTTGGTGGTGATGATGGCCATACATTATAGCGGTTCCCTGTTCCCTTCCTCTGCCATTCCTGACCCTAGGCCAGGGTCAGGAATGGCACGGCAGCTTATGCCTTCCTCGCGCATCAGTTGGTACTCTGAACATTCATGAATATTATTCTGGCCGGGTCTACATTCATAATTCAAAATAAGAAATAGCCATCATAATAAAAGTTACTCACGAAGGCGTCAATGTGTCGACATCCAAGTTCTGCAAGCAGAACCATTGAGAGTTGAGGTTCTCATCGTTTTTGGCACAGTCCAAGGTTCCGTTGTACAACAGCAGGTCATCCATTAAAACCTGATAAAGAATGAAAGGTAAGCAGCTGTCCTTATATTATTCAAATAACACGGAGAAATGACACATTACTGGTTGAGTATCCCAAAGTAAGTTGTCGATAAATAATAATATCATACATGTCGCTGAATGCTGGCAGGTTAGTCTCTTATCACAGGTACGGGAAGGTTTGTAGAATGAATTTGAATTACTTACTCCGAACTCCTTGACACCTCTCGTTGGAGTTTTCCCGTAGTTCCAGATCTTTATGCCGTACACGGAAACCGGGACGTCGAATACAAAGTATACCCTGCAAAAGAATTAATATTGAAAGTGGATCACAGGTTTTTTTTTTCGCTTATATATATAGGTACACTCCCTCCCGCTCTCGTTGGAGCGGAAGGGAGTGTCAGACTCTTACTGACTAAAACCCACCCATGTTCCTTCCTTAGCCCTTTATGTTCCGGGCCAGCGATAACCCTTTCTGATAATCCCGCTGATTGCGGACAATCCCGCTGATTGATCACAGGTTTACGCTGGCTGGGATTTTATATTCGAAGGAAGCATCGAGATCTAAACTACTCCCACTTTTAAATTACTGGACATACACAGTGTAGGTTCTATCTTATCAAAAGGACACAAAAAATGCGCATTCTATACACAAGAAAAAGTGGTCATCACTGACCTGTTGAGCGTATGCGGCAGTACAGGCGCCAGCCAGGAATGTGCAGCATCGCCGACACGCGCATTGTGTCCGTCGATGAGTTTGTCGGGTGTACGCACGTCAGCCGCGCGCGGGTCCAGCACGTTCACGCTAGCTGGATGAGCGCATACGTCTGGTGGGCAGTAAATAAAGGCCTTAACTTGTGGTACCTACTCCACTGCTGGGTGTCTACTTTACAATGAAGAACGAAGCGAGGATAGTCTTAAAAAAAATAAGGCGATGGTCTGATGAGCGAAAGGTTAGTTTAATCCGCGCGTTGCAATTTTCACGCAACTTACCAGAAGTGGTTACCTGGAATACTAGTAAGCTGCTACCACTACCAGCATTGCATTGCATTGCGTTCCTTGAGAGCAATAAAAATGAACAATTAATTAAAAAAAACTAAAAAACCCGACTGCGGTAAAAAAATTAAGTTAAAAAAAACTGAAAAGCTAAAAACAAGGCCAGTTTAAATTAAATAAAAGTTGGAAGCAGGCGGGACCCATTTGAGTTTGAAAATATGTATAATAATTTTTTTACCGCAGTCGGGTTTTTTAGTTTTTTTAATTATTGTTTTTTATTTCCAGCTTTTTAGTTTACAAATTTGAAAGATGAAATAATTATTTTATTTAACGTGTTTTTTACGATTTGTCACTACGAATTACTTTTAACCATATAAGTTGTATATATTTTTGTAATCACCTTTTAAAACCCATAATTTTGATATTTCACTCGATGGAATAAGAAGAAAAAAAAAATCGAACTCCACAATATGGCACCCTAAATCCGCCATTTTACTTTGTTTAATGACACTCGCGCTACCAAGACAAATCTAAAGACGTATAATTTATCCAAATCCGTTCATTCGTTTAGAAGTTACGAGGGAACAAAGAAACGGACATACATACATACATAGACATACATACATAGACATACATACATACAGGTCAAACACATAACCCTCCTTTTGGGCTTCGCCGCAGTCGGGTAAAAAGAAGAGGGAAGTTTATGGTCAACACAGAAAACGGATTGATGTTGCAGTTGTTTCGTAGTTAGTAGGCTTTTCTGAATGTAAGGAAATAAGCTAGCTTACAAATAACATTTGGCCGTCCCCAAAATTGTTGTTGATGAAGAACCGCCAGGCAACTCTACAAAATAAGACACATCGTTAACCACAACTTACTTGTCTCAGTGACTGGTATCAAGTTCCCATGGGGATCATAAAGTTCAACGCCCGTCAGACCGACGTAGTACGGGTCGCCCCATGTGGAAAATATGTTCAGTTGCAGCACGAAACCAGTAGGAGCTCCCATGTCCAGGTTTGTACCGTACACCAAGCAGTCCATACGGAAAGTGTCCGAATCTTCCGCATCGTCCAACCTATTAGGGGGAAAAAATAAGTAAGATAATTTTTATTATGTGATTTTAAAAAGTTTTTAAAACGGCTTGTTTGTGATCTTCCAAAAGAAACCAAGTGAAGCAAATATGACCCAACATCACATGCCAAAGGCAGTCGCAGAAGAACAACTCGCATCTTCCAAAAATCTTTACCGCTGAGGCGCTGACCATTGAATCATCCAACGAGCGCGTTAATATAATTATAACATTTGAACAGTAAAGCCTAAATAAATACGGATAGCTGCAAATTACGGAATCTCGAGTCAGGTATCTTTAGAGGAGTATTCCGAGTATCCTACCTCTAACTTGCACAAAATGATGTTGGAAGTTGTAAGCAGTAGGTAATTGTTACCTGTCGTCAATAGCGAGCAGGTCAATCTGCTGCACATAATCGTAGCAGGTGTCTCCGGGAGCCCTACGCAGCAGTAGGGGCCGGTAGTGGAGCGCTGTATCATCCAAACAAATGCGTGCGTGTTTCGCCCCAATGTAGGATAGCTCCATATTGGCGTTGTAGTTCCAAATGCGGATACCTGAATGAGAAGTGAGCTTTGAAGAAGATAATGATCAAAGCTTGAGGGTATTTTGATGAAGTTTTGCGTAAGAAATCTTCTGATGGGGTTAGTGTGCTATTGCACGATGCAATTTTACGACTATTACGATGAAGGAAGAAAGAGTTCAGATAGAATGAGTTCAAGTGGTAGTACTGAGTATTAGATCACTCTTAGAGTCATCATTGTTTTAGTGAGAAAAAGAGAAGGCTACATATAGCTTTAAATTCCCTTCTTCACACTGAAACAATTCGAGCTGTAGAATTCGAAGCACCTCTTTCCGCAAAGGAACAATGAACTTAGTACCCGCCTTCATATAAAGTAGACTACAATCTGACCGCCCTGAGTGAGCTGCCAACAGAAATCATAAAAGATTAACAAAGCTTAGGAAACCGAAGACTAGACTAGGTACATATTCCCACTTACTAGTAATCTCAGCCGGCTCCAACAACTCCATAACAATGTGACAGAACTTGGTGCCGGCAGCGAAGTTTGTGCACCACATGTCTTCGAAGTCAGTGGTGATGGTCCTGCCGCTGAATAAACCCTTACACTCTATGAGGTTGCTGTGCTCCGGCGCCTGGTCCTCCGTTATGAAGGCCGTGTAGGCGTATGCACGCTGGACCTTTACAGGCTCGTTGTAGCAAAGGAGTTCTATGCCTGTTGAACGTAAATAAGAAACTATTGTATTTTTGGGATTTATCTAAACTCAAACGAAGTCTTTTTGTATCGCATTTTCAAATTTAAGACAGATTTAGAGTCAGCCAGAGTATCATCAGCAAATGCAAGGATTGTGGTAGGTAGGCTAGTGTTTCTAAATCCAGATGCAAGCGTAAAAACTACTTGAAAAAACCCTTGCTACATCAGCTACATGACACATACATAAATGTAACTCTGTCAAAGCCAGTTTAACTCGCGAGCACGGCCGTTGCAATCCGAAGAAATGTCGGGAATAAAGGTAACGTTCGGAAAGGCTTGCCTTTCTCCTTTCCTCTCCTCTCTGTCTTTAGCTAGTGTAGACCAATCCTGTCTGTAGTGTAGGCGTCAAGCTCGTCCCGCCATCTTCTCCTGGGACCCCTAAGGTAAGTTAAACACTATACTCACCTGTAAGTCCAATTAGATGCCTCTGTCCCCAATTAGACATGAGGGTCAGCTTGACTTTCTTGGCCACATACTTCATCTCCTTCTCCTCAATGTTCAGGGCTTCTAGCAGCGCCGTAGGGCTCATATTATGGTTGCTATCGTTGGCAGTCGGAGGACGTTTATCGTTTATGTTAGGGTAGTCGTTCATCGGTTCATTGTCCTTTAGTAATGCTTGGAAGTTCTTGTCGGTATGCATTATAGACTCTAGGATTGCTGGGTCCTTCGTGAAGAGGATTGTCTGGAAATTTTATGCGGGTTGTAGTTGGTTTCAACGAACGAAGTGAAAGGATCTTTATCCTTCTTCATGATGTGGGTTGGCGGTACGTCGATGTTAAATATTCAACGTAATAATCCGACATACCTAATTATCCCAGAACTGCTTAGGTTAGGTACTTAAACTTACCTAACTATAATTAGGTACCTTTTATTTTTTATTTTTTTAATTAAAGACCTAGACAGGAAGTAATTAATAGCTACGGTTACAACATGAATTACGTAAGTGCAGAATAATAAAAATCTCTACACATGTTTGATACCAACATCTATTTCATTGCAATCGATAGTCGTAGCTTCTGAAGTTTCCAAGAATTTTGAATCGATTTACTACGGATGTGTCGGTATCGGTAACATGAATATATTAATAGACAAGTAAAACGAACACCCTAGCATGTCATTTGAACCGAGTTTGTAACGCCTACCTACTTAATAAAAAACTGGCCAAGTGCGAGTCGGACTCGCACACGAAGGCTTCCGTACCAGAAGGCTAACACGCCGAAAAAAACACGTTTGTTGTATGGGAGCCCCCCCTTAAATATTTATTTTATTTTGTTTTTAGTATTTGTTGATAGCGGCAACAGAAATACATACCTAATTACTGAAAATTTCAACTGTCTAGCTATCGCGGTTCTTGAGATACAGCCTGGTAACAGACAGACGGACGGATGGACAGACAGCGAAGTTTTAGTAATAGGGTCCCGTTTTTACCCTTTGGGTACGGAACCCTAAAAAGAATATACGCGGCGACTTGAGAACCTCCTCCGTTTTTTCGTCAGTTAAAAATTACTGCCAGCTCGCATCTATTTTCAACACGATGGTGACGCTGCAATTGCGTTTTTTAAAGTCACTTTTATGGAGAGTTTGTCCGGATATGTCCAGCTTTTTGGTCCCCCTTCCGGACGTTTCCCGGCCTTGTAATTTATCTGGACTATTCGTTTAAAGGGGATATTTTTAAACTATAAAAATGTTCCGAATAAAGAAATATAATACTTAACTAATAAAAAGTAAAATATCCGGACTTTTTTATATGACCGGCTATATATTGTCGGGACTTTCCAAATTTCGTAATAGTAATCCTACTTACAATGCGACCGATCGACGTAACTTGGCGGGCCTGAATATAGGCACTAAGAACTTTCGCGCATGTTCTCTCACTCGCACTCGCCACATGTCACCATTTGGTTCCTAAAAAATCTTACTGCGCAGCCTTCTGCGCAAAGTTCGTATTGTACAGGTATGTACAGACGCCAGCAGGTCAACTTACCCGAAACTGTCAGATTTTCCCAATCAACCTTGAACCTTATGCTTTAGCAATAAAGTCGAAAATCTATTAAAGAAATCTGACAGATTGTAGTAGCTTGATGTGCTGGCGTCTGTACCTTATTTTAAACAGGGTCAAGTAATGTCCGACGTCTAATACATTACGCTACGTTGGTACAGTAGAAGGACCAAGTAGGTAAATCGAACGTGATATCATCGTTAGGATAAGCAGGTACTTACATCGCCAAAAGAAGAGAGTGGTCCTTTCAGTTCACCACTCGACCTCGCTATCTCTCCGTGGAATATAATTTGGTCATCCAGTTTGATCTGGACCAACCTAACGCCACGTGTTGAATATATTCGAGATTTGTTGTAATTCTGCAAAAATAACAACAAGCGGAATCGTCATTATCTTCTCGTGAACCAAAATAACAGCCGTAACAGTTTAAACACAGCGAATAAAGTTCCAATTAATGGTACAGACGCCAGCAGGTCAACCTACCCGAAACTGTCAGATTTTCCCAATCAACCTTGAACCTTATGCTATAGCAATAAAGTCGAAAATCTATTAAAGAAATCTGACAGATTGTAGTAACTTGATGTGCTGGCGTCTGTACCTACGATTCCACCGTGGCTCGCTGACGATAGGACGGCTTAAAAGACGTTTAGGTATGACGAAGGCCATTAATAAACAGAGCCGATACCAAACCCTACGACAACGACGGAATGCAAAAGTCGTCACGCCTTTGCATTCTGTCGTACGGTATGTATGGTATGGAATCATAAATTAAGAATACTCAATCCACACTTGCACATGCAAAGATCAATCGTAATAAAACCTCCATTTTCATCCGTCAGCTTCACTTACCCATATTCTCATCAAAGCCAGCCTCGCGCTTCCAGCCAGCAACACAGACAGTGCTATAGGGTTTCCACGGGGAGCTGGAACAGTCCACGCGTGTCTTTCATCACGAGTGCGCATTACCCCGTCTATTATGTTCTCTGCGCGACCGTGCTTTGATTGGTCCCCTGTGTCAGAGTCCGTCCATACCTGGGAGATTTATAAATGGAATTATTGTTTTTGCTTTACTTGGTCTACTTGCCAGGTCATTCATCAAGCAAGTACCATACCTTTTCAACTGTAACAGCATTGCCATCCGTATCGAAGAGCTCTAGTCCGTTCAGTCCAACTAAATATTTGTCTCCCCAATTGGAGAATATCTTCAGTTCTAACAGACGTCCTTCAGGCAATTCAGGAATAATAAACTCGTTTTTGACTTTGTCCTTTTGTCCATGTTTTGTTGGAAAGGAACTCAATGATGCTGGTTTCTTTGTAGAGTTTTTGGACATAGTTCTTTTGATAGAATTGCTATGTTGTAAATCAATAGAACTTTCTTTTGAAACGAGCTTTTTACGACTTTTTGTCTCTTGAGGTCCTAAAAAGAAAAAGTTTTCTAAATGGCCGCTGTTCAATACCTAACTCTGCTACGGAATAAAAATAATTTTCTACTTACTACTAGGACCCAGAATGACGTCATGAAAGTCGTCGACAGCTGTGTTATTGGCTCTTCGGTGTCGTGGTGTGACGTAATGTGGCAGTAAGTCTGATAGGAAGTCGTTTGAGGATGCGTTTGAAGAGTCTCCCCAGTCTAATTTACCCCTAACGTTATATACTCTCCTTCCGTTCTGGCTGTAACCTAGAACATGCAGTGTCAACGCCGTTATTTTAATGTTTTTTTTTCCAAAGCAGATCCACCCTTAGACCCCCTAAGGTCTGATACACAACACAAGGATTTCTGCTCAGATAACAGTTATTAAAAAACATTGGTTACCTTTATTCGATGGGCGCAAGGTACCAGCGGAATGCGCAACTGCTCCCAATTGTGGTTTCATTAACATATCCATCGTTGTGTCCAATGATGTCCTACGCGTTAGTCTAAGTAAACAAAAACAACATGCTCGCTTTGGTAGCCTTATTAGATATTTTAAAGATTTTTCGTAATTTTAATGTAGGTACCTACCTACTTAAATACATAATGCTAATATTAGACAATAGTGCACGAATAAGGAGCTAACTTTGTGAGAGACTGGTGCCTGAAGAGGTTTATAAAAAACCAGTGTTACAGGTCTTATTACTTGTGTTAGGTACCTATCCTTGAGTAGGTGTTCCTTACCTGCGTGCGTCCAACTGAGAACTTTCAATTTTATACTTTGTATCCTCCAAAATTGGAGAGTCACTGTTGCTGTTTCGAATATGCGTCTCTTTCATCTCCCTGAAACATACCAACTGTTTAACGTAGGCGTTCATAGGCATCGTTCGTCCTTGGCTGGCCCAGCCTTGACACGGAAGTTATAGAGTGCATTGTACTAAGAATTTCCATATTGACGTCTTACCATTATGTAGGTAAAGTAAACGAGTTCATTAATCATTCTGAGTGCTAATAGGAAAAGGTCGAACTTACTTGGTAAGGTTTTCAAGCCAGTATGGCAGCCCGTCTCTGTCTTTGTTTGTATAGTCAAGCCCATTTTGTTGATGTGCCATCCTTGAGCCATGAGAATAGTGTTATCTTTGAAGAAAATTTAAAAATCTATTGAATCTTAAACTCATTATTTCACCCACTAAATACGGTACGTAACGGTATTAAAACAACTTCCAGCCAGATCTACGTGAACACACTAAACAATTAATAAAAACGCTTTTTTATAAATATTATTGATAATTTAATCTTCATTCACACTTGCCTCTTTTGAAACATATTTTTGCCGCTGTTTGTTTGACCTTGGTTGCTATGGTTACAATGTAAGTACCTTACTAGTCTTATCAAAGTACTCTGTGGTACCCCCTGATCGCTGCGACGGATGCATTGTTTCGATTAGGTTCGGTCAGTCCAAAATATTCTCCCAAGATACATAACTCAAACCTTCCAATATCTACAAAAAATCTTAATCCTGGCCTGACCCAATTTATAAAGAAGGCCTTTTATTAAGTAATATAATAAAAAAGTCGCATTTCAACGATTTATATCATAATTTCTAAACGAAACAAATTACGTCAACGTCAAAATTAAATGATGAAATATTTGACAACTATGACAAGTCAATGTGTTGGTTGGTATTTTTGTTGCTTGTTGCGGTGGCAAATAACCTAAAATTGGATTCTATTTATATCAAGTTTTAAGTGAAATACATCAAATCAGCAATATAAATACATCTGAAACTGATACCCGTGTCTCGAGAAACATTTTACTAGTAAAATGGCCGATCAGGATCAGAAGAAGTTAGAAGAAAGGACGGTCAAGGCGGAGAGGGATGCCAAGGCAATTGAAGAGGAACTAGACAAGATCAAGAAAGGCGATCTCAGTTTTATCGGTGACCCGCGGCTAGAGAAACTGTCATCCGAGAACGAGAAGCTCAAACATCGCTTAGTTATTTTAGAAAATGCTATTAAAGCCGAATGTTCTGGGTCCAAGTCAACAGCTGTCAAAAAAGAATCGAAGAAACGTCCCACCTTGATCACTGACGTCAACTCTGTTGAGGGCAACATATGTTTAGTGGACGAACTAAAAAATATATTTGTAGTTGCTATTGCATCTGCATATCCTGACTTGAAGGATCCCCCAGTTGTAATAACGGTGTCTGGTAACAACCCAAAATTCGGAGACTATCAATGCAACTCAGCTATGGCTATCTCACAAATGCTTAAAGCTAACAATGTGAAGACCAACCCCCGAGAAGTGGCTAACAACATCTTGAATAAAACTCCAACTTCACCTTTCATAGATAGGATGGAAGTAGCTGGTGCTGGGTATCTAAACATTTATATCAACAAGATGATGGCTGAACATATTCTTAACTGTATACTACGCTTTGGTATAAAACCCCCTCCAGTGAAAAAAGAAAAGGTTGTTATTGATTTTTCATCTCCAAACATTGCTAAGGAGATGCATGTAGGTCATTTGAGGTCCACCATCATTGGAGACAGCATTGCTCGCATACTAGAGTTCTTGGGAAATGATGTCTTAAGGATAAATCACTTGGGAGACTGGGGAACTCAGTTTGGCATGTTGATTGCACATTTACAAGACAAGTTCCCCAACTTTAAGACTGTTTCTCCACCCATCTCAGACCTGCAAGCATTCTATAAAGAGTCCAAAAAAAGGTTTGATGATGATGAGGTGTTCAAGAAACGAGCCTATGCATGTGTTGTGGAGTTGCAGTCACATAAGCCTGATTACATTGCTGCCTGGAAACTGATTTGTGATGTATCTCTGCAGGAGTTCCAGAAGATATATGACCGTCTTGATATCAGTATTATTAATCGAGGAGAGTCTTTCTACCAGGACAGAATGGATGTTGTAGTGAAGGATCTAAAAGAAGCTGGGCTTTTAGAAGAGGATGAAGGCAGATTAATCATGTGGGGAAACTCTGATAACCACGACGGAATACCACTTACAGTTGTAAAGTCTGGTGGAGGCTACACTTATGATACATCAGATATGGCAACCATAAAACAAAGGGTGGAAGAAGAAAAGGGAGATAGGTTTATATATGTCACTGATGCTGGTCAAGCCACGCATTTTGTTACCATAGAGGCCTGCGCTCGTAGGGCTGGTATTCTCAATGATCATCAGAAGTTGGAGCATGTTGGTTTTGGTGTAGTATTAGGCGAGGATAAGAAGAAATTCAAGACAAGGTCCGGCGACACTGTTAAACTAATTGAATTACTTGATGAAGGATTAAAGAGAGCTCTGGACAAACTTGTTGAGAAAGGCCGAGACAAAGTATTGACACCTGCAGAGTTGAAGCAGGCTCAGGAAGCAGTAGCCTATGGGTGTGTGAAGTATGCCGATCTCTCACATAACAGAATAAATGACTATGTCTTCTCTTTTGACAAGATGTTAGATGACAAGGGTAACACTGCTGTCTACCTGTTGTATGCTTTGACTCGCATCAGGTCAATAGCAAGGACAGCTCAGATCTCACCTAAACAATTATCAGCTGCGATTGAAAAATCTGGCTTCAAGTTTGGCCATGAAGCTGAATGGAAACTTGGAAAAGTATTACTTAGGTTCCCAGAAATTATACTCAAAGTGTCATCTGATCTTTACATACACAGCCTGTGTGAGTATTTATATGAAATTTGCTCAGCATTCACAGAGTTTTACGACAAATGCTACTGTGTCGAAAAAGATAAGGAAGGCAAGATTGTGAAGATAATCTACGAACGATTAATGCTCTGTGAAGTCACTGCCACAATCATGGAGAAATGTTTAGAGATTTTAGGAATCAAAACAGTGTCTAAAATGTAACTACTCAAAGTAGTTACTTACTTAGTTTTAGGCATATCACAATTTTAATTTATACCTACCAGTAATAATTTATAATGCCTAAAGGTTTGTACATTAAAAATAATAAGACAAAAAATGTGTTTGTAAATTTTTTATTTATTGAGTTCCCAAAAACCTCTACAAAACTATACCAGGGTCCGATATCAATGGTAACATTGGTAACATCTGATAGAAAAATTAAATAGAATAGTCACTGGGTTTTATTTGTAAGGCAGGTAGCGTATCAGATATTCTATGACTCTGGTGCCTGCGCCAGCGATACCGATAAAAGGATTCCAATCTGGCATGCAAAAAACTCTGTTCGTAATTTCAAAACCAGTAAAGTATGCTGCCCAGTTATCGATAAATAACCACAAAATGTCAAATTAGTACAACTTATCGATAAGAGCATTGTGCTTCACTAAGAGTGGTCACAAGTAGTCATCATATAAGCTCGGCTGCCTAAAGCGAATGCGTTACCTGCCTTATGTTATTTGATGCTTGTATTATCTTACCATCTACAACAATACACGTTACATCACATTAAACATCGTACAGACAACAAGTTATACCTCCACACAAGTGTTCACCGACACATGCGAGATTCAATCTTAAGTCAATATACATAGAGCTCAAATTAAAAATCATTGTTCCCATTGAAAACAATAATATTTTTTATTATACATAGACTGGAACGGTGGACCCTCCTGCGAAGGTATTTATAATAACAAAATGATTATTCCCACTAGTAATACATCAAAATCTAGTATTATTTATAGATAGGTACTGAGTATAGTGACGTCACAATTCTTGAATAAGTGAATAATATGGGCACAATTTTCTTAACAGTGGGAAAGTATTAGAAGGCCAATAATATAGCAGTTATTTTTATTATACATATTTTTTTAAAGATTCATACCAGTCGACAGTTCTTTTTTTAAATTATTATTAAAAGATAAATATTTTACTTGACTATCAGTTTACGGAGTTTTGAAAATAGAGGAGTTTGCGACCCGAGGTGGTTGAAAAATAAAAAAAATACTTACTCCAAAGGAAGACGGCCACAAGAAAGTTTTGATTACTTTCAAAAATATGGAATAAGTAAGGAATGTTAATTTGAATTAGAAGACCTACCAATAGCATCTCTGGAAGACTTGAGACACGCAGTTGCTTTAGCAATATCAACATTTATAGCGACATTTAACAGTCGTAATCAATGATATTATAAGTAATAAACATCCGAATAGAGAACCTCCTCCTTTTTTAAGTCGGTTAAAAAGAGTATACACGCTAGATAGGTTATACGCTACGCAAGTCTTACGTCAAAGCTTGGCTAATTAGCCTAGTTACGTTTCGTCGTCTCTTTTCCACTTCCGATATCTACGACATGCCGTACTTCTTCCATGTCATCACCTATTATGACATGGTGCCATTTATGAAGATCGAATGTTTGCCGTTTTTGAAGATCGAATGTTGTTTATGTAACCTATCTACCTCTTTTTACTTATAATATCATTGGTTCGATAATATACAGCATGTATTTGGCTAGGTACAATCAAAGCGACGAGTATTACACACCGGTACTGTCGGGGACACACGATTCGACTAAATTTTTTAATGACTACAGAAAATTGTCTCCATCGCATCGTACGTATTTAATAATAGGTAGGACCTTAATAATATCCGAAACATTACAGTTTAAACACGACCCGACGCTACCCTTCCCTACTTACAAATACTTTGCACTTTAGAGGAATTCTCATCTATTTGATATACGAACTAGGTATCGTAACATGTCTACCTGATACCGTACTCTAAAAGAAACACAATTTCCCTAAATTTAAAATAAATTTGAATTTATTTCAACTAATCGTCGTGAGATTCCTATGTTAAAAATGAATTTTCAATTTTTAGTTTTTGTGCAATCTTGTAATATTTGATTATTACCCTGTGATAACCTTGGCTAACCGGTTTTCATGTTTCTATTCTCAACCAATTCACTAAAATGTCATAAGCCGCGCATCTATATTGCAATTAGCCTAATTATAAACCATCGCAGTGGCACTGAGTTGGTTTTTGATCTTTTAACTATGCGACTATAACCATTGCATAAAATTAATTTACATTTAACACACTTAAATGTTTGTAGCAAATACAATGACTAGAATTATTACAAAATCAAAATATAGCACTTAATTCATGTGACACTAAAGAACCTTCTATAAGGTAATCCATTGAAAGATAATTACAAATTAGCACATTTTATCATAGTAATGCCTATCGCTATAGCAAGAGTATTTGTAGTCCAAGCAGGTTAAAGGTCTGAAGTATATGTATTCGATCCCTCTGTCCATTGTGTGAGTAACTGTCTAAGTATATGGACGCTGCCGCGCTGTCCCAGTTCCGAACAGCGTCAATTGTTTAGCTATCGCAACTCGAGCACAGCGGACAATGGCGGCGGGTGCCAGCGTGATAAACACGGGTGTCATCTCCACACACCTCTCAAACACGTTCAAACTATAATTACAACCACCAATCGTGTAATCGATTATACAACTATGGAGATTCTAGTGAAACGTTTGTAAGTCTGGCAAAATATTACCTAGTCACACGAACGATTGAGCAATCCTTAAAAAATCTAAACTGGGGACCTATAAATAAATAATTTAAAATTAAATAAATATACCTGAAGATGTTTTAAAATTTAAAATCCTATTCAATAGACACGAGATGGTATATACATTCAACTAGCTACACTATAACGTACTAATACTAAGGAAAAGTCACATTGAGGTGTATAAAAGATTTCGCTGAAAAAACTGGATTTCATATAAGTATAATAAGTTAATAGGTATAAATATTTCTAAAAACCCTCAATACGATTTTTATATAGTTATTCTAAAAAGGGTTGGATTGGTCTCGAGATTCTGAGATACGACTACAAACACTACAACAATAGTACAATAAGTTCAACAATATGTTACAAAATATACACACATTTACCATCATCTGTAGTAGTTTGGCCGAACGTGGTTCATGCTGCTACGTCTAGTAAACACTCGTATCTATAGTGATTGTGTTAGGAAACCGATAGTGCACGCACCATACTGCATCCGAATGCTACCGTCACACAGAGATATACGCTATAAGGCTACGTTCACATGACAAGGGACTCACGCCAGCTATACAAACTTTTTACAAAACACTCACACAGCAACTCACAATCTTATTGAGTCAGGCAGTCACTTGTCATCTGAACCAAATTTACACTAAGGGTAAGAGTCACAGATCGAACTTTGACTTTACTTTAAGTTAAGTAAGCATATCATACTATGAACGATATGGTATCGATGGGTATGTTCACATCCGTATGGAACGGTTACAGTCACTTAAAGACAGGATGTGATCTGAACATGCCCAAGGGAGACTTCACGCAAAATACCCGATAGATTGTTTCACGGAACCATCAAATGGATGTAGGACAAACAATTCCTAAGTATGCAAACTGCGAAGGCGTACCTAATTTAAATTGCTGAACTACCCTCTTCTGAACATTTGCCCTTTTCTTCAATCTTAAATTATTTTTCCATTTCGAAGAAACTCCTACTCGGTGTTTATCGCTTTCGTACGACAGCAACGGGGTCATTCCGGACAAACATTTAAGTCCGTCTCCGTACATTTATGAATAAATAGACATTTGTCTATAAATAGTTTACCAGAATGGAACCGAGTTCAACCGATCGACAAGTTTTCAGAAAAGTTAGTATGGAGTGGCGCTGTTTAAGGGCTTGTACACAAAACTGCGATGCGACGTCGCATCGCAGCAATTCGTGTTGCAGTTTTCTACGTTGCGAATTCGCATCGCACCGATTCGCAGTTTTGTGTACAAGCACTAAGACGCCGCCCGCGCTCCTTTAGCAGATGACTCGATAAACTTCCTTCGCAATTTCCCGACGAAATTATCGATCGCTTATTCGATTACGAGCTCCGAACTAGTGCAGAGGCAATGCTACCGAAAATTACTGCAAGTTTTATGAGCTCGGTTAATTAAATTGAACACTGTACCCTACTTTCTTTTCCGTGGAACACTCGGAGCTCGTGTCTTTTCAGCTTATTAGATCGATTTTACAAAGTCCCTAAAATTATTTGTATTCTTGAACTCATTCACGTGTTAACTTATTACATTATTTACAAAGATAAGCTCTCAATATCAAAAAGAAGTTTATAAATAAGGGCCGCAACGTAGCCGTAGTATACCCATTGTGGATGCTGCTCTATGTGACCTTGATATGACAATATTGATTGCAGTACGGCGCTCCGAGAGGCCGGAAACTCACGTAACTGTATACCATGGGGCATTATATCCACTACCACAGCGACTCGAGCACTCTCTATGTTATGATAATAATCTACTTGCATACGAAATTATTCAGGCGACGTACTGTCTCACCGTCCCTTATGCAGAAATAGTTATTCGACGAACGAAGTTACGGAAAATGTAAGGTTGCATTTACGTTCCATGAACCATTAATGCCTAAATGAGTTTAATGGGATGGATAGATCTAATAGATTAATCGAAGTCTAATGATAGTGTTCCGCTATATTATGATCAGAGGCAATACAGACTTATTATGACCAAAAACTTTCATGAAATGACCTTAATCAAAGTGCTCACCCTACCGAATAAAAACAGATCTATCAGTTATTATATGTCGCTCACGGCAGTCTGGGCCACACAGGTATATATTTACGATCGGTTCCGGTTGACAGCATAAAACGTAGGTACTATAATTATCTATTTTAGTCTATTCCAAATCACTACATAAAACATTCACACACACATTACGAAGATGCTAACAAAGCCGCAAGATCACAGCTGCAATACCGTCTGTCGTCCGACGTCGGACGATTGTCGGCTGAATTATTTAATCTGCGGCCTTGTTGTCGAGTTAGGATACAAAAATAGCTTTAGAGAGCTCTAATAATGGAGATTCAATAGGTTAAACGGGCAGTCTTCAATGAGATTTAAGTTCTGGGAAGAGATGTCGTAGGATGGCCAGATAGTGCACTGTGGCGGCTAGTGCGACGAATATGTGCCATATGGCGTGGGCGAAGGGGATGCGGCCGTCTGACTTGAAGAAGAACACGCCAGCCAGGTACAGCAAACCGCCCATCTTTAGGTCCGACATCGCCGGGAACTGGTGCTGGAAAACAAATGCTACACGTTAACATGCTACCAACAAGAGTAAAATCGCAGTAGATAGCCAAATTGGATGTCTAATCGGTAAATTTTCAAGCGCGGCCAGAAAGACTTTTATGCAAGGTCAATGTCGTTTGAGCATTCGGGGGTTGTAATTGGAACGCCCACTTAGTTAAATCACCAGGGATTTTAATAAACTCCTGATTTGGCTATCTTACTGCTCACATACAAAATTACTCACACACATTATCAATGAGAACAAGGTCTCTATATTACATGCAATTTACACAGCACACTAAACCAAATATACCGTAGAATAATTACACCAAATAAAGCAATGATTGGATAATAAAGGTACGACTAGTCCTGTACCAACACAACGTAAATAGCTAAGGTTCAACAACCGACAAAGCTCGAATTTGCCTTACAAACTACTTACAAAGCAAATATACCCATAAAAAGGTCGTAACAAAGACAATTCTGGCGATTTTGCTTGGTTGCTTGGATCAAAGAAGGAAGAACTATATAAATAGAACGTTATTTTTAGAATAGGTTGAGTCATATTGTCTTTTTCAAGTAAAATCTATTTAATTAATATGCAGAGGTGACCTAGTGACGGGGTCGATACACGAGTTGTAGGTCGTGAGTTCATACCCAGGCAGGCACTTTATGAAATTACTTTCATCACCAATGCTCTTAAAATGGTGAAGGAAAACATCGTGAGGAAACCGGTATGTCCTAGAAGAACCAAAAATTCCAAGACATGTGACATCCACCAACCCGCACCGGTCCCGCATGGTGGATTCTGGCCCAAACCCTCTCACAGAGAGGAGGCCTGTGTACCTGCAGTGAGAAGTTTATAGGATCATTATGCTTAATATGCTATTGACATAAATGAATGAAAGTAGCCAAGCCTAGGATCGAGTCAAAAAGCATTCGATTGGAGAAGCTTATGCCTAACTGTCTAGCAGTATAGGTACTTCTATTATATAGGCTACTGTCGCTACTGATGATTATGCTTTTTCAATGCTAAATATAACTTCGTAGGTATAATCTTTAGTTGTTCACAAAGAACGAAATGTGACTGACTATTGGCAAGAGTCGGCATGTAAGAATTGGGGATGCTTCACTACCGAATACACGTGGATTTGAATAGTGCCAACGTTTAGTGACGGTGCTTAGAATCATGTTTACCTCGTGAAAGAAATCGAGCGTGAACTAAGTATATTTATAAACGTTTAAAAATAATTATGGTGTATCCAGGAAATATTTATTTATTCATTTATTTCAGTCGACGCAGATAGATAAATAGAAATACCTTAACTTAAACATTTTTATTATAAAACAGTAGGCACTTCACTTCACTAGCTTAGTCTTGTGCGGTTATTTTGTTTATGGTCCGCCAAAAATTAAATCAAGTCTGTATGGCTAGGGCCTCAGCCAAAATGGTGCTTTTAGTATCGGCGATCAGCGATATACTGCTAATACTGCCTTCTAAAGCAGAGTCGCCAAAACGCGATGCAGCATTTATGAAGTTGCAAAATTGCGGATGCTAAAAGTAGCATGCCTGGCTCCGTTCGAGGTGGAGAATCGAAAATAAATACTTAAGTTAAACCCACAAAGTAAACACGTACAGGTTAAGCCGTAACCATGCCAACCATGAACCACGAACATGAACCATGAACAAACATAAGTGATCGTTATATCAAAAAGTTGATAGATCAATGTTTATTATTGAAATTCGTTTTCGAATTGATTGATTGATAGTGCTACTGGAATAAGTGCCATTACACCGAACGCTAAAAGTAAAGTGGGTAAACATTTTACGGTAGATAAATATTTAACAAAACATAAATGCATTTGTAGCAGCTGACATTGAAAAATGTGAGATGGAAAAGTAGTTGAGGGATAACCGACTGTCGTGGCATGGGCGTGTGATGAGGAGGAATGAGGTGCTTATGAGCTAAAATGAGAAAAATGTATAAATTTGAATAGAAATGGCGCTAACAAAAGATACATAACAAAGTAACGGAAAAAAAAAAGATGGATGGCTAAGTATGTAAGAGAATACTGAGATCACAACTGGTAGATGAAAATGGAAGAAAGAACATTGTCCGCGGACCTCGAATACTTATTTATTTATAATACATAGGGATAAGGGCAGGAGACACGTCAGAGGACGATAAGATGGGTAAGAAATTCGTTCAATATCTACAGTCTACACCATTTCTATAATATCAGAATTCAGTATGGAATAGTTGTGTAGTCTTCAGAAGAATTGTATATTCAGAGGACTCCAGTAACTGCTGTGAGTTTAAAGAGATAATTTCGGGTTATTATTGTTAACCCAAATTACACTAGCAACTATAGTAAGTAAGACTCATAATTAAATTGTCCCAAAATATCACCGATCGATGCGTCAATTAATTATTTCGACCTCGGAAAATACACAGACTATCACGATACTGCTTCATATAAAAGACCATTATTTTGTAACAACAATATCAACAATAATTCGATACCTCTGGGCTCAAAGGGCGTATAGCACATTTTGGGCATTTTGAAATTTTTTACTATTCTCACTCAGTTTTTGATTCTCATAACAATAATTCGATACCTCTGGGCTCAAAGGGCGTAGGTATAGCACATTTTGGGTATTTTGAAATTTTTTATTATTCTCACTCAGTTTTTGATTCTCATAACAATAATTCGATACCTCTGGGCTCAAAGGGCGTATAGCACATTTTGGCTATTTTGAAATTTTTTACTATTCTCACTCAGTTTTTGATTCTCTATCGATCAAATAAGTTGTGTTTACGTAACGAAAAATATGAGGTTGTATTGTACTTATTCGACATTTTTTTTGCGAAATTCGCTACGTGGATTACACAGATCGATAGAGAATAAAAAAATGAGTGAGTATAGTAAGAAATGTCAAAAATGTGCTTTATGCCCTTTGAGCCCAAAAGTATCGAATTATGGTATTGATGAATCTTCATTATCGCAGAGATAATGAACACGGCGTATAATTAACTTCATTTTGATTGTTCCATTTTATACTATTTCGTTGTGCAGAATATTAATATTGACAGTAGGTATTCCTCTAGGTACACTCGCCTGCAAAATTGCATGGATAGTATGGATACCCCAATGTCTATTTTCCTGTGAACGTTTGAGTTCAAGTTTTCGAAAATAAACTAGATGGCGTTGGTTTCTTCACAACTATGACTAATTTACGAAACGGAAGTAAGGAGTCGGGAAGAAACGTTCAATGAGCAAGGAGTTACACAGCTAATACATTTATCTAATTATTACATTACATTTACCAGCATACGTAGCTTAAATTATAAAAATAATAAAAGAAACCGATAGGAATAATTAAGTATAGGTATTTTTACCGACTTTATTAATAATTTAAAATTCGTGTTGGTAGTTACTTAGCAACAGGAAAAAAGCGCAGTCATCGCAGGTAAACAGGCTCACCTTGTGGGCTCGCCAAACAAAAAGGCACTATTAAAAATGATACTTAGAGGTTTATTTCTCTAAGATTGGGTGTTAAATTTTGTCGGGAAAAATACGAAATCCACGCAGACGAAATCGTGTGTGAAGTGCAAGTAGGTACAAACGAATAGATTTCCCACTTCAGACACTTTCCTCTACAGTCTACATAAAGAGCTTTCATAGAATTGCTACTGGAAAAGTAAATATTATTATGAATGAGAAACACGCAAGCTTTAATAAACCCACACATTCAAACGCTTATTATAAATATACACTCCGATACCGCAAAACAGAAATAGGTAATCTAATAATAACTGCAAGTGTTCAAGCAATAAAAACTAACTATAATGTTAGTGTAGCTACAAATTAAATACCTACGCACTTACTAATAAACGTTGTATAGCGTCTGTATACCTAGTTACATTAGTTACACAACCCTTTGTCTTCTTTCGAATGTCAAATTACTGACGACTGAAAGGGAGAAATCCGTGTGTAACTATTCATCTGAGATATAATACGTTTATTATTAAGGAGGTTAATTATAGCGAAGCTTAACATAACATGACGCCTTGGGGAAACCAAAGGGGTAGAGGAGTACCTACCCATAGTGTTACACCCACATCTATAAATAGTATAAATAATAAGGCTTATTATATCCATGCATAATTTTGAAGGTACACTGACTTAAAAGATACAGGTTTTTACCTAGTTTAGAGGTCAGGGTCTTTTTTACTGTGAATCACTTAGCTTATGCCATTTTTTATTTGTTTCCTGTTCAATGTAATGTTCGTGCATTTCTGGGAGTAATAAAAGATTATTATTATTTATTATCTCACCAGTTATGTTTAAGTCTCATGTAATAGAGGACGAGCCTATTGATATGAACCAGGTTTATATCCAGAGCCCGGGGCTGCTACTGAGAAATTCCAGATAGAAAAATCCAATAACACCAGCTGGGAGATTTGTAAAGAGTGGACTTATTTTGGTTTGCTTGCTCTACGTACTGCCAGGGAGAAAAACAGAAACAAAAATTGTTTATTCTGCACAAACAAAACGCACGTCTTTATAAATAAAACAAAGTCAGGTTAGTTAGGTAGGTACAAAATTTATAACTCAAGAACGGCTGATTTTTATGGACTTTGATTTGTTGGATTCGTCTCCGCCCCGAATAGCAGAATAACTATTTAAAAACAGGGGGGAAAATCACACAAAAAGAAATAATGAAGATACCGTATTAATTTTCTTATACGTTTTGTATAGAACAATTTGTTGGCGGTATAAAGGTTACAAATAGCAATAAGACATAAAATATACATACAGCGTAGTCAAAAGCCTCGTATTCAAGCATATAAAATAAAACTACCTTGTTCTTTTAAAAAAGTAAGCATCTTTGTAACCGGGCACAAATCCAGACTCCGGGATGCTACTGCAATAAATATATTTTTATCCTTGCTAAGAAATGCCAGATGGAAAAATCCAATAACAGTTTGCCCGACCTAGGAATCGAACTCAGGACCTCAGGCTCAGCTGTAGCGTTTGCGAAGTTTCTCAAATCAATAGACTCCAACGAGGCAGTACTTAATTATACATACCGCTATTACCTACCTAATCAGGGCACTAAGAAACTGAAAACGTTAACGTAGGTATTGGGAAACGATACAATAAAAAAAAAAATTAAAAAAAAAATGTAATTTCTTTCTTTCTTTTTTCTTTCTATCTGTCAAATGTCTTTAATAGATTTTCAAATTTATCGATAAAAGCATTAGGTTCAAAGTTGATCGGGAAAATTTGACAGTTTCGGGTAGCTTGATGTGGTGGCGTCTGTACATTGTAAATTCAGTCATGCATTATTGAGTTGCCGTCCATGAGGTTTTAAGTGATGTGTTTCGTTCATTGTGCTGCTGATCAAATATACATGGGTTCTTCTTTAGTCTACCTGGGAATCTATTAGGTGTAATTGAAATAACTGAAAAGTGAAAATTATAAAGGGTGGCAGGGCATTGACGCGCAAACTGAAACCATGTCATGTGCTGAATTCACGGTTTCAGTTATTCTAGACCGCGTAGAAATTCTTCGTCGGTGATCAAATCTGCTGTTTCATAGACAAGTGCATTACCTACGCGGTCAAAATGAAAGGAACAGCTAATTTTTATTTTCAATAATCGACGAAAATTTTCAACGCAGGGGTGTCCTGAATAATGCATATAGAGCACAATTTTTTTTTTCATAAAATCAATGTCTGCTGTAAACACGTCCCTGTCATTTTCTTTTTTTCAGCAACTAATTAGTAAAGAAAATATGCCCGTTTAAAAATTACAAAAAATGCCCTATTTTATTTACCGCCGTGATTAAAGGACTACCAAACAAATTACTTACAAAAGTTTTTAACATAAAAAAAAATGTTAGGAAGGTTTAAGAATGTTTAGGCATTCTTAAAATGTTAATGTAAAAAATAATTGAATCGCCTCAGTTTTCGACGAAAAAAAGGGGAATACGAAACGTCAATTTCGTCAAAATTTTTGTGATAATTTCGGTCTGAGCTGCAGCTGTCCCTATAACCCTACCTTGAGGTAAGGTTTGAGTTTCTTCAAATACCTATTTTTCAAATTCCGCGCAGGCCCCGTCCCCTGTTAACTCGACAAAATGTAAGAAACTTATTACTACTTATACTTATACTTATGTCGATGTTCTATCTACATCGTATCGATGCCAAGAATATTTTATCTGTTGCCCCGTGTGACATGGATAGCGCTTTCGTCAGCGTGCATTAGTTACTTTCCGGGTGCAAGTGTCAGGGCGCGGAGGTCATGATGTAATATGGGCCACCTAAATTGTCTTTCAATAGCCGATATAACTGCGGGTTTGCCGTCGGCCCTGTGTCTGATCTCTCCGGTCGTGTCGGATTGCCGTCCCATCGGAAAATGAGTGAGGGAAAATAGAGTGCACACTTGTGCACTACTTATATAATATCTCCTGCACCGAAGGCTGATCTCCGCTGAGATTGATCGCCATAGCCGAAATACGGTCTGGAGGACTTTATATGGGTTTGGAGTCGGTTTAGGGCTTTCTCAGAAAGGTCCCGAATGCTGTGCGCGGGAAGTCAATAAATGGTCAATTCCTCGAAATATTACAACCAAAGCAATTAATTTCTAATTGCACAATACGATTCTGAAGTTCAAAGGAAATACAGTCAATGTTACCGCCGCAGTTCCATGAATACTTCCTAGATTTTTGCTCACACACAAGCTTATTTTGCGCACATTTTGTTTCACAAAAGACTGCAGAAGCTAAATTAAACTGTATAGTTATTTCGTATAAAATGGAAGTCGAGAACATCCGCCCTTATGTGAACAATGAACACAATGTGGGTACTTCATAATATTGTAGAGTTCCAAGTCTCCTTTGGGAATGCGACCGAGTTAACTACATTTCAATCTCTCGACACAAGGCAGTTTCTAAATGGAATTTATGTAACATGATACAAAGCCTCGAGAGGGTGGAGGGTAGGTCTTGACGTGACAACAGATAAAATGTAATTACAGCGACACGGCGATGTTCAGGGACGCTTGCAGGACAGAATGACAATGAAATGTTAAAGGTCAGTATGTTCTAGAACTAATCTCATCACTAGTTTCGATCGACAAATAGGTTTTAGTTGTGATAACTATGAATTCTGACAGCTTTAAATCGAGATACAAAATTCGTTCTCGTAATCATCATCATAATCATCTTCATTTCTACTATCCCGACGCAGCATGATTTCTTCTTCCATATTCTTTTTCTCTTCCTTCATCTCAGTATTCCCGTCTTTTTATCCATTTCATCTTTCACAAAATCCATTTATCGCTTCCTTAGGTCTTCCTATATTATAGTAGCCATTCACATCCACACTTCTTCATGCAGTGTTCTAGAATACAGGCCTAAAATCGATTTAAATCTCGACCTCAAACTACTACTAAATACAATTTCAAAAACCTAGCCTACAAAGACACAAAACAGGACTTTTAAATGCCTGAATGGTGCAGAAAGCACTTTACTATCTTGTGAGAGACATGTTGACGGCTGAGTTTTCGACTTTTGTGTTACAGCTATGAAATACGAACGCTACGAATACGATGGTCTATTTTATGCCCAACATATTATATTTGTATGTTGAATAAATGTTTGTATATGTGTATCTTCATGAGAAGGGATGGAAATGGAACGGAAACAATTATGACTACGAGAGTGATGAATATATGTATATAATTGGTTGAATTCCGTAATTACGGAAACAGTTAAAAAGCTATTGTGTCTCGCGTGGATCCACATTCATAGCACGGCATACGAAGGGTTAATGTTGATGGTTGGAGGGCGAGAGGAAGACCAAAGAAAGAAAATTGAAGACCAAAGAAAGAAAATGAATGACAAGGTAGAAAATAAGGTGACGATGATAGACAGGAGAATGGAAGAAAAAACTGGCCAAGTGTGAGTCGGACTCGCACACGAAGGGTTCCGTACCACAAGGCAAAAACGCCGAAAAAAACACGTTTGTTGTTTTATTCTGTTTTTAGTATTTGTTGTTATAGCGGCAACATAAATACAGAATTTGTGAAATTTTCAACTGTCTAGCTATCGCGGTTCTTGAGATACAGCCTGGTGACAGACAGACGGACGGACGGACAGACGGACAGACAGCGAAGTCTTAGTAATAGGGTTCCGTTTTTACCCTTTGGGTACGGAACCCTAAAAACTATTGAGCCTACACCAAGTAACATGGACTAAAGAGTAGTAGTCAATCGATACGAAAAGAAGAGGAACATGGGGCCAGCAAACAATAGCTATTATTCAATAAGCATTCGACCGGCTATCGTTTCGAAATTGACACATTTCGATAACCCGATTTTCCTTGCCCCCGACAGCAAGCAGCTGTCGGAAGAATAGCGGGCATCTATTTGATTTTAACCTTTTGAACGCCAGAGCATAAACGCACGCGCGTGCCCTCCACGCCAAGCCACAATTTTAAATATACAAATAAAAACACACAAAGTAATGATTTAATTGTTTATTTCGTGATAAAGTGCACCGCATTTTTTGTCACATATTTGTGTCGCTCGTAATAGGATAGGCGACACACGACTGGCGTACAGGGCACGCGCTTGCTTGTCACGTATATGTGACAATGGCGTTCAAAGGGTTAAACAGACAAAATTTTCAGGTTTTAGCTTGTGAACAGCGTTTAGAGGACACCTACGATAACATTGATTGATGTTCGATACTGCTTGCTGTCGGGGCAAGGTAAATCAAGTTATCGAAACGTGTCAATTTCGATACGATAGCTTTTTGTATGGTTGTGAATAGCTATGCTGATCAGGTAGAAAAAGATGACTGGTAAACATAAAATTAATGTTATTGTGAAGCCTGTCTATCAATGTTAATGATTCACGCAGTTTTAGCGGACCAGAACGATGATTGTTTACGACTCCAGTTGAGTACGAAGTACACGAGGTAAAGTGCATAAAATGACCTTGACACTGGACTCCAGTTCACGGACGGATCGGTTTAATTAATACAATTACTCATTACTTAAACATACAACATCTTAAGATTGTCCCGCTGAGAAATCTAACTCTACTTTAGACTCTACGTAGGCTAGTTACCTACCTATATTTTGTTACTTGTAAACCTAGGTACAGTCAACAAAAGAGATAAGTATGCAGGATCGTCGGATATAGTTGAAGTTTAGTAAGAAACCGATGGATGTTCTCGAATATAATTTTATTTTATTAATAGAAAACAAACAGCTCATTTATCAAATAAAATTTCAGTCGACAACATTCATTGGTTTCTTCCTAAACTTCAACTATGTCCGATGATCCTACATACTTATCTCTTTTGTTGACTGTACATAGTATCACAGAATAACTAATAGTATCTACTAACGATAGTATAGAACAAAGACGCTTATCGAAGCTAATAATTATAATAAAGCTGAAGATTTGGTTTGTTTGAGACTAGAGAGACTGCTCTCTGGAATTACCAGTCGGATTTGAAAAAGTATTTTTGCTTTTAATACCTAGCCCAATTCTTGAGGAAGGTTATGGATTATTTAAAATCACGCTACGAGCCTTAGGACCCGAGCAAAAAGAAAAAAAATCAGAAAGAACGCTAAGATCGACATTTACGCGGGTGAAACCGCGGGGCGCAGTACATAAATCTCGATGTTTTCCTATACCGCCACATCAACACGTTGCACCCGTGCGAAGTAAAGACGTTAACTCTTGCACAAAAATGTAATTATTTTTGCAATCACTTGTGTACGAAACTCATGCGCTCTACATTTCACAACGTTTTGTTTGTGATTGTTCATTAGACGAGCGAGCGTCCTTGCAAGTTTATAGGCTAGGCGGCCAGTGTTCTTTTGTTTAAATCAAGAAATTCACTTTGATTCAATACTGGGTGTGTTTTATTTAACTGAGTTTATTTACTGTTACATGTTTTATTTGTCTATAGTTGCTTGATGTTAACATTGTATGTATCAGGCTAGCTAAAACGGAAGACGTATACTTGGTAGCTAGATACTTATATTAATAACTCGTAACTGAATAACTCATAATTTGACTTTAGACGCTCATAGCTCAATAGATGTAAAGATAAAATGCACTACAGTGCGGTCACATATAGACACCGCTCACGGACACGTTATCTCGGACGGGTTGGGAGTAGTGCGACGGGAGGCCTATGCCCAGCATTGGAACACAAAACCTCCTCCTTTTTTGAAGTCGGGTAAAAATAGGCTAACAAAAAAAAATTGTTTGATAGTTTCAAAATACTCTGCACTATTTTTGAAAGTATATTTATTAATTTTTGGCAGTATTTTTATTATTATTTATTGTCGTAACGACTTGTCTCCACATATTGTAGGTACCTACTTACTTAAACAAAGTTACAACTGAATATCATTACTTAAACAAAATTATCACAAAGGTCAACAAACTTCTCGAGTCCATTGAGTAGGTAATCAATCCCATTGCACGTTATGTATCTACTTTTAAAAGACATGTCAAGGCAAACCTTCAATGAAATATTTTGCGTTCTAAAACTGTGCGAAGTCGCCAATCTTTTAAAATTAAAAATACTTTGGAGTAATATCTACACCGATCAATAAAATTGATAAAAGTACATTTAGTTTCGATCATCACGAAAATATCGCCATGTTGTGTCTACAAATGAGATAAAATTAAATCATCTATGTATATGAATTCTACCAATGAATACCAATCACGTCTGAAGTTTCGCTAGATAATTTAATTTGATACTGTATAGATGTAACTATGTAAGTAAGTATAGTCAAGTAATGGTTATGATGAACTTACAAGGTCATAGTTTGTACGTCTTACTTATCTGATTATGCAAATAAAAAAAAACCATTTACTTACGTTCATACGTTGGCATGGCACGTCGTTGTATTCCGGTAAGAATTTAAGAAAAAAATCTCTACCTAGTCTGTGAAGTTTACAAAAAAAAACTGTTTTATAAACTGATATTTCAAGTGAATACTTAACTACTTCAAAATATGCTAACTTACTTACTTAATTTCTGATAAGAGGTAATTATTAGTTGGTTAGTGTAACTTTACAAAAATAAATAATTTAGTAGGTACAATACAACCTTGATTAATTATTTTTTTGAATATTTTGTTTACCATGCATTTGACACATTCTACATTGCATGAAATTATAAATTTTTAGCTTCAGCCCGCGACTTTCCGCGTGCAATTGGGCTGTAGCCAAGGCGATGTGATATGACGGGTTGGACATCTTTTGTCCAACCCGTCATATCGCATCGCCTGTCCGCGCTATTACTTCGTTTTCGCTTACGTTCTTTCTTACTTTTTTCATTTTGCTCGGCTCCAAGGCATCAAGAGTCCGAGGGTGATGTTAAATATCCTATCTCAAGAATGGAGCTATGAAATGCAAATAGAACAATTTTGAACCTCGCGGGCTACCTTGACGGATCCCCTAAAAGTGGATATTTTATAATATGTGTGGCACAGGTACCTATAGCCTGGTACCATTGCGACCTGACCTTATTGTATGTGGACCAGTTGGTCACGCAAAGTTCGATAACCGCCTACATCCTAAAGCAGTCGTGACTCGTGGCCCAGTGGTAACGGCCGCGACCAACGACTTACGAGTTGTAGGATAGGTCGTAGGTTCGAACCTAGACAGGAGATCACCACTGCTCTCAAAATGTTAAAGAAAAACATCGAGAGGAAAACCTGTCCTATAACCACAAAATTCAAAGACATGTGACATCTACCAACCTGCACTGGGCCCGCGTGGTATACTACGACCTACTCCTCACTGAGAGGAGGCCTGTGTCCCAGCAGTGGGAACATAGGCTGTTTATTATATATCCTATACCTATATACAGGGTTATTTGTAAAACACCAGCAACCTCTTAAGAGGTCATTGTACTCATCATTATGAACAACTTTTACTATGGGACCAAACCTGAAATCGCGAAAAAAAATCAGCTGTTCCCTACATTTTGACGAGTTATAAGAACATAAATGTAGGGAACAGCTGATTTTTTTTTCGCGATTTCAGGTTTGGTCCCATAGTAAAAGTTGTTCATAATGATGAGTACAATGACCTCTTAAGAGGTTGCTGGTGTTTTACAAATAACCCTGTATATTATTACAGTGTGTGCTGTGATGTATGGATATACTCACACAACAGTTATGATTCGTGTTGTATGTACAGTCAACAAAGGAGTTAAGTATACAGGAGCGTCGGATATTGTTGAAGTTTAATAAGAAACCGATGGATATTCTCGAATAAAATTTTAGTTTATTAATAGAAAACAAACAGCTCATTTATTAAATTAAATTACAGTCCAGAACATCCATCGGTTTCTTAGTAAACTTCAACTATATCCGACGCTCCTGTATACTTAACTCCTTTGTTGACTGTACATTCATTGTCCATCCTCGGGAACACTGTAGGTATGTACATTGTTATTACATAGACAAATACACCAAAAAATCGTTTCTTTGTAATACCTACCTAACTCGTTAGCGATGGTATGACAGGTATGTGAATATGAGTTATTTAACATGCAAATAATATAATTATTACGTAGGGGTAATCTTCAGAAATACTATCTCAAAAATTATTTCAATGGTAGAAAGCTACAGCTGAGTGCCATGAGGATATGTTTTATGTTAAAATGAGAAATTTCACGCGCACAAAGTCGCGGGAAGAAGCTAGTGCATTATAAAAGAATGCTTCGTTATTCTAATCAAACATTTGATAAATTAAACTGGCTCTGGATTTATAAACGAACTAGCAGGTCTCCTAAGCAACCAACATCCTAAAAAATTATCCAAATGCTGAAAACAGCATCAAAATCCATCAATTTAGTGAGTAGTTTAGAAGTGCATGCTTAGCGAATCCACAGTAAAAACGATTTAGTTTTATAACTACTATGTCAAACACTTGAGGGGCCCGTGGCTAAATAATAAGAGCCCCACAGGTCGATCGATCAGGGCTATGCTTGCCGCGGTTGGTCTGTGGATGGGTGACCATCTTCACATACCGTGACCCCTCCATGCCTCGGAAAGCACGTTAAGCCGTTGGTCCCGGCTGTCATTCGTGGATCTTTGACAGTCGTTACGGGTAGTCAGAAGCCCGGAAGTCTGACAACCAGTCTTATCAAGGGATATCGTATTACCCAGTAATTGGGTTGTGGAGGTCAGATAGGCAGTCGCTCCATGTGAAATACTGGTATTCAGCTGCATCCGGTTAGACTGGAAGCCGACCCCAACATAGTTGGGAAAAGGCTAGGCAGATGATGACTATGTTAAACACTTCGTTTATACTTATTGAAGTTTAGAACATTCGTCAGGTCACAAGACTGCACAGTATAAAGAATACTGTGACTGCACCCTATGCACGCAGAGCCAGAAATTTCTCCGAACTGACATAAATTTATATCAGACGTGGGTAGATGTAGATACGAGATACAATCAATGCTCTCATTCAGCTTCAGCTCAGCACTTATAAACAAATCGCTATTTATAAAACGCACACATACCTATTGACATTCAATTTAAAACTGGCAACACCTACGTAGAACGTTTAATTACTGCAATGAAAATATTGGTAGACGTTTTCAGAGTTACACGGAACTTTCGGAGTTACCTCAACGAAAAATCCTCGTAATAAACAATGACTTTGCAAATCATACACGCGTACAGACGCCAGCACATCAAGCTACCCGAAACTGTCAAATTTTCCCAATCAACTTTGAACCTTATGCTTTATAGATTTTATAAAGTTGAAAATCTATTAAAGAAATTTGACAGAGTGTAGGTAGTAGCTTGATGTGCTGACGTCTGTACATAAACTCACTAGTTCCCATGCGGTTTCTTTTTTTTTTGTGGATGGGAAATCATCAAATGACCCCTCCCGCTCTGGGCGGAGCGGAGTGTCAGACTCTTACTAACTAAAACCGTGTTCCTTGCCCTTTATGTTCCGGGCCAGCGGTAACCCTTTCGGACAATCCCGCTGACCACCTGCTACGATCCTTACAATGCAAAAGCAGTATCTTTTGCTTCGTGTACGTTCATACACGCATTGCGAGTACTACGCACGTGACCTTTCTGAAAAACATCACCATGTCCTCTAGCGCGACACCTCCCGGAGTTTCCACTCACATCTGCCTTGTTATTGCAAATCAACAAGCTATAAATCCATCATTCAACTAAATAAATTGCACAATTATTTTTGTCAATTACTGGAAAAAATAAACTGTGCGGTATTTTCATCAAAAACTGCAAACAGATGTTAAAAAAATGACCTAAATGCAAATAACAACCTAACTCATAAGTATTAGAAAGTATAAGTATAACTATCATTTACCGCATGAAAAGTTGGTAAGAGCGAAATATTTATTTGCACATTTTCGAATAAAGGTCGCCGAGGCGTTATATTTCAAAGCTAACGGCACGCAAAGAGGTTCTGCATGTCATTCATACATTACAAGAGATAAGAGTTTCAAACAAGGCACCTGTCTCACCGCCAAAGAAAAGCGAGTCGAGCTAGCAACTATAGTAGCGTGTAACGAGCAGCGAGTATGTAGTTCGGATAGGTAGTTTTGTCACTGGGCTATGAGCAAGTGCGCGAGTCAATCAATCAATCAACTCAGCCTATCGCAGTCCACTGCTGAACATAGGCCTCTCCCAGGCTGCGCCAAAACACCCTGTCCTCCGCCTTCCGCATCAAATCTATCCCAACCACCGTCTTAAAGTCGTTGGTCCATCTAGCTGGGGGGCGTCGCACACTACGCTTGCCGACACGCGGTCTCCACTCTAGGACTCGTGTGTTCCACCGGCCACCGGCCATCGGTCCTTCGACAAACATAGCCAGCCCACTACCACTTCAGTTTGCTTACTCTGCAAGCTATGTTACTACGGTTCTTTTCCGGATAACTTCAATCCTGATTTTATCCTTCAAAGAAACTCCGAGCATAGCCCGCTCCATAGCGAGCTGAGTGACCTTGAATTTGTGGACTAGCCCGACTGTCAGTGCGCGAGTGCAATGATTGAGACTATAATGACAGGCCACTCACTTGCTGGCATGTAGTATGTACCAAGCGAGTGCTCTGCGCGCTAAGCGAGCATCGCTGAGCGAGTATTTTCTTTGATAGCTCTTGTCGTTGCGACAAACTAGTGGAGAGAGTTCTCGGCGGCAGTGTGAACAGTCTGCGATCAACTATTAATATATGTATGTATTTGTATCTCTTTTACTGACACGGGACCTACATTTGATAGTACGTTTCTTGAGCGAGAAAATATTTGGTAGCTAATAAGCTCAGGCCCCTCTATTCCACTGGGCAATCTGGGCAAGTGCCCAGGGCCCCGCGATCGACGGGGGCCCCGCCTGCCCTCAAAAAATCATTCTTTGCAGCCATTTTCTTTTTTCTTTCCATTCAACGTATTATTAGTATCTCATTCAATGACAAAATAGGTAATTGATTAGCAGTGCGAATTTCAATTGTGATTGTAAAGAAATAAAAATAATTTTAGAATTTTGCTTATACTGTACCTACTCTTACAGGGGCCCCGTGGTCCTTATGTGCCCAGGGCCTCCAATAGGTTAAAGACGGCCCTGAATAAGCTAAGTGATAGCTCCGACGCAAGTACTATTATTATATGTTATTGTACTGGGGGCACTGGGCCTGCCTCAATGTAATGTATGACAAAATGTTTTAGATGAAATAATTTTTTTTTATTATAACTAGTCGTTTTCTCGTCAGCAGTGGAACAGGTACTATAAGGTGAATACTTGTTGAATATCTACAATACTAGCGTGACTTCCATGTGACCTAGCTCTCTGGACGGTTGATAACGAGTTGCCATGAACTTTATACCAGACACACTAGGTATAAAAGAGAGTGATTACGTAAAGTAAAACCAATTAGAAATACTGCAAACTACTTAATTGAAATATACATGTATTTTTATCATATAATGGGATTTCTATTTAATAAGTAGGTGTTTATTATTGCTGATAAATTGATTGCTGATTTTATTAATTCTAGTGCTCCGTTCCCGTTCGCACGGTTTTTACGACTTGTCAAAACATCGATATTTCTATAATATGTACGTTTAATATTAATGTATTATGCACACAACCTTCCACCGGAATACATTCTCTGAATGATGGTAAAAACCACATCAAAGTCGTCTTTAGAAGAAAAACGCGGTCACACAAAAAATACAAAAAAAATTATGGATATTATAAGTAGTTTGGTCACCGCCTCGTCAACAAAGTATGCAACTTTGTAAGCCCGTGAAAAATACGGATAATTCAAGAGTTCTAGACTGGCCCAATATATCCAGTGGAGGTGGAGAATCATACCTACCCAGGGTATTTTAGGAATGGCTTAATTTCCAGTGAATCTAGATGGGTAGAGGCCACACTAGACAAAGACAGGCAGCTAAGTGTGAACTTTAAACTTTTAAAACCAAAACCTTAATCTTCATGTTGGACTCTGTCAAGGTTTAATAGCTTTTTCCAACAGGAGCAAATTTACTTGAATTTAAAATTATACACTCTGCATAAATATATTTCGCTTTCAGAATCGCAATATTACAGGAAGCCATTAAAACTTACCTAAAGCCGTATTCTGAGATTAGTAGCGGGTTTACGCAACTAGTAATTACACGATTATTTATGACACAAACGGAAAAAACTTCAACGCGTATAGTATCGTTAGTTGCTAACTTACACCAACTCTGGTCGTAACCTTACTTACGAACAGTACTATAAATAAATTGCTACAATAAAAACTATTACACAAGAAACATTAATCCTATCTACTTAATTACCACACATAAACAGTAAACACAGATAGAGATCGTCTAATTTAAAACGCTCGCTCTTCCACTGGAAAGACATTTTAGCGGAGGCACGTGCAACTTTATAATAGTCGATCTCTAAGTGATATCACATCACCGCAAGCAAACATACACGTGCAAGAAGCGTAGAGCCAAGATCGCGCAGAGAGAATGCGTAGGAATCGACAAAATAATGCACTCAGATTCTTATAACCAGGAACGTAAGGGTTATTTGGTATTTTAAACCTGTTTATTCCAGCTGAATACGTTCCTTGTAATAGAAAGTCTTTGGAAATAATTGGCAATAGGAACGCACATTTTAAACGCATGAACGCATCGCACGTTCTATCTGCGCGAGTCCTAAGTCAAAGTACAAAGCGTGCACAAACAGACAGGCCTCACACGCACGTGATATTTTCAGCACAGCAACTGCACTTGATAGTTGATAGGTCACGTTTATTTGCACTACACTGCACAGATAACCGACCGTGAACGATAAAATATCGCGATGTCACGGCCACACATTACCCGAAAGAATTTCGGTAGCGAATTTGCATTATGCCAAGAATTCGGATACGTAAACTTTACACTAATACGATTACGCAATTTCGCGAAAAATATAAATAATTATAAAGGAAACAAACATGCCTCGTGCCGATTTAGATGTATCCTCAAAGCAGTGACCGTACCAAAAATATCACGTTACTAAGCCGTGGACGTACATTAGACGTGACAATGATGGCCGCCGGACCAAGCCCCATGACCAGATAGAGGAGCAGCTCCAACATCTTGTATCTCTCGTGGAAGATCTGCTGGTACGTGATGCCGAGGACTGCCAGCAGCCAGATCACCCACCGCAGTTCTCTGAGCATCCAGCAGGATAGCGTGCCAACCGTCAGCCACGGGAAGTAGGAACTCGCGATGAATATGTAAATCATTGCCCGGTCGCAACGGTGCAGGAAGTGTTTCATTTTACTGTGGAAATTAGTTCGCATTTAGCATATACGGTTTAGTGGAGTATACAGGCTGGTTTTGAATTAATTGGCAATACTTCAGAGGGTGAAACAACATGGGGCCAAATCGGAAATATAAATAAAATCACTATTTCATACAAAAAATCAATAAAAAATACATATCATTAGATTTTTGGTTTGGCCCTCTACAAAAACATGTCGATGTTGAGATCTTTCCTCCCTTGGAAGGATTCAAATGAATAAAAAGTCAGTCGGTATACTACATTAGTAGTAGTAAGTACGCTAGCTAGATTTTATGGTACAAAAGCCGTTTTCAATTAATTGCTTAGTGGATTAGCGTGCATGAATGGAGGACGAGATGAGCATTATGTCACTAACACTAAAGTTGCAAATTTGGACCTTCGTCCTTCGTTCATACTGCTTTGAATAGTAAAAAATTGCGCGTGCAGCACTGTACACATGATAGTAATGAAACTTCTTAAAAAATAACGAATAAGAGAGATTTAGTATGAGTGACAGAGTGAGAGTTATGTCTTGCTTCTTTTTCATGTAACGAAATGTGCCTAAACGTGACGTGTCCTTGAAATTTCACTCTCAAATCAAACTCTCAAATCGCCGTTTTCAGCTTCACTTCAAAAAAATTCATGGCTTGTCCTATTTAATGAACACAGTTATTCGAATATATTAGAATTTTGTGTAAAATCCTTAGAATATAGAATCTAATAATTCGCAAATTCTGGTGACTTTTGCCACTATTACGAAACCTGTGCATTTACAAGCAAGGCCGATTCAAGCTAAAATGAACTTTGAATTAGCGTTTGAATGAGCGTTGTTATCATACGAAGACAAATGCTTTTAGGGCCTTAGGTCCTCGACCAAAAATAAGCCTACTCGACTCTTCAGACAAGAGTGCAAAAGCAGAACTTGACACAGTGACACGATAGCATCTAAACCACGCTAGGGGAGTTTTAAAACCGTTTCGCGTAAATCACAAAAGAGCTGGTTGGTTTTCAATTACTGCAATTGTTCAGCTAATAAATACAGCAAGCAGCGTTGGTCCTTAGTGGCGGATAGTAGCAAAAGGATCAAAAGGGGTAGAAAAGAAATTCAGACTTGTAGTTCGTGGTCTTTGTGTACAAATAGCAAACGTTTTTTTTGTCCGACATTTGAAGCAGAAAATGTGTGTTGTTAGCTTTGGTAAAACGTAGTTCTTAAGCAACGAGTTCCGGGTTGTATTTAAGGTTCCGAAAGCAGACGATAGCTACTTAAAAACCTAACCTATGTACTTTCTTAATTAAGCTGATAAATATTGTACACTAGCTGCGATCTGCGGTTTCACCCGCATATGTCTCGATCCCCTGGGAATATCGGGATATAAAGTATCCTATGTCCTAATCCAGGGCATGGTCTACTAAATGTAAATGCATATGTAGCAATGGCTATCATTTTGATAGTTCACCAACATTCATTGCGCTATTTACGTTGTTGAGCTGTGAGCAGACAAATTTTTCGAACACGAAGCAATCGATAGCCTACAAAATGATTCAGGTTGTGATCGAAAGTGTGTTATAAAATTAGTATATATGAAACAAACCAGGCAACCGCACTGTCCACTTGCACAGCCAGCTTAACGTAAGCCTATTAGATAACGACGTGTCAATACAATAACAATGTAAGCTAGCTTGGCAGTCGCCACCTAGTAACCAGGTGTCATGGTCTTAGTAAATAACCACATTATTATGATCTGATATAACAGACCAGGACAATAAAGATATTGCAGAAATATGACATAGTGGACGCCATTTCTTTACTCCTAATCAAAATGCAGCAGCAGTTGTGACAAAGTGTTAATAGCCCCGACTTACGAGTTGTAGGTCGTGGGTTCGAACCCAGACAGGCGCTTTACTTTGTGTTTCATCACCACTGCTCTAAAAACGGTGAAGGAAAACATCGTGAGGAAACCGGCATGTCTTTGAACCAAAAATTCGAAGATGTGACATCTACCAACCCGAACTGGGTCCGTGTGGTAGGGTAGGTTACAGGCTACAGCACATTCCCTCTCGAAGAAAGGAGTGTGTCCCAGCAGTGGGAAAATTATAAGTTGATTATGCTAATCATGTTTTATCTATTACTAAGATATTAACTGAAACAGTACTAAGCCGGTAATATCTCGACAATATGCATGCCCCTAATACCATATTTAAATGACTGCATACAAAAATACATAGTCGATTGAGTAGGTTGTTTAATCTATCTTCGGTCTTGTTGACCCGGTGCCAATCGAACCGTATTTATATACCCATTCAGCGGAAGGGTTATCGATAAATATTTGAGATGCTTTCCTCCGTGTTGACCAAACCCCTGGCCCATTTTGGAAGTAGATTAAAAGTCTGACCTCACTTCTGAAGCCTGCTGTGCCAATAAGCGGAGGCCCTAAGGTCAAGATAAATCGCAAATGTCAATTATTTTGAGCCCGGATCTGGGTGACTGAGTTGTTTGTGTGGTAGTCAGAAGCCCGAAAGTCTGACAACCAGTCTCACCAAGGGGTATCGTATTACCCAGTAACTGGGGTGTGGAGGTCAGACAGGCAGTCGCTCCATGTACTTAAAATACTGGTATTCAGCTGCATCCGGTTAGACTGGGAGCCAACCCCAAGACAGTTGGGAAAAGGCAGATGATGATCTGGGTGATTGAGTTCTTCAAATATGAATGAAGTTTTGACTCTATCCGTTGGTGTTGAAGATAGGTAAAGTTTGAATATTGACGAAGCCGAAATAGAAAGATGGGAAAGATTTAGTATCATCAAGAAAAACCTTTCTCTTAATCCTCTAAAGCTGTCTGCTAAAAGTAACAAACTCCCACATCCTCTTCAATCGTGACAATCGTGAAATTTAAATCCAATTTAGGTAATCCATCTTTGCCCATTGAACACCCACACAAAGGACTAATTTAAATCTGCACGCATCTGAATGGCCTAAACGGTCAACGTGGTCTTAAACCTAACAATCCACTTCCCGCCAACGACCTTGTTTCTAGTTTAAGAAGCCTTAGGGCTAATACAAGGACTGTTCCTATTTATATAAAACACCCTTCATGAAACTATGTTGTTGACAGGCTTTTGTCTTAGTTTCTACCTTTTGCGTAAGTAACTGTGACATCGGTTCGACTTAACTGTTTTCCAATTAATTAATTAGTTCTTAGTAAATGGAGAAGCTTTTACTTATTTACCTGCCGAAGCCAAGGATTCTTAGAATTCTGTTTTGCAACCTGAAAATGAAAGAGAAGGCTTTAGGAAATAGGATAAAATCAGGAAATGGAAACAGTTTCTGGAATTAGCGATCTCAAAAAAAGTGCTAGTCTAAAAAATACCTACTGGAACAGAATTACTATTGCGTAATCTGTATTTATAATCTGTTATTTGTAACGTAACAGCTGTAGACTATAACACAAAATTGAAGTCATATCAAAGGCTAGGATACTTCACGGATGATAGCTAAATACTAAAAATATATAACAAAATATAATATCTGACGAGATCCATTTCCTTGAAAGCTATGAACAGATAGGTAACTTTAATATCCGTTCATACATAATAATTTTATCACATAAGTAATAGGTTTTCAGACGTGCGTTCTTATAGCGCTAGAGCTCTTAGGGAATATTGATACTCTGCAATATGCTACGAAGGTCCCAAAAGGGAGGTTCACATACTGTATTATTTTAATAATCTATAATCTATTAAAAATCTATAATATCATAAAGAGGTAAAAATTGTTTTGTTTATAAGTTTGTATGTAGGGGGTAATCTCCGGAACTACCAGAAATTGAAATCCGGAAAAACCAGTCGGATTTGAAAAAATATTTTTGCATATGATACCCCCATTCTTGAGGAAGGTTATAAGCTATTTAATATTACGCTACGACCCTTAGGAGCCGAGCAAGAGGGAAAAAATGTTAGAAAGAACGCAAAGCGGAAACGAATTAGTAGCACGCGGGCAAGCGATGGGTCGGGGGTCGAAATTTCACGCGGACGAATTCGCGGGCAGAAGCTAGTTGCTTATAATATGATAACACGTCAAAATGCCGTCCATAGATGACATAAATAAATTGTGTTCCGCAACGTGGTATCCATCGTCTGCCGTATAAGTTTATAACCTATCTGTCAAATTAGAAATCGCCTAATTAATTACTTGATTATCGTTAATTTAGAAAGTATCTACATCTACGTATACAAGTTAGCTTCTCTTGTGTTTTCTTACTGTACATTCCACGATCTATCTTCTAACAATAATTCAATCGGTGTCAACATTAAATGTTTATTGTTTACGAAGTTCGACGACAAATTATTATCATTGTAAGCGGTAAAATTTAGAATGTCAATGGCATTGTTATTGAATTCATATCATTAGTGGTGACTAATGATATGAATTCAATAACAATGCCACCGTCGATCACATGGTCAGAGCCGGTGGGCTCTGCTCTGACCATGTGATCGACGGCAAAATTGTAGCGTTTAGTAAACGCGATCGTTTACTAAACAATTAAATTAATTCAATGAACGATGAAATGCGTAATTTCAATGAACGATACCATCGGTATCGTTCATCATCATTCAGTACGAATGCCAGCCATTTGTAAAGTTTCCGAAGTAAATTACGTACTGTGTTCTTTGTTTATTTATTAAGCAATTTAAGATCCGGTTCCAGCTGCAATTTAGTTTCGTTTATAAAGTATGTTTTTTATCAGAATCGCTGAATCTATTTCAAAGTTACAACGCCTTGTTATTTCAGCTTTAAATCGGGCATCGGCAGTGTTCTAAAATTAGCCAGCCCTTCCTTTGTATACAGATAGGTAGATACTATAGATATAACACTGTAAGTATATATAAGACCCAGTCCCGAATATCACTCCCTTCCGAGCTCCCATCTGTATAATCTATACCCAGGATTAATCTCTTTGAGTCGTCCCGTCCCCGAGGCAGTGCAACCCTCTTGCTTCGTTGCGCGTCCTCTCTCTCTCAATGGATGTAAAAGCCGTCTGTGATTGACAAGAGTTTTCATTAGATAGAATAAGAATGGACCCATAAAGACGTTATGCATAAGCTTGTTTGAATATTGCATTGCTGTAGATGACAAGACAAAAGTTGAAACATACAGACAATTGAAGGAGGTGGCGAGAAAACTGGAGCTTGTTAGAGTTGAAGAGCGGAAAAGCTCTTATGTTAATTTTAACTACTATTAGTTGCTCATTGGAACTATATGTGTAGCCAAATTTGAGCCCTAACAACAGCCGCTGATATGCAGAACTAGTGAAACAGCTTAGAAAGAAACTTCATCAAGTTCCATAAATATTAAGGCATATTGCAATTTCTTGGTTGTGTCCGAATTTCAAAATAGAATTTAATAATAGACTCTCTGTGTCAAGACCCGAAGCGGTACTAAATAAACAATTCACTGAAATAATTGCATGGGGCGTGTGGACTGGAAAGCGTTTTGTTATAATTGCAGCACGTAGGTACTAATGCAATAAATGTAGGGGCTAATGAAACACCCTGTTGTTTTCGTTACTAGGTTACTGTTTATTACAAAAATTGCGTGTTCATTAGGTCTCGTTGTTTGTTTTGTAGATTAGTTTCCGTGTGGCTACTATAACTATGCTAAAATTTCAGACACAGCTTTTTGGATAAAATGCTTTTTCTGAAATCTGTGTTCCACGCACTTATCATATGTGGCCAATGGCTTTGTTCGTACGATTATTTACTCTGTTCAAGACACTATTCAGGGATTTCCGATCATCGATCCTTATTTAGAACCTTCTTCAATGGCCTCCTTGGTTCCGCATCTGTCTTGCTTGAACCTAAGAAATTTTATGTTGAAGTCATAAACGAGATGGTACGTACGATACATTAGGGTCATTAAAATAACACTGTCCCTATTCTGTACTAAAGTCTGGTTTTAGGAGCATTCCCAAAGTTCCCACTTTGGTAATTCCAATGTAAGCCTCCGAGATTCTTCCTTGACTGATATGGCCCAAGGGCTTAAGTTAAGACCCTATGTGTGCATACGGTTTTCTTGTCATGAAAAACAACGGTTTATTCGCCGTGTGTAAGCACGGTCGCCAGTGTTGTATGGATCACTATATAAGCTTGTTGACGCACGTTTCTTAAACGGCGCGGTTTATACGCCGTACCAATGATATTATAAGTGTAAAATCTATACTAATCTATACTAATATTATAAAGCTGCAGAGTTTGTTTGTTTGTTTGTTTGTTTGAACGCGCTAATCTCTGGAACTACTGGTCCGATTTGAATGATTATTTTAGTGTTGGGTAGTCCATTTATCGAGGAAGGCTATAGGCTATATTTTTTTTCTTCAAAATTAGGGATCCGTAATAAAATTGCTATTTTGTAACACAAGGCGTAAAATCGAAAACCTATTTTTGCGTGCGCTGCAAAAACTATTGACAATAGAACAAAATAATGTACTACGGGTTTGTAGAGCCCATTAAGACCTACAAAAAAGTCCGCGAGAACATATATCTAGCTATCATGGTTTAATCACAATAACCGATTTTGTGTTCAAAATAATTATTAAATCGTCTGAAGAAAAAAAACTACGTTAAATATGTATCGTAATATTAATCTTTATCGAAATTAAGCATAATGTTATCAAGAGTATTTATGAAGAAGTAAAATACTGTAACGAGCTTCGGGTTCGTGACAATAAAAACTGCCGATTTAATAACTAAAAATAACAATTTATTTTACAACACTAATTACAACTCAAAACACTAATTAAAAGAACACAATCACACTACTGATCACTCTTAATTCGCACTTGAAGATCGCTTAGATGTTTTCGCTCTTGTCGCCCAAACTGTGTCGGTCGTCGCGCATCCCGGCCTTATATAGTGCCGCAGATAGTTCTAGAACCTTCCATTGTAGAAACATCTAGAATGTTCGAGTACATACCGGCCCCGACCGACTAGGTGTCGATAGATCGAGAAAGTTCTTCAAAGTTCTAGTATCGAATTTTCTAGAACGATCGTGACTCGACTAGTTCTGCTACTCGATACTAGATGGCGCTAGTGGTAACTAATGTCGCCATGTACCAGGCATTAATTGTGGCGCGCAACACTGCCCCCTCCTAAGACATGCTCGTCCCGAGCATTATCAGCCCCATAATAACGCGCCAGTCGGTCCACATGGACGATCTTAGGAGTACCTCTTGCACCTTTCTGTATCCGGTAGGTTACGTCATTGATCTTTGTCACAATCCGGTACGGTCCGTCCCATTTAGCTTGAAGCTTAGGAGATTTCCCTTTGCTGCGGACTGGATTGTGCAACCACACTAGTGAACCTTCGTCGAACCCTTTATTGTTCATTTTGCGGTCATAACGGGTTTTCATCTTTTCAGACATTTGCTGGCCCGATTGTCTGACGTGCTCATAAATGTCATTCATTTTGTTCCGCAAGTCATTCGCATAATCGGTTATACTGCGTGGGGCATCAGGTGGTATTCCGGTGATCAGGTCTGCAGGCAGCCGTCTTCTCTTCCAAAGTTTGCGAAAGCTGGTGTCACCGATGTACTTTCGTGAACAGCGCTTCGATATGACAACAAAAACGGTTGTATGTGCTTGTCCCAATCTCGTTGCCGATTTTCCACAACTTTGGCTAGGTACCTCTCCAATGTCTGATTAAATCGTTCCACCATTCCATCCGACTGTGGGTGGTAAGAAGTTGTTCTGGTTTTATGAGTACCCATAACTCGACAAGTTTCCTGGAATATTTGTGACTCAAAATTCCTTCCTTGATCACTGTGAATCTCTAAAGGTACTCCAAAACGACAGAAGACTTCATGAACTAATTTATCTGCAACTGTCGAAGCTTCTTGATTTGGAATGGCGAAGACTTCCGGCCACTTGGTGAAGTAATCCATCACAACCATGAAATACTTGTTACCACTTTCACTTTCCGGAAACGGCCCCGCAACGTCAAGGGCTATCCTCTCCCATGGTGCACCAACATTGTACAATTTCAATGCACCTCTACTGCGAGTCTGAGGTCCCTTTACAGCTGCACAACTTGTACATTTGCGACACCAGTCCTCGACATCGTCCCGACAGTGGACCCAGTAAAACCGTTCTCGTATCTTCAGTAGAGTCCGTTTTACTCCCAGATGACCTCCTGAACAACCATTATGGTACAGCTGTAGAACATCCGGTACTTGAGCTTTAGGGACAACCATTTGCAAATGACAGCTGTGTCCCCGAGCATTTTCCCATTTACGGCACAGGACTCCATCCTGAATCACCAAGCTGTCCCATTGGGCCCAATAGCTTTTTGTGATCGAACTCATCGCTGAGACGTCACTCCACCTGGGCTTAGGAGCTCTGGCCTTCATCCACTCCAGAATCGGCTTGATGTCCGAATCTTCCTGCTGTGCACGTTGTAGGCTTTCCTTCCACTCGTTGCTGAGGTCTGTCTTGAGCATCCTCACAGGTACGACTTCTTTACTTTCTTGCCTAGTACAATGCTTGCAGTCTTCAGGACAAGGTCTTCTTGACAATGCATCTGCGTTGCCATGTGATTTCCCGCTGCGATGTTCGACCACAAAGTCGTATTCCTGCAGTAGCTCAATCCATCTGGCAACTTGTCCTTCTGGATTTTTGAACTGCAATAGCCATTTCAGTGCAGCATGGTCAGTTCGTACGTGGAATTTCCGCCCCAGAAGATATTTGCTAAAATGCTGCAATGACTTTACCACAGCAAGCAATTCCCGTCTCGTGACACAATAGTTCTTTTCCGGCTTTGACAGCGACTTGCTGAAGTAAGCTATCACAACCTCTTGATCACCATTCCGTTGAGACAACACACCGCCAAGTCCTATGTCACTTGCGTCTGTGTCAATTATAAATTCCTTGCCCGCATCAGGGTACCCCAAAATAGGTGTTTTGCACAGACGGTCCTTTAGCTCCTGGAATGCGATGTCGCAACTTTCATCCCAGCAGAACTGTCTCTTCTCTTCGGTGAGCTTATGCAGGGGTTTGGCTATGTCTGCAAAGTTCTTGACAAATCGCCGATAATAGGAGCACAAACCCAAAAATGCTCTGACCTGCGTCTTGTCTTTTGGAACTGGCCAATCCTTGACAGCGGCGATTTTCTCTGGATCCGTGCGGATACCTTCTTCAGACACTACATATCCCAAAAAGCTAACCTGTCGTTTGAATAGTGAACACTTCTTCGGACTCAACTTGAGGTTGGCACTCTGGATCTTCATGAGCACGCGTTCCAGGTTTTGAAGATGTTCTTCAAACGTGCGGCCTACGATGATGATGTCATCCAAGTAGACCAAACAGGCATCGCCAATTAGTCCAGTAAGCACAAGTTCCATCAACCTTTCAAAAGTTGCCGGAGCATTGCACAATCCAAACGGCATAACTTTAAATTGCCACAGACCCTTTCCTGTCGAGAATGCAGTTTTCTCCTTGTCCTTAGGATCAATTTCGACTTGCCAGTAGCCACTTTTCAGGTCCAGCGTGCTAAACCACTTTACTCCAGTAAGCAAGTCCAGCGTGTCATCAATTCTTGGCAAAGGATAGCTGTCCTTCTTTGTAACGTCGTTCAGACGACGATAGTCAACACAAAACCGCATGCTGCCGTCCTTCTTTCTTACCAGCACTACAGGTGAACACCATGGACTAGATGAAGGTTCAATAACGCCATCCTTCACCATTCCCTCAATCATGGTTTCCACTTCCTTTTCACGTGCTACCGGCAATCTCCTTGGCCGCTGACGGATAGGCAATTCTTCTCCTGTGTTTATTTTGTGTTGAACTAAGCCAGTCTTCCCGATGTCAGCATCGTTTGACGAGAAAACATTGGCGTACTTGAGTAACATCTTCTTCGCCTTGACCATTTCATTTTGGGACAGAGCGCTGCGGCAGTCGTCTAAAAGTGTGGTCACTTTCGTTTGTGCATCCTTGCTGAGGGTCCCAGTCGATAGATATTGGCATCGACGCAACCAATCCACTTCCTCGCAAGTACCGACTAGTGTGCCTTTTTCTATAATCTGTTCCTGATCACAAAGGTTCAGCACACGTACCCCTGAGATGTCGGTGGCTCTGACCAAAGTTCGTGCCACTTTCCATGGAAGGTCATTGTCTACCCTTTCCACGAGTACACAACGATGTGTTTGCCTAGGATTCCGAGGAAGACTAACCGGCACAATCGTTTCCGATCTCGGCGGAAGAACAATCTTCTTAAGGCTGTACACATTACCTGGCAACGCCCCTTCCACGAAAAGTTCCTCTTGTCCACATTTCAAAACACCTTGCTTGACGTCAATCTCGCAACAATTCTTCCTCATAAAGTCAAGGCCCAGGATGCAATCGTCCATTATATCGGCCACGATGACATTATGCAGGTAGATACTGTTGCCTAGCTTCAACTCCATCTTCTTCTCTCCATGGACGGGTATGCGCTGACCGGTGGCTGTTACCAAATTAATGCGTTCCCGGTTGTATGCGGAGTCCCCAAGGGACCGACTTGTAAGTTGGGAACTGACAACCGTGCGAGAAGCTCCAGTGTCTATGGTCAGCTTACACGGCGTTCCGTTGACCGCGCCCTTGATGATTAGGCTGTTCCCGTCATGGGTTTGTGTGATCGAAACCCTTGGGGCTCTTTGAACCTCAGCCAGCACCCGCCCCGCAGTCCTGGCTATTACTCGTTTCCCTGCTGCTGGTGCTGGGCGGTGCTGTTAGCCGCACTGCCCTCTGGAGATCGGCCGTCTTCTCTTTCTGCAGTTCGCTTAGGGCAACTGGATCGAAGGTGGCCCCTTTCCCCACAGCCATAGCACTTAGGGCTGTATCCTTTATTGCGGTCGCGAACTGTAGCTGCTGCAACCTCCCGGACGCGATGGGAACGATGATCCTGCCGCACAGCTTCCACCTCCAGTGCATGGGCCAAGGCGTCCTTAAGCGTCCCGTGGTGACCGAGCCTCACAGCAACTCTCACTTCAAGGTCGCGGATGCCGTCGATGAATGCCTGCACCAGGTTTCCTTCAATAAGCGCAGGTACAGACTGGTAAGCTTTGCGAACCAGCTTCTCCACTTCAAGGGCCCACTGCTGCAGGTTTTCGTTACTGCGTTGTACGCGATCCTTGAGCTGCGCACGAAACACGTGTTCCAGGTGAGCGTCACCATACCGAGACTCCAAAGCCTCAAGGAGCTGCTCGTAAGTCACTTCCTTACCGAGAGCTTCCAGAACGGTTAAGGCCTGGTCGCGCAGGCCTAGGGTGAGGGCAGTCATGGCCTGACTTTTATTCCACCCGTTCGCCTTCATGACAGCCTCAAACTGGATTTTGTAGGCCGACCAGGAAGAAGTACCGTCGAACGGTGGCACTTTGAATCCACGTAGCGAAGGTGTTGTAGCTACGGGAGCTGCGATTCCATCCCCAAGTTTGAGGTAATCCAGCGTTTTCTTCACGTCAGCCATCACGGTTACCTTCACGTCAGCCATCACGTTGTCAACCCGATTATTTACTTGGTCGATTCGGGTTTCAGCTTCCGACAGGCGGTTGTCATGTTGAGCAACCTTATCCTTCACCTCCTTCATGTCTTTCCCGAAGGTAGCGTGAAGGTCCTTCATAAGGAGCATTTGCTCTTCCTGGCGGCGCGCCTGCTCCTCCTTATCACGTTGGAGCTGTTCTTCCAACCGACGAGCCTGTTCCTCCTGTCGACGAGCCTGTTCCTCCTGTCGACGAGCCTGTTCCTCCTGTCGACGAGCCTGTTCCTCCCTGTCACGCAGCAGCTGTTCTTCCAACCGACGGGCCTGTTCCTCCTTGTCCCGCTGTAGCTGTTCCTCCAACCGACGAGCCTGTTCCTCCTGTCGGCGAGCCTGTTCCTCCTGTCGGCGAGCCTGTTCCTCCTGTCGACAGGACTGCTCCTGCAGCATCATCATCAGAGCAGCAAAGTCTGGTGCTGCTGAAGTTGGAGCTGCTGCGGACGGGCCGGCCTCCGTGGTCGGTAGCTGGCCCTCCGACCTCTGTGGCGTTGCTCCACCGAATTGCCTCTGGTCCGTCTCTTGCTGGCGTTGACTCCGGGTACGGATACCCTCCGTGTCGTCTTTGGGTAAAACCGGCATAATCCTTGCTTCTGACACCAATTGTAACGAGCTTCGGGTTTGTGACAATAAAAACTGCCGATTTAATAACTAAAAATAACAATTTATTTTACAACACTAATTACAACTCAAAACACTAATTAAAAGAACACAATCACACTACTGATCACTCTTAATTCGCACTTGAAGATCGCTTAGATGTTTTCGCTCTTGTCGCTTTATCCAAACTGTGTCGGTCGTCGCGCATCCCGGCCTTATATAGTGCCGCAGATAGTTCTAGAACCTTCCATTGTAGAAACATCTAGAATGTTCGAGTACATACCGGCCCCGACCGACTAGGTGTCGATAGATCGAGAAAGTTCTTCAAAGTTCTAGTATCGAATTTTCTAGAACGATCGTGACTCGACTAGTTCTGCTACTCGATACTAGATGGCGCTAGTGGTAACTAATGTCGCCATGTACCAGGCATTAATTGTGGCGCGCAACAATACTTTTTGTTTCATCTCAATCGGATATTTCGTTTAAAAGTTATCACGTGTGTAAGATGTTAAGAGTTGGTACCTATTAAGGAGTTATGGGCCATAGAGTTTTTTATCTATACTGTTGCGCGCCACAATTAATGCCTGGTACATGGTGACATTAGTTACCACTAGCGCCATCTAGTATCGAGTAGCAGAACTAGTCGAGTCACGATCGTTCTAGAAAATTCGATACTAGAACTTTGTAGAACTTTCTCGAACTATCGACACCTAGTCGGTCGGGGCCGGTATGTACTCGAACATTCTAGATGTTTCTACAATGGAAGGTTCTAGAACTATCTGCGGCACTATATAAGGCCGGGATGCGCGACGACCGACACAGTTTGGATAAAGCGACAAGAGCGAAAACATCAAGCGATCTATCAAGTGCGAATTAAGAGTGATCAGTAGTGTAATTGTGTTTTAATAATTAGTCTGTTTGAGCTGTAATTAGTGTTGTAAAATAAATTGTTATTTTTGGTTATTAAATCGGCAGTTTTTATTGTCACGAACCCGAAGCTCGTAACAATTGGTGTCAGAAGCAAGGATTATGCCGGTTTTACCCAAAGACGACACGGAGGGTATCCGTACCCGGAGTCAACGTCAGCAGGAGACGGACCAGAGGCGATTTGGTGTAACTACGCCGCAGAGATCGGAGGGTCAGCTACCGACCATGCAGGCCGGCCCGTCCGCAGCAGCTCCAGCATCAGCAGCACCAGACTTTGCTGCTCTGATGATGATGCTGCAGGAACAGTCCCGTCGACAGGAGGAACAGGCTCGCCGACAGGAGGAACAGGCTCGCCGACAGGAGGAACAGGCTCGTCGGTTGGAGGAACAGCTACAGCGGGACAAAGAGGAACAGGCCCGTCGGTTAGAAGAACAGCTGCTACGTGATAAGGAGGAGCAGGCGCGCCGCCAGGAAGAGCAGATGCTCCTTATGAAGGACCTTCACGCTACTTTCGGGAAAGACATGAAGGAGGTGAAGGAGAAGGTTGCCCGGCATGACAACCGCCTGTCAGAAGCTGAAACTCAGATCAGCAAGTTTAATGACGTCATTGCTGATGTGAAGCAGGAGTTGGGTAACCTTAAACTTGGGGATGGAATCGCAGCTCCCGTAGCTACAACACCTTCGCTACGTGGATTCAAAGTGCCACCGTTCGACGGAACTTCTTCCTGGTCGGCCTACAAAATCCAGTTTGAGGCTGTCATGAAGGCGAACGGGTGGAATAAAAGTCAAGCCATGACTGCCCTCACCCTAGGCTTGCGCGACCAGGCCTTAACCGTTCTGGAAGCTCTCGGTAAGGAAGTGACTTACGAGCAGCTCCTTGAGGCATTGGAGGCTCGGTATGGCGACGCTCACCTGGAACACGTGTTTCGTGCGCAGCTCAAGGATCGCGTGCAACGCAGTAACGAAAACCTGCAGCAGTGGGCCCTTGAAGTGGAGAAGCTGGTTCGCAAAGCTTACCAGTCCGTACCTGCGCTTATTGATGGAAACCTGGTGCAGGCATTCATCGACGGCATCCGCGACCTTGAAGTGAGAGTTGCTGTGAGGCTCGGTCACCACGGGACGCTTAAGGACGCCTTGGCCCATGCACTGGAGGTGGAAGCTGTGCGGCAGGATCATCGTTCCCATCGCGTCAGGGAGGTTGCAGCGGCTACAGTTCGCGACCGCAACAAAGGATACAGCCCTAGGTGCTACGGCTGTGGGGAAAGGGGCCACCTTCGATCCAGTTGCCCTAAGCGAACTGCAGAAAGAGAAGACGGCCGATCTCCAGAGGGCAGTGCGGCTAACAGCACCGCCCAGCACCAGCAGCAGGGAAACGAGTAATAGCCAGGACTGCGGGGCGGGTGCTGGCTGAGGTTCAAAGAGCCCCAAGGGTTTCGATCACACAAACCCATGACGGGAACAGCCTAATCATCAAGGGCGAGGTCAACGGAACGCCGTGTAAGCTGACCATAGACACTGGAGCCTCTCGCACGGTTGTCAGTTCCCAACTAATAAGACGGTCCCTTGGGGACTCCGCATACAACCGAGAACGCATTAATTTGGTAACAGCCACCGGTCAGCGCATACCCGTCCATGGAGAGAAGAAGATGGAGTTGAAGCTAGGCAACAGAATCTACCTGCATAATGTCATCGTGGCCGAGATAATGGACGATTGCATCCTGGGCCTTGACTTTATGAGGAAGAATTGTTGCGAGATTGACGTCAAGCAAGGCGTTTTGAAATGTGGACAAGAGGAACTTTTCGTGGAAGGGGCGTTACCAGGGAATGTGTACAGCCTTAAGAAGATTGTTCTTCCGCCGAGATCGGAAACTATTGTGCCGGTTAGTCTTCCTCGGAATCCTGGGCAGACTCATCGTTGTGTACTCGTGGAAAGGGTAGACAATGACCTTCCATGGAAAGTGGCACGAACTTTGGTCAGAGCCACCGACATCTCAGGGGTACGTGTGCTGAACCTTTGTGATCAGGAACAGACTATAGAAAAAGGCGCACTAGTTGGTACTTGCGAGGAAGTGGATTGGTTGCGTCGATGCCAATATCTATCGACTGGGACCCTCAGCAAGGATGCACAAACAAAAGTGACCACACTTTTAGAAGACTGCCGCAGCGCTCTGTCCCAAAATGAAATGGTCAAGGCGAAGAAGATGTTACTCAAGTACGCCAATGTTTTCTCGTCAAACGATGCTGACATCGGGAAGACTGGCTTAGTTCAACACAAAATAAACACAGGAGAAGAATTGCCTATCCGTCAGCGGCCAAGGAGATTGCCGGTAGCACGTGAAAAGGAAGTGGAAACCATGATTGAGGGAATGGTGAAGGATGGTGTCATTGAACCTTCATCTAGTCCATGGTGTTCACCTGTAGTGCTGGTAAGAAAGAAGGACGGCAGCATGCGGTTTTGTGTTGACTATCGTCGTCTGAACGACGTTACAAAGAAGGACAGCTATCCTTTGCCAAGAATTGATGACACGCTGGACATGCTTACTGGAGTAAAGTGGTTTAGCACGCTGGACCTGAAAAGTGGCTACTGGCAAGTCGAAATTGACCCTAAGGACAAGGAGAAAACTGCATTCTCGACAGGAAAGGGTCTGTGGCAATTTAAAGTTATGCCGTTTGGATTGTGCAATGCTCCGGCAACTTTTGAAAGGTTGATGGAACTTGTACTTACTGGACTAATTGGCGATGCCTGTTTGGTCTACTTGGATGACATCATCATCGTAGGCCGCACGTTTGAAGAACATCTTCAAAACCTGGAACGCGTGCTCATGAAGATCCAGAGTGCCAACCTCAAGTTAAGTCCGAAGAAGTGTTCACTATTCAAACGACAGGTTAGCTTTTTGGGATATGTAGTGTCTGAAGAAGGTATCCGCACGGATCCAGAGAAAATCGCCGCTGTCAAGGATTGGCCAGTTCCAAAAGACAAGACGCAGGTCAGAGCATTTTTGGGTTTGTGCTCCTATTATCGGCGATTTGTCAAGAACTTTGCAGACATAGCCAAACCCCTGCATAAGCTAACCGAAGAGAAGCGACATTTCTGCTGGGATGAAAGTTGCGACATCGCATTCCAGGAGCTAAAGGACCGTCTGTGCAAAACACCTATTTTGGGGTACCCTGATGCGGGCAAGGAATTTATAATTGACACAGACGCAAGTGACATAGGACTTGGCGGTGTGTTGTCTCAACGGAATGGTGATCAAGAGGTTGTGATAGCGTACTTCAGCAAGTCGCTGTCAAAGCCGGAAAAGAACTATTGTGTCACAAGACGGGAATTGCTTGCTGTGGTAAAGTCATTGCAGCATTTTAGCAAATATCTTCTGGGGCGGAAATTCCACGTACGAACTGACCATGCTGCACTGAAATGGCTATTGCAGTTCAAAAATCCAGAAGGACAAGTTGCGAGATGGATTGAGCTACTGCAGGAATACGACTTTGTGGTCGAACATCGCAGCGGGAAATCACATGGCAACGCAGATGCATTGTCAAGAAGACCTTGTCCTGAAGACTGCAAGCATTGTACTAGGCAAGAAAGTAAAGAAGTCGTACCTGTGAGGATGCTCAAGACAGACCTCAGCAACGAGTGGAAGGAAAGCCTGCAACGTGCACAGCAGGAAGATTCGGACATCAAGCCGATTCTGGAGTGGATGAAGGCCAGAGCTCCTAAGCCCAGGTGGAGTGACGTCTCAGCGATGAGTTCGATCACAAAAAGCTATTGGGCCCAATGGGACAGCTTGGTGATTCAGGATGGAGTCCTGTGCCGTAAATGGGAAAATGCTCGGGGAGACAGCTGTCATTTGCAAATGGTTGTCCCTAAGGCTCAAGTACCGGATGTTCTACAGCTGTACCATAATGGTTGTTCAGGAGGTCATCTGGGAGTAAAACGGACTCTACTGAAGATACGAGAACGGTTTTACTGGGTCCACTGTCGGGACGATGTCGAGGACTGGTGTCGCAAATGTACAAGTTGTGCAGCTGTAAAGGGACCTCAGACTCGTAGTAGAGGTGCATTGAAATTGTACAATGTTGGTGCACCATGGGAGAGGATAGCCCTTGACGTTGCGGGGCCGTTTCCGGAAAGTGAAAGTGGCAACAAGTATTTCATGGTTGTGATGGATTACTTCACCAAGTGGCCGGAAGTCTTCGCCATTCCAAATCAAGAAGCTTCGACAGTTGCAGATAAATTAGTTCATGAAGTCTTCTGTCGTTTTGGAGTACCTTTAGAGATTCACAGTGATCAAGGAAGGAATTTTGAGTCACAAATATTCCAGGAAACTTGTCGAGTTATGGGTACTCATAAAACCAGAACAACTTCTTACCACCCACAGTCGGATGGAATGGTGGAACGATTTAATCAGACATTGGAGAGGTACCTAGCCAAAGTTGTGGAAAATCGGCAACGAGATTGGGACAAGCACATACAACCGTTTTTGTTGTCATATCGAAGCGCTGTTCACGAAAGTACATCGGTGACACCAGCTTTCGCAAACTTTGGAAGAGAATTACGGCTGCCTGCAGACCTGATCACCGGAATACCACCTGATGCCCCACGCAGTATAACCGATTATGCGAATGACTTGCGGAACAAAATGAATGACATTTATGAGCACGTCAGACAATCGGGCCAGCAAATGTCTGAAAAGATGAAAACCCGTTATGACCGCAAAATGAACAATAAGGGGTTCGACGAAGGTTCACTAGTGTGGTTGCACAATCCAGTCCGCAGCAAAGGGAAATCTCCCAAGCTTCAAGCTAAATGGGACGGACCGTACCGGATTGTGACAAAGATCAATGACGTAACCTACCGGATACAGAAAGGTGCAAGAGGTACTCCTAAGATCGTCCATGTGGACCGACTGGCGCGTTATTATGGGGCTGATAATGCTCGGGACGAGCATGTCTTAGGAGGGGGCAGTGTTGCGCGCCACAATTAATGCCTGGTACATGGTGACATTAGTTACCACTAGCGCCATCTAGTATCGAGTAGCAGAACTAGTCGAGTCACGATCGTTCTAGAAAATTCGATACTAGAACTTTGTAGAACTTTCTCGAACTATCGACACCTAGTCGGTCGGGGCCGGTATGTACTCGAACATTCTAGATGTTTCTACAATGGAAGGTTCTAGAACTATCTGCGGCACTATATAAGGCCGGGATGCGCGACGACCGACACAGTTTGGATAAAGCGACAAGAGCGAAAACATCAAGCGATCTATCAAGTGCGAATTAAGAGTGATCAGTAGTGTAATTGTGTTTTAATAATTAGTCTGTTTGAGCTGTAATTAGTGTTGTAAAATAAATTGTTATTTTTGGTTATTAAATCGGCAGTTTTTATTGTCACGAACCCGAAGCTCGTAACAATACTAATAATAAAGCTGAAGAGTTTGTTTGTTTGAACGCGATAATCTCTTTAACTACCGGTCAGATTTGAATTCTTTTTGCATTTGATAGCCCAATTCTTCAGGAAGGCTATAGGCTATTTAACATCACGCTATGACCCTTAGGAGCCGAGCAAAAAGAAAAAAACTCAGAGTGAACGGTAAGCGAATACGAAGTGTTGCGACGCGACGGGGTGGGGGTACAAGAAATTTCACGCGGACGAAGTCGCGGGCAGAAGCTAGTTACTTATAATATCATTGTGCCGTACCGTAGAGGAACCGTGCTGTGTATAAAGGGCCTAAGGCAATTCTTCCACTATTAGGTAGAATAACTAGTTTGATGTGAATACGATTTGCCAGTTTCCCCAGCTTCGGCTAAACCGTTTTCAATTCTTGTGAAAGAATTTAAAAAACGTTTCAATAAATTACTGGAAATCAGCTTAAAAATCCTAAATAAGAGGAACATTGTGAATGACGGCCGAGAACAATCCAATCTTTTTCTAACACACAATAAACGTCAGTTACATTGTCAATAAACTGTCGTATAATATGGATAAGAAGCGTAATCAGATCACACATTTATGAACGCAGAGGAAATTGACGGAACAGCGAACACTCGTCTAGTTGGAAGACGGGCGATTTTTTAATCTAGTCAGCTGTCAGAAGAACCAACATGGGTACGTGTAAAGTGGCAATAAATCAGCGGCACGTCTAGCGGAGACCGACATCCGTATACAAGAAGAGACTTGTCACTGTGACGTTTTGGATACACGCATGACATACATGGATAACACAGAGTACTTTTTGTTATGGATAAGATACTGCTTCAGGATATGGACTGAAAAGTCTACAATAAATGGGCGTTATACGAGTTGTAGATCGTGATTTAGTGCTCGGACCATACTGTACTTTGTGTAAATTAATTTATCACCACTGCTCTCCAAACGGTGAATGAAAACCTCGTGAGGAAACCGGCATGTCCTTAAACGTGACATCCACCAATCCGCATTGGGCCCGCGTGGTGGATTACGGCCCGTTTCCTCTCACACAGAGGAGTCCTGTGTCCCAGCAGTGGGAACGTTATAGGCGGATTATGCTTACCTATGCTTAATACGACACATAGACTTTAGTTAGAGACTGTCACACGGGTAGACAACGCTATAACTCGTTGTGCTATATTTTCGGCAAGGTAGGTACTGTATCTACAACTGATTCTCTTGTGAAGATATTGGTGATCGTAGACCACAGTTGGTTATATGATTGACGAGCCACAGATGGTGAGACTATCTGAATTGGCAAACTTCCCAGCCTAAGCATCATTTGGAGAGGCCATTATTTAACGTAGTATAACTCCTGGAGGTTAGTTTCGTTCTGGAATATTTGTCAGTTATCGAATGGCAATCTTCTTTGGAAATCTCTTAATACACAACACATGTAAAGTCCATCAGGTAAATGCGATAGGACTAACCTCACAAAGTCACAAACAGTTGTAGGTGGTTGATTACTCATCATTTAATAGGTTACTCGCGGCAAAAACAGCGGGGTCTCCGACGTAGTCTTGGAAATTGTTTATCATTTTCAAAAGGGCTATATATCGCTAATTCTGATCACCCTATGACCTATCTATCGGTTCATTGATCGATTGATTTAGATATTGAGATCGTCATCTTCTGATTAAAAGGCTACCATCTTGTTGCAGAGGATGTAAAAGCAGTTTCGTTGACTCCTTATTTATTCGAACATTTCGTTCACTGCTTATTTTTCATTCTTGAGAAAATCCCTCCAGTAAACTGAACTTATGAGAAAGACGCTTTCAAGTTTTCCACGTAGCTTGTACAATGTAAGTAGTACAACTTTGAAGCACAAAACTAGGAAAGTTAAATAATCCCGCCTAGTTTTCTACTTACAGATCCGTTTCTACGTAAAAAGACGTCTACAAATGAGCCTTCCCCGAGAGGTGCAATTACAGCTTTTTCGTACTTCAGTTGTCTTTCCAGATAACAGCTGCTTTACGCTCTTTGTCTTTTTAAAGATAAAATAAGGCACCAACAATGCCACAAACAGTAATGACGCTATTCAAAACTCGTTGGCAATTTCAAAAGCCTTTACCAAAATTAAATTAAAGGCTAATTACGTTAATTGGTTCACAAAGGTAGAGATTCCACAGTGTAAAGAGCAGGGAATTGTTACTGCGAACATAAAGCATTTACTTGCATTCCGATGTGACCTTGTCCTAATTAATGAGCGCATCCATACTATACGCTCGGGGAATTTATGGCTCAATAAATAGGAAATTGGTCGTATAAAGCGTAATCGGAACTAGGGCAGGTATCTGTACATATAGACACGCGGTGTTGGTTTCGGCGCAAATCTCGTAATTCGAAACGCCAAGCATCAAGAATTGGACATTTCAAATGCATTTTCCCGGCACAAGTCGCGAAAGTTATATAGGGATTTGCGCCGTAGTGTCGAAGCTTTATTCACTTCACCAACTTCATTACGCAACATAGGTGATATAATGTGGCAAGTCATTATAACTTTGTACATCGCGTAGTCGTTGCGTTACAAGGGTCCAAATAATGATGATGTCGGAGTATGTTTATTCTGTCAGCGGGGAAATCACGTAACTCACTACCAGTAGGTATGGCTTTCATTTTGAGATTTCAACAACATTCATTGCGTTATTTATGTCGTTGAGCAGACAAAGAGCAATGGATTAGCAATAAATCTTTTAAAATGATTCAGACTGTGATTAATAGTGTGTTATGCAAGTTTTTAATTAGAAGCTCGGATTTAGTAGTGTCACTGGTGAATGGCGAATTATTACTACGTATTCATCTAGCACCTAGGGTACATAACCCTACCCTGAGATACACCTTCATGTACGAATTACTGGCCATCATCATCATTCATCATTCATGTAGGTATGTAGACTTATCCTTGAGATATTATTATCCTGCAAGAAAATAGATACTCCGTGTAAATATGTATGTTTTTCTCCTGTCTGATTATTCGGTCGTAACATTCAAGATGGAAAAAATACGTACGTTTCGTTGCTTTTAATCGAGGCCAGGCCCTTCGTTACTATGTAAAACATGGGGCGGGTCATTGCAAAGATATGTAAACAGGCCAAGCTGTTGCTTTGCGTTAACCATCTGCTGTTTTACTGGAGAAAACTTTAGCGCAACAGCCAAAGTTTGCGCGAAACTACTTTCAATACAAGTGATTGGAATGGATCGCGGTCGCCATTTGAGCCAAGGAACGTAGCAAGACGTCTTCGGATTTAAGACTTCAATGGATTTCAAGAACTTTAAGCCGAGATTGTTTTGAGAGCAGTGATGAGGAAATTATTTACGCAAAGGCGCCTGCCTGAATTCGAACCCACGACCTACAAGTCGGTAAGTCAGGGCCGTTACCACTGGGCCACCACTGCTCTTCTGCTCTCAAAACGGTGAAGGAAAACATCGTGAGGAAACCGGCATGTCCTAGAACCAAAGACTCGAAGACATGTGACATCTACCAACCCGCACTGGGCCCGCGTGGTAGATTTTAACCCACTCCCTCTCTCTGTGTCCCAGCAGTGGGAACATTATAGGCTGATCATGCTAAGGCCGAGATCTATAAACGTTACTTAGCACGTGCTTAGGCTAAACGTTATTCTTGTTCCTGTCGTACAACTGTCAAACTACAAGTGCAAGTAAGAAACGAGAACACGTCTAGTTAAACCTGGCTCCTTAGATTCCAAGAATCCAAAAGGATCAAAATATCTTTCTAGATATTTTGGTCCTTTTGGATTCTTGGAATCTACAAGTCGGTAAGTATAAACTGATGCGCCACTTAAAGACCTCTTTAGATTCTTCTAAAGAGGTCTTTAAGTGGCGCATCAGTTTATTGAGTTACAAAGTACTTGCGATCGAGTTTATTAGACGTTACTGTGAACAATTTTGGAGATAAGTACCATAAGAAAATTGAATTCTGTACCGTTACTATTTTCAGCCTGAAAACGATTATGCGAAACGTTATGTCACGACTTTCAGGACCACATACGTGGAGCCTTGGGGCTCGGTTATCTAAAGCGCTGTAATCAAAATCTTCCTATACCGGTTTTACATCACTTTGCAACTTTAGTGTTAATAATATGAGTTTCATGATATTTTATCTTTGTCCTAGCTAAGCAGTGCGTCGCATAACATCTTGAAAAAATGCAAAGACACACAAATAAAGCGCGCACCACTTCGTGAGATAAAATAAAAATACTATTAATAGTAAACGCAATTAATGCAAGGCACCACAAAGCAAAGACAGAACCTAAGCGATGAGAAGCACACAAGCACAAAATACTTTTACTATCTCAACTCACGTATCAGACCTGCAGCAGCACACTGAGTGGAAGGTGGTGGACACCGCGAACAGCAGGCAAAGTGCCAGCCCGTAGACAACAGCGGCGATCGCTTGCGGTGCGTTTACGGAGCGCGTGAGCAACTCCCGCGCGCCCAACGACGCGGGCGCAACGCATAATGCGTGCGTGCACACGTTCGCTACGTTCTCTACCTGGGGACAAGAGAAAAACTTATTGAGAAAATTAAATAGTATTAACATCACGTATATATTCCCCGAAGAGGAACGCAGAGGTGGTGCACCCATATTTTATTTCACAGTTATATTTAGGTCCCATAGGGGTTGAGCCTATTGCTATAAATTCAGCACAAATCCAGACTCTGGCAGTGGGAAAAACCTTATAACATTAGGCTCGATCTGGAGATCGGACCCAGAGCTCCATCTTCAGCTGTCACAACTTGACAAACAAGGCAGTAAAACCATTACAGTTATGTCGACTGGTCCACTGTTGACAGATTTTACTTATATTTGATGTTTTTTTTTGGTATTTTAGCTTCCATTTATAAGTCCTAACTTTCCTAAGTGAGTTCTTGGCGGCTTGTCAAAAACGGACACATTTCCGCCTGACATACACGGGGGTTATTTCTGCAGCTTACAGTAACAGTTGGTTGGCCTTCCAGTTTTCTCCTATCCTAATAAAATCTGAAACTGCAGGTTTTGGCCGCATCAAAGTAGGTAGTTATAGCCTTATAGCCTAAATGCTTGAGGTTCTAAATTCGACAGTTCGAGTCGTTTGGGGCCGAAATACTAGGGCTATTGGGTCCGAGTGCCCACTTGGTTTTTCGAGATATCGCCAATCGGGTGGTCGACGTCTCTTTACGTGACCAGAAGACTGGCCTATTTTTTGGCCAAAGAATCAGCATCACCATACAACGTGGCAATGCTGCCAGCCTTTTGGGCACTTTTCCTATTGACAGCGATGCGGACGAATTGTTTGATGCCCGGAGATTATGTACCCTCTTTTTTATTTTCATTACATATTATTTTAAGTCTGTATACGAGTATTATATAAATAATAAAAAAATAAAGTAAATAAATCTGCATCGTGCCATCGTGTCCAAGTAACATTACAGCAAGCTTAAAGTCTAAAAGACTACGCAGCAGTGTCATGCTCATGAGTTCATGACAAAACAATATTTTTATTTCTCTAGAAACGTAGAAATTGTTTTTCTTTACCACGAGGTAACATGAAAACGATTTTAAAGCGAAAAGAAAAGTTAAATCCCACAGGGAAGAAAGACTCCGACAATATAAGAATTGCTGCTTCTATTTTAAAGTAGCCAACTAACTTAGTCGTTTTCATGACAATATTGGTTGCAAAAACGCAAAACGCAGCAAAGGCAATCAATCAAGCTTGCAAATATAAGGGAAAGAAAATACCTACTATTACTAGTAGCAGATCCGACAGACGTTTTCCTTACCAAATTTGAATAGTTCATAAAAAAAATCCCATAGAAAACAGGTTCAGCTTTTCTCGAATTTGCAATTTTTCCGGAAAACTTTTCCAATTTTTCTTCAACCTAATTCGGACTATTACGAACATTTTAACCCCTCAAGCGTCAAGTGTACACCAAGTGTACACAAGAAAAAGTGCTCGAAACGTCAACGGTACACCAAGTGTACACAACAGTGTCATTGTCATTGTTAAAACAATGACTTCACTGCGCAAATTCAACTACACCGACGCGTGGGGCGTTTCGACAGGTAGGCGGGCAAACGTGTGAGAGGTTAATGCAAAAAATTGCAATATCGGTCCACTTACCAACGAACAGCAGATCATTTATATTATTCAGGGCGGCAGGATCATTGATGCACAACCGCGCAAGTTTTTTTTTTTTTTTTAATTTGCTCTGCCATACATTTTGACCGCGTAGGTTTTTCTATGAAACAGCCGATTTCTTCTAATACAACTATATGAATAACTTAGGTAATGGGAGGGGTTCGTGGCTAAATAATAACAGCCGCACAGGTCGCTTGCCGCGGTTGGTCTGTGGATGGGTGACGTGATCTTTACATACCGAGACCCCTCCGTGCCTCGGAATGGTCCCGCTGTCATTCGTAGATTTTTGACAGTCGTTACGGGTAGTCAGAAGCCCGAAAGTCTGACAACCAGTCTTACTAAGGGGTATCGTATTACCCAGTAACTGGGTTGTGGAGGTCAGATAGGCAGTCGCTCCATGTAAAATACTGGTATTCAGCTGCATCCAATTCCGGTTAGACTGGAAGCCGACCCCAACATAGTTAACTAGTACATAGTAACTGCAGTAAACATTTTGCCTTCATAAGTCTTCCTCAGTTTGCTGAATAAACCATTACCCTACCATAATAAATATACCTATAATAATAGAAAACGGAGTACGCCATAAATTGGATCACGTCGAAACAGTGGATCAACTTATAAGTACGCCCATCACTAACTGGCTTACTGGCAACTAGCGACTCACTGTTACTTCGCACTAAAATAAGGATTGTATTAAAAATTCCATCGCTGTTCTCTAAGGAATTTCCAAAGAATTGCAACTTGTTTTCACTGGAATATTGGAGAGAGGAAGCTTTAGAAATGTTTTAATTGATATGTCGAAACGAAACTCGAGGTCAGCTTATCGCTTCATGGAAGGTAAGGATCTATTAAACTAGTTTGGAATAGATCCTTAACTACCTTTTGTCTGTAGCTTCGCCAGCGTGGAGGTTAAAAATTATCCCGAATGTCGTAACCCAGGTCATGGTCTATCCGTGTGCCAAACATCCGAATCCGTTCAGCCGTGACAAGGTACCAGACAAACAGTACAGTACAGAGTTACTTTCGCATGCAGTTTTCCGAAACTATGACCGTTTATGGTTAGAGACGCTAACCTAACCTTATCATAGCACTTTGGCAGCCCATCAATATCTTAGTGAACCTGTTGGACCAGCTTACAAGTCCCCAACTCCCAAGCGATTTAATTAAGGAAAACCATTCCATTTCCAGCCTTTTTTATTTCCATAGGCTGGGTAATCTAGTTTCAGTTATTCAGTTGGCATTAAAGCCAAAAATAACAGAAGCTTAAAAAATATCTTGTCATATTGGCGGACATAACTAAAAATCATCGAAGTAAATGATGAACATTAAGAAAGCTATCATTAAAGTTATTATAACGAACAATTATAACTAAGATAATCATAGTGTGTGAATTTAAAGAAATGGGTAAGGTGAACAGAAGTCAGAAGTTCATTGCTTGTTAATTGTTATCCTATATAACCTAATCAAGTTGCTGATCCAGCATAATTTAATGTTACCTAAAATGAGATAGGTAAGTGATCTTTTGGCCAAGTTAACAACAACTAATCAATATTCACGGGATGAGTACTGACTGATCAAGCTGAACAGACTTTCAGTATCTGCCACGAAGATATTATCGACCTCGTGCATAGTTTGCATCTATTCACGGAATTCAAACAATACCCCTATTGTACCCGATACTTATGGGTATAAGAACCATCTTGTCATCTATCTAGTGCAGTATAGGCCTGTCTTTGTTCGGGTCACTTTCCCGGCCGTTAATCGGCGCCACATGTGACCTGTAATATTTCTAATGTCGTCGACCAACCATATAGGGGCCTCCCACGCTTTCGTTGTTGACCGTACCCACTCAATATTATAGAGAGGAAAGTTTTCTGTTTGTACGCTAAGGGTAGGGCATGAAAATGGCAAATACGATTGATGTGAGACCTTTACGGAGTCGCTTAATTTAGCTCCCGAAGTCCCGACCGTCGTGATTCCCCCGGGGCCCATGGGACCTACCTAGGGGACTCTAATTACAAAATTATGTATTCAATAAGGTCGCTTGGTAGCAGGATTTTGGGACATTGAAATGCGGATCCTAGGACCTATATACTTCCCTCATTGTAATTTTAAAAAGATCTTAGCAGATATAAAGACATCTTCCAAGGTGCTAAGATTCTAGAATCATTTCTAGAATCTAAAGAAATATTAAGTCACTACATTTACGTTCAAGGCAAGATAACTTACTCGTACTTGGCGTGACTTAGGTTAACGCAATTATGTGGTTACTATGAATAAATTGTTACATGCGTATAACTACCTATACGTACTAATTACATAAATTGAGGCACTTAGAAGGTTATTCATGTTTGGTTTCTATGTATGGGATTAAATGTAACACACACAAAATGCTTTGTTATAGATTTTTTTAAGTTTTAGACTGATCAGGATAGCTATTCACAACCACTCGATACGCTTCCGTACAGTATGGAACATCAATCAATGTTATCGTAGGAGTCCTCTAAACGCTGTTCAAGGACCAAAATCCTCGGGATGCTATCTATCTCTGTGCCAAATTTTATCGAAATCCGTTTAGTGGGCTAGGCGTGAAAAGGTAATATATAGACAGACAGAGTTACTTTCGAATTTATAATATTAGTATAGATTTGACGTTAAAAAGTGCCTTTAATGTGCCTATTTGAAATAAATGCTTTGACTTTGATAAGGGCTGAACGATGATGAGGATCTCAGAACATTCTAAAAATTTGCTGTGAGTAATTGGAAACCGGTTCGCTATCTGGCGACCCACGGAGCTGACTTGTGCCGGATTTGACCTGTGTAATCGATATCATGTTACCAACCCTCTGGAAATCAAAGTAAACGGAATGAAAAGGCTAGCAGAAGACGGTAAGCCCGGAGGCTATTTGATACAGAAACTTGCATCTTGAAGTCAGACCCGTATAAGTATTACATATTATGCTAAAGACAAACAGCCAGTCGATTCTGTAAAAATCTCACCGTGAAAACTTAGGTGAAGTGAGTTTGTTTTTGCTAGGAATTGACACTATTGACAGCTCACTCCACGCTCACTTCACCTAAGTTTTCACGGTGAGATTTTTACAGAATAGCACCGCAGGACCAGTATCAGCGACAAGAATTATTCACGAAGTTAAGTTTTTGTCACGTGCAACTTGTATATAATGATCCTTCTCGCTGATCTAACAAACAAGGCGCTAAATCTCATGAAAACTTTTAAAATAAAAAACAAACATATTCTTCTGACGTGCTGAACGAACGATGTTTCTAGTTTTTTACGACCGCTATTTCCCGAGAACGTCATAAACCACAGGTCTAAAACCAAGCGTTGAAAAACCTAGGTTAATGAAAATTAAAGCAATCAGTTCCAGCAATTTTCTAGATTTACGCGAGCATAAAGATAAACAGATATTGGTACTTGGGACCACACGAGTTGACATAACGATCGAATGACGACTCACATGAATGGACTTGGAAAGAAGTAACAATCAATAAACCGAATGTTAATGGGAATATTTACGATAAGGCCGGTGTACATGATTGACGATCGTGAAATAATCGTGCAGGTGCTTGTAGCATCCCCTCATCGCGTGACGTGTGCCGAGATTGTACGCCTCGTACGTTCATATCAACGAGACAGACTCCAACACACAGTTAATTTTGTATGTAAACATGTGTTACATAATATTATGTATTTATACTGCATAAGCCACTTTTCTCTCGTCACGAGCTCACTGTGTAAATATTTGTTACGCTTCTTTGGGAGTGCATTAAAGATAATGAATAAAAATCTGTATTGGATAGCAGGTTTGAAGACATTTATTAGAAGAAAAACTGCTGTGAGTGGAAAACCCTAGGAGGTGACGCTCTAGAAGGACATATTGTGACCTTATTGTTGTTGTTCTTCACGTGCGTAGTGATCGCAACCGGCGTGCGTGTATGACCAGAATAACATCATCATCGTTTCAGCCAAAAGACGTCCACTGCTTGGAATAGGCCTCCCCAAGCACCGCCACTTCGATAGGTTCTGTGCTTCCCACATCCAGCGAAGCAAAAGGAGTATGTAAGGATCGTAACAGGTGGCGTACTGTAGTATCTGCCTACCGTGGGAAGAAGACGCGTGTTTATTTACGTATGTTTTAAAGGGGCTGTCACTCCGCTGGTATATCTGTGCCAAACGAATCTCAATGTGGTAGGTAATAGATGCTCTGCTCAGTCAAGTTTGAAATTGGCCCCGTTAATTTCCGTCATCGATGCCTCTGCTGGATTACCGACAGCTCCCAGGCGAATACGGACATGCTGGTAGTATTATATACCTACTACACGAAACTGTGCATTAGCGATGTGATTTGATTTGACGTATAGACAGACCCTTTACTGATGATCTGAAAAGTTTCTAGTTTTAATCTGAATTCAATAGACCTGTCATTTGCTATAGGTCAGAAGTTTTCAGACTAACGATGTTAGTATTAGTTAGATTAGTTAACAGATCAAACTTTTATCATGTTATGCTTAGGCATGTGTATTGATTTCGATCTTATACTCTATGGGCGCGATCCGTGATGCTCAAGACCGGTCTTTGTGGCGAAGCCTTTGGGCTTGGAGAGGCCTATACCGAGAAGTGGACTGCTATAGGCTGCTGATTATGACGTTAGGTATATTCTACGAATCGCTGGTTGTCCAGGGAAAATTGGGAAATTTCTGTCTTGAGCGAAAGCTTCACTATTGTCGCAGAATAGGGTCTCTATATCAACCGTGAAGTTTGTTGGTGAATTGGACGTAGAATAGTTAAGGTAATTTGCGATAGTGACAGTTGTATGATAGATAAAACATAATAATACCTTTGTTTGTTTCATGTCAACAGCAGGATACGGTTAATTGTGTATGTAAACACGGTTAATTGTGTATGTAAACACGGTTAATTGTGTATGTAAACACGGTTAATTGTGTATGTAAACAACGGTAAACAAATGTTACACCATCAGCTTTAGTTAACTGTAACGAATTTTATATGTTTGTTGATGAATTATGTCAGTTCCGTATCAAGAAAATTAACAGCGGATATTTAATTTTACGTTATAATTTTTACAAAACATGTTTACGCGCGTAAAATGATATGGACTGTGAAAACCATCAGATAAGCAATGAAACTTCTGTTTATTTTCAGTAGGTACCTAAATCGGTCGGCGTGAGTCCCGAGAAGATGACAAAAGGAATTTAAAAACAAACAAAAGGAGTATGTAGGTAAGGATCGTGGCAGGTGGCGTTCTGCAGTGTCTGCCTACCCCATGGGAAGAAGGCGTGAGTTTGTGTATCTTCTATACTAATAATAAAGCTGAGTTTGTGTGTTTGATTTGAACGCGCTAATCTCTGGAACTATCGGTCGGATTTGAAAAAGGTTACCTAGGTATCATTTGATAGCCCAATTTTCGAGGAAGGCTGTAGGCTATTTAACATCACGCTATGACTCTTAGGAGCCGAGCAAAAACAAAAAAAAGTCAGAAAGAACGTTAAGCGAAAACGGAGTGATAGCCAGCAGGTGATGCGATACGACGGGTGGATCGGGGCCGAAACACGCAGACTAAGTTGCGGGCAGAAGCTAGTGAGTAATATTATGATAACGAATGTTGGAAGTAATTTAAAGACGATAACTGGGCTAGCTTGAGGAGCGTCAGAAATATGACGCTGCGCAGTCAATATTTCAAGAAGAATTTTATTTAGCCAATACTGTCCCAGGTGGCGAGACGACCCGGATGCGGACAGCGAGGACTAGTTCGAGGTGGCGCGGGAAAAGAGTTCCTGGAAGCACCTTTGGGGAAGTCCATTGCGCAGCAGTGAGACAGTATTGCACAAGTACAATATTATGTATGCATTAGTATTTCACAAATAATACTTACCTATTTTTTTTTCAAACATGTATAAAGTACTTACATTATTATTTCATGAAAACCAACTGAAACTATTTTTTTTTTATTATTATTTGATTTTTTTCCAAAAATTCGAAGACACGTGCCATCTACCAACCCGCACTGGGCCCGCGTGGTGGATTTCGGCCCACTCCCTCTAACATAGAGGAGGCCTGTGTCCCAGCAGTGGGAATAGTATAGGCTGATTATATTATATATTATTATTAATTTATATTATTATTTCATGAAACAGTTGTTGAGTCAGAAGTTAAGAGATAATTGGGTTCTTATCATAATAGTTCATTAATAATACGGGGTAGTAACCTAGTTTGTGAAACAGCTATTGTTACACATACTTACGTGATTTATCATAAATTATTATCAGTGCATACTATATTCACTTTATTATTAAAGTATTATGAAATTCATTTGTATTCATTGAGTGTAACTACAGCTTAAGTTTAGTTTTATACATATTATGTAATAATACATTTTATTATTAAAATTGCTTTTGAATAAATAATTGTCATTAGAATTAATAAAAACTTAATTACTTAATTGAAAAAAAAAACATACATTACAATAGATTAATTAAATATTATTTTATTTGTTTACAAATTACAATGTTTATTTTGTATTTAATTAAGGTAATGTATTTATGTTTTCTGTTTTTTTTTTTAATGTAATGCAAGGAAATAATTTAACATTAAATATCTGTTACAGTTGACTGTTTAGAAATAATCTATGCTATTAGAATAAAGCTGAAGAGTTTATTTGAATGTGCTAATTGATTATTCTGGAACTAAAAAAATATATTATTATAAAAATATTTTTATTAATTTTTTTTTTTAATATTTTTGCTTTGATAGCCCAATTCTTGAGGAACATCACGATACGACCGGAAACGAATCAGCGCGGGCGGGCGATGCGTTGCGGTGGGTCGAGCGCCGAAATTCACGCAGGCGAAGTCGTGGGCAGAAACTAGTATTATCATAGGATCAATGAACATTGACCACTACTTTTTAGAGGCTAATTAAAAGCACACATAAACAAACTAGAATTGAAACAATTACAGTATCTACCTAAATAATAAATTGTGTCTAAATAGTAGTTATTTTATAATCACAACTTATTTTTAAAGAAGCTTGCAGGCTTGCTATCAATTTCAGTACTGATTGAAAAATGGAAGTTTTATTCCCAAACTATAGTGTTATGAGAATTCTAGTACTTAACAAATTCGTTTTTATAAATATTATTTACATGCCACGTGGGATAATAATGTTTGACTTTGTACGGAATATGTTATGTTTATACGAACATATGATTCTCGATCCTGTGGGAATAAAGGGATAAAAAGTATCCTATGTCCGAAATTGTGTAAGTACCAAATTTTATCCAAATCTGTTCAGCCGTTTTAGCATGGAAGTGTAACAAACAAACATACAAAAAATCTAATCTTTTCTATTTATAATATTATGTTTGATGGGGCAGTGCAACACTTTACCAGAAGCTGGGAAATAGTATTAGCTACTGCAGCTTATCAACAGCTTAGTTTTTATAGCAAATATGGGTTTAAAAGAGCTTACAAATCGCATTCATTCATCCGTGATGTGCTTGGTTGGCGATCGAGTTTGTGTTATGTTTACCCACATTTCATTTTTTTTTTTTTTTTTTTTTTGTTTCCTTTGCTGTTTTATTTTGTTTGTTATTTTATATACGTACATCTGTGCGCTCTAATTATTAATCATAGTTTTAGATTTGATTCTCAGTAAGTGAATTATGAATTCTTATGAGAAATAAAGTTGTTCTTAAACCTAAATGATAACATTCAAAACAGACATCATCATCTGCCTAGTCTTTTCCCAACTATGTTAGGGTCAGCTTCCAATCTAACCAGATGCAGCTGAATACCAGTCTTTTACATGGAGCGACTGCCTATATGACCTCCACAACTCAGTTACTGGGTAATACGATACCCCTTGGTAAGACTGGTTGTCAGACTTTTGGGTTTCTGACTACAAAACAGACACTGATTACTAAGAATAAATTTGTGTTCACATTTTGATCATCATAATTTTTTGGTCATTAAAAATATATAATTATGTAAGACTATTAATTGAACTAAAATAAAAAACATAAAAAAAACTGTAGGTCTAAAATTGTGACGACAACTTTATTGTCCGCCGTATCTTCAGTTCCCATGAACAGTAACAATAGTAACGAGTTTTCCGATCGTGTACAATAAAATATTTTTTAATGTTTTGCTATAAATAGAAAATGCGAAACAGCACTCACCGTCGTGGGCACATAGGCCCTGTTCGCGGTGGCCTTCTCATTCATCCACTTCACCGACTTCAGCTTCTCCCACGGAAGATCATAGTGAAAATAAATCTTACTTTCATTGAACTTAGATTTAAATTTCATTATTATCACAGAAAATAAGCTTAAAACGTCACCCATTTATACGTTATCTCTGTATGGCAGCTAAATTCTAAATGGTCATGAGACCAACAACTGCACGCTTAATCTTATATAGGTGTTAACATTCATGTTAGTAATTCAATTTACATTTTTCTAGATTTAAAACACATTTTTCTGTCTTTTTAATTTTACAACCACCTCGGTCGATGCGATATGACGGAATGAAATGACAACAAGTGTCCAGTGTTACCAACCCATAACAAAATTTGCCCCCAAGATTTTTTAAAAATCCCCCTAAAAAAACCCTAAGTATAGGTTCACATAAGGTAAATTTCTTTTATGCAGTGCCCAACTCCCTAAGTCGTTCGTAACTCACAAAATAAAACGCATATGTACATAGTTTGTAAAAAAAAAGACTAGGTACCTAAATACCTATTGCTAAACTACTAGGTAACTAAATTGTTGATCAGTTCCAGAACGGCGTCATCATCATCGCCAGCGATGCTACTGTTCAAGGTCGATGTATTTTTGAAATCATACATTCGTACGCTAAAGGCTTTTAACATACATATTTGCCGTAGGTTCAAACTTAACGCAGGACCCGTATTCTCTGATCAGGTAAAATCTTATTATCATTATGCTCTGAAGCATATTCAGGGATAAACGATTCCTAAGTATTTTTAAATAATGGCATAAATAGAAAAGGCACGCTCCATGGAGGAGTTAGATACGGGCAGCGTCAATAACGCCACAGCTAACTTTTAGCAAGCCCCTAAAAATAACCCCAAATAAAATCTGTCCCTAAAAATACCCCATTCAAGACTTCTTCCCCCTAAATTTAGGGGGAAAACCCCAAAGTTGGCACCACTGCAAGTGTCAAACACACGAACGAACTGACCACAGAACACTATTACTCCTAGCGGAGGAACTTTCAGTATACTATAATGTACTCTGTGGGAGGAACTGACACTACTACTGACAGACGCACCAGCACAGAAAAGCAAATCGCGCATGACATGACAATGCTTGAGGGTGGCAAGTCACAAAAACCCTAAAGCTATACGTACACAGGAGGTGTACGTATCTGTTGAGGGTTTTTGTGCTCTAAGAATATTGTCAACATTGCCAAGACAATCATAATTTTCGTATAACAACTAAGGAAGTTTATGTTTATTACAGTTTCAGAACGGCTTACATTAATAGTAGAAATGTTTGGGTGACGTCAGACAGGCGCGCGGGACGGGCTACGCGGATACACAAAGGCCGAACGCCCGATACTTCACTAACGAACGCAACCGATGACACGCGCGCCAACCAAAACTTTGCTGTAGTATTCCATTTTGGAAATTAAATAAAACTAAGTTAATTTTATAGTCCACCGCTTTTTATTTAAACTCTAAGTTAGGTCTTTACAAGAAGAAACTTGTTTAGATATTAAGCCCGTGTTAAAGTGTATACCTAAGGCGGGTTTTAGAGTCGCGCTGACCTCACGCTGATGGTCAGCGCTGATGGGTCGATATGCTATGTATGTAGTAAGGTAGCGTTTCTGAGTAATGCTGACCGCTCAGCGCTGACGGCTCATACGTTTCGCTGTCCACACCGACAATCAGCGTGCGGTCAGCGCGACTCTAAAACCCGCCTTAGATTAAGAAAACTATAGAGCATCGGGTAGCGTGGCCACACATGAGACAAAAAACTAACTTAAATAACATTGGCTACTTATGTAGCTGCCTTGAAAAAACGGGCACGCACTGAGAGACGGAACTAGTGTAGCTTCATCCTTTTCTGTTACTTATAATAACTCATACTTTATCCCTTTCTTGTGGAAATGAGATGGCGCTACCCGCCGTCTATACTTTTCTTTGTCTAAGGTGTATACCCTACTTAATTTTGACATTGACTATTTCGTTTAGAAACTCCGGCGGCAATATTCAAAACATTACAATCGTCACAAATTTTTCGATTCAATTTTGGGCAAGGCCTCAGAATACAGACATATTAGAATATTTTGAGGGCAACGCGTGGCTTCGGTGTTTGGTCTCTCGGTATTCGCGAAGTTGCTTCGACAAAGTACTGGTCGAAATTGAGTCAGACTTGATTCGGGCGCAAATCGTAATTTACCGAGGTTGGATACTGAAACAGACATTCTACTCGTCACGAGTGAATACCGGCCTGAGATCGAGAGGACCGACAGCTATACCGGCTGTACGACACGTCGAAGTCGAAGGACATGTGAGGTGGCTTAGGGGACAAGAAATTCTATACAAACACGACAACGCCAGACCGCATGTCGCCAGGACAGTTCGCGACTACATTGAAATCACCGTGGAGTGGCCAGCTTGTAGTACTGACCTCAATCCTATAGAGATTTGAGCATGTCTGGGATGAGCTTAAAGAAGAGTCGCATCTGAACTTGAACCAAGAAGAGTGAAATGAAAAAAAAAATACGGTCCATGAAGAACAGGTAATTAGGGATAGGAGAGTTAAAAGACCTTATTAATAAAAAAAATTGAACTCTATTTTTTATTTGATTGTCATTCTCTTAAAAGCGAAATTTAATAATTTTATGTTTGTCAGGTTTTATGTTCAGCCCCATATACAATTTGTGTAGTTTTTTGATATCATTAGAAAGGTACTGAAATAAACTTTCAATTACAATTATAGATTTTAATTATTTTTCAATGATAATTAGTAGATATTCATGAAAAAAGTAAGTCATTAGTTTTTTGGTTTTGATTTTTAGGGCTGATTTTTCCAATGACGGATGGTCTAATCCGAGGAATGATTTTGAATTTTTGACAATAATTCATCCATACAAACTCCATCAGGCGACAATTTTATTCCACGAATAAAGATTACCTATCTCAGATAGGTCCTCTAAGGGGTGATTCTTCAATCGACAGATAGGCTATCTGTCGATTGAAGAATCACCCCTTAGATTAATATAACGCAACCGGCAGGTGGACTAGATATTATTTGATTAACTTTTAATAAGCTAAGGTTTTGTTTTTGTATAAACTTGACCTGATCTATCTCTCATATAAAATTCGCCCGCCTAAGGCGAAAGCAAAAATTCTTATGCAACGCAATTTCGATGGTATGAATGTTGACGATCTTTGCAAGGATGCCAGCAATATAGATTGGTCTGCTTTATTTGCGTCTACATCTGTCGATGAGCAAGTCAACATTTTTGCGGATAAACTTATTGAGCTTTATGATCATCACGCACCTGTTCGAGCTGTTAAGGTTAAACATTTGCCGGCACCATGGCTCACAGATGACATTAAAGCAATAATGCACAAGAAGGCGACGGCAAAGTCTAAGTTTAAGCGTAGGCCTAATGACACTAACAGAGAACGATATGTCTCAATCCGTACTCATTGCAATAAGGTGTGTAGGAATGCTAATCGCCATCACATTCATACATCTGTCCAAAATGGGGACGCATCCAAAGTTTGGAAATTTCTTAGATCATTGGGGGTCGGTAAAACCCGACAAGAGACAATCCCAAAAGATTTAGACATTGATGCAATGAATAATCATTTTACTGCTTCGTCCGATTTTGATAGTACAATAAAATTTAATACACTGCGTTATCTTTCATCTCTTCCGACTCCCAGTTATTCTCCATTTGTTTTTGGTCAATTCTCCGCATGTGATGTTAAGAAGAGCATACTATCGATTACCTCCAATGCAGTAGGAAGTGACTGTATCAGCCGTAAAATGTTAGTCCCTGTGCTGGATGTAATCCTTCCCGTCATTTGTCATATCCTAAACTTTTCTGCATCGAGTGGTGTCTTTCCATGTTCATGGAAAGATGCTCAAATAATTCCATTACCTAAAAAAGCTAATCCGTCATCCTTTTCTGAATATCGTCCAATATCCGTCTTACCCTTTCTATCCAAAGTCCTTGAACGGTTAATCCACGATCAAATAAACACTTTCCTCTCCAAAAATAATCTCCTTAACCCTTTCCAGTCTGGCTTCCGTCCTGGTCATAGTACCACCACAGCGCTTCTGAATATTACGGATGATATAAGGTCAGCCATGGAAAGCGGTAATCTAACGGTCTTAGCTTTGCTAGATTTCAGTAATGCTTTTAATACTGTTAATTTCGATGTTTTGCTTGGCATTCTATGCTCTCTTAATATATCTCCATCGGTAATTGACTGGTTTCGTAGTTACCTGTTCGGTCGCCGGCAACGTATTTGCATCGGAGAGACTTTGTCTTCCTGGAGTAATACTTCTGCCGGTGTACCACAGGGTGGCGTTCTTTCCCCTTTACTTTTCGCAGTTTTTATTAACTCAATCTCCGACGAACTAATTTCTTCCTACCACCTGTATGCAGATGATTTACAAATCTACGCGCGAGCTCCTCTTGGTAATCTGTCCGAGGCCATCTTAGTGATTAATCGCGATCTGGCCCGTATATGCGACTGGAGCAAGAGGTATGGACTTATGGTCAACCCCATAAAAACGCAGGTTGTGGTGGTTGGCAGTTCTAGGACGGTCTCAAGAATTGACTGGACGACTCTTCCCCAAGTTTCTTTTGATAACTCTATTATTCCCTTCAGCGAAAAAGTTAAAAACTTGGGGATATTCATTGACAAGAACTTCTCTTGGACTGCCCAACTACAGGAAGTTAGCCGCAAGCTATTTGCATCCGCTGCATCTTTGAAGAGACTGCGTAATTTTCTAACAACTGCCACCAATATTGCGCTTGCACAATCACTTCTTCTACCCATTCTTGATTATGCTGATGCCAGCTATCTCGACCTTACCCAAGACCAACTCGATAAACTTGAGCGGCTTCAAAATGTCTGTATAAGGTTCATATTCGGTTTGCGCAAATATGACCATGTTTCCGAATTTCGTGTGAAGCTCAAGTGGTTACCAATTCGCCTTCGCCGGAATGCTCATATTCTGTCCCTATTGTATAATGTGCTCTTTTCCCCTTCCACCCCTCTCTATCTTAAAAAACGTTTTCAGTATCTTTGCGACTCCCACACGAAGTTTTTGAGATCATCGGATAATTTAAAGCTTAAAATGCCAATGCATTCTACAACGTTTTTTGACAAATCCTTTTCTGTTCAGGCCGCTCGTTTGTGGAATGCATTGCCAGTTCAAATAAAACGCGCGCAATCGTTAGCTGTATTTAAGAGACTCGTGAAGGAACATTACTTGTTGTTGTGATCTTGTTTTCGTAGCTGCAATAATCTTAAGTCGTCATTTATTTTCGTTGCTTATATGTATATTTAGTATGTATTTATTTATGTATCTATTATACAGCATTATATATGTATATATCTATTATATTATTTTGGCACCACTGACAACCCCATTTTTTATATCCACGCAATCACTGTCCATTCCAAGGTTGCCTGGAAGAGATCGCAGAAAGCGATAAGGCCGCCCATTGTATGTTTTGTATTAATCGTATTTTTTTGTTATGTATTTTCTGGTGTACAATAAAGTATATATAAATAAATAAATAAAAACAGTCCTAACTGAATAAGTCAAGGCATATGATTTTATTGCTCTCAAGTCTAAATTGAAAACATACTATCATACAGGTTCATTGCAGAACCAAGATTTCTTCTTACACAAAATGATGAAGTACGTCATTTTGTGTAAATTCATGAGCCTTAACAGGGTCCTAAATTCAAAACCCGTCATGGTAGTCAATGGCCTATAATTTTTTTAAAATTTTAGGTATCTAAATCAAACAGCACATAACCTTTTTTAAACCTGTACTTAAACACTTAATATAATACAGATTGAACATATATAACTAGCTGTTAATTAGAACTTATCTTCAAAAAGTTGGAGCAGTCTCTTTATTTCTGCTATTCTTGCCGCTTGTGCCTGCACAGGGATCATTGCTTGAGATACCTCTTCTCCTTTCGCTAGAATTGTGTACATACTCTTGATATTATTGTCCATGGCATCACATGTCTTACCAACTGCATCCTTATACACCTCCATATTTTCTGCAGTAAGCGAAGAATTTGAGTGCAGTATACTAGAAAGGTTTTCAATTAAATTATCTACTGATTGTGCAATCCTCTGTGCTTCATATTCTAAGTCATGTAAAACTGTTATGTCTATCTGTCCAATCTGAGGCGCCAGTATTTGTTTGTATAACTTCCCTGATGGGGTACTGGAGCGAGATGCACTAGAACTACCGAATACTGGTGTTTCACCTCTTTTTGCTATTGGGCTTGATATTTTTATTTTGAATTCTAAGTCGTCTGCTACATAATGTGTCATTTCTCCTTCCTTTCTCACATGTCCATCTAGATCCAGAGGAAGCTTTTCTTGTTTCCGGTTTTCTGATGGTAAGTCATAGGGTCTGGACGGGCCCGCCACTCTGTCCTGTTCCTCAGGCTGGCCCTGGTCAGAGTGGAACGATATCTCGCTATACGATGCTGTCATTCTTGCAGATATTTCCTCTTCCAGGTCAATCTCTGACTGCTGTTTGCTTATTGAGTCAGTTAATATTTCTCTCTCTTCTCCGAATGGAGAAACTTGCTCTGGATTTTCCGCCATCGTAAAATCTGAAAATATACCTAGATAATTTAAGGACTTTAAAAAACCAATAAAATTAAGTGTGTGATGTGGACAAACACAAATGACAAGTAAACAAATGAGAATACATAGCAACTTACAATTTTAATTAGTGCTAGAGTGTTAAAGGTATGGAGTTTCTTAATTAATTATCACACTAAATAAATAGACACCATTATAAATAAAGACTTTATAATAAAAAAATATAAACAATTTTTAATTAAATGCTCTATGTCTATTCCAAAGATGTCAAAAACAAACATTGACAAACATTCATTGAAAGAAAAGACAATAGTACCATAGATAAAATACAGTAGGTTTTATGGTTTACCATGCTCTGTGGTGGTTTAATTTGATTTTGACGTTTAGTTTAGTGATGTGTACGTTGAGCTAAGATTAAAGCTAGGGTTTACTATGAAAACCGAAACGGTGTCATCACATAGCGGCCACAAAACGATGTTCTATGCAATTTATAAACAAATACAGTGCACCGATGAAAATGGCAGGTTTTCATAACAGCCGTCATATTCAACTGATAAATGAGTCATCATTTCAGCCAAAAGACATCCACTGCTGGACATAGGCCTAACCCAAGCACTTCCACTTCGACCGGTTCTGTGCTTCTCGCATCCAACGGGTTCCTGCGGCCTTCTTAAATGAGTAAATTACTAAAATGACGGTACTGCTCACTCTCATATCTCTCAAGCTTTATAGCCAAAATAATATTAGTACCGCATCATGCTATTTTGATTTACATCATTGGCTAGAATACTTTTATTATTTACACCATTAAAATTACCTAAATTACAGATAATTAACGTTTTTTTTTTTCATAGGATGACAATGGGCGGTCTTATCCAATAAAAGCGATCTTTTATAGTCAACCTTTGGATGGATTAGGGGAAAAGGACCTATCCTTCTGGCCCTGGCCAGATTAGCCACGTAGCAGGTGCAGCAAATACAATAGGCTCAGCTCAGCGCTTGGACGTGCAAAAAAACAAATAATGGTATGTACATACCTATATTATGGGTACCTACGGGTATGTCTCTCTAAAGTGGGATCCTGAAATTTTTAATTATTCAAACGTCCAGGGGGCTTACCACCACCTCTTAAAGCAGGGCAGAAGTTGAACTGCACTACTTTTTTGTATGACGTCTTAGTACAAAAAAGTAGTGCAGTTCAACTTCTGCCCTGCTTTAAGAGGTGATGGTAAGCCCCCATATTCCGAGTCTAGTCTATTACAAGCAATTTATTCAATTTCAATCCTAATAGATAATATCTCCATTTTGTTTCTTTTTTGACATAATTCCTGACTTAATAGAGGCTCTTTTTATCGATAATCTAAAGTGGATAACATAAACCGATCATTGCCAACACTACTGTAGAAAGTCAATAACATTTGAGGCCGGTCCAGCCGATACACTTTTTAAATAATAATCCCAGCTGCAGTAGCCCAGCAGCGTCGCACTGCCTGAAAAAGTGAAAATTGAATGATTGAATTAAATAATTTTACTCTCATTTATTTAGTTCATTATTTTTTCTTCACGAATTCCCTTTTTTACACTGTCGCCTCATAGATAATAGCATGAACATAGAATTCTAAATAATCATGATATCTGAAGGCAAGAATTTTTAAAAAGAAAGATTGTAATTGATTCCAAACAAAATAGTCAATAAAGTTTTAAATAATATTAAATGTTCATAGGAATTGGACTCTAGTTAAAATTTGGGTTTCTAGTGTACAGACGCCAGCACATCAAGTTACTACAATCTGTCAGATTTCTTTAATAGATTTTCGACTTTATTGCTAAACCATAAGGTTCAAGGTTGATTGGGAAAATCTGACAGTTTCGGGTAGGTTGACCTGCTGGCGTCCGTACATACAACTTTGAGCATGACTACCGAGAATTGCACCATAATTACGCAATGCGATTTTCTGCAAGCCAAAGGAGTATCGACAAACTGCAATGCTTACAACGGTGTTTTCTGCTAACAATTTGAAATATGACAAATTTGCGGGAATTTTTGACAGTTGTCAATAAAAACATCGTGAGTTGTGGATTTCGTTTCGTATCAGTTTAATTCATTGATTTTTCATGGTTTTCCTTAATGAAATAGTTTATTATTTTAATCAAAAGTGTATTATAGAACACGGTGCGTTCGATTGGTGAGTTATCAACTGTAAAAATAGCTCGTTGCAGAAGTACATTGTTCATTTAACATGGCGCTGTGTAACGACATGTGCGGGTGATAACGCTCGCCCTTTGTCGTGCTAGTTTTCTATTTTGAGTGTAAAACATTTGTGTTGTTAATGATTTACGAGTTGGGTGTGTTTGTAACGTCGTAGGGCTGTTACATAACGGATTTTGGGTCTTTTATGTAAAGTTACGACACAGCTACTGCAATGGTGAAAACCCGTCGCAGTAATGGAGAAAACGGGGAGGTTGACGATGGGAATTACGCTATGAACGACGTGAGCATCGTGACTGATGAGAAGGTGACGTTGTGAAGCCATTCGTTTGTTGTGCAGTGGTTTAGTATCAAGGCTTTGTATGCTACACTTTGTACCAACTTCCTGTCCCTGTTTCCATGTAGGTACTTGATTGTCGCGAGTGCACGTCGATGCATGCGCTTTTAGTGCTTATTGTTGGGAATATATAGTTGTTATGAATACAGCTGGGGTTTAGTAGTGAATAAGTTGTTCCATTTTTAATTTCTTATAAGCCTTCATCAAACTACTTGAATGTGTTGTATCTAATTGTTGTTTAGCTATATGATTTTGCATAGCTATGATGTCAGAATTCTTAAGTATGTTATATAAATATGAATACTATGCTATGGATATCCAAATACAATCTACACACAGTTACTTTACACATTCTATGTCAATAGTGATGTTTGCACCACTGATGTCATTTCAATACTGCATCTGTGGAGTTGTTGTGAATTAGAATGAAGATGTTATTTGTTTACATTCTTGTTAGGTTTATTTTATACAAGAAGGAATAATAATTATGAAGGTTTACATACATGGATACATCTAGAAGATATGGGCATAGAATTTGACTCAACATGTCAGACTTGATTTCCAGTATTCTGCTAAAAATCTAGAGTAAATAAACTAGCAGCAGTTTCTAATCTGTGTTAAGTCACTGAATAAGTTCAGATTCAGATAAAAAATCCAAACAAACATTAAGGTAAGTATGGTTCACGCACCAATAACTCGGCATACTTTGAAAACAGAACTATCTGTTTGTAGCATATACCTATATATTCTTGATGAATCTGATAATAGACTGTGTATTGACTATTTATATGATATCATTCACAGCTGTCCTCATTGAATGGACTGAGCCATAATTTAACTAGACATAAAAAATATCTATGACTGCAACGGCTGCAGCTAGCAGTGCTACGTGAAGCCTCTCCCTATTTATTTATTATTTAATAGTAGGTACTGCCAAAGTCAATTACACAATTAAAACACATTTGAACAATATCAAAAAAAAAAAAAAAATAAGTTTATAAAAGAAAGTGAAAAAAATAATGCTTCTGTGATATAATGATCATGTATCAGGGTTCCCCCTGATTAATGATCACATAACTGATTTAAATTTTGATTTTATGAAAAAATTTTGATACTATGAAAGTAATTCCACAGAATTATCAGTGATTTTGAGTCTAAAGCTCAAGTTGAGCTCCTTAAGTTCTGATTTGAGCTGTATGATTACTGACAAATATGTGCACTGACTGGACAGGGCCACTAACCTGTGTGGTGCTTTCGTCAAAAGACCATTTCAGACACCAATCTACATGGTCTTCACATGATCTGATCAAGATTATGTCTTGACTTTAAAAGAGATTGTGACCCCTGAGTTTGTTTCAGCCTTTCTTCTCAAGAGTAGTCGGATAGGAAACGCCAACCTCACATAGTTTTTAAAATCATATAAATGTTATTGATGTGTGCACTATTTGAAAAGTATTTAATTGAAGTATAATCATTTATCAAGGATGAGGCAGGTGTTTATCCTTTTTATTCCTACATGCATAGATGTGCAGCTACTGTTAGCCACCATAGATCCTGCCAAAACCCTTTTTAACATAATTATGGACAATTATGTGATTCAAAGTGAACTACACAGTTAATATAATACTAGGATCATTTAAATCCATTTCTTTTCTATACCTTAAGAAGACAACACCTAATAATAACAATATGCCTTCTTTTACAGAAGTAATTTCTATCTATCTATACTAATAATAAAACTGAAGAGTTTGTTTGTTTGATCATGCTAATCTCTGGAACTACCCGTCAAATTAAAATCTTTTCGTAATTGATAGTGTAATTCTTGAGGAGGGCTATAGGCTATTTAACATCACGCTTGGATCCTTAGGAGTCCAGCAATAACTCTAAGCAATAACAAATTAATAGCGCGGGTAGGTGATGCGACGGGGTTGGGTCGGGGAACAAGATATTAAATTTCATGCGGACGCAGTCGCTGGATGAAGCTAGTTTATTATAATTATTAGGTAATCAAACTAACCAGAGGGGCAATTCTAGTAATTTTAAGAATGTTTGGAGTCTGCGGTGTTATTCTGTAAAAATGTCACCGTGAAAACTTAGGTGAAGTGAGCGTGGAGTGACCTGTCAATAGTGTCAATTCCTAGCAAAAACAAACTCACTTCACCTAAGTTTTCACGGTGAGATTTTTACAGAATCGACCGGCTGATCTCAGTCTCAATCTGCCAACAATAATTCTAATTTCCCTACATTTTTGACATTGATTGTCACTGAGATGAAGTTGCAACTAGATTCTGAACATTTTTAAGTACGGGTAGCCTTCTGGTATCACAAATAAAGTTTGAGTTAACGTGAAGAGAGATGTTGTCATTATAACACTGTTTTCTGGTTTAACAGCACATGTTTTCATATACACAAGTTATTTTCTTATAAAATGTACTTTGATTGTTTGCCACACCATGAATATGTAGCTCTTCACGTAAACCCTATGGAATATTCACACACCTTAACATGTTACTAAGTTTCCTCAAAATGTGATAATCTTATAATTTACTATAGAGGGTTAAGACATATTTAATTATACAATCCGCATGGGGTGTATGTGGTACAAATAAGTTATTATTTTAAATATTATAGTAGTGTCTTATTATGAGCCCATCTCAAGTATACAATTTCAAGTTATAAATATTTAATAAAGATTCTTCACCTTTTACCATGAACTTATGGACATACCATTTTACTACATTTTTAACTCAACAAATGTCTTGTGGACCAACGATTGTTCATATGCAATATCATGTTCATGTTCATATCATTACAAGTGTAGAAATAATAATCATCCTTACATGCAAATGGTTTCTAGTAAGATTGTTGAGAGTAATTATTTGATAGGTTAAATATTGCGTGCATTGGTCAGGTCCATGTAACCTTGAAATTCTAGCCTGAATTCCATATTAATCTCGGAGATAAATTGGTGATTCTATACAAAAAGATCCCATAATGTTTAGTATTTTTATCCGCTAGTTGGCTAGACTTGCCCCTATTTCCTGTGACCTAATACTGTCACCTGTGAACTGTAGGTTACAGCAGTTGCCTTTATGGGACCAAGTAGTAAGGTCCATGATATGCTACTGCTAAATATTTTTTCTCTGTAGTTTATTCACATAATGTAACTAGAATCAGTGGTGTCAAAAAAGTAATACTAATTAAATAATTTTAGACTCCAAAACAATCTAATTGGACGCCACGAGAGTTGAGGAGTAGCCAGTATAAAGTTACCAGGAAAATACAACGCTGGCCTACCAAATGTAAGTATTTGTTAATTGAATAAAAAATCTGTGCATTATGAGCCTTACGACTTATCCATAACATCAAATCAAATCAGCTGATCCAGCTATAGCCTATAATGGAACTCAGTCTCCACTTTCTCCATCCTTTAGATCAATTTTTCTCTGTTGGATCAAATAAACTCATAAAGTGTCTGAGATTCATCAAGTAGGTACCTATATTTTCATCAGTTTGTGAGTGAAGTCGCACAAATTACCTAAAATAAAGGGAAACGGTTACATCCTTGACCAGTAGGGCGATCAAGAGTGAAAGATCACTGAGATCGCCGCAATTATTTCGAAATCTACATACTATAAGCAGACAGCAGTACCTATCCTTGAATGAAGTATAATAACTTCGGTAACATTACAGATAGCCGCCGTCTCCGTACCATCAAGATGCCGCGGATCGTGTTTCCCGAAAGTGATACAGAACCAGAAACCAGAAAATATTCTAGAAGGTAAGATTTATTTTCATTATGTAGCACTAGGGCCAGGGACAACCAGCATAGGTTTAAATGCACATACTAGTACGGCGCTACGGTCAAAGCAGAGCAGCTTTTGGCGCTAGCTACCGAATTTGCGACTGTATCGTTACTGCTTTGTGTTGTGTCGAGTTTCTTCGCTTCATTGCTGTTATAATTACCTACGCCATTGTAGCGTTCAATCGCTGCATCGATCTTCGAGCGACGTGCGTTTTTACCTGTTCGGGCGCGGCATCAAAACAGGGGCATGCCAATATTAGGCCCAGAGACGCACGCACAAGGAATTTGTTTTACTTAATCGCCTTCTTTGGCCCTTGAGACGTGACCGAACATGTTTAAAAGACTTCATATAATAATTAGTTTTACCGAATATTTTTCTTCGAACCCACGTGGGTCGTATGCTACGGAGGTTCGCGGTTAGACTCCAACCCACTTATCGTCCCGAAACGCCAAAGAGTTTTATATTTTATGTTATTGCGGTCTGCGGATAGTAGCTTTTCCAAAAATACAGTTTATATTTAAAGCTTTTCCTAAAATACAGTTTATATTTAACTAGCTGACCAGACAGACGTTGTCCCGTTTTTGATTCGAAAGACACGTGGCGCGATCTATTATCATAATAACGGTATTGTGGTTTTCCTCGGGAGCAGCACTTTTTTTCGGGATGAAAGGGTTATGTCCGTTTCTGTACACCTGAAATGTTGCATTACGTCATATGCAAAATTTCAGGACGATCGGTTCAGTGGTTTAGGCGTGAAAAGGTAACAAACAAACAACGTTACTTTCGCAAATATAATATTTAGGATTTCATAATATTATTTTCTAGATCCAGACAAGTACGAGTGTTCTTCGCTGATGGTAATGACACCACTAACCGAAGTGTGAAGATCCGGCGCAGTCGCGGTCCCAGGAAGAACTACATGGAAGATAGTGAGGATAAGCCCATACAGGAGAGTAAGTGTCTTGTAATGATACTATAATTCATGTCATCGTCATCATTTCAGCCAAAAGACGTCTTCTGCTGGACATAGGGCTCCCTCAAGCACCTCCACTTCGACCGGTTCTGTGCTGCACTCTTCCAGCGGATTCCTGCGGCTTTCACACGGCAATTCATGTGTTTACATTCAGATAATTTCGGCTCCTGATACTGTAACACAAATTAGTTGTACCAAGTTATACTGGTTAGATTGGGTCTTCCATCCTTGTATACATATCTTGAAAATATCCAGACATTGGTTAGATACTGTATCTCATTTGATTTTAATTAAAACAATACAGTGAATGCTTACCCAATAATTAAATATATAGACATAATTGAAGTCACTACCGACTTTGGCTTCTGCATATTATGATTTTTTGAGAACATAGTGGACGAGGAGGACAAATATTATTCTCCACGTCAAGTAGGTCGGTCAAAAGTACCAGCATAACCGACAACACTCAAATACCCCATCACCTTTCCCAGATGTCCGCCGCAGCTGTCGCAAGCGCAAGCTCCTACATCACAACTTCAACGAGAGCTGGATCACCAACGAGCTCAAAGTGAAGGGCTATCCCGACCTGTACGGCTTCCCGGGCTCTAGCTCCTCAGACGAATTCTCTTCGGCTGATGAAGCCAGGGTCGCGAGAGTCGCCAGTAAGAAACAGCTGGTAAGTCATCCTTAAGAAGCAAAGCACAAAAGCAAGATTGAAACCTGAACTTTAAGTTAATTTTAGAAATACAGACCAGACAAGGCACTAAACTCTCTTTGATGTGTTGGGCTCGAAATCATGAATATTTTATCTTTCACAGAACCGTAGTCACCCCCCTACCAACACCGACGAAGACACTCAACTGTCCCGACAGAGAAGAACTTCAGCTAGGTTCAACAATAAAAAAACTAATGTAAGTTTTACTTACTCATCTGTGCATATGGGAGGGGAGCCCAGAGGGTTTTTGAGCTGTGCATATGGGAGGAGGGTTTTTGAGCAAGCATATGCAGGGCGAAAAGTTAATAGCTGAATAGGTGTGGCATGATGAGAGAACACCCAAAATATATTAAAAAGTTTCAGATAATTCATCATTATAATATTTATTTATCTCAACCTTAGCTTCTGCCCGCGACTTGTTCGCAATAAAGTATTCGTATCAAGTAACATATTATGTTGTGCAGACATCTCAATTCCGTGTCAGTCTGTCAGGTGATTATGAGTCCACTTTCAGATTTCGAAAATGGACCAAAAGTAAAGTGATCTTCAGAGCAGTTGATTTTGGTGATCCTTTTTTTTTTTTTTTTTTTTAATCTCTTTTATTTAAGGGATTTTTGTACGCTTATGCGACGATGTCAATCCCATCGTGCTTTTACAAATAACAACTTACTAACTAAACTAAATAAATTAATCTTATACATTCAGAAATTAACTTAATCTAATTTATTACCTAATAGAAAAGTATACAATATTTTTGCTGCTTTAGAAGTAGGCTTGGCTAAGATACCATGGAACATTCCAACATCCATTCTCGACACTTTCAAGGAGTTGAGAAGTTCGTTTCTTTTGTTAGCATATCGGACACATTCCACCAACACATGCTGTGTATCCTCTACTGTACCACACACCTCACAGTTAGGAGAGTCTGATTTCCGCATTAGAAAAGCAAAGTTGTTTAGTGGAATATGTCCTGACCTCAAACGATGCGCAGCTACAATTTGCCGTCGACTCAGTTTCGACCCGGAGAACCAAGGTATATGAGGAGGCTCACTCTGTATACTTTTGTACCAGATTCCTTTCGTTTTAGATCTTTCATTAAAATGTTCATTCCAATATAAGTTGATTATTTTTCTAAATTTACTTAACATTTCCGAATAACTTGGTAAAACATCCCGAGTATGTATGCCTAAAGAAATTGCTTCTTTAGCTAATCTGTCAGCCTCCTCATTACCCGACAGTCCAACATGGGACGGCACCCACTGGATAACTATATTTTTATTTTTTTGGTTAAAAAAATTGATTTGTTTCAAAATTGTGTATGCTATAGCTAAACCCATTGAACCATTATAAACACATTTAGAAATATGCTGTAAAGCACTCTTACTATCGGTGCATATCACCACTTTATTAACATCTAGCTCTAACACATATTTCAAGGCCTCAGAAATGGCAAATAGTTCAGCCGTCATAATGGAAATATGATTATTCATTTTATAAGACCTGTGACACTTATTTGCACTCCATCTGATGTTTTGGACCCATCTGTGTTTAGAAAATGCCAGCCAGTGTAACTTTCCCTTAGTTCTTTGAGGGTATTATACTTTAGAGAATAAATATCATAATGTGATTTTGGAGCAGTAACGCTAACTAAATTACATGTAATGATATCCTTTATATCTATTTTAGACATCCATGTCTCCAAAGTAAACATTAAGAGTGGATACGAAGACGAAATATTTTCAGCTACCACCAGACTGTGTGAAGCAACTAGTAGAGGTTTCCTCTTCCTATTCCAGTACCTATTCTCAATCATACCACTCAGGTCTGAAACCAAACTCAGAGAAATATCATTAGTCCTGGATTGCAGTTTTAAACAAAACTTTACAGAAAGAAATTGTCTTCTTATTTGTAGGGGGGGTATACTCAACTCGCTTTCCATGACCTGTATCGGAGTAGTTTTAATAAAACCTCCAATTATTCTTAATGCAAAATTTTGTAACTTGTCCAATTTATAAGTGTGACTAATTGCAGAGTTATCATACAAAAAACATCCGTAATCAATTCTACTCCTAATAACGGCCATATAAAGTCTACGCATATATGTAGGGTGAATACCCCATGACGATCCTACTAGAACTTTGAGCAGCTGAATTTTTCTTTGTGAACTTTCACACACCTCGTTAATATGCTTACTCCATCTTAAGCATTTGTCCAGCCACATTCCTAAATATTTAATGTAGTCGACAGCTTCTAAAGCATTATTGTTTACTTTAATATCAACTGAAAGTCTTCTACGACCTCTAGTAAATATACATAATTTAGACTTATTGCTCGATAATTCCAGCCCCAACATGTCTATAGCGGAGACAAAAAAATCTAAAGCTCGCTGCATATTATCAACACTATCTTGCAGTTTATTGTTATTACAATATAGCACAAAATCGTCAGCGTATTGACTGATAGAAACATTAATAATATTTTGACAAATATTGGCCGTAATTATATTAAAGAGAAGGGGGGATAAAGGATCACCCTGAGCAATTCCCCTACCAGTCCATCTTACATACTGTCTTTTGCTTTCGTCAGCTTTTATAGTGAGATGTCGTTCCTTTAAAAATTCCCAAATATAAGAACAAACATATTTCCCAACTTTTAGATAATTTAGAGTATATATAACCCGGTCAATTAGAACGTTATTATAAGCTCCTTCTATATCTAAAAAAACGCCCAAAGTTGGAGTATTTTTTGTAAAACCTATTTGTATTGTGGTAACTAGGCGTGCCAGACTATCATGACATGAGTGATTTTTCTAAAACCGGTTGTACTAGTAGATAATATTTTATTGTATTCTATAAACCATTCCAGTCGCTTTAGGATCATGGAGTGAAATATTTTACATAGACAAGATATCAATGCGATTGGACGAAGCTTGCTATTAGAATCGCTGCTAGTTTTAGGAATTGGTACTATGTAAATATCTCGCCATTGAAAGGGAACCATTGATGTTTTAAAAATTAAATTATATAATTCGAGTAAATATTTTTAGCAATAATAGGCAAATTAAAAATCATTGAATAAGTAAAATTGTCCATACCGGGAGATGTATCCTTAACTTTAAAGCAAGATTCCAATTCTTGTTTCGAAAACTCACAATTTAAAGGTGATTCGTTATTATCAAAAACAGGCGTTGGAGTCATCACAAAATCTGGAGCCAGTGAACTCAGTAGTTCTTCTTTTTTACTGTCCGATGAACAAGATCTCGTCTGCCTAAACCCCTTCATCCAGCGCATCTTCCTCCACATGGTTGATGAAGTTGTAGTCTCATCAATACTGTCACAGAATTTACACCATGACTTAGACTTAGCTTGCCTTGTGATCTTTTGACTTTCATGTATTTTAGCATAAAGTAAATCTAGATTTTGAGGGTTAGGGTTTTTCCTAAAATTTGTTAAAGCTAAGCGTCGCTCGGCTACCACTTTAGAGAGTTGTTGATTCCAATATTTTTTTGGTATAAAATTGCCCATTGGATTATTACATAGTTTTATATAAGGAATTGCTTTATCTGCAGCTTTATTCATTTGCGTAGTAAGAAAGTCATACATACATTGAGCGTCTTGTGATGGCGGCGGATTTTCTAAAAAAGATGTAGTAATAATTTGACGGTAGCTAGCCCAATCTGCTTTTTTAAAATTTCGCTTTAAGGTGATATTTCTTGAGTCCTGATACTTAAAACATATTTTTATAATTAGATGGTCACTACCCAGGCTTTCACTACTAACACTCCAACAGCCATTAATAGCTATGTCTGTGGTACAAAACGAAACATCAGGGGAGGTTTTTTGTAAAAAACCATTCACGAGCTTCATTCTCGTAGGATCACCATTATTTAATGAGATATAATTGTTTTCAATGGCAGCGTCAAACAATTGCTTACCTCTAGAATCATTTTTATTGGACCAGCAGGCGTGATGTCCATTAAAATCGCCCGCAATTATAGTATTTTTAGGAAATTTTGAAAAAATAAGTTCCCAGTCTGATTGAGAGGTTCTCACAGAGGACGGACAGTATACCGAAATTATATTATGAATTAATTTACAATTAAGAATTCTAATGTGTATTATTTCTATACCTGAATTAGTCACACTTATAGGAACAATAAGGGTTTTTAAAGACTTGTGCGAAACAATCGCTACTCCTCCGTACGAGTCGTATCTGTCCCTTCTGTAAACATTATACCCACTTATATTTATGTTGCTATCTGCATCCAACCACGTTTCGCTTAGAATAGCTACATGAATATTGTTTCGATTCATTAATAGTTCTAAATCAATTAATTTAGGCTTCAGACTCTGAGCGTTCCACTGGTATATGTTGATATTAGTAGTGATGTGAACACTATCCATCTACAAATAACTTGCACAATTTACTTACAACATCCCAATCCTTAAAATATGAACCAACATACATCATAATCACTTCTAATACTAACTTTATACCGTTCTTCACCTTCTGTTCTGATGAACAATCTGCCAACCATATTTCTTTAATCTTGTTGTAAAATTTTCTCAATTTAGATAAGTTTTCGCTTTTATTGGGATTTTCTTCTTCTATCTCTATATGATTTTTCTCTTTCTGGCCGTCCCGTTCATTTTGTTTTGTATATCGCTTGATTTGGTCATTTTCTTTTTTCTTCCTACTTTTTTTTTTCTTATTTTGTTTGGATGTTGTGTTATTTTCGTAAAGTACCTCTTCGCTTTCACTGTTTTCTTCGTTCGAAGCATTTGAATCGATGCAGGTATTTGTCGTATTAATTAGTTTAGGCCGTAGGGAGGATGTGAGCGTATCCCTGTAACTTCTAGCATGTGAAAAAGAGGTAGAGGGAGATGGTATTTCGCTAACTTCAATATTGACAGGAATAACTTCAGTACTTTTTTTAGATTGATTCAAGTATAAGTCCAGTGCTATCTTATAAGAACAGCTGTTATTACTCATTATGTCCCTAATCATTCTCTCTTTGAGATACACTGGACAACTTTTATGTAATGCCATATGCGGGCCTTTGCAGTTAATACATGAGAACTCCTTAATTTCGCAATTATCATGGTCCTTTCCACACTTAGGGCATTTAATTTTTTGGGTAGGACAAAAACGTTTCATGTGGCCATATTTCCAACATCCTGAACATTGGGTAACTGGGAACAGGTATGATTCAACCTTAAAACGGCACCCATATCCAAATATATGTGAAGGTAGTTTTGGTCCTTTAAAGGCGATGCGAATAGCTTCACTATTAATCCACTGCCCATCGTCAGTTAATCTTTTAAGTCTTTTAACCGCATAAATATCTACTTCACTTTCAAATAATTCCGCAAGTTCGTCCTCCGCTATCTCAAGGTCAATATTTCTGACGATTCCATAGATTATACTTAATTGGTCTGTTCTTTGACATCTAAATTCTAATTCTTTAAACTTTTGACAATTAAGTATTTTATTTGTATCTTCGATATTTTTTAGAGTAATAAATATTTTATATGGACTTTTATATTTGATTTTGAGGATATCGTTCATATTTTGCGATTTAAATAATTTGGCCATTCCAATCATTTTTGGAAATATTGTCTTAGATGTAAGACATACCTCAAAATATTCTGATTTTTGTGTATTATTTTCACAACTACCCGCATTGTCCTTACGATTGTTATTGAGTGAATTACTGCGTAGTATTCTTTTCGCCTTTCTGTTCACGGTGGTAAAACCATCATCCTCTTCGATAATTTCTTCGCTATCTTCTCGCAACCTTTTCTCAACATTTCTCTGCCTTTCATTCATTGTACTTTCTTCAATAGTTGGTACTTCTCTGATATTCTCCATCATCTCTTCATTTATAACACCTTCATCTGATATACTAGATGCCGCACTTAAAGATCTTCCAAAACTAGCCATTATCTAGATTATTAAGTAACATTAGGGTGATTGTAGAACTAAGTGACACGAAAAAATAAGTAAGACGTCCGCACGTCTCAGTCGTCAACGCGGCACTGTTGGTGATCCTTATTAACGACACCATCAGACGGTGCAATAACACAGTGTGTTTTTTTTTTTCAAAATCTACGAGTTCGATTCCTAGCTAGAGCAATTGATAAAAATCAAATGATGCAGTTTTAGTTTTCATCAAAATCGACCCCGGGACTCTTTTCAGTATCTTTTGATGTTAACCTCGCTCTTTTAGAAATCAGCTAGAAATAAATTTGTATCTCATTTCATTTAATCTAGTTCACTCTCAGCTGGCGGCCTAAGCAGAAGTGTTGAGGCTTATTTAACAAAACTCACAAAAACGAACTATCACTGATGATTGGGAGCGATATCTTAACTTTACAAATATATTTTGGGTATTCTCTCATCATGCCGCACCCAAACTCAAAACTCAAACTCAAACTCAAAGCATTTATTTCAATTAAACCATTTTACAGGCACTTTTGAATTGTCAAGAAGTAGGTCAGTCAGAAAAATGTGAAGCTAGTTGCCCATTCCAAAGCGTAGGTACCTATGGAGAAGAACGGACAAGAAACTCCATGGACACTCTTTTTAAATTATATTTTACAAAAATATTAGTTACATCATTACTTTTGAATTTATAATTAAATAATGTGAGAACGATGTAAAAATAAACAAGACGTATGCGTTAAAAGCGTCCAGAGTACAACAAATAGTACTAAAACAACAATCCAAAAATAAAAATAAAATAATTAAAAATAAGCCGAGGCAGCTAAGTGATGACCAGCCCCAACTGACGGCGCCCGTTCACGAACATGACGCATAGATCAGCACCATTCAGCTCAACCATTTTGAAGGGAGCTAAATGATCCAACATACACGCCACCGTCAGCGAGACATTTGTGTGAGCATGACATACTATCAGCCGCCAGGGCACATTCAAGTCAATGAAAGACATATTACCCGGTAAATGGTAAAATAAGGTATAGTACTTACATAGAACTCACATCTGTGCTATGCAATTATACAATACAAATGAAATTGAGTTTATACAATGCAAAGATAGTCTTACAATCTTCAGCAGCTCCAACAGTATTTTCAGGTGTTAATCAATTAGTTGTGGTTGTGGAGCAGGACCAGCATTGAGCCAGGCATTTTTATCAGCTATGTAATCCCCTAACTTATAATATGCCTGACTGCATAGTGTGCGTTTTATACAAGACTTGAATTTTGTCTCATTCAGTTGAAGAATGTGGGGAGGTATTTTATTGTAACATTTTAAACAGTACCCCATAAAAGATGAGTCTACTTTAGCCAGTCTGAAACCTGGTTGAACTAATAGGTCCCTATTTCTAGTACTATAATTATGTCTTTCACCTCTTTTACTAAAAAGATGTAAGTTTTTTCTTACATACATGATGTTTTCGTAGATATATTGACAAGGTACCGTCATGATGTTAATTTCCTTAAACAGTTCCCTCAGAGAATCGCGCCTGCGGAGGTTATATATGGCTCTGATCGCTCTTTTCTGCAGAATAAAAATAGAATCGATGTCTGCAGCCCGTCCCCAAAGTAAAATACCGTAAGACATGACACTATGAAAGTAACTAAAATAGACTAGTCTCGCGGTATCGACATCAGTAAATTGACGGATTTTTCTGACAGCATAAGCTGCTGAACTTAGCCGTCCTGCAAGAGATGTTAAATGAGGACCCCATTGTAGCCTTGAGTCGAGCGTGATCCCTAAGAAAACAGTTTTATCGACGAATTCTAGTTTCTCTTGATTCAATATTATCTCACAATCACTACCCTTGACATTTGGTAAAGAAAATCTTATGCACTTAGTTTTTTTTCCATTTAATACTAAATTATTAGCAGTGAACCAATTTTGGACCTGCAGTAGGGCGTTATTTACGTCGTCAAAATTTGTAGCACGTCTATTTACATTAAAAATTAAGGAAGTGTCATCAGCAAATAACACCATTTGTGGTTGATTTTTTAATAAATGGAGTAGATCATTAACATACACTAAAAAGAGGAAAGGACCCAAAATCGAGCCTTGTGGCACACCCATTTTTACTTTTAAACCATATGAATTGACACCATTTATTTGGACTTGCTGTTGTCTATCATTTAAATAAGAACTAACTAAACTGAGCGCAAGTTTTCCAAGTCCGTAATGCTCAAGTTTCAAAAGCAAGGTTCCGTGATCGACGCAATCAAATGCCTTAGAGAGGTCACAAAAGATTCCAATGGCGTCTTGGGCCTCTTCCCACGCGTTAAAAATGTGTTTTAATAAGGTTACACCAGCGTCAGTCGTACAACGTCCTTTGGTGAAACCAAATTGCTGATCGTGAAGGATTTTATTCATGTTAAAATGATTGAGCATCTGATTAAGCATTATCTTTTCGAACACCTTACTGAAAACCGGCAACACGGATACGGGTCTATAATTATTGGTGTCTTTACTGTCCCCAGATTTGAAAAGTGGTATTACCTTACTGTATTTCATTAAATCGGGGAAGATTCCTTGATCAACACACAAATTAAATACTAAGGCTAAGTAAGGTGCAATAGTCTCAATTATGGAGGCACAGACTTTAATGGACATTCCCCAAAGATCTTCGGTCAATTTGATCTTAATTTGCTTAAAAGCTTTTATTACTGAAGCGGGGTTTATATGTTTAAATTGAAATTCAACCGGGCAGGCTGGAACGTTCGCTCTTAATAAATCAATTGATACGTCGGATGAGGAATTTAAGGCTTCCGTCGTTTTTGATGGTATATTAGTAAAGAAATTTACAAATTCCTGAGCTACTTCTAAGTTAGAGCTTATGGCACCACGTGAAGTCTCCAATGTGTAATCAGTGTTTCGTTTTTTATTCCTACTAGTTTCGTTATTTATAATTTTCCAAACCGTTTTTATCTTATTTTCTGCTGATTTGATTTTATTGCTAATGTACAGGGCTTTGGCTATTTTGCAAGTATTTCTAAAAATTTTGGAATATGTAGCAACATACTTGCTGAAAGTTTCAGTATTGATGTAAGGCTTAAGGCCATACAGCTCGAAAAGTCTTTCCCTACTTATCCTAATACCTCTAGTTGCCCAGTCACTAAAAACAAAATTAGGGCAAATGTTTTTTGTTTTCTTTTCAAAAATTGTATTAAATTGAGTGTGCACTACTGAAAAGAAATCCTCGTACAATTTATTAGCATCATCCCCATCATGGCCCAGATCATTTAACTTATTATTTAGGGTACTATTGAATCTATTTAGTTTACCAGTCGTTATTGGTCTAAATTGAATTTGCACTTTTTGCAAAGGTGTTTTAAACTTAAAAGATACCGTTTGTCCACTATGATCAGACGGCAGATAATTTACGATGGCTTTATCTAAATAATCACAATCGCAAAAGACATTATCAATACAAGTAGCAGAATTTGGAGTTATTCTAGTAGGTTCTGCAAACACATTATATAAATTGAACGATTTAAAAAGGCTTAATAATCTACTGCTATTAGAATTATTTTCCAAAATATTAATATTAAAATCCCCACAAATAATTGTGGCTTTGTTATTGGATGCAAGTTTCGCTAAGACATCTTCCATTATTGACTCAAATAAAGAAAAGTTCTGATAATTAGGGGGTCTGTAAACGCACACTATGACATGCTTATCTAGCTCAACACAGGACAGTTCGATGCAATGTTCAACTGATAAACCCACTATGTCATTTCGTTGCTTGGATTTTAAACATTTTTTTATCATTATTAGAGAACCTCCACGCAGCATAGATTTACGGTTAAAACAACTGCCCACACTATAGTTCTCAAAATTAATTAACATTTGGTAATCCTTTAACCAATGTTCAGTACAACAAACAATGTCAAACTTTGTTTTTTCTAAAAACATTTCAATTTCTAATAATTTGGAAGAAATGCCTTGAATATTTTGATGAAATACTGTCAAGGCATTCTGCTGATCTCCTTTTTGATATTTACATAATTTAGAGCAAGAAGATACCTTGTTGTTGTTAGGTATAAGAATATTATTACTGGTACCTTCTGTTGTCTTACAAACTAGTTTAAATGATTATCCGGAGTTAATCCCAAGACTTCAATGTCATCACCAGGCAGTGAGCTCATAGTGCGTGAGAGAAATGGAACCTCCTTCGTATAATTTGTACAAATATTTATAGCATTTGAGCTACATTCATTCAGGCAAACCACCTTATTATTAGTATTATTACTAACTGTTGTGGTGTTAATAATACAAGACTTCGACATAATACTTATGTCTGAGTTTATATAAAAAGCTAATAGCCTTGCTATTATGTGTCTAAAACTAACAGGCAGATACACCGTACCCCTAGTCGACTTTAAAGTTTCAACATAACAGTTGGTGTCAAAATATACAAGCTTGTCACTGTAATGACTAACTAAAAAGTGCATATGCTTATTAAGCATATGAATATAATTGTTTTGTCTATTTGTTAATTTTTTAAAATATGGGAAAGCACACAATATTATTTTATTACAATTTAACTTTAACAACTCAGTTACACAGTCAGTTATTTCATATTTTTTGACCTTAGAACTGTTACCTACAAATACAGTAATGTTAGTTTTGGGATTAAATACATTTCCTGTTACTGATGCCATTATTTGTTTGTAGGTTGACCCTGGCATACAATTATTTTGAGTAGAATAACTCAGGTTGTTACTAATTAATTTACCTAAACCTCTTCCTATACTATCCGAGAACATAACCGAATCATAACAATCATGACTACTGAAAGATGGACAACTACCAGTCTCAAGCTGTACCAATTGAGATAGATCTTCTACTATATCAGATACATCCTGGTTAAGGATACACTCTTGAGACAAACTCTCAGTCTGACACCTACTTAGCTATCAACTTTGCGCCCTGCATAGTATGCTTGCTCAAAAACCCTCTGTGCTCCCCTACCAATAGTGTTTACCCTCACTATACACTTCAGTTCTTATTTCAATGCGCAACATTTGTTGCTACGCATTTCACCTGAGGTGACGACTGATAGATATGTATATTTCTATAAGTTACATAGGTAAGGTACTACGGCAAACTCTAATAATTTGGTATAAGAGGCTGGATGTGGGAAGCACAGAACCGGTCGAAGTAGCGGTGCTTACGGGAAGCCGATGAAGAAATGATGGTGATGAAGGGCAGGAGGATATAATAATTTAATTGCGTCACAGTTCCTAAAATAGAACAATCACATCAAATTCTCAGAATAAAATAAAAATAATATTTTTATGACGGTACAAAATTAATATCTTATATAAAAAAAAAACAATTTATAAACCTCAAACATTGTTTATATCGCAATGTCCAGGACGCGACTGAATCGGATTCCGACGAGGATAACAACCAGACGGTCATCGAGAAGAAACCAGCAGAGGACAAAAAAGAAGATGGCAAGATGGAGGTAGAAGTTCCTGCTGAAAAGAAGGAGGATGATAAGGAAGTTAAGCAGGAAGGAGAAGAGCCAGTACAGGGACAAGATAGTGAAAGGTATGTTTAATCTAGATTTGAACCACAGTCGTCTTACACCCACTGATATGTAGGTCGCGACGCGCAACCTGGTAAAATTGATTCAGTAAATGATTCTCAAACCGACGGCACAGTTGGCGCAGTGGTTAAGCGATTGACTGCTGCGCTGCGTGTCGCGGGTTCGATTCCCGCACGGTACAAATATTTGTATGACCTACAAGTAGTTGTTTCGGGTCTGGCTGTTTGTGTATGTGAGTTTAAATGTTTGTAAACGCACCCACAAAACAGGAGAAATTCCTAGTGTGGGGCAACATTTAAAAAAAAAAAACCCAATGCAACGGGGCAGTCATTGACATATGTAGCTATAAACTAACAAACGTACAAACCACCCGCCTGTACTTTCAGTACCTTGTTTTCGGCTGTAAATGTTTTTTTTTTTAATTTGCAGTAATCAAGCTACCACAAGAAGTAGAAGAAAGGCTGTTCGAGGCAGACAAGCTAAGAAGGGAGATAGCCAACAGGAAACTGGTAATTACTGTCTTATTTAATTGAAAACATGTCCTTTCGACCTGCCTGTCCACGTATCTGGAAAATACTGGCGTGATATAAAAAAAAATCCATGAATCCATCTGCGACATAAACATGACATTTTCGCACGATGTTTTCCTTCACCGTTTTGAGAGCAGTGGTGATGAAACTATTTACACAAAGTAAACCGCCTCCCTGGCTTCGAACCCACAGCCTACAACTCGTAAGTCGGGACCTTTACAACTGGGCCACCACTGCTCCTACTATTTTTCTTGTAAAAGATAAATTCTTTTTTGGGAAGATTCTTCATACAGGCTTCAAAAAAAAAAAAAAACGTCAATCATGACAGACGGCACTGTCAATAGTTTGTTATTGTTTATAATGTAAATAAACCTTAGTACTTAATCGTGTTTGTTAAATTATGTGATGTGTTTTGTACAAAATTGTTAGAGTAGGCAATAAAAACTGCTTATCTATTGGTATCACTCGCGATATCATTCCCTTTTCTTTCGAAAAAATGCGTGAATATTCATCCTAGCTATTTGAAAAAGGCAGTGTGAAAATACTTCACGGTTCATACATAATACTGCACGGTTGAGTCTTGCACCTTCTAGTATTCATGGAAATATTTGATGGTACATTGTTTATAAGCAAGATTTACACAGGTACCATAAATAATATGGTTAATGTTAGTGTAAAATAAAATCAGCGTTTCACTGCGTGTTCCATAGGCTCTTCGCTTCATGTATACAAATAAATAAAATTGAAGGGTCTGTTGTTTAACAGCTTTTTACTAAATGCCATGTTTCTAAAAGAGTATCTTTAACAACAACAAACATTGTACCTATATCAGAGTCCTCATCATCGGAGTCTGGTAGCGAGTTGACGCTGAGCCGCGCGCCGCGCCGCTCCAAGCGCACGCGCAAGCCCAAACCCGCCTTCGTGCAGATCGCGCAGGACGAGACTAGATCTAGAGGTATTTAAGCCCGTTTTCACTAAGGGTCAGTTCACACCGAAACGCGACGCGTATTCTGAATTCTCACAATGAAATGTGTATCTTTTCGTGTAGTAAATAAAGTTGAGTCGCTCTGTTAAAATGTGCGTGCAGCGTCGCGTCGCGTCGCGTCTCGGTGTGAACTGACCCTAACTAATCTTCGAGAAGTGAATGTCCTAAATAAAGGAGCGCTGCTAGATATTCAACTTTCGGCGCTGAGCCGAGCGTTGAAAATGCAGCACCATAAGAACAAATCTCTTATGGAAAAGTGCTTATGGTACAAATCTAACCAAGAAAGATGTATTTATGATTCTAATGATTATAATTCTGTAAATACGTATCTGTTATAGTCGCGAATCAAATTTTGATCAAGATACAACCTGATACTGACCTGAAATTTGCAAAAAACGTAAGAAAATTTGAATTTTGCGGTCTACCACTGCGCATTTACCTCAAAGCCCCGCGGTTGAGTACGGTGCTCGGCGGTTGTGTGTGGATGCATTGGCAAAATTTCTTCTGGATGGTCCTCCTCTTATATGTAGATGGAAATAAGTTACAATCAAAATAAATGTATCTGTACTAATATCGTTGAAAGTAACAGCTATTTCTGTTTCCAGCGAAAACATTCACGATCAGAAAGAAGCCATACTGTCTGAGAGAGAGGAAACCAAAAATTTTGCGTAGAAAGACGATCAGATGTAAGTCTTAAGCTCTTTACCATAAAGTTTATTTTATTTTAACACATGAAATACAAGGATATTTTTTTTTTGCAGCACAATCACCGTCCAGTTCCACTAGTAGTAGTACTTCTAGCTCAGACACGGAAGAGGATCTTAATGTGTCAATGAAAAATAAGACCAAGGGCAGGTGAGATACTTTTATTTATGTATTAGGGTTCCGTACCCAAAGGGTAAAAACGGAACCCTATTACTAAGACTTCGCTGTCTGTCCGTCCGTCAGTCCGTCCGTCTGTCTGTCACCAGGCTGTATCTCAAGAACCGCGGTAGCTAGACAGTTGAAATTTTCACAAACTATGTATTTCTGTTGCCGCTATAACAACAAATACTAAAAACAAAATAAAATAAATATTTAAGGGGGGCTCCCATACAACAAACGCGATTTGTTTGCCCTTTTTTGCTCGATATCAATAATGGCAACAGGTAGGCACTTGAAATATTAACAAAATACTCAGTTGTATTTTTACTTTAATAATAAATAATAAAATTAAAATAAAATTAATATTTAAAACGCCGAAAAAACACGTTTGTTGTATGAGCCCCTCATACAACAAACGTGTTTTTTCGGCGTTTTTGCCTTGTGGTACGGAACCCTTCGTGTGCGAGTCCGACTCGCACTTGGCCAGTTTTAAATACTTTATTGTGTACATTAAACAATAAAGTACAAACATATTTAAAACTTGTTGGGGTGTGTGAGTGTGTTTATATCCCTTTTGAGAGACTTTATCATAATGGAGGCCGCAATTGCACTCTGCTATTCATGTAACTTACAGTCAGTCAACATTTTTCGATCATCGTAGTCAATCGATCAGGATAAGCTACGCATGTCAAGGTTGGCCGTGGATGGGTGACCATTTTTACATACCAAGACCCCTCCGTGCTGTTGAGAGTACATTAAGCCGTTAGTCCTGGCTGTCATTCGTAGATCTTCGACAGTTGTTACGTCAGAAGCCCGGAAGTCTGACAACCAGTCTTACCAAGGGGTATCGTATTACCCAGTAACTGGGTTGTGGAAGTCAGTTAGACAGTCGCTCCATCTAAAATACTGGTATTCAGCTGCATCCGGTTAGACTGGAAGCCGACCCCAACTTAGTTGGGAAAAGGCTAGGCAGATTGTTTTTTTTAAATCATGCTTGGCAAGCAGCGTAAGCATGCAAAATATTTTATTATTGTTACAAGACCGCAGGAATATGAAGTCTCAATTTATTATTTTTCTCTGCAATCTTAGTAGATACATCGCAGACGGATTGTAGAATCCGCTGTTTTACCGCTAGCTGTTTTACAAAACAGCTCCGTTGTGTAAAACAGCTCCACCTGCAACAGATACATTATCTTCAAAGATGTTGCGATTGTTGGTGTTGGTGTACATTACATAAGTTTCTTTGTTTTTAGACAAAAGTCAAAGTCAATGGATGATAAGAAAACAGACAGGGCATTGAGAGACATACAACCAGTTGAAGTGGATGGTAGTGTCAGATTTACTTCGGTGAGTACATAATTATTTTTAAGTTTTAACACCCCTCTAACATTTTTCATCAGTTTGTAGGTATATAATTTTCGGCTAAATTCCTTCAAGATAAGAAAAGATTACCAATTAAAGTTGTAGGCACATCTTTTAGTTCCTATTACTTTTATCATGAAGGCGGTTGGTATACTTGCATTGCTACGTCACTCATATTTTCCATGATTATTTTTGTACTTTCTGTACCTTATTTATGCAAATTGCAAAAACAAGATTATGAAAAACGTCTTTTCCAAGTGGCAACATATATTTAGAGAACAGTCACAATCATATATTTAGAGAACCGATCTTGCCACTGGCAAGATCGGTTCTCTAAATATATGATTGTTTCTAAATAAAACAACTTACTATTTTTAATTACGCCAATCTAAACACACCATTTCTTACAGGTCGGAGGCTTAGAAGAGCACATAAAATGTCTTCGTGAAATGGTACTCTTCCCCCTGATGTACCCCGAGTTATTCCAAAAATTCAAGACGCGACCAGCCAAAGGAGTGTTGTTCCACGGCCCCCCAGGAACGGGCAAGACCTTGCTAGCCAGGGCTTTAGCCAACGAATGTTCGTTAGTTGGTGGAAGGAAGGTGGCTTTCTTCATGAGGAAGGGGGCTGATTGTCTAAAGAAGTGGGTCGGAGAGAGCGAGAGGCACTTGAAGTTACTGTTCCAACAGGTGATTTGATGTTAGATTTGTTTTTTCGTTTTATTTTTTAGGCGTTTTTGATGTGCCTTTTTGTTTTAGTTAATTGCAGTAATGACACATGATCAAATGAAATGTGCATAGTTCAGCTTTTATCTATACATACAAATAAATAAAAATGAAGTTTCTGTTTGTAATGTCAAAATAACAGCTTTTAACTAAATGCATATGAAAGTATATATGGTACCTACCTGTAGCAAAAAAAAACAATTTTTAAAATGTTTGTCTGGCTGAACGGCTGGACCGATTTTGATGACACTTGGTATGGTGATACTTTGAACCCTGGGTAAGGGCATAGGCTACTGTTTATAGATATACCACGCGTTTGAAGCCGCGGGCGGAAGCTAGTTATGACTAAAATTAGTCATGTATTTACAAGTTCTCTTTGCTTGTAAATACATGATTAATTTTATTTACGCTTATGCAGTAATGGGTGAAGTCGTGTCGTAAATAATGACGATGGCGCATTCTTTTCTTGATAAACAAACTGGGTACAAAGACGCAAGAGGTATGCTTTCTTAATAGATAAAAAAGCGATTAAATTCAAAATTTTATTTTGTTAACTATGTTGAACAAACTAATTGATTTATATCTTTTTCAATACCCAGGCGAACAAAATGAAGCCATCAATAATATTCTTCGATGAAATCGATGCGCTTGCGCCGGTACGTAGCGTACGACAAGAACAAGTACACACTAGCGTCGTTGGAACATTGTTGGCTGAGATGGACGGCTTATGTGATAGGTACGTATTAAGTAGTGATATGTCTTGTAATATAAACTTTATTTCTTGTGTCGTAAAGTTGAATATTGCTTAGCGATGAACAGAATATTTTTTAAATCAACATCTTGAATTTTCAAAAGCAACCTTGAAAGGAGTAAAAAAACAATGCTTATTGCCTAGGAGTAGGAGTTAGGACAACATAGGCTAACAAAATATAAAACATTGATTTATTTTATCCAAAAAGCAAAATAATCATCATACTGATATTGCTAAATTTAAACACAAACTAGCCACTCAATAACCACCTCTGTTCTCAGAGGCGAAGTGGTGATAATCGGCGCCACCAACCGCCTAGACGCGGTCGACCCCGCATTACGTCGCGCGGGACGATTCGACCGGGAGCTACACTTCCCTCCGCCACATGCCAACGCTAGACGGGACATACTGGAGATTTATACTAAAGACTGGTCGCCGAGACCTAGCGAGGACACCTTGGATTATCTGGCAGAAGTCACTGGAGGGTATGGAGGTAAGTCTTCGAAAAACTCCTCGACTTCGTTCGCGTAAAATTTTGGTCCATCGGCCCGCCGCGCATCGGGCGATGACCTAGGATAAAAAAAAAATCGAAGACAAGTGACACCCACCAACCCGCACAGGCCCGCGTCCCGCGTGTTTGATTGCGGCCCACTCCCTCTCAGAGAGAAGGCCTGTGTCCCAGCAGTGGGAACAGTATAGGTGATTAATATAAGGCAGAGGTGTACTCATAGTACATGTCAATAAGCAAAGGAAAAATCGAAAAAAAAACTTGCACTCTGTGAAACTAGAAAATAGTATATTTCATTACAAGTACGGAAAGGCTGTCATTGCAAAGAGTTCCGACAAATGTCTAAAAGCGTGCTTAAACCCGTACCGAATTAGCGTGAGCGCGATAACGACGTCCCGTGAATCGTCATAGATGACGTCATGACATGCGCCATCTTGCGATAACGCCGACCATGCCCTAGAATAATATCACCGTGAGCGCTGTCAAAAATGACAGTGTGTGTGTGAGGATATGTCAGTGTGTGTTTTGTTTTGATTTGCATCTTATCATAAAATTAAACTAACGTGGCATTTTTGAAATTGTGATTCTGGCTGATAGTCGCCACCTAACCAAAGAAGAAGAAATGTGGTGTTTATACAAAGAAATACTGTAATAATATCGTTTTTACATTGAGTAAGCACTGTGAGCGCGTTCACGGGCGTTAGAATAGAATAGAATAGTATATTTCATTACAAGTGCGGAAAGGCTGTCATTGCAAAGAGTTCCGACAAATGTCTACCCGAGCCGAGGCGCAGCCGAAGGCGAGGGTTGACAGTCGGAACAAGTTGCAATGACGGTTCCGCAGGTGTACTGAACGACTATTTACAGTTGCGAAAAAATGAAGCAATTTAATAAAATAATAAAAACACAATAAACTCAACTAACTAATCATTTTTTCTGGAAAATGGCGCCAACCGTAGAATATAAGCAGAGTTTTTTTTTCTTCACCCATTTTGGAAGGCAAAGGGAACTATCCATACAGCTTAGTCTTCAGTATATTTTTTTTATTGATATGTAATGAAAATGAAATTTAATGAGATGAAATGAAATGAAACCTAACCTAACTCATTCAATTAAATCTTAAATCTGATATTGAAATAAATTAGTAGCTTCTTTTTAGAAATATACGTATTTGTATGAATCACAAAAACTCTTTAGTAAAAACTTCATGGTTGGTTTTTCTTTTTAATAGACATTATTTTGACAGTTGGGAAAGAGAACGCACGAGTTCGGGAAAGGTAAAAAAAAGTACTATTATGTAATAGCCCACATCCCGAACGCTATACGTCCCTGCAATACACCACTTTTTGAGCAACTGTATTAAAAAATCCTTTCCTTAGTCAGTGTCCTTACAGATAGTGGAATGATATTCTTTTGTTTTCAGGTTCCGATCTAAGAGCACTATGTTCAGAAGCAGTACTGAAAGCGCTGCGACGAGTATATCCACAGGTTTATGAAAGTGAACATGCATTGATGATCGACGCTAAAAATGTAAGTAAAATGTATTGGTACGATTTTATATCTGGGAAAATAAAATTGATCATTATGTTTTGACATTTAACTCTGTCACTCTCTTACAAATGTACTGTGATTGTCTCGCTCTGATGTACACAGTTACAATCCCATTCTGACTAAGTTTTTTTTAAAAGAAATAAGTATTTCCTATGTTATAAGGGAATAAATTACTCCTGGCAAAATAGAAAGTTTGGTTTATTCCAGCAGTTTTTTTAAGAAGTTTGGAGGTTCACACACCATGATCTGAATAAGATTACGTGTGGACTTTAAAAGAGACTTAGTGGTTTGTTTCGCCATTTCTTCTCGGGTAGTCAGACAGAGGTTCCGTACCTCAAAAGGAAAAACGCGTGGAGTTATCAAGTTGAAATTAATATCAAATACAGGACAATCCCTTGAAGCAGTGAAAAAATCAAACTTCTAAGTCGTCGCAATAAAAAAATACGGGCGTGTATGTTCCGTTTATGCCGCATATTTTGACACTCGCAAGGGAATCAAAACCTATAGGATTTTTTTTTTAAATAACGTATAAAAGATTTACAGATTAAACAATTTCAGATGTGAAAAGCTTATTACTTAACCACCCAATTTCTTCACAACCACAGGTAGAAGTAACGCGAATCGATCTCCTAGAAGCGATGCATTCTCTAGTAGCAGCCGGGGCCCGAACAAGCCCTCTTGCAGCCAAGAGATTACCTTCACACTGTGCGCCGCTGCTACAAGCACAAGTACAGGCCGCGTGCAACGTGTTGCAGAACGTGTTCCCGCTACACGCCGTCACTGAAAAGAGGTAAAAAGATATCCTTTGTTGTCCATTACAACTTCCTTCTGCATCCATTCTTTTTGGCGACAATATGATCAGATGAAACTGCCTATTAATTACAATTCTAATCTTTTATTCGTTTTACAGGATCTGCGACCCGTCCCTATCACAAAGCGTGCTACTAATCACAGGCGAGTGTGCAGAGACACACATAGCTCCCGCCCTACTTGCCCAACTAGAACACTGCACCGTGAAGGAGCTCAGCATGTCTACCCTACACTCCGCGCATACCTTCACACAGGAACAGGCGCTTATATCGGTGAGTATGAAGACCATCGCTGGACATAGGTCACACACAAACTGGCCCGAAGTCCTAGTTAAACCGGAAGTTTTAAAAAGGTTGTTGTGCTTTTCTACACCCGTAAGGGACATCGACGCACAAACTGTCACCTATACTCAGCATTGATTCTAGATCGTGGGTATCTTTAGGTATCTTTAACGTTGGTGACCGACACAGTTCTAATTACAACGATATAGAGCACATAATCAGCCTAAAATGTTCCCACTGCTGGGACACAGGCCTCCTCTCAGTGGAAAGGAGTGGGCCGTTACAACATTAACAATAATTGTCTTAAATAATTTTTTAGGGTTCCATACCCAAAGGGTAAAAACGGGACCCTATTAATAAGACTTCGCTGTCTGTCCGTCCGTCTGTCTGTCACCAGGCTGTATCTCAAGAACCGCGATAGCTAGACAGTGTATTTCTGTAGCCGCTTTATCAACAAATACTAAAAACAAAATAAAATAAATATTTAAGGGGGGGGCTCCCATACAACAAACGTGTTTTTTTTCGGTGTTTTTGCCTTGTGGTACGGAACCCTTCGTGTGCGAGTCCAACTCGCACTTGGCCAGTTTTTTTTAAATCATTTCACGGCCGAGTTCATAACTCATTGTTTCATCCCACAGGTGTTCTCCGAATGCCGTCGAGCAGACCGCGGCTGCGTGCTATTCATTCGCGACATTGTCCTAGTATGGGCCGCGCTGTCAACGTTACTGCGACAGTTGTGTCGCGCGAGAGCGGCCGGAGAAAACACGTTATTATTAGCTACAGCTGACTGCCGACATGACCAGCTACCGATAGAGGTACCAATATGATTATGTTACACGCTTACTGTCGGTATAAAACTCGCGCAAATATATTAAAAAAAAACTTTGTAAGGCTATGCGTCAAGGGGTATTTTTTATCATTAAAATTAACGCTTACACATGCTAAACCACTCCATTTCAATTCCGGAATACTAGGGAGCCAGAACGCCAAAGAGAACATGTGAAAACAAGTTCATTCAAAATTGCAAGCAATCTTTTTACTGATCCTGACAGAACACGAAGCCTCAAAGGTACAGACGCCAGCACATCAAGCTACTACAATCTGTCAAATTTCTTTAATAGATTTTCAACTTTACCGCTAAAACATTAGGTTCGAAGTTGATTAGGAAAATTTGACAGTTTCGGGTAGCTTGATATGCTGGCGTCTGTACATAGTTCGGTAGACTGTGGCAGTTAAATGCCTCCTTTTCACGTCTTTGATATCACCATCATTTTAACCGAAAGAAGTCTACTGCTGGACATAGGCCTCCCCCAAGCCTCGCCATAAATTTTGATATCAAAATAAGTAATGTCGAAAATGTATCTTTCAGTTACAAGACCTATTCCCGGTGTACAAAGACTGCGTATACAGGGTGCGTGAGCCGAGCCCGTCGGAAGTGATCAGCTTCTTAAAGCCAGTGCTCGCTGAAGCGTTGTTGGAACCGCCGCCTATTGAGAGCAATGAGCCGCCTCCTCCGTTACCTAGAGGTAAGTCAACGCAGTCTACAAAAAGGTGTTTGTTTAAATAACAACATATTATACAAGGTTAAATTAAATGTACCGGCGAAACCTCACAGACGTGATGGAAGTAGTGGATTTTATTGGAACTTGTATCTTTAAATGTAAAATTCAAAGTCCTTACTGACTGATATATCAACGCACAGCGTAAACCGCTAGTCCTAGAGACATGAAATTTGGAGGGTGTGTTCTTTGGGACGAGTAGGTATCCACTAAGAAAGGGTTTTTCGAAATTCCACCCCTAAGGTGAATGGGGGGAGGGTGAAAATTCACGCGCACGAAGTCGCGGGTAGAAGCTAGCGAGTACGTTATATGCTTCATTAATTATTGTTGAATTATGTTCAGCGTATGACAAATAATGCTGTCTTTAACTTGGCGTATTGAGTTGTTAACTTTAGTCAGTTGAAAAAGTCATGTTATAGCTACTCCTGGGAAGTCTCCGTCTGGAGAAGGCGAAAGCATGGAAAAATAAATAATAATCATCATAAAAACAAGCTATATAGGTTAGAAGCGCGTTAAGTCTGTCTCTGTATTTGATCGAATTACACTACACTACTAGGGTGGGCTTGACATTTGACATTTGCATAAGAAATCTTCCCTAATCTACCTTCCATCGTTTCCTATTCACTTTTTTATAGAACAACTTAGCACAACACAACTGATGAAATGTGGGTGTACTATGAATAGGTACTATCGAGAAAACTTACATCTATACACCGTAAGGGCTATTCTTGCTTGCAGCGCTCTGCCGCTATAGTAACGCTTGCTAACAGATGTAGTTGTAGCGGTATCTACAACGCAACATGCGAACAACGCGTCATACTGACGTCACGCAAATCCTGCATCGCGCAAGCAGAGTTTACCGCGCAACTAGCATAGATACAACGGCCCGACATGAATCATTGTGCAATTGCCCGCCAGATACCACACCCGTCTGGTCGCAGGATCCTCCCTTTTCTATAGAGTATGAGTGAACTTTACACCCTGTTCCTCATACCTCTATATAGTCATCTTTTGCACGGGATTTTGTTTACAAATTGGTCAGATGTAAGTTTCGTCGATGGTATACCTCTGCCAAAACCCTTGGGGATTACAGGGTAATGTTATGTTATGTTTTTTATATAACTATTCATATTCGATAGCTCCCCCGCCTCCGCCGCCCCGTGAGACAGCGGAAGAGGTGACGCGTCGCAAACGTAAGGAAGACTACAAACTGCGCGAATTGAGGATATTCCTACGAGACATCTGCCGCAAATTAGCGTCCAATAGGAGGTTCTATAAGTTCACTAAACCTGTGGATTTGGAGGAGGTAAGAACTGTCTTTATTATTTTATTTTATTTTATTTTATTTTATTATTTTTGGAAAACTTACAGCTAATCTGACACAATAGTTACTTAGTTTTAACATGATGATGGCCAATTACAAGTTTTCACAAATAGAATATCAATTAACTATGTACTAGGTAGCAGACAGTGTTACTTTAATAAACTGTATATTTAGGGCTAAGTTATTCTGTCGAAGAAATTATTACAAAGAGCCTTCTTTAATTTAGGCACACTGGTATTAAAAAGATCTATATCAACTTCCTGGCAGGTCTCATTATACATACGGCTCGCCCTAATCATGTACGAGTTTTGTCTGTAAATTGTTCTTGTTGTTGGTATGTGCAACAAACGAGGTTTGCGCAAAAACGAAGAACATACGCGCAGCCCAATTTTGCTCAGCAGCTCAGGGATGTCGTTGGATCCGTTTGCAATTTTGAGTAAAAATGCTAGATCGGAAATTTTTCTTCTTTCGTAAAGTGGAAGAATATGAAATTTTTTACACCGCACGTTGTAATTAGGTAGGTATGTTTTGGAACGAAATTGAATGTACCTAAGGAATTTTCTTTGTATGCCCTCTATACGATCGATATAAGTATTATAGTTGGGGTTCCAAACTTGAGAGGCATACTCGAGGTGACTACGAACAAAGGAGCAATATAATATCTTAAAAGTTTTAATACTTCTAAAATCAGACGAGACCCTGCAGATAAAACCTAGTGCTTTCGACGCTTTGTTGACAATATTATTAATGTGACTGTCGAAAATAAGCTTTGTGTCGAAAGTAACCCCGAGGTCTTTGATAGAATTAACCCTGGCTATTGGTGTATCTAAGAGTTTGTAAGGAAAATAGAAAGGGTGAGGTTTGCGAGTGAAAGAGCACACATAGCATTTGGAGACGTTTAAGTCCAACTTATTAATATTGCAATAGGTTTGAAAATTGTTAAGATCCTCCTGCAGCAAGAGAGCATCTGCATGGGTGGCAACCTGATTCATGATCTTGATGTCATCGGCATAAAGCAATATTTTAGAGTGCCGGAAACAGGAAATCACGTCATTAATAAAAATATTAAATAAGAGGGGCCCCAATAACGACCCCTGAGGAACTCCCGAGGGAATACGCATAGCTCTAGACGAGTAACCGTTCAGCACCACAGTCTGACATCTGCCCTCAACATACGACGCGAACCATCTGAATAGGTTACCCCTGATACCCATGGATAAAAGTTTGCGCATTAAGATTACATGGTCAATCCGATCGAAACATTTGCTGAAATCGGTATATATAACGTCGACCTGTGACCGAAAAGACATGGACTCCGATAGAAAATCACTACAAAGAACTAGGTTGGACGTGGTAGACCGACCTCTTGAGAAACCGTGCTGATGATCGCTGAGACTTTGATTCAAAGCCGAATAAACTTGTTTATAGACAATTTTTTCCAAAATTTTTGCAAACACACACAATTTGGAGATCGGCCTATAGTTCTCGACGGAAGTCTTTGGCCCCTTTTTGTGTATCGGTGTTATATATGCCGACTTCCAGATCGTGGGTACCACACCCGTGGTAAGTGATATCTTGAATAGTATCGAGAGCGGGACGGCAAGGCTTTTGGTGCACTTCGCGATGAAAACCGGTGGAATGTTATCAGGGCCTGCTGACTTATTCAGGTCAAATTGTTTTAGTAGCCTGTAAACCTCATCCTCACATATTTCCACAGAACTGATATCAGATGTGCACTGTGTCGCACTGCTATGGTCCACGTCATATGAAATAGGATCAGTGCCAGCACCAGTGCCTAAAAGAAAATTGGAGTGAAAATAATCGCCAAACATGTTGCAGATTACGTCACCGTCGCTAGAAGACAGCTGCCCAAAGTGTAGAACTGAGGGATATGAGTTTGACTGTTTCCTAGCTTTAACATAACCCCAAAAGGCCCGAGGATTATTAATTATGTCTGATTCTATTTTTGTTATGTAATCATCAAACATAACCTTTTCTAGATCTTTAACCCGTTCTCTCAATAAAGCAAAACTTTCGAAATCTGACAAATTTCCGTATTTCTTAAATTTAGCATGATATTTTGCCTTCTCTTTAATTATTTTGATCAGCGGGCTTCTGTACCAGGGCGGATACTTCGATTGGGAAACTACTGTTTTTGTCGGTATGAAGGTATTACGTAGCCTATCAATAACAGTGTAAAAGTAAGTGAGGGCGTCTTCTAACGGCCGAGAGTTTAACTCGCTCTGCCAATCCACCAGATTAAGTTCGTCACATATTGCATCATAGTCACCTAAGTGATACAAGAATTTTATGTAGGGACGAACGGGAAGACTATGCAATTGAACAAAATCCGCGGTAACACATAATGCTTTATGATGCGAGTCTTCGGGTACAAGCGGATCACCACACCAAGTGACAGCAACTTGGTCATTGGATAGCGCTAGGTCCAGAATCCTATCATTGTCATTTGAGTGACAGTTGTACTGTGAAAGGTTACAGATATTGAAGTTATCAATGAGGTTTGTTTGGACAACGCCCTGCAGGTTAGAGGGGCGTAAAGTATACCCGTCGGCAGACGGGAGCCACTTTATGTTCGGTTGATTAAAATCACCCAGAATAATAAACTTATCTGCAGAATGCTGAAGGACAATATCCGATAAGTTATCAGAGAAATTACCAAGCTGGACTGCTAAAGAGTTGCCTAGGTTCTGGCCACAGATATAAGTTACGCAAATGTGCATTTTATAAGATATTTTTGGTTTCTTTCGCACTAGTGTCAGTGTAACCCACAAGTCCTCAGCACTCGAGCACCATTCACTGCGAGCATCCGCCACAATTTCACGTCTAACCGCGATTAAGACACCTCCCCCCATAACTTGATTAGTATTAGCATAGTCACGGTCCCGCCTCCATACGAGATACCTGTCGTCAAACACTTCAGAATCAGATATCCCGTCAATTAACCATGTCTCCGTCAAACAAATAACATCAAAGCTATTAATACTTACATTTCTAAAGAAAACTCCTGTTTTTGTTCGTAGTCCCCTCACATTTTGGTAGTAAATACTAAGGGACGCCATCAAAAATGATCGAAAACGTTAGCATAACATAAATAGCATAAGTGTAGGGTACATTCAATTCGCGGAAACTAATAATATTTCTAGAGGTAAGGTTAATTTCTGTGAATAAGGAAGATAGGACTTTAACGACATATACATTAAGTACAATTAGCATACTGCAACAAACGGAGCCATAATAAAAAATATAGTAACAAAAAACTCGGTATTTATATATTAACAAGCTAAATGGATCATTAGGTGTAGGACGATAGCAATTAAAATCGTAGTGCAAAAATAATGCGGAACAGTCAACACCGAGCGATAAGCGAACAAAGGGCCGGCGAGAATGGAATGCGTAGAAAAAACCAGTGCATGTGTTTCTCAATCTTAATGAGCCGATGTAATAGATAAACAACTTGCCAGAATGATGAATAGGTAACGCTAGTATAAAAACTTCTTAAGATCCTGTTCAGATTTGATGTGGAGTTTTGGAGACGTGGTGTTCTTGCGAAGCATGATTTTGCATCCCCTGACCCAAACATGTTCAAAACCACGTTCTTTGGCTCTGGCCTTGGTCTTATTCAGAAGGATTTTGTTTTCGAATGTTAGGTGGTCGTTAACATAGACCCTATTTTCGCCACGTAGTCCCAGGTCACTAGCATTCAGCGTCTTGTGCTTTTTAGCGGCAGTTACAAAATCATTCTTCAGGTAGCTGTTGTTCACCGAGCAAATTATGTTTTTGTTTTGCTTGTCGTTGCGCATCGGCACCCTTGCCACATAATTAATCTGTTCTTTTGGAATATGACAGCCAATGACATCCCCGATCTTGGCTATTAATAAAAAAAGATTTTCATCGCTGGACATCGGTACTCCCTTGATCTCAATGTTGTTAATCCGGGATCTCTGGTCATTCTCACTCTGTTGATTCTCAAGCTTCTCCACACGGCTCTGCAGAAGAAGGACACCTTCCTTAGTCTTCTTCAAGACCTCAATTTCTTGCTCTAGTGCCGAAACCTTGCATGTCAAGGCAATCACTTCATCATTGACAGTATCCATGGATGACTTTACTTCAGACAATTCGGATCTGATGGCCCTTATTTCCATGAGCTCTGTTTGGATTGCTTTTACGCTTTCAACCAGTGCTGGCAATGCTTCCATTTGAGTTGAGAGCCGTTTGAGTTCAGCTAAGATAATCTCCGAGTCAGCAGTAGAAGCTTTGAGTGAACCGATCCGGGGACTGGCTGCCGCTGATGATTTGCAGCTAGCACATTTCCATGTGGCTTTACGGTCCCCGAGCTTTCTCCAACCAACTTCTGTTATACCTGCGCAGGGGAAGTCAAACTGCCCATCACACAGGGTGCATGTCACCCCATCTCTAGCTTCAACCTCACAACCCTTACACGTGAACATCGTGAGTAACTTGAGAAAAAGTTTGAGAAACGTAGTTCGTGTTCCTTCAAAGAGTGATAGAAACAACATGCACGCGCGCGTTCGGTTAGCTGTCTAACGACGTACTGCTAAAACTAACACATAGTATATTTTATGTTATTATTTTTAGGTCCACGTTAGACGACGTCTCAAGTGAAATAATAAAACTACTGGCGGAAAGAATACTGATTTTTATTAACCCATCTATAATAATAATAATCTATACTCTATATACTAATAATAAAGCTGAAGAGTTTGTTTGTTTGAACGCGATAATCTCTGGAACTACCGGTCAGATTTGAATTCTTTTTGCATTTGATAGCCCAATTCTTGAGGAAGGCTATAGGCTATTTAACATCACGCTATGACCCTTAGGAGCCGAGCAAAAAGAAAAAAACTCAGAGTGAACGGTAAGCGAATACGAAGTGTTGCGACGCGACGGGGTGGGGGTACAAGAAATTTCACGCGGACGAAGTCGCGGGCAGAAGCTAGTCTACGTATAAAATATTTAAATTCACCGACAGACAAGGCAGAGCCTAAATCGCTGGGTCTAGAAGCTTGAAATTTTGAATAGAATAGAAGATGGCGAGATTTAAATGTACAGTCAAGCAAAAGTAGATGATCAAAATCAGAAATTCAATACTAATGAACGGAGTTCGCGTCAGAACTGTGTGGCGTCGAAGTACTACTACTTAGAATACTTACTACGTAGAATACTTTTGAATCCCTTCGACGCCACACAGTTCTGACGCGAACTCAGTTCATTAGTATTGAATTTCTGACTTTGATCATCTACTTTTGCTGTTGACTGTACGTCTGATGCAACCTGTACAGTCATACCCTGATCGCGACGACTGGTCGTGGTGGAGCAAAATGAAAGTGATGGTAGCCTGTATAATGTAAAAACATATGAAATTACAACGGTGTCAGTTTATATGCAAACAAGAAAATATGAAAACAAACAAAACCCGCTCGCTCGCGCGTGCTTGCGGGCAGCCTGCGCATGCGCACGGCGCGCTGTGCGGCTGATAGAGAGATGAATTAACTGATAGAGAGAATGAATTCAGAGTTTGAAACAATGAAGCTGAGATGATGTTGAAAATAACAACAACAGAAGTGAGAAGACGGAGCCGTGCTTGTATTAGAAGTCACGGACAACATTTTGAACATGAAACATAAATAAATTAAATTCAAATGTTGTTTTATTTAGTCTGCCAAAAATTTAAAATTTCTCCCTCAAATTGGTTTTTAGGTCCTAATTTCAATAATTTGTAAGATATCCGCGTAAATGTTACCTCAATAGAAAAAGCGATTATCAAGCATGTTTTCAAAAAGGTTTGAACAAAAAAAGCACGCTCCGTTTTTTTTTTAATAAGGTTTACAAAAAATATTTATGAATTTAAAAATGTTTTATGAACTTTAAATGTCTGTAAAAAAAATGTCTAACGACACAGAGGCCTAAAACATGTTTTGCTAGATTGCTTACACATTACTTTAATTAAATAGAATAAAAATGAATTCGTTTATCATTCAATTTGGCCATAAATAAGTAGTTTAGTTAAAACTTTGGGAATTTTCGAAAAAAATCTTAAGAAATTGGTAAAAAAAAAGTGCTAAGACTTCGTCTAAGACAACCATGGCTTAAATGGTTCTGAATTGCCTGTACTATCTTCGCCTTAAAGCTTTGCACCCATCTTCCAATCACCCTGTATTTCCAACCGACACGAGAGACAAAAAAGAATAAGCTTTAAAGTCCTGTAAGGTTCTTGGGTTTTCATGTCGCTAAAACTTACCTTTTTCCTTTCCCAGGTTACCGACTACTTAGACATAGTCAAACAGCCGATGGACCTAGAGTCGATGATGACGAAGGTGGACCTGCACAAATACAACTGCGCCAAAGAGTTTCTGGATGACATCGATCTCATTTGCGCGAACGCACTCGAGTATAACCCGGACAGGTAATGTATTGTGACGTCATATTTTAGGTTGAAGGGTGCTAGGTTATTTATTACTTTAATATATTGGAATTCTGATTTCAAGGAATAAGTTGGAATATTGAGTTCCAAACATACACCTAATAAGGGTAAATAAATTACATAATGGTACAAAAATATCAAATGGCGGAAAGAGGTTTTGTTCAGACTTAGGCCCTCTTGCACCACAAATGACTAAATACATTAAACACTAAACATATTATTTAGAATATAATTTTGTCTCTGTCAACTTCAAACGATTGGCAGAAATAGACGATGCTTTAAATTCGTTTAGTGCTACATGAATTTAGTGATTTGTGGTACAAGTGGGCCTTACCCCGCGTCCTATTTAAAAGCCATCCCGCCCCCGAATATGCGATCGTCGCGGGCATATGCCACTTTTTGTTCGGAAAACCGGAAAACGCCCTTTGTTGACGCGACCACGCGTTCGAGGTTCACCGAACAAAAAGTGACATGAGCGCGGCGATCGCTTTTGAATAGGACGCGGCTTTAGGCTTTACGCCACGAGACCAGTGTCATCTAGAAAACCCCTACATAGTCTACATTGCAATTAATATTTTCATTACGTATCCCTTCACAATTGACGTATCATTTAATTTATTTATTTTCTCACCATCTTAATTTATTAACCATTCCATTCACCTTGGGCTTTTACGTAATGGCGTAAAGATGTAGATATTTAACAAACGACGTATACTGTCAACTAGTCTCTAGTCTTTGCACTGAGCGTATGACCACAGTATAAAGATATACAGTATTTCGACTTCATACAAACGGACGAAACGCGAGCTATACCTACGCGCCTCGACCTCGGCATGCGCTTGGCATGCAGACAGTCGCGACTGTGCCGCAGTGACGAACGGACGGTGTGTTGTTTTTTTTAACAATAACCGCGCAAAATAAATTGAAGTACATATTTAATATGACGAGTAGGATATATTGTGCTGTTTTTGGTTGCATGAATTCGTCAATAACGCATCCAGAGATAACTTTTTTTAGATTACCTGGAAACTCTGAAAGGTAACACTATAAAATAATTTTACTTACTAGTAGGTAGGTACATAATGTGTGTCTTTTTAATGGATAAGTATTTCCTTTTATCTCCCGAAAAAAAAGATGTCTGGATTAATAAATAAAGTGAATAGAGTAAAGTGATAGACACGAGTGAAATAGGTAGTTATAGGCGGTTCATGAATCATTATACGGTAGGTACGCTTGTGTTAAAACCTCGGGGCATGTGTGTTTTGTTAGTTTGTAAAATTCAAAGTAAAGACGTGGTTTTTATTATTAATATTTATGTACACACAGTAAAATACAATAACAAAACTAAATGGAAACACAAAGTAGGCAAATGTAATTAAAATGCTGGAGGCGGGCAGCCCTATCGCATCTTTACGTACCGCGCGGCTGTAGGCATTTATTTCAAGGTTACGGCCGAGTTACAATACTGTATGATCTTTATACTGTGGTATGACTGTTGGTGGCGTTGACGTCACTTTGACGTCCCGTAGATGTTGCGTAAATGCATACGCTGCTAGCATCGCGTGGATGTGATTTAATGCGACACGTGCAGCGTCTACGCTGCATCTACGTTTGACTGATAACTCGGGATCAACACCAACAGTGCTATTCTGTAAAAATCTCACCATGAAAATTTTGGTGAAGTAAGCTTAAACTGAGCTACCAATAGTGTCAACCCCTAGCATTAGGGGTTGACACTTGACAGCTCAATTGACAACTCACTTCAAAATCACTTCACCTAAGTTTTTACGGTAAGATTTTCACAGAATAGACGTGCAGTTAGTTTTCAGCAAGGACACTGTTGGCTCGATATTATATAGGTATCGCAAACTTACGCCATTGTGTACACGACCATTAATTTTTAATTTATTTGAACGTGTTTTTTTTCCACATTCCCGGCGCAAATCAAAGGGCTAGAGGGATGTATAGGTATGAGAAAAACCAACGCTTTGTAAATAATATATTTATTATTAATAGCACATTATTACAATAGAACGTATTTTTATTTAAGTATATTGCTGACATAAAGAAATATACACCCGGACTTTTTAGTGATTTTAGATGTTTGGCGAGACGAATGTTATTTTACTTTTAGTTTAGAAGATCAAGGCGGTCACACATACAGACACGAAACGCGAATTGAAATTATAATATGTATAGATGACTATTTGCAAGAGAATTCCGAGTGATTTTTTGGAACCATTTAATCTTCGATTTTTTTTCCTATCGATAAACACGCCACATCTCTAAAAAAATTAAAACTTCCGTGTGTATAACACAACCTCTAACCTTTTCTCCGCTAATTATAATATTTCGGACAATATGCATGTATGTACTTAGCTTAAGTAGCAACTAACATAACCTTAGATAGCCATAAGTATACATAAGCTTAGATATAATTAGACTTAGAACTATTGGTAAACGGACGAATGAAACTAATTTTATCAACAAAAAGATCTGTCATCGATAATAAAATGAGATGCTCATTTTAGTGAGTTTTCGTAAAGGTGCATCTACACCGAAGTAACGGTTTGTGGAGCAACGTTCGCAAGTGTTAATGGGCAACAATGGATAACAAAAAGTTTTTTAGTAAACTTACTAAAGTTATGTAAAGTTACTTCAAAATGTTGATCAAAAAGTAACTTCCTGTGGATGCACCTTAAGGTGCCACTGGTCGATATATTTTCCATACAAATTTCGGGAGAGTATTACTCCACTGTTTGACATTGCGCACCCAAAGTTAAACATGTTTGACTTGTTATTAATTTTGTCTGTACGGAAACGGAATAGTAAAATAAAAAGCCATTAAAAAGTTATGAGCCAACAAAGATTCGTTTTTCTTGCTAATTTTAACGTAACTTTGGGTGTAAATAAGTAATAAAAGAACTGTAAAATCTGTAATACCAAGTCCGTACCGACAAAGCTCAGTTATCAAAGAGTTCAATAAACTTTATTAATGTAATTGATTTATGCAGTGGTTTTTACATAAAACTCGATTTTCCGAAGCACTTTTAGATTTCTTTTTACGCGCCTATCATATCAGAACGGTGTTTCTGTGCGTGAGAACTAGACTTTGTGCGTATAGGACTAGCGTCTAACTGCTCATCACTAATACTAGCTCTGTCGGACTCGAAGACAGGTGAGACAGCGTGCTTTTTGGCCATGACCAGCAGTGAGTTCCGAGCTCGCGACTAGTTTACTCTTAAGAATTTAACCTGAACAGGGTTTGTGTGTACGCTTTCATGAGATATTTTGTCAGTGGAAAAGTTGCTCGTTAATTAAGTTCGTCCCTCAAATCACTCACATATTCAGTTAGGAAGTAGAAAAAACTATCTAATCCAGATATCTGCAAGCCACACTTTTGCAACATAAAATTAGTTTCATTTCCAAATAGATTTGCATAAACAGAGATATTAAATGCGACATAAAAGCGCCATGTGTCTAGATACGTTACTATACGTAGGTTTCTGCGAATAGCCCGTAGACGCTGTAGACGATACTTACAAAAAAAAATCCGAACATACTTTTGGAATAACATTCTAACAGCGCTTCTGATAATTTTGTTAACATGGTTAAACATGCTACGTTTGTATTATTGCGGTTTGTTACAGATGCCAGCACATCAAGCTACCCGAAACTGTCAAATTTTCCTAATCAACTTTGAACCTTATGCTTTAGCGATAAAGTTGAAAATCTATTAAATAAATTTGACAGATTGTAGTAACTTGATGTGCTGGAGTCTGTACAGTTTACAAATAAAACGTATCTTGAGTATGAACAGCAAATTATACAGGATGACTGGTACATGGACACGCAACCTATTACAATGGATTCAATAGGTACATGATTCGGAACTCCCCCCCCCTGCGTTGAAATTTTTCGTCGGTTTTGAAAACAAAAAAATTGCTGTTCCATACGTTTTGACCGCGTAGATATTGTTTTTTTTTTCTTTTTTTATCGCTGAATGGGCCCGCTCTTGACCTCGATCACGCGAGATGGAAAGCTATGGATGAGGTCTATGATGGAACAAGCGTGCCCAGAAGATGCCTAAGGCACTGGCACTCACGCGCATCGACGAAACACAGCAGGTTGCTTGACTCCGGTGGGAGGGTGGTCGCAAACCAGGCGGGCGTTAGCCCTACCACCGCAAGGGAATAATTGGCCAGTCAAATAAGGTGTTGGGTGTGACTGTCTAGGATGCGCCGAGCGCGAGGGTTCAGTTCAGTAACTGGCTAAACAAACTGCGCTTCACGAGGAGGCTTCGTCATGGATCCCAAAAATGAAACAGCACATTTTTCGTATGTGATAACTGAAGATAAATTTGTAGTTATGGTGTTTACAACCGCCTGACGTGTGGTTGCTTCAGGCGGTTCTAAACACCATAACCGCCTGACGCAGGATCTCACCGGACACGGATGTTTCGGGAGGTTCCTGCACATCATCTGGCGGGAGGAAACGCGCGGGTGTCACCATTGCCAGGATCGCCCAGAGGACACGGTGGAGCACACGGTGGCGGTCTGCCCCGCTTGGGCGGAGCACCGCCGTGTCCTCGTAGAGGCGATCGGCAGCGGCGGCGACCTCTCGCGTCCGGCCCGGGTCCCCGACACGGGTGGGCTTTAGTCAGTAAGAGTCTGACACTCCCTTCCGCTCCACCCAGAGCGGGAGGGGTCATTTGATGATTTCCCATCCTGAAAAAAGAAAGGGTTTTTAGAATCATGTGGAGGATTCATGGTTACAGTTTGCACGTCAATGTTCCTGCCACCCTGTATAAATCGCAAGCATTGAATCGTAGCATGTTCTGAGCTAAGCGGTTTTGAATAGAGTTTATGTATCATATAGTCAAATTTATAATACATAGATATTTTTTAATAAAAAGAGAAAATCACGACTAAAGATTGCATCGCATGCAGGGACCAGGCTTTACAGCTCGAATTTGACAGAATAAAGTTCGGGTCTGAAAAAATCACTGAATACACTCCGTATTCAGTGATTTTTGAACTTATTATTAATACGAAAAATATGAAAAATCATGAACTCAATTCAAGACAACTACTCACAAACCTACCAGTTTACCCAAAACCAATAAAACCATTCTCTCTTCACTCAGAACATCGTCAGACAAACAGATACGTCACGAGGCGTGTTCGTTACGAGACCATGCGCACGCGTTGATCGATGTCGAAATGGACAGCGATTTTGAGCTCGAATGTCAAGAGATCGCGAAGAGACGGCAGGTCGAAGGCGATATAGCTGACAATGATCTACCGGACTTTATTTGTACGGCGTCTAATTTACGTAAGTAGTGTTGCCCAGTAACTGGGTTGTGGAGGTTCGCTCCATGTAAACTGCTGGTATTCAGCTGCATCCGGTTAGTCTGGGAGCCGATCCCAACATAGTAGGGAACAGCCTAGGCAGATTGTTTTTTTATTATTATTTTGGTAGTCGATTTTGTAGCTTGTGACAAGGGAATAAGGTTTACAATGGATCCCTCGCCATTGAAACATTGCGTAGATTTTAGTCTGGGACAATTAACTGCTTGCCTACTTGCTTGCTACCTTGCTACTACTTGCCACAAGGTCGACAGATAAGATGGAAGTTAATTTTATGCACTCCATTCAAAGCAGATTCTTGAGTTAAAATTCGACTGGCTTTTAGACAACGTTTTCCGTTGAATGTTTTGTTAGCAAATATTGATTTGTCTAAAAAACGAGTTTTCCCTTTTGCAGATCACTTCGACTCAATAGTGAGTGAAAAATCGCGAACCCCACAAAACGGTGAAAAGAGCGATCCGCAATTGGCCAAGCGGAAGCGCAGACGCATGAACGCCTGGTCTAAAGGACTGGTGGTTAAACGGCAGAAGACGGCCAAGGTATGTTGTGAAAGTGTAAGTAGTCGTCGAAATCACTAATTTACTGATGCTTTAGAAAGCAAATTATAAATTATTCTACCAAATTTCTAAGCTGACCCGCACTCAATAGTCGGCTTATTAATCCATTGAAGGTCACTGAACGAGTCACTATAGAAGTTTTATGGTTATCACCAGGGTGTGTTTAGTCTCCTCCTTCTGCGAAGCAGTAATGTTCGCGAAGGAGGAGGCGGAACGCGTGAGTGAGAGGCAATCTTTGCGGCCTCACGCCCCTAGTCGCCGCAGGAGACGCCCCGGGCGTCGACAGCCGACTCCTGGCCACCGCAGGCGCGGGCTTGCGGTAAGGACCAGGCTGGGTCGACGGCGCGTTGTATTCCACGCGCGCTTCAAAGAGATGTCAGCACTAACTGACGGGGTCCGCTAGGGCCGATGCCTGCCAGGGTCGCGGGTTGCTCGAAAGAGATACCGTGGCCCCTGGTACAGGCAACTGAAGGAACACGGGTGGGTTTTAGTCAGTAAAGGTCTGACATGTCCTTCCGCTCCGCCCAGAGCGGGAGAAGTTATTTGACACAAAAAAAGGGGGGTGTTTAGTGTCCCGCAGTGTTAGTTTTTTTTGTATGTTGTGGTTATGCATGGGAGGACTAAAGCAATCATGAAAGAGGCAAGCACGGACTATGAGGAATAAAGCTTGCATTTTTGTAGTTTTCCTGCCTCAACATCAATTAAACAGTGCTATCAAATCTCCACAGAATTTCAAAGACTCAAGCATGGCGATAACGGACGAGGAGTCTAAAGAGAATAAGCCGATCACATCAACCCCCCTCCCCAACGGCGAGGTTACTACGTCATCAGCGTCAGACGATGACGCGCCGCTGCGACGTCCGCAAGAGAACGACACCATGTTCAATATTACTGCGCAGTCTGTGGTTAACAATCATGTGTTGGAGAGGTAAGGGTTCTAAGACACATTACAAACATACAGTTATGCAAACAAAAAAAAAACAGTGGCACTCCCAGGAGTACCGACAGAAGTGAAAAAGCATAGTAATTTTATAAATATGTTTGAAGGTCATTCTTCCCAAAGAAAATGTACCGCGCGTTGATGTCTTTATAATGGCCAAAACTTAAAACAGAGGTGTCGGTTACGGTAACAGTGTCGCGAGTTCAATGGTTTTTTCCCATCTCAAAAAATGCCCAACGCGCCTAAAGAAGTTTCCACTTCAAAAATATGGGCTTCGGTAATCTTCGTGTTTCCTAATTAGAACGAACGACGCGCCACAGAGTAAGCCTCCACAGAGGAAATGCTTCTGAGTTTTGTACTACCACGCTCTGTAGTAGCCCACCTTTCATTGCGCGTTTGTATGAAGTTTTCCTTCTGTCGCATTACCTACTCCGGTCGCAAATCGGCATTGTCACTCAAAAATTTTAAAAGTTTTTGGAATTGCATAGAGTTGGGAATCTATAATTTTGTAAACATGATATTACAAAGTACTTCTATGGTCGTATCGTAACAGATATACTAGTAATAGGTATCATCGCGCTTCGGTATTTCCGAAGACAGACGATGATTCCCGAAGCTGCTCTTCTAGTTTTTTTATGAACTTCGAATCAATTCAAAATATTATTGATTGCAGTCCCACGAAGTCGTCAGAGAAATCGCCGACAAAGACATCACCAAAGAAGAGGAATTCTGGGCACGACAACAGTGGAGGTTTGTATACTTTGTGTTACCTACCTATTTATCGGTATTCGGTTTAATAGACCTTGATTTTCCTTGTTTTGACTGTCTTCATTGCTAACAGTATCAACAACAAATATCTTGCTGCTGTCTTGACTAAATCAGTTTCTCTTGAAAAAGTATTCATTGTTCTCCATCCAAAGGACCAAAATACTTATTTTGAATCGTTCCATTCATTCCAGACACGGAGAAAGTACTGATAAACAAGACTGAGTTAGATAACGTTGTATATAAGAACGCGAAATCACTGCGAACCATCGGGCTTGAAGCGATCCTGGATCTACACGCGCAAATGACCCACATAGTCCAAGCATACTCCACGAAATACGACCGAACGAAGTTACCGCAAGAACTTCATGCCACAGTCACTAGATATTTGCAACACGCCAAGAAATGAACGTCCAAAATGGTCGGCTGGACTAAAATTGTAAGTTAAAAGTTATTTTTGTCGTTTCAAATTGATTGTGGTAAGCCTGGTTAATGTACAAAATATGAGGTTTAGAGTAATGTTTTTCATCAGAATGTTTGAGGATGATAAATTTGAAAAACGAACAGTTGTGACGTTTGTTAGGGTTTTGTTTTTTTTTTGTATTATTATTGTGACAAGGAGGTTGCGTTGTGAATGAGAAACTCGCGAGGATAAGGCAGGTTGTAAACGAGTAGATCAAATATAAACGAGCGAGTTTAATTCTTAATTACGTATTTAAAATGTTAACTGGATAGTCTAATGTATGATGCTGTAACGGCCATGACAATTACACGAATTGTACGTTAAAAATGCTTCCTGCGAATTGCTTTGTGTAACGAAACGTATTTGAAAAGACGTTAATTTAAAATCTATAACAAGGTTGTTACAACATCGAAGTGGATATCAGTATCGATAAATTTTAATCGATGATTTGAAATAGTATCGAGTTAAAATCGGTAGTGTTTCTTGTATCGATTTACCATTAGTATTAACTGCCATCAGTATAGGTCATAGATGAAACCTTTGGAATTTAACATTCCATGTTTATACGAATTCGATCATATCTACAGCGCCTCGTCTACAACGTCAAAGAATGACCGAAGCTAGGCCGAGTCTGGTCCAAGCCGTGCGTTATTAGAAAAATGTCGTATGAATGAGGATAAAAACTGCCACTGGTTCACTTTAGATGTCGCTACTACCCAGTGTCTAAGAATTTAACATCTAACTGTCACTATCCATCCATATTTTTGTAAACATGTGTAACTAAGTGTAAACAAGTGATTTTTTTTACGCATAATTTATTGCGTTGAGCAGCTGCTGACTGCAAAAATACGGGGACCCATGTATTCGCCAAAGATATTTAAAAGACAAAATCTGGAAGAAAGCTTTCCGAAAAAAAATTGGGATCCGGATTTAGTGCTAACCTTTTAAAATCTGAAGACTTTAATTGGATACATTCAACCCCAAGTAGTGCAGTGACTACCTACCTCGTTAGAGTGCTACAGGGATCTTTTGTTGCTTTACTGACATTGACAGGGGGGCGTTGTGAGAAAAACAAGATGGCGAAGTTACTTTCGATTTTTGCCACGCGTCAAGAGATACCAGGGCCTGCAGTCTCGACATAGATAGCGATCGCTTTACGACCGAATTCGGTCGCAAAGTCCTATCGATCCGGATTTAGCGATATTTGGTAGTCTCGACTCTCAGAGTTATCGATTGTCATCGGTATTGTACCGAAGTTTGTCGCAAACTTTACGATTTTCGTTATGTTTACGAATATATTTTGCGAGCATTTTTGACAGATGTAGAGACTTGCGTTTGTCGTAAGGATCGCGATTATTGTCGGTATTATTTAGCGATCGGTAGTTTGCGACAGCGTCGTTATCTATGTCGAGACTGCAGGCCCTGTACAGTAATAGTTGCAGTGACCACTAGAAACGTCTGTGCTGCGCACACGTATTCCAATGTTGATCAAACATATTGTATGTAGTTTAGTGCATATGCACTGCACCGTGAACCGGTTTGGCACAAATTATTCTTAATTTCACGTAGTCTCTTCAAAGTAGCCAGCTGGTAAGCGATCTCTAACTAGGGCATCACTACAACATACTGAAGTCTACGTAGATTTATATTTTATATTGTGGACGAGGGAAAATTTATAAGTCCGTCGTACTTTATGGGTCTGAATGCTGGGCTGTGAAGAAGACGGATGAAAAAAGATTGCATGCAGCGGAGATGAGAATGTTGAGATGGATGTGTGGAGTGACGAGAATGGATAAAGTAAGAAATGAGTTTATAAGAGGAAGATTGAAAGTGTCGCCAGTGACAGAAAAGTTGAAAGGAAATCGTTTGGCTTGGTATGGGCATGTGATGAGAAGGGATGAAACGCATGTGACTAAAAGAGTGATGAATATACATGTTGATGGATGGAGAGGGAGAGGAAGGCCGAAGAAAAGATGGATGGATTGTGTGGCGAATGCTATGAAAGAGAAGGGAGTTAATGATAGCGTGACGGTTGACAGGGGAGAATGGGAGAAGAAAACGTGTTGCGCCGACCCCAAGTAACATGGGATAAGGGCAGGAAGATGATGATTGTGGACGAGGCGCTTAAGAGTGGATACAGACAAACTGTATTTAGACCTAGAGATTGTTAAAACTCTGCGTGCTTTCATCCTGACTGCAGTGTGTCTATACCCACCCTAACTTCGATTATTAAAAAAGACGAATGTTGTTGTCCTCAATAGGGACGTACCGATCACTGCCTAAATGGCTTTGCGATAATATTATTAAAACGAGTAAGTGTGAAAGATTAGTGACGGTGGACGCAAACTTGTCGAAGAGCTATTCATTGTTAAGCAATAATGAACTTTGTGCCATTGGAATAAGGTTGGATATCGCACTACTACTTATGAAGTTGCGGTTTTGAATGCGTAATGCTGAATTTTCGACTTTATTACGATAGCAGAAGAGTTGATTATGTTTCGTCAGGTTTGTGTTAACCCAATAATAGTCCAATATTAACCATTCCTAATGAGCCAAATTGTGAGTGAGATTACCAATATTTAACGTCTGATTGAAATGCTATTGGTTTGAGAGAATAGTAAATAAAAGAGGTCTTTAAAACGCACCAATCGCATATTTCGAATAAAAAGAGGATGATACGTTTTAATTTCGTTAAAGTTTTAAGGCGTTATACCTGTAGAACTATAGACAACGCCATCTATCTTCCAATACATAAAACAGTATTAATTGCTACTTAACACCTTACTTTATTAATCTGCTCACAATTTATTTAGAACAATAAAATTATGATTATAGTTAATACCTTTCATCACATGTTCATTAGGTACCTCGTTTAACGCTGCCATGTAATTTGTACTTAATCTTCATGTTTCATACTTTGTACAAGAGATGGCGTTGTTCTCAAAACGGTTGTTTTTGAGTCAAATGGTTCCACTCGATGTTTGCTAGGTCCTCTAAATAAATAATTATAAGGTGTTCACTATAAAGCTAATTGCTATTTCTCAAAAGATTGACTAGGACTAAAAAAAAAAGATTTGGAAGAAAGAAGTTCTATGTAATGGTGCCCCGTGATCTCTACTCAAATTATATTTTAGGTGCTTGGATTCCTATTTCTGTATCGTTACCATTTTTTGTCTTTCTTGGAAATTGCACTTGTAATACTATTAAAATAAAAAATCATTCCTATTTTCAATAGCATTTCAATAAGACTCCTAGGTTAGGTTTAAAACTATAAACAAGTAAAAGCCCGCTGGTCTGTGATATGTACAGAAGGTTTATATTACATTGTATATACGTCACTATTCGCTTCGTGTCAGGTTGACGCGCGCTTGCTCATGCGCATGACCTATTTGATTGGTCTAATACAAAATGTATTCCATTATCGTAAAGTATTATGAAATAATATATTTAAAATGAAGTAATTGTAATAGAAAACTGACTGGAAACTACAGCTCATATTAAGCCTTATTAAATTATATAAAATGTGTGTGTATGAAAAATAGTCGTAACTCTTTTGTTTTTATGAAACATACGGCCAATCAAATAGATCATGCGCCTAAATATAAACTCCTATTAAAATTAATTACTGAGAATAAAATTCATAGTCCTTTAGTACTAAAATTTTATACAATTTGGCTTCTTAGGTGTGACAGTAAAAATTAAATGCACTGATTTGCGATTTTTTTTAAAAAGATTTTTACCAAATAAGCTGAACTAACGTATCTTGCTTAAATTAGGATAAGGTTGTACTAACATTAACGTAACTTTAGATACATTTCATTCATGTTTAATTATTTTTTATATTTAAATTATTATTCGTTTTTCTGTGACGTTTTTTATGGAATTGTGTCCATCTGAATTTATGGATCGATATTGGAGTGTTTAAGTAATCATTGGAATATTGATGTTGTTTAGATAGAAAATGTTTAGGATGTAATGTTATAGGTATGTTTTATGACCATTGACTGTTTAAAATCACTTGTATTGAAGATAGATACGAGATCGTTAAAGCTACAGTTTCCTAGATAAGCGGTGGCCGCCACATACCGGCCGCAGTAACGGTTGTCATATGAAAATGATGGCAGCAGCTAGCAAAACACACCAACTAACTTTGGGCGCTTTCCGAATTAGCTATAATCGCTCACAGCGCTCACATTATCTCACATGCGTTCCGATTTAGATATTACGATTATGACAGATGAGAGCTGTGTGTGAGCTGCTGTGTTTTAGCGATAAGACCACCCATTGTGTCACCCTATGTACAGTTTCTATTTTTATGTCTGTAATTTATTTGGTGTACATAATAAAGAGTATTTCTATTCTATTCTAACGCCCGTGAACGCGCTCACAGTGCTTACTCAATGTAAAAACGATATTATTACAGTATTTCTTTGTATAAACACCACATTTCTTCTTCTTTGGTTAGGTGGCGACTATCAGCCAGAAGCACAATTTAAAAAATGCCACGTTAGTTTAATTTTATGATAAGATGCAAATCAAAACAAAACACACACTGACATATCCTCACACACACACTGTCATTTTTGACAGCGCTCACGGTGATATTATTCTAGGGCATGGTCGGCGTTATCGCAAGATGGCGCATGTCATGACGTCATCTATGACGATTCACGGGACGTCGTTATCGCGCTCACGCTAATTCGGTACGGGTTTAAGCACACTCACATCGATTATTTCCCTATCTCGGAACGCAGGGTTTCATTAATAACGTTTCAGTGACGTCATTCGCCAGTAAATAGCGGCTGCTATGTGGCAGCCACCGCTCTTCAAGGAAACTAGCTTTAGGTATGCGAATAAGACGCAAAGTTAAGCCTGTACAAAAAAAAAGTTTTGTGCGAATACCAATTAGGACGCATATCGTGGCGGTCTATTAGGACTGTGCCTAATGTGTGGTGAGCCCACGTTCGTATGGACGTAGAAATATCGCGGCGGGATTTTATCGCGCACTTGATTTTCAACTCTCCGGTGTGAAGCCGAGCATTGAGAATTCAACAGAGCGACTCCCAGCGCGTCATAAAAACACACTGTTCGATTTTCAACTCTCCGCGCTAAACAGTAGGTTGAAAATCCAGTGCGCGGAAAAACGCCCGTGGGAACCTGGGCAAAGCGTTGTAAAAGTTCTACATGAAAATTCGAATATAAAATTGTAAGAAACATTTACTAAATAAACAATGATTTAATTGGGATAGTTGAGTAAATAGTATAATGATTTGTGGCAGCTTTTGATTTGTTCACTACAATTTAAGTCTATCATCATTACTTTTTAGTTTATATCTAAGGTCCATTTAACATTTTAGTAAAGTGAACCTTATGTATTTTCTTATAAGATTCAAAATTGAGTGTACAAATTAAACTCTGCTGATAATAAGACAGGGAAATGCTTATTAAATCTTAGACGTAAATACGGTCTATACGAGGTGTGAATGTCTGATCGAATGGCGTAGGTGCATATGAAATTGACCTTTATTTACATTATTCTAGGTGTTAAAATTGCAGTTACGATTTTAAATGTAGTTGTTACTAAGACAAAATCGCGCGTTAAGAATCGTAATTGCTATTTACAAGCACTTGCAAAATTCACTTTAAGCTTCTTACTTATTAAATATTGGAACGAAGAGCTGTCACTTTTTACTTGTCCAATGAATTTTCTTTTGCAAAAAGTCGGGTAGATAAGTTATTTACCTGTCCTCTGCAATCGAAACTCGGAAACAAATTTAATTTCTTACTAAATGTGACCATTTATGGTCATAACATGAACTAAGCAACTGCGAACTTGCAGTTACTTAGTTCGACATAACTTATAAGTAAGGAGAAAGCATTAACATTGGTTTATTAGTACTTAAAATACTTCAATTATATTAACTTATAACATTTCTTCCGTATAATGTGTATATGAAATAACATATTTATCGAAGAAACAAAGCCGTGTGATATTGATGGAATATACTCAACATATAGCCCATTTATTAAACAAAATAGTTACCTCAAAACTTTCCGTACCCCATTTACTTCTTGAGGTGCAAAAGGCCGTAAGTGACAGTGTCGTAACATCACTTACGCCCTTTTTAGTACCAAGGGTTAGTAATGTGCAATTTTTTCCTTGTCGGTATAGAATTTAAAGTATGATGTATGACGTAAATGTGTAATTAAAAGGTGGGATTTTTTGTTTAACCTGTGAACTACAGTAGTGTTCTAAAATATTGTCTCTGATTATCTCAGACGTTGCGATAACGTGAATTACACTTCTCGCGCTCTCTGTTGTGCAGCGAGACGTCGAGCGCTGTGCGAGAGAGAGCGCGCGATGTCCGCGTTATCGCGACAATGTTGCCGTAGTATTTAGACTAGATAATCCTTCCAGTTGCGCTCACGCAGTCTAGTATTACAAAAACCATTTTAAGATAATGTCGCTGTGTATTAGTGCTACAACAATAAAATATAATAACGTGAGGTCAAAATGGACTCGGTCATCGTTGAAATATTCTGTAATATTTTGACACACTCGCACACGCTCTCACACTCGCTCACACACGCGAATCACGCACGCATCCGATGATCGTCGGAATATGACGATAAAGAATTCGAATGCACTATAAATATGTTTCAATTTATGTCCTCTACTCTAGATCACAGGTTAATCAAATTCGTTATTAATTTCAATAGATAGAACCTCAAAAAAGCTATAAAATTGTAAGACAGATTATAAAAACGTATGTAAAATTAATGAAAACTGCTTGCATTTGCTCAAAGTGGAGTATGTACGATATTTGTAAGTGCTGACAGTATCCACCGTTCGATTAGCGTATAATTTTGTATTTATAAAATCATGTTTAATGAAAATGAATATAAAAGGGTATGATTTCATGTGATATCGAATATTTTGTTTTATTGTCTATCCTCCAACACTGAACTACTTCAGGAATCGACTGGACAGATGAAATATCACCAAGCTATTTGTGACACACGCATCAGCTAATTGGCTGCTAGTGTGACTTGGCGACAAATTGCGACAAATTGGCGACAAATTATAGGAGAAAACACATGTTCGTTAGGTGCCCTAGTTTTTGAGATATACATGTGGCCCTGCTGGGGAGACTCCAGATCGGCCACCTATAAACCCTTATATCTTTTGAACCAGTGACCGACAAATTCTGATATTTGGCGACTGATCCCGACTAATTGGCGACAAAATATGGGAGAAAACAGATCTTCACTAGGTGCCATAGTTTTTGAGTTATAAATGTGGCCCTGCTGGGGAGACTCCAGATCGGCCACCTTTATACCCTTATATCTTTTGAACCAGTGACTGACAAATTCTGATATTTGGCGACAAATTTCGACTAATTAGCGACAATTTTTTTGTGTTATCAAAATTAAAATCCCTGATGGTGGCCCTGCCAGTCAGGGACACTTGAATTTTTGGTTCTAGGACATGCCGGTTTCCTCACGATATTTTCTTTTACCATTTTGAAAGCAGTGGAACCGAGGTTTATGCAGAATTGAGTCATAGGCCTGTACCACACGAGTATAATTTTGGTTTGGATTTTGGCGTGGTGTCGCCTTGTGTCATTATTGCTAGTTTGGTAGTGCCCAAATGGCATGTAACGGAGATCTGATACACTAAAATGGTACACGTGTGGACAAGGCCTTAGTGATCATCTTTGATGGAAAACGAAGAGAAAGTATGTACTGTTGTCAACGGCGTTCATATAGTCTGCAGTTAACGGCTGGATTTCAGTAAAGCGGAGAGGAGATATGTCTTTACAACCAACAGGTTTTACATATTGTATTTCGGTACAAGCTACCCGAAACTGTCAAATTTTCCCAATCAACTTTGAACCTTATGCTTTAGGGATAAAGTTGAATATCTATTAAAGAAATTTGACAGATTGTAGTAGCTTGATGTGCTGGCGTCTGGTACTTGATGTTAAGCAGAGATAAGCGAAAATAACCCGTTGGTTGTTCGAGTCACCTTCTCCGCTTTAGTGGAAACGGCCCTTAACTCGCTATTTGATTACAGGTCTGAATATCATAGCACAACCTAGTGTATCACCTTCAGGACGAACCTGCCGTCAAAGACCATCACTTTGGATACGTCTAGACGTACGTTGTTGAACAGTGCTACATTTCGACTGCATCTGAGCTGTAGGATATTTATTCCTTCTGGTGAGTACCTACCTTATTGACCTCGACCATGTTCTTGTCAAAAATGCATAGTTTTACTAGTTCCCGTCACGTAAGTTTGTCGCTCTGAAACCAGGCTTACCACCAGGCTCTTCAGGCTGCGTGACATGTTGGTCCCTTTATTAGGAGAGTAGTCTGTTGTCGTGTGTCACTTGTATCCAAGAAGTAGGGACGCAGCTTTAGATACAGTGGACAGAAATTGACTTTCATTTTGAAAACCTTTTTTTGTTTTTGTTTTAATATAGTTAAGTGTTTCCCTAATATTAATTTTGTAAACATTGTAGAGACCTTCGTCGAAACTGTGATTTTCCTAGAAATTTCATTATGACCCTCTTAATATTATCCTTATCCATCTTTTTCATATCATTTGGAGTTTTCCCATTAAGGAAAAAATAACAAATGGAGGTGTAACACAATACGTGAACAAATTGGACTCGTGAGTGTCGGTGTCATAAATAAAATGAAACGACAAATTGGTATTTCATATTTTTATTTTTTACACTTTACGTCGGTGACCGTAAACGAATTTTACTACAACGCTCCATCTTTCGATTTCAATTACACGTTAGAATGATACTAGAACATAAATATTTTTTCGTATTTTATTTAAGATCAAATAGATAATCTTTTTTACACCCTAATGTAACGATATCATTTAATTTAATTTGTCATTATATTAAGCAAAAATACAACAAATTAAATTACAAAATAATAAAACTTACAATTAATTATACTCTTTATCGGAGAGAACAATTATCTAAAAGCTAAAAATCATTGCAATTACAATTCATAAATACTCGTAACAAAAATTGAAGGAACTAAATATTTTGAATTTTTACTAAAATTAATACAATCACATTTTATCAACTAAAAATAAGTACTCAATGTCGTACAATATATTATCTATTAATTCTTTACGTTATTACATTTGGCTCCTGATGTCACCTATGCTTAATGAGAACAGTGCTGAAAAGCTGAACGTAGTTTTATAAGAACGTGTCTAGCGGCGTAGAGGTCGAGAATAAACAGAATTTACTATATAACGAAGTGTTAAAGCAATAAGGTAAACCACAGAACCATAAATATACATATAGACATATACAGAACATATTCCGTTTGAACTTTGTAAAACATTCTCTTATCATAACCATTTCGTCAATCGCAGGACCTACACATTAACAAATAACAAAACTTAATTACAAAAAAAACTTCTCAATTAAAACTTTAACAAAATCACTCTAATACTGCTGAATTTGTACGAATTAGGTAAATATTGAACGTAATCTATGGTCACAAGTCACAACACAAGCTCGGAGAGAACATTGTAGAACAGTAACACAACGCCATCGGCAACGCAACTCGTGAAATCAATTCTTTACAACTTTTGGCACATGTATTTACGTTTCATACAGACAATTGTTTATTTATTCAATACATGACCTTATTTTATTATCTACATGTGAATCCGTTATATTTAAATACAAAAGTGCGCGGTTTTTGCATTCTTCAATGTTGCCAGCGTAAACGGAATGAGAAAAAAGCAATATAAAATCTGTTAAAACTATTACAATATTTTAATCATATTTAATCGTTTAATATATAAAATCCCTGTAATGATAATATTGTTATTATGAAGTGACACTATGTGTTACTACTGTATGCAGGTATGAGGATTCCATTGTTGCTGTACTGTTATGTGAAATGTACAATATTTTTTATAAAATAGAATCGTAAATAGTGTTCAGTCTTCTGTTGAGAGATTTTCATGTTCCGTCAACTATAGTTAATTAATTTGGATGAAAATATCGATTATTCCGAGTAAAATACGCGGGAACATTTATGTTGAAAGGCATAGAGCAACACAGTTCGCCGGTGGCCTGTGTTGCTCTATGTTGAAAGGAATCGAATTGTCATAGAACGTAAATACTGTTTAGATTTGGGTGTAGCGTATAAAGGAAACGATTTGTTCAACAGATTCTGATATAGTTCATTATTATACAAATAATATTTACAACAGGTAAAATCATGTGTTCTAAGTAACCACAAGGTCTAATGAGTCTGTATACATTTATCTAAAGCCAGATAGTATTGAACGATTTATTCTAACTTTCATTATTTACTAAAATCTTGAAAGCTCCTTTTTATTTGAACATTGAGTGCAGATACATTATTTGTCTAAACGTGGCGCGCACTGTCATTTTCTTTTGTGGAAATTCTTTGAAATTGTTTTTTGAAGAGTTCAAGAGGCTGGCAATTATTAGAAGTTGATATTGAATTTTACCTTTATAAATATTGGAATACACGGATTGTTCTAAGTTTCTTATGTGCTAATCAATATAATAATTGCAGCTCTTTGCCTCATCTCATTAATTATTATTGAAATCAAAACTTGAATGAAATTAAATTTCTTTTCCTCATTTTTCGCCAGTTAGTGCTGTATCGTGGGTAGTCTGTTGAATTTTGTGACATTAGAATATGGAACGCTATTTCAAACGTTTGGTGAGTGGATGTGTGTGACTAGTGCGTCGCGGCCCCCTGTGACGTCACGTCCCCCACTCGGCCCAGCTCACTGATTCACATCACTAACACTACAACAATTACAAATACACTACTATTTACCATTTAAGACACATATAAATGTCCACCTTATTTACTGGTTAATTCAAAAATTTATATCCCATTAATTTTTTATCAATAACTATTTACATTTAAAAATTGTTTATCATCGAATTATAACTATTATTACGAAATATTTTACAAACTTTGGTGAAATGCAGAAGTGAATTCGCACGTATAACGTATTATATCTACAAAGGTTTCACTATGAATGAAGAAATCAATGCATTATTATATTTAATAATAATAAAAATCGTAAGAAATTATAGTACATTATCTAAAAATAGGGAATGTAACGGAATGTGTTAACAATAATGAAATTCGGAATGTCTTAACGATAACAATCACAACACCTTTCATACTTATTGCACTCCTTCAAAATAAATTATCGCCTATCACTTAGTACGCGATATTAATATACATTTACAATATTAACACATCTTTTAAATATAAATTTAACTAATTTAATGCGGACGTCGCCGGTCGCGATCCCGGAGGTTCACAAATACTTCCTAATACAATTTACGTTATCCGTAAAACTGAAACCTTTCTAGTGTATTCATAGTAAGTTCCAATTTAGTATTGCACATTAAAACAATAGCAAATACACGGGCGTTCAGCTACCGTCGAAGTTATTTAAGCGAGTTTTAGGTTCCAATCGAAATATTACACTATGTGGCCGCCTCGCCAGACCTTTATTGATTTCCTCGCGAGTGATACCTCTACAAAAGTAATAACAATAAATAGTTCGCGTCGCAGAAATATGAAAAATGCCTCCACGCGTCTAACGTAACCGCTCACCATTTTTCATACTTCTGTGACTTACACCAATTTTAAATAACGTGTCACCTCACCATTTGGCTAGTAGACATTAAAAAGTTGTTAAAAGTTTCACTATAGTACCACTAAGCACACCAACTTTAAGTTCTGTCGCCAGTGATCGACCACAAGATATAAAATTAATTTCTAAAACACGTAAGTATGTTTGTTACGAGACTTATTAATACACTAACTAAATTCCAGTTTTAGTCCGTCAACAGATAGAACAAGCTAGTTCCTGGAGATGTCAGCTGCAACAGCGGCGGAAACATCGGAGCCCACTCATATACACCTAGTGGTTTGTTAACAGTTGAAGGTACATGCATATCGGAGACATGTCGGTGCGTCGGACCTAGTCCTGTCCGTTGTGGTGCAGCAGCTGGCGCGTGTCGGGCGGGTGTGGCGGATGCGAGGGCGCGCGGTACGAGTCGCCTTCCTCATCAGCCGAGTTCTCCTTTGACCTGTCACTCTTACAATCCTCCTCTTTCGTTACTCCTGACAGCGAGTCCAGAGCCATCGGCATCGACTGATACAGTTCCCTCGCTTTGTCGTTCGGCGGGAGTAGATGCAGCATGTTGAGCGGCATCGGGAATCCTGGCGGGAACTCGGGGTAGAACCCTTGCTGGAATGGATTGAACATGGGATTCGAGGCGATGTCTGGCTCGGAGCTCGCTGGTCGTTGTGAGTGGTCGTCTTTGTCGTGGTGTTTGCTTGAGGGTTGGTTGTTGTTGTTGTTGCCAGAGTTCAGGTTTAGCACGTCGAGGGGTCCGCCGATACAGTCTTTTCTGAGCTGTTCCAGCTTTAGGCTCTTCCCGTACTTCCCGCGCACGTACATGAGCAGCGAGTTGTACGGGATGCCAAAGATCCTGGAGGCTTGGCTTGTCGTCATCTTCTTGTTCCACACGTGCTGCAGCGCCTCTGTGAGCTCGGCGTTCGTCCAAGATCGAGGCGGACCACCGCGCGGCGCGCTGTGCTGACCCTTCGGTCGCCCTGCGGAACACAGATAACATTATGAATCTATCAATGCGGTTTGAGGTTTCGTGTCAACGAATCAGAAATGTTTAGCTAACTAATTACATAAGGAAACAACCGCGAGCAACAGAGTTCTGTGATTTACGAGCGGCGAAGTGCAGGCTCCGCGGCACGACATGTGCCGTGTGCCGCGCCACCGCGACGGCATTACGCGAATGCACCATTATCTAATAACCATGTTTCGACTGAGCAATAACTGTACGGAGCGAGCGAGCGAAATGAGCGGGTTGCGGCGACATTTTGTTGGCGGCGATTTGTCATTAATTCGATGCGAGCACGCGACTATTACGACGGTTTGTCAAAAAGAAACGCGGACATGCATACGCCGGCGACGTCGCCCCTAACTTTATAGTTTTATAATTTCAAGGGAGCACGTTAACTCGATTCCGATCAGATAATTCGAGGAACATTTCGGAACGTCGTCGGAGAAATGATATTTTATTATGGAAATTAGTTTTTCTTTTAATAGTTGTCGCAGGTCACGCGAGCTTTGGAAATTAAAAAGGATGTTTTCTATTTGTAGCTGGTTAGCGAGGGACCGGAGCTGGGTACACGTGTGCCTGTCTCGAGCGATGGAGCTAATCGATCGGAGACCATTGTGCGGGCGTCGGTGGAGCCGTCGGCGACCAGCCACGGAGCGTATTCAAAGCATACGTTAGAGTCGGCGTCTGTTCCCCTATGAGATACGCTATCAGATCGTCTTAATAAACATTTGCTCAGAAACAATGGGCGTTTAACATTCGCGCGGCGAGATTGCGGGACCACTCGATGTGTGATGGGGACGCGAGGATGCAGCGCGTGCATTATTGCACTTCGATCCTTTGTTGCGACTCGGCACACGTCTACTATTTGTGATGTGAGTGTACGAGCGCCATTGTTCACAGATAACTTGAATACGTAGGTATGTGAGTCTTTCAAAGAATATTTGCTGTAGTCTTTTGTTGTGGCGTAATACAGAAACCGGTGGTAAATATTATTCTCGATTGGGAGTTCGAACTTTAGAACGATTAACTAAGTTTGGGATGAAGCCTTAGTCAGGAAGATCTATTATCTAAAGACGAGTTTGGGGTGGCCAATATTAGTATACTTTTGCTAGTTGCTCGCTATTATTATCACAAAAAAAGCGTTGCTGGCAAATGTGCCGCGCCGCTTCGGGCCTGGGGTTCTACATTCTAAGCACAAAGCCCGTAGTTTCGGCAAATGTTACGTAGGAGTACTAACTCCGTATCACTTAAGTATGGACAGTCACCAAAAGAGATAAGTATGCAGGATCGTCGGATATAGTTGAAGTTAAGTAAGAAACCGATGGATTTTGTCGATTGAAATTTAAATTGATAATTGAGCTATTTGTTGTCTATTAATAAAATACTTTTTTATTCGAGCACATCCATGCATCGGTTTCTTACTAAACTTCAACTATATCCGACGATACTGCATACTTATCTCTTTTGTTGACTGTACATATGATTAATGCGGGTCCCGAACTAAGATGGATGACAATACGATTTGACAGTAGTCCCCTACTACAGATATGCATTTGCCCGTCCGAAAAGAATATTTAGGACCACCTAAGTTAGGACGGGCCCATATCTTCGTTAACGGACTTAGAGTGAAGACCCCCGGGTCAGCAGGATTGTCCGGGTCAGCGGGATTGCCCGGGTCAGCGGGATTGTCCGAAAGGGTTACCGCTGGCCCGGAACATAAAGGGCTAAGGAAGGAACACGGGTGGGTTTTAGTCAGTAAGAGTCTGACACTCCCTTCCGCTCCACCCAGAGCGGGAGGGGTCATTTGATGATTTCACATCCGCAAAAAAAAAAGAGTGTAGACCCCCAGTTTTGGAGTCTGCCCGTGAATTGCTTTGATTCGACCTTATTGCCTATAGATACTAGAATATGATAACAAACTTACATTTCTTTTTAACGTTAGTAAATAACTGTGCATCAAGCGGCGCGCGGTGTTCCACATCCATCATCGGGTACATCTTGTGCTCCATGCCTGGCGGGAACAGACCCAGTGGAGAGTCCATGCCGAACACTGAAACAAAACAGACGACAATGTTAAACAAACAGGAAAGAAAGACAGAAATATTACATCAGGAAAGAAAGAAACACGTTAAAGTCAGAAACATCTTCAGTACCCTTAAATACGTCATAATTATCCAGCTTTCGAAAAAACCTGATCAACAGATAGGGCGACAAATCTATTTAGTCCGTAACGTCCCAAAGGTGGGCAAATCATTTGCCCACCTTTGGGACGAACAAATACCTGTAGTACGTACCTGGCATTTGCCGCAAATGCCAGGTATGTACTACAGGTATTTGTTGCTAAAAATCAGATAAATCAGAGGTTTATGAGCCTATACTACCTCAGCTAAAATTCACTCTTTATCTCGCTCGCACGATACTGCTCGCGGACTGTGTGAAAGCGAGACAGAGTGCGATGCTGGGCGGAAGGCAGCGCCAATAGTTTAGGTATTTGCTTTTTACGGTAAAAATAAAGGTAATTCAAAAAAACTAGCTAACATAAGACCTGCTTTATAGTTAGTTTAGTTAGTGTGCAAAGTTTCATTATCTAATTTGAAGTATTTTTTGAATACCAGCGGTTTATTGTTCGGTTTGGAGGTAACTTTGGATTTTTTTTCTATCGAGAAAATTTTATGGAATCGTGTTTCCGTCTAACATTACCTTACATTAATCCTCAACTTTAGCATATATTTATTTCAAAATTAATGCTGCGGTATTTTCGACGTCACGGAGGATCATGCTAAGCCATTTGAGGTAGTATAGGCTCTTAAGTGTGAGTTTTTTCAGTCACGTTCGATTGCGAGCGCGTTAGAATTTTATATGGGAAAAAGTTATAGCGCTAGTGGTCACCAGGAGAAACCTAATTTCCCGTACAAAATTCTAAAGCGCTCGCAAACGAACGTGAGACGAAAAAACTCACACTAAGGCCACAGGTCCTAACAACATTAAACTTAAATGAACTCGACGCAACAGTATAAGAAAGTGTAAAAAAATAGCAATATTTTTCAATAACAATCTACTTTTAGACCTTTCCAGAAACAGCTTCCGTACCCTGGCGTAAATATGTCATATCCAGATTTAGCAAGAGACAGCATACCTATGAGTAACACGGAGGACTCTCTTCAAAACCGAACTCTTTTTACACAATATTGTTGCGCCATATTTACAGCCAGCAGCATAAGGTATTTTTGCTGAATAAAGACAATAATAATATAATTTAGGAGCTGCAATTTGGAAACAGCTTATAGCCTGGGATAGCTACGACTGAACCAGCGAGGTAATTTGCGTAACACACTAAAAATGCAATGACATTCATTTTGAAAGTTCAACAACATTCATAGCGTTATTTACGTTGTTGCGCAGATAAATTTTTCGAACATATGAAGCAATGGATTAGCTTATATCCTTCAAAATGATTCCGATTGTCATTGAAAGTGTGTTACGCAATCTCCAAATAAACGCTTTGCTTGCTTATATTACTAGTTTTAGCTTTGCTTAGTTTCGCTGTCTGACGATACGATGTCCTACTGAAAGTTATATGTTACATTTGACTGTACAGTTGGAAGCAGGAGGATGCTGCAGCCGATCTTTTGGAGATAATCCCCAGGCGCCGTTCATAAACCCACAGGTAGGACAATCATACTATCCATTATGATAAGTTTTTAACTCTCATAGCTGCACCAAAATATAATAATACCTACCTACCCGACGGAGACGCGTTTTCAACTGTAGTTTTCCTTAGATCGAAGGACTATTATTAAATTTCACTAAGTATCCAGAATCTAAATAAGTCAGTCATCTGCCTAGCCTTTTCCCAACTATGTTGGGGTCGGCTTCCAGTCTAACCGGATGCAGCTGAATACCAGTATTTTACATGGAGCGACTGCCTATCTGACCTCCACAACCCAGAATCTAAATAAGTAATAGGAAAAATACATAATGGCATTTTTAAATACAAGAATGATTCTAATTGTTCAGCTCGGTGACCTATAGAATATTAAAAAGTTTAAGCGACCTGGCGATTATTCATTTCACACTTGTGTGCCTGAATTGGCACTAAAACCTACGCATGGCTAGAAACCTGAATTAAACTGGAAAGACGCCTTCGCGTACATTTGGGTCAGAAATACTATTGTTAGAACACGATTAGAGGTTTTATAGTACCTGTGGTACAATGCCGTTAACTACTTACACAAAAATAGCAACCATGTTTTCGTAACTTAAGTGCTATTGATTTAATCAATAAACATAGTAAAACAAATATTTAATTAACTTGTATGAGCAATAGAAACTAACTTCATTTCAAAATTGCAAGTCTTATTGCACGGCACTTGCTACGGCGAGTAGTGCCGCTACTCGATGATAGATGGCGTTAGCTGTACTTACAACGCAAACCTTCGAGTCGACCCAACATCGCGCGAAAGTTTGTTACTTTAGTTATTTGTTTAATGAAATGATAAGGGGTCATTAATTCGTTTCTTTATACTTAATTAATTCAGCCTTTGATATATTTTGTACAATTAGGTAAGTACTAGCATATTTTTTAAATGATAATGAACTGAAAATATTAATTAGATAGTGCAACAGATATATTTTATAATTCTAATTAATATAACGCTAACTCTAATTAGTGCATTCCAGATTTTTTTATTGAAAGTATTGAATATTGAATGATACAAAATAATTCCTAAATCCATCACTAATTACATTAAAGTATTTCCTATGTGAAGGGCTTGAAGTGGTCGGACTGTTACATACATAGGTACAATAAATAACAACTCGCGTAGATGTCGTCGCCCGCTAATCGAATGCGACAAATCGATCGCCTTCGTAGCTTCATTGCGAATCTTTTGTTCTGTAGTGTAATACTTTGCGTTTATATGTGCCTGGTACGTTTAGTTGAGATTGTGACTGTCTTAGAAGTGTTTTTTGTAGTTTGAGTTTGATTTGGATGAATAGTGAAAAAACATTGTAATTGTTAATTTTATTGCGGTCTTTGGATCTGTAGTGTAATTACCTTGCGTTTATGTGTGCCTAGTACTGTAACATAAATTTTAAGACTAGTAATGCATTCCTTCCAGAATAAATTCTCTAAATGATGGTGATGAAATCCGTTACGTACTTAGTTTAAAAGAACAACACGGTCACACAGACGGACAAGAACATCGACTATATGTGTAGACTAGCAGCGCCCCGCGGTTTCACCCGCATAAGTTTCGATCCCTGAGGAATATCAGGACAAAAAGTATCCTGGTTATAAGCTATCTGTGTGCCAAATTTCATCCAAATCCGTTCAGTAGTTTTTGCGTGGAGAACTTACAAACACACTCGTAAACTTTCGCCTTTATTTTGATTTTACTAAGTACTTGGGACCTAAAAAAATACTCAATGAATGGACTAAAATCGTAACATTTCAAAACCCGTCGCTAAATACAAAGACAGCCAAATTCGAACATTTAGCCAAACTTAAAGAAATCGAGATGAAGAATTGCATTTACTCTGTATTCAGATGAGATGCGATTCGAGGAGTCGCAACGTATTGTGCGACGAATCGATATCGTTGGCGCTGTTTTACACCGAGACATCTCTTGCTTAGTAACTTATGTAGGTGTATCTAGGACTTCTTGTCTTCAAGATTACTGTGGACGCGGAGATTCGAATATCAAAAATGTTTTATGTAGCGTTATGTCGGCAGGAAAGTATGAATGAGGATAGCTATATGACAAAAGGGGAAGCCCAGGAAACGATGGATGGACTGTGAGAAAGGTAAAGATATGGCTATAAAGGGGGTTGACGACTAATAGAAAGGTATGGAAGAAAAATGAATGTTGCGTCGACTACAAATTAATGAGATAAACGTAAGAGAATGATAATTTGAGTACTGTTATGTCATATGTACATATGACAAATTTTAAACGCTTCAAATTCAAAAATGTCAACGTGGCGAATCACCAAAATTAAAACAAATGACTGTCGCAGTGCCTAGATTTACTTCTATAATTTTAAAATCTTGAGTCCCTTCTTTTACCTAATCGTTCTCTCTTAGCTGTGACTGTCTAATCGGCAAAACTGACGAATCAGTGAAACTGACTAATCAAATAATCAAAGAAACTGGCGAATTAAATAAACTGACGACTGAAGGAAACTAACCAGTGATATGCTGACTCGTGGATTGTAACCCCGTTTCAACTAGGTAGGTACTTAGGTACAAGATATGCAGTACCTCCAGTATTTAGTCGTCGGTTTTAGTGTTCAATTTAAATTACCATTACACTAATTAAAACCACCGTTTGCAATGATATACTGCAAGTCGTGTCAAAGGCGTAACTAGCAATAAAAGTTATCATTCAGTATTTATCTACTAACTGTCATAGTGCAACATTCAATCACCCCTAGTTGACAATTTGACATTAGGCATAAAATACGCTGAATACATCTATTTACGTCTATCTCTATTTGACATTAACTCATATGGAAATCCAATCAAGTCAGCGAGGCTTTTGCCACTAAAAGCAACTTTCTTCACAGTTACATGTAACTGTTCATTTATGCCATAATCCCATGTTATCTGCCTGCATTACTACACTAAACGTCGGTGAGTCTAATTAGGTAAACTGCAGATAGGTACATTACCACGATATGTGCACACAGACAGCATTTTACTACCCACTATAATGCGTACGGTCTGCATCATCTCGGAGCGAATAAACCTTCGAAATTATGTTCTGAACTTAAACAATATTCCACTTTTAAACGCACATTTGTCGATTTCGTATTAAACTTATGGTGTGTTGAATTGATTCGATTATTCGGACGCAGTGTCTTTGTAACGTCGGATTTAACTTTTACTGCTGGCGGTCCTAACGAACCGTTAATACACGTCACTAGTTAGAGCAGCGAGCCAGTCCGCGACTCGTTATTTTGCATAATTACCGACAATCAATAAGCCCACATTCGGATCGAAGACTTAAAAATAAACGTTTCAAGTGCATATGTTGATGTGGAAAGTGGGTTCTGCAGATCATTGGCTACCTCTATTTTATTTGAGTGCTGTCGTTAATTGCGGTTTATACCTTTTGGAATTATTGGTTTACTGTAGTTCGTAATAATTGGATAATAGAACGTAACTGGAGATCGTAACAAAGGGATTGACGGAACTTCGAGACAGGAAAATATTGGTCACTGTTATTCACAAATATTGTTGCACAAATATTAGGTTTCTGTGTTTTACGAAATATTTTTTAATATTGGGAATTACAATAAGGTTTATTACCTGATGAATTGTTACTAATTACCATATATTTTTTATCAGTTGTTTTCCTTTGTGGTAAGCCTTAAATTCCCAGTACAAAAGATGGGGAACTGATCCAATCCCAGGTTTTTCCCATAACACCTCGCAAATCGTCATGACTGTTCCTTTTTTTTACTGTTTCTTCTTCTGCGTTCACTGCGTCACCCTCTGTCAAATCCGTCACAAATTTAGAGTAAGCGCATTGCCCGAAGCCATGGAATTTGGTCCAGCATCGAATCTGTGTATTTCGGACTCGAGCTCTTAATGATATGCCGAACATGGCACGGTCCACTCTATGCCCCTTTTAAATTTATCGCACTAATCTTAGATTTAAGCGTTGATACTTAAAACGGTGGTTACAAAATATTTAAACGTTAGATTTATGCATTCTGCGAAGGAACACAACATAACACGATACTTTTTGAGATGTTATGAGCTTGGTATAATTATACAAATCTAATTTAATACAGTAAATGGTTCTTATGATTTAATTGCGGGACCCTAATAAAGGTAGACAAATCTAGATTAAGACGCAAATACGCTAGGTTGTTTTAATTGGTCGCTTTTTATAGTTTATGTGAAATATAAAAATATTATAAAGGATATAATTATCAATTACTGATTGTTAAAATGGTAATTATTATTATTATTGTTTTATTATAATTTTAACGCAGGCACAAGGTTAGTTAGTGTCTTAAGAAACATGTACAGTTAGTTCAGTTAGTTTATAAGTTTTTATGTTAAATGCAATTACAGAGATGTAAGGTAGGTATTACATATTAAATTGTATAATATAAAAATCTCAGTTGTGGCAAAAACTCCGTTAGGTAACTTGACAAACACTTCTGATGTAACGTGTAGAACTTTTTGTTATCATATTCCACTTTTCTCATTATAATAAGTCGAAACTTATTTCAGATTATCTTCTATATCTATACATATAATAAATTTGTAGAAAAGTGGTGTCTGTACAATGGAAATATATAAAAAAAAAGTAGCAGGGGTTGTTATTATATCGATGCCGAACCCGAAATTGTAATTAATTTTTTTTTTGTCTGTTTGTCTGTTTGTTTGTGCACGCTAATATCAGAAACGGCTTATTCGATTTAGATGCGGTTTTCACTAATATATTGTAGTAGACTTAACTTAACATTTAGTGTTTATTTCATGTCAATCGGTTCATAAATAAAAAAGTTATGTCAATTTAAAGAATCACGGCGAACATTTGTTAAGGTATTCTATCAGATATTCTATCAGAGTACGTACACGCCTCGGGCCTGCGCGTCCGATCTTCGGAACTACTGGACGGATTTGAATGATTTTTTTTTTGTTGTATAGTTATTATATGTCTGGACAACATTCAGGCTATAATTTTTCTTGGAAACTTGAACACCTGATGCAGAACCGAAACAGACCAGCTTAACTATAAGAGATACAAAAATGGTACCACAGCAAAAATTGTTCCACGTGATGAGGATTTTCTGCTGAGAGAATAAATTTGAAGATCTGGAACACCTGATGGGGAACTCCAAGAGCCCAGGTACACCATAACACTTAAAGGAATGACGTCTTAGTAAAAGTTATTCGGTCTGATGGGCATTTCCTGTTGACTTATAAAAATCGAAGATCAGAAACATCTGATGTGGATATCATTGAAAATTTGACTCTACTGGCCAAAACTCCCATTTATTTTTTTTTAACGTGAAGAAATGCTCATGCATTCTGCACTACCACGGGGAAATAGTGCAGTTATGTGGGACTCTAACCCACTAAAACTCCACTGTGTCCTCCTCTGCCGCTTACGGCGGGAACATGGGCACGCGTTAGCACTCATCCGTGAACCCGCCGCGGCTGTCCGTCATCGGACCCTCCGCTGGGGAGTACTCCCCATCACCGGCGCACCAGAACACATAGCACGCCGTGACCACCCCAGGGACCAAACCAGCACATGGGCGCCAGACGATCCCGTGTCTGGGCACCCTTGGTAGGGGAGCAGTCACTTAGATTTTAATTGATCAGGTATCTTCATAATAAAACTATAACCATGCCTAGAAAGAGGTCAAATCTTTCCCAATGTTCCAAAGGAGCTAAAAGATTGAGGATCATAAGATCCCAAGAATGTGCCGAAGAGCGTCAGGAGAGACTTGATGCTGTTTGAGAACATCAGGCTGCAACTCGCTCCGTGGAAACCTCTTCGGATCGCGAAGCACGCCTGCGTTCTCAGCGTATTTACGCATCTACATCCAGATCTCTAGCGATCAGTGAAGAATATGATGTGCGACTGACCGCTGATACGATGAGATTATCATACATTGTTCCGAACACGCACACAACAAAATATTCACAATCAGAAAGTGAGAAAGAAAGAATTGCTGGAGTACGGCATGAAGAGACAGATTAAGAAGAGCGCAACGAACGTTTGAATTCTGATCGACTTCGACATTCTCTGAACAGAATGTCGATATCATCTGAAGAATCGGATGTGTCTCAAGATATAGCCGTAGGGCATGGCGACCTTCCTTGGGTTGATAAGGAACGGAGTGCATTTACGTATACTCCTATGATTGACTACGCCACATATTAATGTAAAACTTTGTTTAGGGGGCCTGGTGACCTGACATACAGGTTTTGTAAAAAACTTAGTTTAGGCACCAGTCTTCCACAAATTAATTATGAATTTGTGTCTGTAGAATATTATTTACTATCTGTAATTTGTGGTAAAAAAATTAAATAAATAAATTATTATTATCTCCTTTATTCAATTAAATTCTTATAAATTATTATCGATATAAAAATTCTTATATCTTATTATTATTATATTCCGCCATCGGAGGTATGGTTAAAAATTTTACTTTTTGTGAAGCTGTTAAATAGCAAAATGAAACAAACGGTATGTGTTGCTCAGGTGGGAAAGTACATATTGAAATATTACAAAATCCTCCAGAAATATTAAGATCACTGCTAATCGGTGACCATCACAGTCAAAACATTTCTTGGACAACATACGTTCGTACAATACCTAATGCCTTTCAAATGACATCTTTTGTTGCGAAACAGATTTCAGAAGGCCCATTTATGCCAACATTCAAAGTGCAAGGCCAAGTTTACCACCCTATTGGTTCATTATTGCCTGAAAATGACGTCTCGAATCGTCTCGCGGATCCCGTTGTTATCCAGTCCCCGGGTTCTTAGAATTCGACATCAGACGTTTCAGATCTTCGATTTTGACTACCCCGTTGTCGCTGGCATAAGCAACAGGATCCGCGTACGAAGTCGCGGGCAGAAGCTAGTAGGTTAATATAATCCGAAATAAATCCAATCATCGCATCAGGCGAAATATCGATTCGGAAATGGGAGAGAGTTAACGCGAAAGTTGCCAGTTTCGAAAAGTAATTTTACGTCAGATTTAAAAAAGAAACTGACAAAATAGTTTTTACTTATTTATTTTCTACTATATTGTAAAATTGAATTGTTAAACCGGTTATGAGGTCCGTGAAAATAAACTTCCTTTTCGTACCCCAAATATAACAGGTGCCATTTTCAGTATTATTATATTACGTCACAATTTCTAGCAGAATCGCGTAAACCTTGCGGTCAATTAGTCGTAGCGCAGTCGGCGCGCTTGACGCTTTCTAATTCCGGTCTCTCGGACCCCTTCAGAGAACTATTCGACCATAAACAATGATTTACGAAACACACCCGATAACCAGACGTGGACGCAATACGTTAGCACGGCGTCGACGATTCGATCCGACACTTTTTCCACAATTTTCACAACTAAATTTTAACAGACTTTTCGCAACAACTGGCAGTTAACAAAGTTGCTCTCCAGTCAATTAATCTGATTTAAACGAAATACCCACTGAACTTCTCCACAACAAAGTTTACGATCGATCGACGTTCGCCCCATATGCAACACGCGTCGAAATCGAAAGCGTTCACAAACTTAGTTCGCAACTCGGCTCAACCCTTTCGCGGCCATGTGTACACAACTTGTCAAACTTCACCCCGTTCATTCAGACAACCATTGACGCACCCTCTCTCTCGCGCGTGGGTCACGCACGTGTGTTGTTTCGTCTGTCTCGTCACACATGCGTGCATTTTCCCTGAACCCGGCAGGATTGAGAATGCCCTGTTGCGCGTTGGGGGCTTCCTGCGAAGGTGTACTTCATCCGGGTCGGGTTATACGTTCATGCAGCCACGTGACGTGATGTTTACGGTTCGGGAAGGGTCCCATTCACGCGGTGTGGTTCACACACGCGCGGTGCGGGGGAGGCGCTGACGTATCGAGGTGTGTGTGGGAGTCTCCGCGTGTTGTCTACGGTCAGGCAGGCGCGCGTGCTCGCCGTTTATTTTGCAACGAGATTTACAACTATAACTGTAAATTAACTTTATCGAGCGGGCCCGAATCTAGGTCGTATGGAATCAGCATTAATTATCGCTTTAATCTAATACCGATGTCGACTGTACGTACAATAGATCACATGATAGATAGCCGCTCACGCCAAGGATACGAAAGCAATATTATCGCGGGACGAGAAACGCCATAACTATTATAGAATATGCCGCAACTGGGTTAATCTATTGTTTCAGTGAAATATACGTTATAATCGATGTGAGGAACAATTAAAGTGGAAAGAAGTCTAGGTCGCTGATGATGGGCATCGTCTCCTTGCATTGTTCGAGAAGATCGCGTGTCCAATATAAGTCCCCATTACATAAATAATATGGGGTGTAAATACCGGCGAATGCTCATAAAGGCAACTTAATATTTATAAGACTGGTAGACCTTGAGTACCGTTTGATTATCACTGATAAAACAATGGCCACTTACTTGTAATGTTATTTTACGTAACCTAGTGTTTTAAAATTAAACTAGTTCATAACATCATTTATATCAAAAATTTCGGAACATTCGTTCATGTGTGAATTGTAATTAAGCTGCACAATAACAGAACGGTTTCAAAACGAAGCGCAAGAGGTGTTATAACAAGATCACATTAGCGTGATCACACACGGTCACACGACGCCTGGGAGAGTTCACTCACAAATGAATTACGGCTAACGTGATAATTTCGTAAGGCCACTCATCCAATTTTGCTTTTAGCTATTGAAATGTATTTTCGTTAACTTTCCACCGGTTGCGCGTCCCGTGTGAAGTTGTAGGAGGCCCGCTTTCTATTGTTTCCGAACGAGCTTCCAAAATGAGTCGCTCATTGTCTATGCGCACGGAGTAAGTACCATAGATGAGGCTTTAATACCAGACATCTCATTTTTCTATGCTCGATTAGTAGACCACACAGCATTCACACTAGAAGGGGGAATTGGCCATTGTTGTTTTGAGATTGGCCCAGTCATCTAATTACATATGTGATTGATTTCGAAGGGAAATCATTTTGTATGAAACTTTGCCTCGTTTTTCTATAACGGTTAAATTTGATCAGCTTAATTTGAGAGATAGACAACAACCTCGATCGAATAATGTTGATTACGTTCGCAAAAATATACGCTGAAATATTGTTTATAAATATTCCAAATAAATGTTCAATGATCAGTAATTATCGACAATTTCCTTCCTAAATCTAGAAACATAAAAATGTTTTCCGTGGAAAAGCTTTATATCTTACGCCTTTAAAAGAAAGTAGGTACTTATAAAGTAGATTCCATAAAACAAATAAAGCGTTAAAATAAACTAACAGTTAATATAATAATTCTCCTAAGGAAGACAGCACAAAGTGCACGAGATCATGAGATGAAGTTTAGTATCGTAATTTACTTAAAGTAGTTTTTATAGTCAGTGTTATAAAATGCACTTGTTTAAAATGCGATTTATGTTTACTGCAAGCCATGAATAAATAATGCGGTTAACAGCTAAATCTTAAAATACTTTCACCGTACGTTATGTTTAAGTACACTATAACTTTCAATCCTTTCAAAGTTCCGCGTTATATTCATGCACAGCTTTAAGATATACTAGATTCCACCACCATATTTCATATTTGAAGAGATTTGCGACTTACGTCTATGTCACAGAGAAATATCCATGCACTTTGCGTACGAAATAACAAAATGAATCAGACGAAGGGTTAATTTTTTATTGAGGTTATGAATCATACAATTATTTGTTATAGGCAAAAGTAATTCGTCATACAGCCTTCACTGTCATACTCATTATTTTTCTGCCACAGATTGAATATAGCAGTTAAGTATAACTAGTTTACGTTACACTATTTTATTAAATTAATTATTATTTGTTTGATCTTTGCAAATGGAAGTCAGTTTCTCATAATATATTTTGCGGTCACTCGTTTCCGTTGCGTATGTAATCTAGCATGTGGAATGTTATCCAAAACGATTGCGGTCGGTCGCGAGAATCGATTCCGAGAGGCTAAAACGATACGAGTAAATAAAAAGTCGATACGGTTTATAATCAAGTGTTAGCGACTTTCTCCATGAAGTTAACAAAAGGTTCACTGTAATTTATATGAAATTAGTTTTGTTACGTCATTTTTGAATTAGATATTAATAGCATTTAGTGGCGTTCATTCTATTAGGTTTATTAACGGAAAATTAATACAGTATTAAATGTTTTGTTTGCTCGTACGTTGCAGTCTTGTCTTATAACGTGGGAAGGTGGAATGTAAATAAATTGATCAATGTTATGTGGACTGAAGTTTAATTAGCCTACTGCAACAATAAAATCGTAGCTTGGACACTGTTGAGGATAGTCGATTAAAATTGCCGAGATTAGAAACGTGATTGGCTTTCAATCATTAAAGGAACACCATCAACTAACTAATCATGTTTTCGAAATCAATGAAACGTAGGACTTACATTCAGACGACACTGTTTAGCAAATATTTGTTTAATTAAATAACCAGTATGTTGTTAGGCTACAAGTAATCCAAAGAATGCGAGTTTACGCAGAAATCACTTCTTGATTCTCTGTGCGTCAGACGGAGACGTCAATTAGTAATTAGAAAAACAAAAACAAATCGACTCAAAGTTTTTTGACGCATGTTTAGGAGAATTAAGTTGAGACATGGTTGAGGTACAGGTTCGATGTGCAGTTTGACAAAACAGGAAAGGAAATGAAAGATTTAACACCTAAGGGAAATTAACATGAAATATGTTTTACTTACAATACTGAATCAGCAAGAAAAATTTTGTGAGCATTTTGACCATGAATGGATGGCCATAAAGGTAGAAACGATGGATAGACTATATTAAAGAAGATGGCTAGAAAGAGCAGACTACCGAGATGACGACTAATAGAGAAGTATGGAAGAATAAGACACGAGGCGCCGACTCCAAATGAATTACACAATACAGGAGAAATTCCTAGTGTGGGTCAACGTTTAAAAAAAAAAAAAAGAAATAAAGAAGAAAGAATTAGGATAAGGACAAGAGAATGACAATGACTGAATCAGCAAGAAACGAAGTTAACATTAACACAGCATTATTAAAGAATACTTACAAAGCTTACCTAGCTAATGTTAAGAGGTCAGAAGCTATCCCTACAGACATAAAGTAATGCTGCTTGGCAACAAAATTAGGGTGTCATTTTCCCGGGTAATTTTTTGACATGTCAAGCCGAAAATCTACGACGATCATAGTCTATACTATGTATACGTTACCTTTAAAGAGTTTTAACCACTCATAGACAGTTATCAGAGCACTTATCTGATGTTATTTCGAACAAATTGGGTGCTACCGTCCAAGCATTTTCATATACAGTTTATTTGAAGTCTTTTATACATTAATATAACTTAGTTATCCAATCTAGACAACAAGTGTCTATCTAGAATTCTAGACACTTCACACAATTCGATCAAGATAATCCGGAATCCATTAACAATTCGTCCATGTTCGTGTTTTTCATTATAAATGAAATGTCAAATTATTTCTCTTACAAAGCAAACGTTACATAAATTATGTTGGCGTAATGGAAAGTGAGGTGCAATTATACATTAAGTACCTTTTGTTAAGTTGGTAGGTAACGCAACGAATCTTGTTATACAAAAGAGTGAATGTGTTCAAATGTGTTGCTCATAATATTAATATATCTACTCCTGACCGATTTCGGTCACGGTAGCCAATCTTAATGGAGATTAGCCAGGTACGAAGGAGATATTATAGTGCACAAGTGTATGCGCAAACACGGGTCTGGTATACTCTCTGTTCCTTTACTCTCCAATCCGACACGACCGAGGAGAGATCAGGCGCAGGACCGACGGCTTTACACGGTTTCTGAAGGCACGGGGAGTACCGCACCACCAAATTTCAGACACTGGGCTGCTACAGAGATTTCTAATGGAAAAGGCAACACTGCTCGTCATGGGACCCCACGCTTAGCATTCGCTCTTGCTACCACGAGACCAACGATATTTGTCAAACGACGTAAGTTTAGTATAGGGAAATGTATTAATTATTGTTTTAAGCATGTAGTGTGTCTGATGTTCACTTGTTTTTGCGTTGACGGCGGCGTCATTTTGCGTCATGAGGAAAGTTATTACGGGGAAGACTTTATGTCTGGCTGATGACCATGTTTGTCTGCGTAACTAGGATGTTTATCACTTTGTTTCTATAGGTACCAGGTCCATTTAAAGTAAGTAGTGGGTAAACCAATGTTTGACCTTTTTAATGATTTTTTCCTACCGGTACCGGTATCACTTAACTTAGTGAGTTCCTTTCCACACTATTAGGTAAGTATCTATAAGTGAGTAACATTGAAAGTAAAAATACGGTCCAAGGATCCATGATCATTCATTCATAAGTTTTCGTACTTACCACGAGAAATATTTTTTATGAATGTGTATTTTAAAATTTTTCAGATTTACTTTCCTTTCGACGAAAATTTAGCATATGCGTAGAATGAAAGTTTATTGATATTGTAGTTATAGAAAAAGTTTAGATTGATTTCAAAATTGCTATTTACAAGTGCGGTTGACCGCGCAAATGATTTGTTGCAACCTGTGTTGCCAGTTAATAAATTAAAACTCCTTGTTTGTTAACCCATAAATATCGACATTACTAATTCTTTTAGTAGCTACTCATTTTGCACTTATAAAATGCACATGATATTAATTTATAAAGTGTTATCTGCTCTCCACTACAATAAATTAAAGGATAAAACTGGCTCTGTTTATCAGAGACCATCCATCATCTACCTTACACATAATAATCACCAACAAGCAATCCCTTTCAAAACATCCCACCGTTTATCCCACCAACAGACCCGAGCAATAATTCAAAGTCCCCTAAAATGGGCAAATCCTCTTCGTCTGGCAACACCGGTAACCGGCGCTTGCACCGCCATTATTACTCACATGAGTGAGTCACTCGTGCGCAGATAAATAAACCTATGTAATTTGTAATTAAATTACTGTGAATAATGTAATGACAGCCATTATTTCTTGGTAACATTTTTAACTAATGCGTTACAAGATTAATTGGATGCCAAACATGTCAATAAGTCGAAAGACACGTGTTTGTGTAACATGCTAATTAATGAGTGATGGTCTTGCAGCAACGAATTGTTTGGGTCTGATTCATTCACAGATATAATTAACTAATTTAGACTTAAATAAAGCTCTGGCAGTTGGTTCTCATTATTGTGCCAAAATAACGAAAGAATAGAATGTCAGTCTACAAGATTTTTGCACTTTAAGTCCTGTCAACATTCCAACATCGATTATATATTATATGCATTATAATAGTCGACTTGACCCGCAAACATATTCCACAACACACCAACTTCTGCGGTCAAAGTTTCTCTTTGAAACTGCTGAACCCAAAAACAGCGCGGAAACTGTTTTCCAATCGGTTTTTTGTCATCGTTTTCAATCTCGGAAGTCACGTCCGAAGTAACACGTACGTTCACTAACGTATCTCTATAATGCATGGCCGTGTGGTCGCAACCAAATTGTGGTCGCCGTTCCTTTGTCCGCGGCCGAAACTTTATAATCGCAGGATCCGTAATCTGATTTCGATTTCATACCGGCCTTTTTGTGGTAGTAAAAAAGTAAAGTCCACTTTTGGTCTCTAAGTAGTCCCCTTTGTATCGTCTTTCTAAACTAAAAGGTACACAAAGTTGAACAGTTGTTTGTGGAGGTATTTTCCTTGATTTAGGACCAAATAAAACTTGTGGCGCCAAGTAAAAATCGTTAACTAACGTTGAACAGTTATTTGCCAAACGGCTATTTAAAGTAATAACCTATTGCGCTGTGTAAAGTAGACGAGATCATTCTTATATTTTCTTTTTCCTGTCTACTTTATGGTTCGTTACCGGTGTGCGTTGTACGTTTTTATCAAAATCATTCATTCTGAGAAGTATTTAGCAGGCCGGGCTGGCTCCGTGCACCGCGGTGCTCGAGCGTGGAAGTACATCTAAGAGATTCGTGCACTGTGCGACGTGTTCGCCGATTTCATGTGTCGATCGCACTTTTTGGTCGCGTTCCTTTTCGTAGGCACAGATTTTAATTGCTTTCTAAAGTCCATTCGTCGCTCGATTCCCATGACGCTCGCTGTGAAATTGACTAGCACACGTAGATGCATGACATGTAGTTTTTTCGTTACGTTTTTTATAAGTTTATCAAGAGAGAGATCTGGCTGTGTGCGCCGCGGTCATTGTGCCGCTCACCGAGAGCTTCGCCGAGTCTCGTCAGCGTTTCCGAGCGCACTACACTCGTGATCTTATTTCGGTTCTCATTCAGCGAGAGCTCATTCAAATTTCGAATTTAACGGGCAGAATCAATTACGGATGTGTGACGATTGTATATTGCTACCGGTGGGCCGCGAGTGGAGCGAGCCGCGCGGGATGCAGGGAGGCGCGGTGAAAGGAGTCGCCGCGTAATGTGGGGATGAATGGATTATGGAATATTAATTATTACCGCGGCGCTCACAGCGGGCAGATACGATCATGCATGCGCATCAATCTTGCTCCGAATTGTACGTCGGCACCTCTTTATCGGCAACAAAAAAATCGAGCAGTGCTTTTTTTCTCATGGTCACGGAGCACAATGGACGAGAGCGCATCTCACTTGTTATTAAATTCGTATAAAATTAAATCTAATGTGTGATTTTAGTTCCGGTTTCGTGATGGGAACCCGAATAACAGTTCTCTATGAGATTTTCTAACAAACAAATCTGTGTTCTAAAATGGCAATGATTTACATATAATTTTGTTGCTCCCGTATTTACGGAGATAGCTACATTTCTATAATAATTATTAAACGCGTTTGATTAATCTTAATGACGTTGTTTTACTAAATAATAATTACAGGTTATAGTTGTGAGATTGTTTTTAATGTGCTGCATAACAGTTACTTAATGCGTAGGTAATTGTTCAGTAGCGGGTTTTCCCAACCAAAAGCCAAGACCCGAGCTGTTGTTGCTCTTACGTCGGTCACTAAACGCACAACAAACCTCGTCACCTAGCTGGTATCGGCTGAGCGAATGACGCAGCACTATTACCTATGTGTACTAGAGTCGACGTAAGTACCATCCCATGTCATGGCGTTAGTCACTGCACTGCCAGACGAGCGGAAACAAGGAAAATACCATATTCCTAGCCATTCATGATTTGTTAATGAAGTCTGTGACGAGGGCCGCTGCTGAAAAATATCACTGTGTCACAACTGTTGTTATGTCCACAGCCACAACGAAAGTTCTATAGGAACGAATAGGTGGGGCGAGTACAGTCGCACCGACAAATCACTCGGCACAGCTCGCTAGAAACTCCGTAGAAATGACATACGAAGCGGATATGCGAATATAACTGAACCTATCAAATAGCGAACATATAAACGGAACAGCTTTCAATACAAGGGTTATTGATAACAGTGCGTCGTCGTAAAGCGCGTTATTTACTGCACGGACAGCGGCGAGTGCGCGTTTTCATCCAATTAACTGCGAGTATTTGTCAATGCACGTGACTAACGACGCGGTATTGACTGCAGGCGCCCGCGCATGGTCGGAATCTAATCCTCACGGTATTTCAAAGTTTATGCCACTTTAATGAGTAATTTTGTCATTGTTTTCACTTGTGTTGTCTTTAAGGCTTTTTTCTAGCTCTCAAATATTAATTACCAGTCTTTGTATTCGAATGTGTACGTTTAAGAGGAAACGTTTTTCTTCCCGGATGATGTCAATAGCATTTGCATCAGTATAATTATTCTTCTTGGCCCAAACACAAGATATTGCAATCATCTAGTCATATCACTCTGCAGTTTTTTCAATAGGATGATTTTGGCAATTGTGCTTGTTACACAGAAGCATGTGTGCGTACTAATGAATGAATAACTCACATTCGTACGTACACGGCAAGTATTTTTATATAGGGAAAAAGAAAAGCGATCGTATTTCCGACTGCGAAGGAGGATATTTAATGCATTAGTACAAATGACGGTAATCATTGATTGCTGATCATGCAAATTAAAAACTATAACTTATTGCGCAGGAAACGATTAAGTAGTGTACTCGTAAAACAATAATCTTAAATGTTTGAGTACGTGCCCTTGGTTACGACTTTTCTAAAGTAGCTGAACCCGAAAGCCGTAACTGCATCAGAGCAGAGGAGGCATGACATTCATGTCTGATTTAGGCAATTAAATGAAAATTACTTTCCTTCGTTTTAATCTTCTAGGGTTGAAAGCAGAAAATACCAGTACCTAATCCTAAGTTGGTACAACTTGGCTCTCATATGTAGTTTCTGACATCACAACAAAATAGTAAGCAAGTCTTCGTTATGTCTCATCTTTACTGTAGGTACTGGTAATCGCTTTTCCGATTCTTGTATTCATTTCTTAAGTTAATTTCCGAACTGGGTCTAGGATAGTTCCCTGGGGGACACCAAGTTCCATAGTTATATTTTTCAACTGTTAGTGTTTTGGAAATTCTAGCTTTTAGGATTCATTCTAAAGAGGAAACATTTACTAAAGAGAATAACAGATATCACAGTATGGATTTACGAGTTCGGCATAATTATAACGGTTGCAAGGTGTCATTAGCCTTACTTGAATTTTATTAATCTTTTCTCATTTAAATGATTTGCATATACCTTGACGTCATAATCGTAGTGTGGTTAAGCTATATGTCATTTATATGTACTATGCGTAAGGTGTTTGACGTCAGTGTGTACCTACGTAGGCCATAAGGCCTACACACAATTATTATATAAATAATAATTGTGTTGCTAATAAATAATGTCTATGTTTTTCAACTCATTAATTAATTTATTGTAAAATAATATCAAAGTACTGCTCTCAGGGACTTGGTATTTCGTATTCAGGAGAAATCAATTTAAGTGTAGACTATTACATAATAAAGATTGTCATCATCTTGTGACACTATTCATTTTTTGGATTTTTTTTTGGTCTTCATATTACACGTAATAATGATCTGATAGATTTTGTTTGTATAATACCCAGTCTTTATTTGAGTTTTATTCCAAGAAAATAAATATTTCACATTTTACAAAAAAAAAAATCCCAGTAAAAGTTTCCACTTAAAGTTGAGAATAACTAGTAGCCACATAAGTCGGACACAAACATAGAATAATTAAATTATAATTTATGCCTTATTTTCGCACGTCTGACAAAAACAATATGCATAAACAAGAGACCACTACAGTTCGTGTTATGTTTCGAAAAATTACTTACTGATTTACGCGTTTAGCTTTTAAGTTTTAACGGACCGCTATAAACCGATTGATTAGCTTCTGCTAATTAGTTTAAGGAATTCTAATATGCGATAGATTTAATCACCACTTGTGACTTTAACGATAGACCTGTGCTATAGTAAATGGGTTGTTAATATGTATGTGAATATCATACATTCATTTGAGTCGAGTGCTTGGAATGAATGCGTTGAAGATATCAATAAAAATCGTATAAATCGTACACAAATGCTTATTAACTTTACACGGTATACATGAGTCTGCTTTGGCGCCATTTTTTTATGAGTTATCAAAAGTCAATTGAATCAACATTCGTGTTTTTTATTTTGATGTTGATAGCCAGTCTACTCTTTATTAGCATTAGCACTATTAATACCTTTATAACGTTCAATTAATTAAAAAGGGATTCATAGTGTAATGTAATTAAAACTATGTCTATTGGGATTTTACTGTTTCTATTTCCTTTTACCGTTTACATTAATCTTTGTTTATGTCTAGTATTTACGTTTGTTTTAGTTCTACCTTCCTTAGCATCATTATCATCTTCTTTTATTAAAATTTTTGGAATCGACGTAGCATGTCTTCTTCCATTCATATCTACAAGCCGTCATCATAGTATTCACCCCCTTTATAGCTGTACCTTTAACACCACCCATCCATCGATTCTTTAGTTCTCCCATACAACTTCGAAATCCATAATATCTTCACCTGTTTACCATTTTTAGATTTACTCACTTAACTGTTCATGATTATCAATTAATAGGGGAATGACTATATCCTTTTAATTGATACATAAAATTTTAATCTGGTCCGCATGGGCTTTTAATCGGTTTTATTGCTAATATATTAAGTTTGTAATTATGTGTCCGGTGCACATTATCTTTGGTATTAAATTCGTTGTGATATAGTGCGGTTGTTATGCACTTGTTAACGTAGCTAAGCTACCAAGAACTAAGAATGTAGGAAACCCAAGGTAACATAAGTGTAACAATTTTTGTGGTCGAAGTCGGATATATTAAGTATTTTGGTTATCCTGTTTTGCTTTTGTATGGATTTTGATATTTTAAAGTTAAGAATGCTGAGATACATAAGGAACTCTTTCTATTTTAACATTCTTATCCTCTGTACTGACGTTCTTAGAAATCGTGTCACTATGATCATCATTATCATCATAATTCAGTTCAACTAAAAATGTGTTCTAATTTTCTGTTATTTCCCGAAACCTAGGGGTTTCACCCACATTCTGTGTTCAAAATATGGCGAAATGTCTCATCGCACAAGAATATTTAGTAACTACCTTTGTATTACCGCATTTAAAGCAAATTTTATAAATGGACTAACTTCTGCCCGCGTCTTCATCTGCATGAAATTGTTGTTCCCCTGACTAATCCCGTCGCATCGCATCGCAGCTCCTAAGGGACCTAGAGTCTGTAGCCTTCCTCAAGAATTGGGCTATCAAATGCAAAAATAATAATCAAATCTGACCGGTAGATCCACAGACAAACAGACAAACAAAAAACAAACAAACTAGCTTTATCTATTATTAGTATATATATATTTGGACTTGACAAAAAACACTTTCCAAACCTAGTATACTACCATGTAATAATCCAGCCTTATCTCATGAAGTATCTTCAAATCATTTACAGCTATACTATATTCTAGTGCACCTATTTTTCTCGAAACTAGAGCGCGCTAGTAAAACAGCCTTTACATGTAAACGCGAATTGAAATTCGCGATATCACTTATTCAAGTCGGTCGTGTGGCCGTGTGTCGTTGCGACAACTCTCACCTTTCACGACGTGGTCACTTGCTGAATAAATTGTGCCTGATAGAAATGTACACGTGAATTATTGTTAGATTGTACTTTTGTGCTTTTAGGTTATGTTTTTAGGTGAATTTGTTGTTGGTTTTAACTGTTTTAGGTGTTGCTATTTATTAGATTTTGGCTAATTATTGTTTACTTTTGTTTAGCATGAATAGGCTTTAAAATCCCTACGACTAGGAATAGTTTTATATAATACTTCATTTCGAAATTCATAAAATGTTTATTGTTTTCTGTTCATTTAAATTCTGTCGGTTACGCTCTATGTTAAGGTTTAAAAATAAGTGTAAATAGATTGCTTTTTATTCGCTTTGGAAGATTACTAGTTTAAACGAAAGTTTTCATGTGTTTGAAGAGTTTTCTGCCGTGTTTTGGCGGAAATGAGAAATGTAATAGCTAATAATACGTGACAGTGTTCAGTTTGAAATACAGCATAAAAAAATTTAATGACATAGATAATTAAATTATCTATTACTAGCTGACCCGTCGAACTTCGTACCGTCTCAGAATCAATGAGAAAATGAATTATCTTCAATAATATTTTTTGTGTTTTTTCTATTATATTTTAAGTTATTCTGCTATTCGGGGCGGACACAAGCCCAACAAATCAAAGATCATAAAAATCGCTTCACACTTTATTTTATTTATATACAGATCGAAATTGAATCTGTCCAAAAGAAATACCTTATGGTGCAATGATTTTTTCAATCGAACCATCTGTGAATAGCTTGTATGTTCAACATATCATCAAGTATTAATTAAACACGTGTATCAACACGTAGCACAGCGGAGGCGCCGCAAAAAGTTTACATCACTTTTAGGGTTCCGCATCAAAAGGTTTAATAATAATCAGTTTCCTTTCACTGATTGTCTCGTTGGTCTAGATGTTGAGTATGGGGTCCTGCACCCTAATGGCGTAACACATTTATCAATCACAATCTGAATCATTTTGAAGGATATTGCTAATCCGATGCGTTCAAAAAATTTGTCTGCTCAACAACGTTAATAACGCAGTGAATGCTGTTGAACTGTCAAATTGAAATCCATTGCTACTGTCAGTGTGTTACTATCCCGCCAGGTTAGAATTCACCACCAAGGTTATAGGGTTTTTTTTAAATGGCAAATTCTCTGTAGCTGATCTGAGTGTGTCAGTGAGTGTAGCACTTGGTTCCTATTGTCTGGGACTTTGTAGGTTTACCACGATATACTTCTGTTTACCCTTTCAGGGAATACAAGGCTAGATGTTTTGTTTTCTTTCTTTAAAAATCAATTAGGCTCGTTTTTTGTAACATAGGCGCCGTTTTCTCGAAGTGTTAGAATAACAATAAGATTTCTTGGTACCTAATGAATTAATTCTTTTGTTTTCATTTCTAAAGCTAAAGGTTTTCATTGTTGAATGAATTTCTTGGTGGCAGATGATTGGTAGTTCACCGAATTACGAAGTAATGGATAAAATAGCCCTTCTTGTAGCAACATCTTATTGCTTTTGGTACTTTGTTAACCATTAGAAAACTTTAACGATATAAAAAATGTGGACCTCCAGTGCGGGTGACAAAAATATTAAACTAACATAGGAAACCCTTGCATACAATCCACGTTCACTCTTGCTCGCTTTTTTTGCTCGCTCAGCTCAAGTAATACAATGCTTGATTAGAATGTTAATTGCATGCGCTCGCGACACGCAGATATGTTACGTGATTATAATTGAAGGATTAGTAATGTGTGTCCATTTTATTACTAGTTTTTATAGCGTTTTAAAGTTATAACAATTGGTCGATGCAAAGTTGTTGGTGGCAAAATGTTCTTAAGTAAGTTTTTAGACCTTTGTATCCTGCTTATGCGTATGAAGTTTAATTAAAATCGGTTCATTCATTTCGAAAAACAAGTGCTTGAAAATTTGTATGAAATGCCGTACGGCGTAAACGCGCAAAGTTTCGTATCTTTTATTAGAAAACTGGTTTTTATTTTGGTTACTAAGTTGTGCTAGGTCAGTAACAGACTAGCAGACGGGCAGGTGCTGTATCCAGACAGTCTGTCAGACTTGCTGTCTAAAGCACCCCTCGGGCAATGATCGAGTTTTGATCTTTTAGTCTTTTTGCTGGCATTCTTTTTTTAAAGCCCGATTTTTTTTAAACTGTTGTATAGAATCTCTCGCGTGTAAAAGTGTATTTTAAAAAGATCATGTAGGTCTGCATGTTTTGTTTGGCCCTTATGTTATTTTTATTGTTTTTTTGTTAGATCTGTGGGAAGTTAGGGCGCGAGCAAAGTGCATATCTTTATGCAGTGAGACTGGTCTCTGTTATTTATTTTTAATGCTGTCTAAAGTAAAAAAAAAAGTAAAAATTATAATTAATTTTTAACAGTCTTCTTCGTCGCCGTACAGTCGTAGTCTTCCTTGATATCTAACAATAATAACAAATGACAAATGGCCTTCCATTTTCAAGAAAAACTAGTTTTTTTTTCCAGTATTTTTATGGTTTTTTACAGTAAACTTCATTTACCCTGAAACGTAATGTACAAGTAGGTCACCGGGCAGACGCGGTGTCGATTGAATGTAATGTAAATGCGCGAGCGCAGGCCGCGTTGTCATCCTTTGTAGGTTGCACACCCTTTTGGTTTTAAGCAGGACAAATCGAAGTCTTTTTTTCTTAAAGCGATAATGTTCACTTTTTTAAAGCCGACTTTGTTTTTTTTTCATAATTTAAAAGCATAATTAACTGTCATCAATTTTTTTAAAGGTTTTTCAAAGTTCGCTTTAGCGTTTCCGATTTTCCGTCACAATGTATTTTTTTTTTGCGCATGTATACTTTTATATCAACTGGCGCGGCTGGCGGTGTAAACCTATATCTATTTCATAACCTATTCAAAGGAGGAACAGTAATATAGTAATCCTACTTCATACTAATCACTCTAATATTATAAAGGCGAAAGTTTGTGAAGGTGTGTGTGTTTATATGTTTGTTACTTGTTCACGCTCAAATGGCTGGAGCAATTTTGATAAAATTTTGTATGGAGGTAGCTGACACCCTGGATTAACATATAGGCTACTTTTTATCCCGATATTCCCACGGGATCGACATTTGCGCGGGTGAAACGGCGTGGCGCAGCTAGTAATATTATAAATGCGAAAGTTTGTGAGGATAGATGGATGTTTGTTACTCTTTCACGCAAAAACTACTGAACGGATTTTGACGAAACTTTACAGTAATATAGCATCAGAATAACACATAGGATACTTTTTATCGCGATATTCCTATGGGATCGACACTTATGCGGGTGAAACCGCGGGGTGCTGCTAGTAAATAATAAAATTGATAATTTGAATTTGTCTTTGTCCATGGAGTTTCTTGCCCGTTATTCTCCATAGGAACCTACTAATCTTTTTGAATGACCGACTTCTTTGACAATCCAAAAGTGTGCCTGTAAATGGTTTAATTGAAATAAATGCTTTGAGTTTCTGTTTTGAATTTCTAGTAACAAACAATGTTTTTGATTGACAGTATTCATTAGTGAGGTAGGTCGTTTAGGTATTCAAATTATGATTACTAATTAATTTGTGAACATCCTATAGTGTGTCAATAGTAATTTATTGAAACATAATAATTAATTGCTGGAATAGACAGGATGACTAATTAGAAACTGACAGTAATTCTCACTAATGACCGTGTAATGTTTAGGACGCGCATACGGTTGTCAGTATTACGTATTTTATATATGCTCATAAATTATGACGTCACAAGTTCAGCTTTATTTGCGCTGAATCTATACTAACTTTCTCTTATTGCGGAAATATCAAGAAAGCTATATATGACGTGAGGAATTTCTCAGTCAAAATCTAAGTCATTTATTCACACTAGGCTGAGAATCAGCACATTTCGAACGTCATCATTACAAAAGACAGTCCTCCAAAACGCCCACCCTTCACCAGTTCCTAGTACTAATGATGTCTTGCATTTGTACTCAAAAGCTTGTATCAGTTGTAACTGATCTTTCATCTACTTCAAGACTTCAGTTATCTGTTCAATTGAACTTCAATTGCGCGGAAAGTTAATCTCAAAACTGGATCGTCCCTACGCGACCGAATAACCCTTTCATGAAACATTTTACGAGAAAAAACTGCCAACTTAGCAACGTTATACTTATTACTCAGTGTGACTGACAAGTACCACCTCAGTACAAATGACACAAACAGATTGTCCCGTACCGCAGTGACGCATAGTGACCGTACTCGCCCTTGCGTGTGCGCTCGGTATCTAGCGCTTCGTGCCAATGTCGTCGTCGCCTGCGCAGTTTTTTCTCTCTTTTTTTTGCCACCCTTGAAGGTCGTGTACCTGATGTAAAACCTCGCGTGTCAGGTGGTGAATTAATGTAAACAAATTACTAATCACACTGTGGATATTTAAAGGAAAAATTTATACTGTGAGAGATATTTTGTCATTGATTTTTCATGTCACTAGGGAATCTTGGTGAAGATCTTTTTACCCGACTACGGCGAGCCAGAAGGAAGGGTTATGTTTTTAGCAGTGATGTATATATGTATGTTTATATTTACGTAATGTTCCACCGTAGGGCCCAAATTCATCCGATTTATCATGTCTTTTTTGCTGAAAAAGTTAATCAGTTCTTTTATAAACTTTATAGGAGATACGTTTATTGTATATTTTATTTATGAAATAGTAATTGGGTTGGCGTGATAATAATCAAGTAAGTGAGACATTTTCAAACCGGTTCAGTTAGTGAGTACCTATCTTGAAAACAATGGAAGGCAATAACTTAATATGTAGGTACTCTTATGTGTGCATGTGATAGGTATCTACCTTCCTTCTAGATGATATTTTCCTACGTCTTAATTAATCTCTTCTTTTGTTGAATACCTACAGCGTAAACAGAATTCCAATGGAAACAAAAACACTCCTTATGACGTTCTACATTATAAGTAGGCCAAAAAGTGGATGAGGTTGTTAAATTTAATGACAACTTTCAGCACGAATGTCTGTTTCAGTTAGGTATCTACAACGATTTGGAAATTAGGCTATAAGCCTTTTTTTGTATTTTAAAAACTCATTATAGTAATTTACCTATTCCCAGTAGGTACCTATTAGACGTACCAAACCGTAAGGCACAAAAAAAAACTCTTATTAGAAACCTTATTTCACAAATAAACAATACACGAGATAAAAAAGGTTCTTGTCACATTAGCTTCACGATATGTTTTTGAAATTGAATATTATATTACTTCAAATCATATAGCAGTAAAACAGTAATGAAAGAATAAGCCAGAAAATTTGGATTTGCTCGAGTCCAATCAGGAAGGCTCACCGACGCTCCGTGATTGCCAGCAGTGCTGCCAACCCCTCATTACATTTACGCACCACCATTAACTGTAATCAAGCTCATCACACACGGAGATGGATACAATAAAATGTACATCTGCAATAAACCGCCACAGAAGCTGTCCACTTAAAAATTACCCGAACAAAAAAACCTTTCTTCGCCAAATTCGGCTGGTCAATAAAAAACGAAACAACAAAACGAAAAAGCATTGTCTACAGAACGTTCGAATTGCCAGATACGAAAAATGTAAACACGACCAAACATTTTAAGTTGGGGCAATTTGAAATTTGATTTTCGAAACGGAATGACAAGTGCGGAAACGTTCAAACTCCCCTTGCGTTTAGTATCCCCACGCAAGTCGGCGGCGAGAGCCGAGTGCGTGCACCCCTTCATTACAACCTACGACTATTATGGCGCAATCAAGCACTCGGCACATACGCGAAACTGAGGAAACAATAAAACAAAATTGACGTATAAAACCACTCCTTGGACTAATTTCAACCTGAGCCTCTACGGTCCGATGTGTAAAATATATTAGAACTGTAATTTATGAGTGTGCCTTCAAATAGATTGGGCACTCAACTTTAATTGACCAAATTAATGTCTCTACGAGGATAAATTTAGGCTGCTCTCAAAATATTTCTCAGTTTGCATTTCTAGAAGTGTGTTTTCAGATAACATAAATCATCAAAATCTTTACAACTTCGCGTTCAGTAAACCCAACCTTCAATATTTATATAGCAGACTATAAAATCTATAACTACAATAAACAGAAATGATCGGACGGGATTAAAATACAATTCCTAAATTAGATTATGACAATCAGAGAATTTCCACCATAAACAAGTTTAGAAATCGAAAAGGGCTCGTAAAACAAGATGACTGCTGGAATTGCTTCCTCTTTTATACGCATAAGGAGACCCACAAGCAATAATTATTGAGGTGTAAAATTTACACTGACACACCTTTATAGGTACCATACACGATCATGGCTCGAGAATCGAGCACCAGCGTCCATTTATAATGATATTTTACGGCGAATGTTTGCGACATGCTCACTTAATGGACTTTATAAAGTTAAAACCTTTCACGCGATCTTAGAGATAATGCACCCGACGTATGAATAGGTGATCTTAATTTATCTGTGAACCGTTCCGGTTAACACTCGGTATCGGTCGCTAATCGAATCACCGGTAACCTGTATGCGATTTATAAAATCGATAAGCCTTCAACGATAACGGATCCTTTGATGATTCGAGTTTAATTAGACTTTGAGATTTATTCACATCGACCGCGACCGCTCCGAATAAGCGTTCGTTTCATAGATCACATCTCTTTAGATTCTAATTAGAAAATATTACAAGAATATTATTGGGAAGCACTTCAGATCTGAACTTGTATAATAATTTATTGATAATGTCATCAAGTCTTCTTAGTAAACACTTTTGAGGTTGATTGCATATACTTGATTAAAATATGGTGCAAATACGTTGTGGGCAAAAAACATCTTCAGATTAGTTTTGGAGATGTTGGCAATGAGTGATCGAGGTCAGTTTTTACCACTAATTATTTGTTTACTTAGTAACTGTTCGTCCATGACGGCATTGGTATGATCGACCTTTGTTTTTTGACATACACGATGATTTTGTGCAGCTACCCACTTGGTAACATGCATTTTAAAGTAATCAAATATGTTTGAATAAATAAAATTATCCACTGCTAAAATATATACCTATCTTTTTAAATTCCAAAAACATTGTCGCCCTAATCAGAAAATAATACCTTTTAAATATTTGTTTAAAAGTCTTGGTAAAATTGGCAGTGGTTCCTAGTGTTGTAACTTAGAAAAATATTGTTGAATATTTCGGATAAAAAATTAAATAATTATCATTGTGTACTTACTGTGCGGTGGTGTTAATGACATCGCGGAGACGGCGGCTGGTACTGGTGGGAACATGTCCTGGTGCGGCGCGAACATACGTGGCGGCGGCGGCACCTCGGCCTCTGGCTCCTCCTGCTCTTGCTTTGGTGGTGAGCGTGGCCTCGACAGACGCACTGCCTTCAGGCCTCCACTCGGAGAACGGCGCATCGACAAGTTCTCTGGCGTATCGGATTCTCCTGAGCGACGACGAGGCCGGGCCTGCTTTCGTCGCGGCTGAGGACTCGCTGGGCTCACTGGTGGTGAGGGCGCCGGCGGTGTCGTCTGCACCGGGCTCCGCGCCAACGGCGTCGGGGGCGGAGACCTCGCATGTTCCTCACGGTCCTGATCAGCTAGGCCGCGAACCTGAAGCGACTCTCCAGCGCGAATCACAGTTCCAAGCTGCTCCTGCGCCACAGACACCTCTCCACGATACATAAAGTCTACAACTGCTTGCACCTCCCATCCTTGGAAGTCCTTCAAAACGATCACAGGGTGTTTGCATGGATTCTCGCTAAATATCCGGCGAAACAGTGGGCTGCAAGCGCCCAGCAGCACCTTGTGAGCGCGTACACGGCGCTCGGCGCACACCAGCGTCACATCCACTAGGGTCTCAGCATGCAGCAGCGCTTCGAAGGACCGGAGCAGGTGCGCCTGGTGATTGTTCCAGCGCAGACTGTAATGTTCTTCGCCGCCGACGGCGGTTGGCTTGTCGTCCATCGCGCGCGCCGGTGTCAACGCGTGTGTTGGAGCCGCGGCGCGGTCCAGCAGCGGGCGCGTGCGCGCCTTCGCGCCGCCCTCCGCCCGCTTCGCACCCCGCACTCCCCAACCCTTTCTTCGCTCAAAGAATCGCCTTCCCGCCGGACCGCAATCTTCGCATTGCACTATTCCGTTTGAGTTCACACAGATTTTTTTTTAACAACAGTTTTGTTCGTAAGCACTGAGTCACCGAAAAGTTTGGTAGCACTACACAGTTTGCGTCGCTGTGGCTGCGCGCTGTCGTCGAGGGTGGCGACGGGAGCGAGGACTGCACGTACGTGTGTCGCGGGTGGCTCGCGAACGCGAAGTGAACTGAGGAGACGAGCGCGCGGTGCGGCGGTGTCGCGCGAATGCCGAATATCGGCTCGGCGTGCGGTCGGCGGGCACTGGCCGCCCGCGCCGGTGTGGGGCGGGCCCGGCCCCGCCCCGGCACACACACACGTACGTGCGACGCGAGCACGCCTCCCCCCGCGCGCCCGCTCCGCCACCACACATGTGTCACATTACTCGAATACCTACACACATGTGACGCCTCCTTCACAATATATACTTTTCGGATACCTACACTCTATTTATCTGTCGGCCCTGAAGTTTAACGAAGAAAATTTTACTGTAAGTTTTTCAGCAACTTTTTAAAAGTACGCCAAAATGTTACGCTGAGATAGCAGTTAGGTGCTGGCCGTTCGGGTGTCTTCGTTATTTAGGTGGAGAATTTAAGATCGTAACTTTTTTGCATCCGAAATGCGGTGTTGTCGCGCGCCCCCAGTCAAGCCGAGGTCGAGCGAAAATTAGGACATGTCCGAGATAACGCGGACGGATGGCAATACTACACAAATCTCGAATAAATATTATTATTACCAAGATTTAATTTGAAGAAGTACCTAATTGGGATAAGAATAGATATAATGTAAGGAGATATAAATGTATTGTAAGTAATTTGCAAATTATTTTTGCTTTACAATATTTGTTATTTTACTGTTTTGTAAAGTTTTTTCTTCATTATTTGTGAGTTTTCGTGAGTTTTTGTGTTAACTTGAGATTTTAAAATTTCTTTGAGGAAAAATCACTTCAGATTGACATTTTAAGCTACAGGCAGTTCCGTGCAGACTAATATTCGGGAACTTAGAAGGTATCACACCGTCTTCACATGACTTTTGTAAACAAACATTTTTGCCCAACACCAGATGAATGGGACCCTAGAGATAAAAAAAAAATACAAAATCACTTCAGATTGACATTTTAAGCTAAGTACAGACAGTTCCATGCAGACTAATATTCGGGAACTTAGAAGGTAATAATCACACCGTCTTCGCATGATTTTTGTAAACAAACATTTTTGCCCAACACCGGATGAATGGGACCCTTGAGATAAAAAAAAATACAAAATCACTTCAGATTGACATTTTAAGCTAAGTACAGGCAGTTCCATGCAGACTAATATTCGGGAACTTAGAAGGTAATTATCAAACCGTCTTCGCATGATTTTTGTAAACAAACATTTTTGCCCAACACCGGATGAATGGGACCCTTGAGATAAAAAAAAAATACCTGACAATGTATAGCTAGTGACCGTTACTGGCAGGTCGTATAGTTGTAAGCGGTGCGTTTTATTTTTGTATATTCTTTTGTTTCTCTTTTTTTTAAAAAAGGAACATCACGCGGCTTCAAAAATTGTTTCACACCAAATTATTTGTTTTGGAGCTCGGTTTTTATTGAGAAGCTAAAACTAAAAAAAAAAAAAATGTAACTTTTGTATGTTGTAGAGGTACTTACTTACTTACTTTTTTAATTTTGACCAACTTTATTTGTAGCATCTGCAACAGCAATAAGTATTTTATTCCATATATTTTTATTGAGTAATTACACCCATATTTAGCCAGTTATGTTGTATATTCCATGGACTAAGACAACTGCTATCACGCCTATATTCACAGAAGGGTTAGGTAGAGGTGCACCTATCTTCTTCTTCTTACCGTGTCGATGGCAATCTAAATGGACCCGGCCAAGAATTCGGCTACGTGTTTGGCGCCATCACTAGCGTCCATCAGTTCCTGTAATGTGCAGCTGACAGGTCCCGCAGGTCCACTTAGGTATATTACCTATACCTACATTTAGCCAGTTATGTTAAAAATCCCATCACATCATCATCATCACACTAATATTATAAAGGCGAAAGTTTGTGAGTGTGTGCGTTTATATGTTTGTTACTTCTTCACGCACAAACGGCTGAACCAATTTTGATAAAATTTGGTATGGAGGTAGCTAACACTCTGTGTTAACACATAGGCTACTTTTTATCCTGATATTCCCTCGGGATCGACAATTATGCGGGTGAAACCGCGCGGCGCTGCTAGTACTTATTATAAAGGCGAAAATTTTTGAATGAGTTTGTATGTTTTTTACTTCTTCACGCACAAACGGCTGGACGGATTTGGATGAAATTTGGCACACAGATACTTTAAAACTATGATTAACATATAGGATACTTTTTATCCCGATATTCCTATGAGATCGATACTTATGCGGGTGAAACCGCGGGGCGCTGCTAGTAAATTATAAGGGAAGCAAGACAATTACTACCATAACCGGGCACAAATCTGAACTCTGTCCGTGGGTTGCTACTGAGAATTCTTAAATGAAAAACCCAATAACACTTTCCTCGGCATGGGGTACCCAATATGACATACAGTGTGAGTCTTCATAATGTGCACATAACGAAATGAGGGAAACATAGCTTAATTTTATCGACGGAAAAAATATTTGAAAAATTAAAAAAATATTTATAAGGATCTTTACCTGCTAAAGTATGGTGATTGCAAGGCCTTTCTTTAACAGTTGATAGGAAATGTTGTGATTGAGTTATAAACATGGTATTTTTACGTTTAGAAATCTAATACGATGGAGAATAATTTAAAGTAATAAAAAAGAGTAGGTAATCGGGACTTTTATTGAGTAATTTTACAATTACTTATTGTAAAAATTTATGAAAAAAATATCAGATTTTTGTTAAAAAAAAAACCATAATTCTCAATTGAGGGCGATTGTTTACACAGGGGTCACAGCAGCGAACAAGAATTAAAAAAAAATGCAACAAAAATTTTTTTTTTTAGATTTTTTTATATATTTTTTCCGTCGATAAAATTAAGCTTAGTGTCCCTAATTTCGATATGTGCACATTATGAAGACTCACACTGTATAGGCTCATAACATCTCGCCTGTATTGCTCGAAGGGTTAAGTAGACATAGACAGTGGTGTTTAGTACATCCACATTCCCCACCTGTGATGTTTAAAAGGGGGAAGCGTTAAGGTAGCCCGCGAAAAATTCAAATTTTCTTACGTTTTTTGCAATTTGCTGGTCAGTATTAAGTTGTACGTTGATTAAAATATGATTAATAACAAATATATTATGATGACGAGTAAATATTATGATGAGTAACAAATATGTATTTACAGAATTAGAATTAGTAATACAACTTGTTAAGTTAGTGCAATCCTAATATGTCAATTTCATGAAATAGTTTTGATTGACAGCCAAATTAGACCGATTTTAAATTTTCCATAGAAACAGAGATTTCCAGGGGGTCTACTCCGAAGCGGTTAACCACTGTATCGGCCGAATGTTCGGTCATTTTCTACTACCATTAATTTCCTATATTGACTATTGGTCCCGACCAAACTGTGCCAATCCGAACCTTTTTAGAATCCTTAACCCTTTTTTTTACCTTTTTTTTTTTAATTCGTAGTAGGACAACAATATTCGAATCAGAAAATGACCACATGAAGACATTTCGAAAATGTCCTTAAGTAACTTTTTATGATTTTGTATTCTGCTTATGCGTATGAATTTTTTTTTTTTTTTTTTTTTTATTTGAAATGGGTTTGCTCTTGACTCTAGTCTAGGTCAGAGTTGACAGAGACAAAGTCGACGATGGAATGAGCTCACCCAGAAGAAGCCTGTTCACTCTTACTTTGAAGAGATTCGGGTTGTATGAGCTCGGAAACACAGACGCAGGTAAAGAGTTCCACTCTTTTGCTGTGCGCATTATAAAAGACATTTGAAAACGCTTAGTGCGAATTGGTGGAATAGCAACTAGGTAGGGATGGTTCATTCATTTCGAAAAACAAGGGCTTGAATGTTTGTATGGAATGTCGTACGGTGTAAACGCTCTTATATCATGGTGGCTAACATAATACCACGTACAAAAACATAGGTGTCAGACGGCGTCACTGTCAGCGTCAGGTAAAGTTTGGGAGACAATACCCGTCTAACCTATTGTTTTAAAGTGTCCTTCCATAGATGTACCTGTGTTATGTTAGGTAGGTACCCGTAAAATGAGCGTTGTATGGTAGATAATTATCATTTGTATCGATTTCTGACTGACTGGAGCTGTGGTGTCGCACAAGGTTCCGTCATTGTAATTAAAAAAAAATACCTTATTGAATGAAGTTAAGAAGAAAGTAACTCTTATCACTTCTGTGCGCTACGGTCTTTTTTTTAGGGTTCCGTACCCAAATGGTAAAAACGGAACCCTATTACTAAGACTTCGCTGTCTGTCCGTCCGTCTGTCTGTCACCAGGCTGTATCTCAAGAACCGCGGTAGCTAGACGGTTGAAATTTTCACAAATTAAGTATGTATTTCTGTTGCCGCTATAACAACAAATACTAAAAACAAAATAAAATAAATATTTAAGGGGGGGGGCTCCCATACAACAAACGCGTTTTTTTCGGCGTTTTTGCCTTGTGGTACGGAACCCTTCGTGTGCGAGTCCGACTCGCACTTGGCCAGTTTTCTTCTATACTTTATTGCGTAACATTCAAAATGTGCCAATTGCTTAATACTTACATTTAGGTATTTATCTGGAGTTGTCGACTCGCCCACAAATAAATAACTTCGTGCGAGTTGCCTATAGAAAAAATAATATTACCTAGTTAAAAGTGACGATTCGATAAATTCTTGTGAATCTACTAATAAGCCACCTTATTCCTTATTAGGTGTCATCAATCATTAGATGAATAATCCGTTGATTTAAAAGATTATGCCCGCGAATTATCGACAATAATTAAAAGTAAGTCTACATTATAATTAACTAATTGTTAGGTACTACATGATATGATAATTTATTATATGTAAAACATGAGTCTTTTAAAAAAAACTTCCCGTCTATAATTTGTTTTTTAACTCCGCTTCCGCTAATGAGGATTAAAAAACTATTTATTTAATTTAATCCTCATTAGCGGAAACGACCCTTTATCTAATCGAAACGGTAAAAAGTATGTTTTGCATTTTTTTAAATAAAGAACACGTTTCGTTTTATTTTTCAATCTTTAACAATGATTTTAAAAGTAAGGATACGCCCGTCTGAACATTTTACATAGAAGTTCTTCGTTCGAAGTTCGCGCGCACCACTGTCAACTGAGTCGCGTTGGCCCTAAAACCGTCATTTTAGGGCCAGCGCGTTGGTGCCATTTAGTCTCGCCGTTAGCCCGGTCCTTACGCTAGTAACATATCTGTCAATGATCTTTAATATGACTTTTAGGTACTATGCCATATCAAATGGACAATAGTAGCACGCAATTCAGAATAAATATGATTCTTGTTAAATCAAAAAGGATTGCATTTGGGAAAACGTGGTGACAGTAGTGTTCCTGCTACTAGGTATGTAGGTACAGACGCCAGCGCATCAAGCTACCCGAACTGTCAAATTTTCCCAATCTCAAACTCAAACTCAAATCATTTATTTCAATTAAACCTTGTACAGGCACTTTTGAATTGTCAAAATTAAATAGTCTGTCAGTTAGTCAGAAAGTTGAAGCTAGTTACCCATTCCAAAGCGTAGATCTCTATGGAGAAGAACAGGCAAGAAACTCCATGGACACTCTTTTAAATCAAGATATTACAAAATCCTGGGTACATTATTCTTGTTGCTTCTATATGTGAGAACAATGTAAAAAAGACAGAAATGAAGAAACAATTCAAGACATAAGATTAAAAATAAGCCTTGGCAGTTAAGAGATGACCAGTCTCAACCGACGGCGCCCGTGCACGAACATGACGCGTGGATCAGCACCATCCAGCTCAACCATTTTGTAGGGAACCGAATGATCCAACACACGCGCCACCATCGGTGAGACATTTAAGTGAGCAATCAACCTTGAAGCTTATGCTTTAGCGATAAAGTTGAAAATCTATTAAATAAATTTGACAGATTGTAGTAGCTTGATGTGCTGGCGTGTGTACAACACCATGCCTGCCTGTCTTTTGCGGAATCCAGAGTGGTAATTGTGTAACACACTACCAGTAGCAATATACGGGCTTGTAGCTTGGTAATAACAGCCGCATTTGCCGATCGATCAGGTTAAGCTACGCTTGCCGCGGTTGGTCCGTGGATGGGTAACCATCTTTACCTACATACCAAGACCCCTCCATGCCTCGGAAAGCTCGTTAAGCCGTTGGTCCCGGCTGTCATTCGTGGATCTTTGACAGTCGTTACGGGTCGTCAGAAGCCCGAAAATCTGACAACTAGTCTTACCAGGGGTTATCGTATAGCTCACCGTCCGATTAGGACCAGGCCCGTGCCGGACGGCGCGTACGTGTTCCACGCGCGCCTCAAAGAGATGTCAGCATCAGAGAAGGGGCCCGTTAGGGCCGAAGCCTGCCGGGTCAGCGGGATTGTCCGAAAGGGTTACCGCTGCCCCGGAACATAAAGAGCTAAGGAAGGTACACGGGTGGGTTTTAGTCACTAGTCTGTCACTCTCTTCAGCTCCACCCAGAGCGGGAGGGGATGATGATTTCCCATCCTCAAAAAAAAAAGGGATTATCGTATTATACAGTAACTGGGTTGTAGAGCTCAGATAGGCAGTCGCTCCATGCAAAATACTGGTATTTTGCTGCCTCCGATTAGACTGGAAGCCGATCCCAACATACACACATCAAAAGTGTCTAGGGATCAACATATATTTTTGCAATAACTTTTCTCCTGATTGATATTAATTAAAATTTTCTTTAAGGATTCATCAAATAAAGTGTTTTCGTTTGTCACAGTAACGATAAACCAAGTCACCTTTGCATTAATAAAGAAATTTGCCATTTTCCTAATAAAGGGATTTTTGACATTTGAACCACTAACACAAAAGTTCGAAAAAAAGACTGAAATAACAGTTTTCTTTAAAATTTTATTGGGTAACTTAAACAATTAATAATCCGTGTTTCTACCGCGAACACTAACAACACAAGAACATCGGTTTGGCATACTCAAAATGAGTTCATCCAAATCACGCTGTGGAATGGCCGCCCATGTTCGTTGCAACAACAAAAAAAGGTCTTCTTGCGACTGGATACCCTCCATATTCGGCAGAGCTCTTCTCTGTAGCATATCACATGCATGCTCAATCGGGTTCAAGTCTGGCGACTGAGCAGGCCAGGGCAGGACATTGATGTTAGCTGCGGCGAGAGTCTGTCTTACAACTCTTGCGGTGTGCGGTCGTGCATTATCATGCATTAACTGAAATAAGGGACCGATTTGCACTTGTAGAGGAACGATGACGTCTGATACAATCGTCTCAGCATAAATTTGAGCGTTGAGGTTGCCTCTGATCCAAATCAACTCAGTTCTTCCGCCGACCCAAATACCCGCCCATACCATGATGGTTCCACCACTATAAGGATGGACTTCCTGGCAGGATTTTAATCGCTGTTGGCGTCCAGGGGTTCTCCAGTGTCGTATACGTCTTGTATCCGGTCTCATACCAAAACGAGACTCATCAGAAAAGCACACGAAACGCAATTGTTCTTCTGCCCAATTTCTGTGTTCAAGAGCCCATTGATATCGAATCCTACGATTGTGCATTGCTATAGGTGGTACCCGTAGCGGTCTTCGGGAATGAAGGTTCACTTCATGCAAGCGGTTTCTGACTGTTTGGTCGCTAATTAAGTTCCCTGAAGAGTGATGAAGCCTCACGGCTAACATCATGGCGGTTATTGTTGGAGCTCTTCGAGTTAAGATTTGAATGTATCGGTCTTGTCTCCGTGTGGTGCAGCGATACCGTCCTCCATGGCGCTCAGCCACGGTACCAGTGCTTCGGTAACGTGTCCAAAGTCGACTGATAACACTCTGACTTGTATTCAGAGCTAAAGCCACAGTACGTTGCCGGGAACCAGCTTCTATCATTCCCACGGCTCTGAGCATTTCTTCCCTGCTTAAATGACGTCGCCGCTCCATAATAACGTTGGTTTTAATCAGTAGTAGGGACACAGTAGCACTAATAATGTCTTCAATGCGTTGTATGTTTTTATAGGGAAAATATTGACAGCTGATTTTCATCTTTTACTCGAATTTGATTCACAGTTCCTGATTCAAATTATGAAATGCACCAAAAAGGATCCATATAAATTTATAAAATCATAAATTTATTACAAAGCCACATCTCAATCTCAAGAAATCCGCATAAAAATGCTTGATCCCTAGACACTTTTGATGTGTGTAGTTGGGAAAAAGCTAGGCAGATGATGACTGTCTGTAGCGATGGCTTTAATTTTGACAGTTCAACAACATTCATTGCGTTATTTACGTTGTTGAGCAGACACATTTTTCGAACTTAATAATGCAGTGAATGTTATTGAACTGTCAAAATGAAAGCCATTGCTACTTGTGTGTTACGTAATTACCCCGCTGGTTTCTGACAGGTTGTGAACCTGCAACCTCATACCTTTTTGACGGGTTCGTAAACCGGCGGATTAATAGTTCAACAACATACATTGCGTCTTTTTATATTTGAAAAATTCCTGTGCTCGGCAACGTAAATTTTACGTTGCCGAGCACAGGAATTTTTCAAATATAATATGAAGCAATGGATTAGATATTTCTCTTTATATCCTTCGGATTGCGATTGAAAGTGTTACGCAATTCGGGTGAGGTCACACATTAAATTCAACAATTAAATTCATAATCGAAACATTAATTCAAAGTGTTTTTATTAACGAAGTTCATGATATTTATATTAAAGTCATATTAATATACATTTGGTACGAAGTTAATTAGCAGTTCGCGTGGCAGTGTTTACGGAACGAAATAAACATTTATTTAGAACGTAAGTGGGTAGTTACTTCGCGATTTGTTTTACAGTTAACATCTTTTGAAAAGATCATTGAATTAAATAGGACTTACCTAGTGCTTTTATTTACTTTACGCAGTGCATAATCAGCCTATACTGTTCCCACTGCTGGGACACAGCCCTCGACTCTGTGAGAGGGAATGGGCCGTAAACCACCACGCGTGCCCAATTTTTGGTTCTAGGACATGCCGGTTTCCTCACGATGTTTCCCTTCACCGTTTTGAGAGCAGTGGTGATGAAATAATTTACACAGTAAAGTGCCTGCTTGGGTTCGAACCCAGGACCTACAACTAGTACGTCGCGGCCATTTCTACTGGGTCACCACTGTAGTAGTTTAGGAATATTCATAGAGGTAACTTAGAATACTAACATAGAAAGCTTTTGGCCGCAGGATGTGGTACTCCGCCGCTTTCGCGGACAAGTGCTACGAGAACGCACAAAGACTTAGTGCAACTAAGTGATACTAACATAGTTATTAAGTTTTATTTACTAACAAAATTGTTACTTAGGTTAAGGGTCTTTGTTACCTGAAAATAAATGGTTTAATTATTATTTTTTTATAGAACTTTTTAATTATCATTGGGAATCGCTCTATAAACCGCTAAACCAAATCCAATAGGTAAAGGCAGCACGTAAAAGTATGGAATTCAAATTATAAGAGTATTCACAAAAACAACAAAATATCTATGGATAGTTAAGTTATCAAATCTACAATTTTTCCTTGAAATCACACTAATATTATAAAGTTTGTGAGTGTGTGTGTGTGTATGTTTATATGTTTATTACTTCTTACAATCTACGTCGTCGCGAATCTCTTAGGGAACTATTTAAAAAGGTTAATATCATGACGGTACCTTGCCAATTCATTTATGAAAATATTATGTATGTAAGAAAAAATCAACATCTTTTTAATAAAATAAGTGATAGGCATAATTTTAATACTAGAAATAAAGATAAATTAGATCAACCTTTTTTCAGATTATCGAAAGTACATACATCTTTTATGGGGTACTGTGTTAAATGCTACAACAAAATACCTTGTGACATATTGCAATTAAATGAAAGAAAATTTAAAACTCATATTAAAAGTACACTTTGTAAACAAGGATATTACAAATTAGAGGATTATATCCAAGATAAGAATGTTTGGAAACATGCTGGTCCTGCTCCATAGGACAATCTAAAAGTCTAGACAAAATCAAACTTGTTCCTAATTTAATTTATATGTATATTTTTAATTATGACATCTTATTCTAATTCAATTTTACAATCTGCGACTACAGTGGCTCACACACTTGTTAAAGTTCAACTACTTTTGCATTTTTTCATTTTTCTTTTTTTTAAATAACTTGTAAATATGTGAGCACCATGTATCTATCACTTATTTGATTTACCTGTCATTGCTTAATTTTTAATTCTTTTTACCTTTTGTGGTAGACTAATTTTATTATGGGTGCATCGTGTTCACATATAAATTTTATTATGTATACAAGACCTTGTAAAACATTTTTAAAAGAGTAACGGTGGAGTTTCTTGCCCATTCTTCTCCATACGAAAACTACCTTTTCGAATGGGCGACTAGAATCATTTCTATTTAGTTTTTTTTTGACGTTCAAAAGTGCCTTTAATGTGCCTATTTGAAATAAATGATTTGACTTTGACTTTGACTTTCACGCTCAAACGGCTGGATCAATTTAGATAAAATTTTGTATCGAGGTAGCTGACACCCTGGATTAATATATAGGTTACTTTTTATCCCGATATTCCCATGAGATCGACACTTACGCGGGTGAAACCGCGGGGCGCAGTTAGTAGGTGTATAAGCCAAAATAAACTGAACTTTTTATTAGATACACAAGGCAGTTTGAATCAAACTAGAAGAAATATATCGATAAATATTTAATACCAATCAATGACCTTCAAACCTGAACTGATTCAAGGGCAAAATTCATTCCATTGTCTCGCATTATTTTCCTATAAACGTTTTATTGATTGTCTCATAATTTACCATAAAATAATAATCGTGGGACTGAAATAGTTGGATTTGAGTAAAAAGGTTTCATTCAAGAGCGGATAAGGCGTGAAAGCATCCGTCACTTTCCCGGGCTTTGAACCTACTTTACGCGGGAAAAAAAATGGATTTGTGAATGGCCGGCTCAGATATGGGAAACTTATTTTGTGATGGCGGCATACCGGGTTTTTGTAGATTATAGAATACCTAAATGATTGTTGCAATGTTGTAAGACTTTTTGAAGAATGTCTCGTTTTTCTTTTGTTTTTGTCGAGTTTTCACGGATTTTGATTTTCGAACGTCCTGTGACTGTTCATTTTTTTTAAAATATTGTTTTACTGTAAGTATGTAGCTTCAATCAATAAGTACTGTTATTGATCGAAGGTATGTAGGTAATATTTTATTGTCATCGTCAGCCTCATCATCTGCCTAGCCTTTTCCCCACTATGTTGGCGTCGGCTTCCAGTCTAACCGGATGCAGCCGAATACCAGTATTTTACTTGAAGCGACTGCCTACCTGACCTCCACAACCCAGTTACTGGGTAATACGATACCCTTTGGTAAGACTGGTTGTCAGACATTCGGGCTTCTGACGACCCGTATCGACTGCTAAAGATCCACGAACGACAGCCGGGACTAACGGCTTTTCCGAGGCACGGAGGGGTCTTGATATGTAAGGATGGTCACCCATCCACGGACCAACTACGGCAAGCGTAGCTTAACCAGATCGATCGATGATCGTGCGGCTGTTTACTTAGCCATAAGCCTGTCATCGTCAGCCCATATTACCAAAAAATGTGGCAATTTTAATTTCTTTATTCTAAACCAAGTACTGTAAAGGTTGTCCGCTAAAGTCGACCATAAGTTTCCGCTTCCGCGGCAAATTGCTGTGGAGCGGACGGATCTCCGGCGTGATCTCATGGCGACATGGAAGGAGCGACTGTCGCAACCCAGCGCAGGGCACGCCGCGATAGCGGCGATTAGACCCCTCTTTGAGGAGTGGCTAGAGAGGCGCCACGGCGTCCTCACCTACCGCCTGACGCAGGTCCTCACCGGACACGGAAGTCTCGGGAGGTTCCTGCACATCATCAGGCGGGAGGAAACGCTCGGGTGTCACCATTGCCAGGCTTGCCCAGAGGACACGGTGGAGCACACGGTGGAGGTCTGCCCCGCGGAGCACCACCGTGTCCTCGTAGAGGTAGAGATCGGCAGCGGCGGCGACGTCTCGCGCCCGGCCCTGGTGCAAGCCATGGTCCGGGGCGAGAGGGAGTGGGAGGCAGTCACCTCCTTCTGCGAAGCAGTCATGCTAGCGAAGGAGGTGGCGGGACGGCTCAGGGAGAGAGCCTCCCGTCCCAGCCGCCGCGGGAGACGCTCCGGGCGTCGGGAGCCGCGTGACGACTTCCGGCCACCGTAGGCGCGGGCCTGCGGGCGGAGAGTAATGGGTAGCTCACCGTCCGATCAGGACCAGGCCCATGCCGGACGGCGCGTACGTGTTAGAGTCTGACACTCCCTTCCGCTCCACACAGAGCGGGAGGGGTCATTTGATGATTTCCCATCCGAAAAAAAAGTCGACCATAGTAGTGCAGGCTGGCAATAAATTAGCTCTGGTGGCATTTAAACAGTCAAGCAAGTTTAGAACGAGGTGTCAAATATTTTGTAACAGGATTATTAATCGGGAAAATGTAAAGACGTTCAGTTCTAATAAACGTAAACAAATCGTAACGTTGTTTGAATTCTTAGAAGAGCTCTTCAGCTCTTCACAGTACCTACGTAGACAATAGGTAACTTGAAAGGCTTAAACAAAAGCTTAATGATATTATAAGGAACCGCGAGACTAAGTTACTTAATTAGTTTTTTTTTGTCGTTTTTTTTTTGTTTCTTAAGTATCGACTAACATAGTTTTTAAGATAATTTTAGAAACTAACACAATGTGGGGCCTATGTAGTGTGTCAATATAAAAAAAAAAATAAGTACCCTTATGAAAGTCGCCACCCACGTAAAGCGATCACACACATGCTAGGAACTCAACTGGACATTATTAGCATTTACAATTACCGTACACTTTATTTAAAAAGTTGTTATCAAGAATTGGATATAATTAAATCGAGGGCGTTAAAACTGTGACGTATTTGTGTCATCGGTGACAGTTACTAAAAGTACCTACCAATTTATTTATTTATATAAACTTTCTTGTGTACACCAGAAAATACATAACAAAAAATACATTTATCACTACAAAACATACAATGGGCGGCCTTATCGTTATCTGCGATCTCTTTCAGACAACCGGGGAGGGACAGTGATTACGTGCGCATAAAAACGGGGTTGTCATTGGTGCAAAATAATAAGTAATACGTAATACCTATACGAAGAGTCACCAAACTCTATCACACATTAACAATATATATGGCCTTTTCAAAAATATTTCCTAATCACACCACAATTCGATTCCGCAACCGTTCTCGTATGACCGATTCGCCTTTGGACTGTTTCACAGATAAATTGGTGGTCGCAGAAACATCGAAAGTGAGTTCACAGTAGTTATTCCAGACAGGAGAACTTCTGTTTATCCTGACATAAGAACTTTTTGTTCGTCAACCTGCAAATATAGGATCGCAAATAAAGAGATTTGTGACGACAGTAGTCAAAATTACATTTGTTTTCACGGTAAAACGAGCGGGGTAATTAAGTAACACAATAGCAATGGGTTTCATTTTGACAGTTGAACAACATTCATTGCCTTATTTACGTTGTTGAGCAGACAAATATTTCAACCATATGAAGCAATGGATTAGCAAAATCCTTCAAAGATTGAGATTGATAGTGTGCTACGTAATAAGGGCGCTGTCCTATAAATGCCGTGTACCAGTAGGACTTTCAGAAAATCGCGTGTTTTGTTACACCTAAAAGCATTACAGTATCCCGATATGCTCAACAAAATGTTCACCCGAAAAGCGAAAAAAAAAAAAGAAAAACAAAACACATACGTGCACACAGGCACCCATTAAACACCTTGCAACCAATTTAACACGAACAGTCACGAACCTATAGTCAGCCACACTTAACAGTAACAATTTCACTCCAACAGCGTCTTTATTTATTTCGTAGCCATAAGGGCGGTTATCGCAGTTCAATTGTTACTGACGTCGTACGAAGTCAACCCTCTCGTGCGTGGGCACACGTCAGAATCAGCATTACGTGTGTAACCTGTATGTGGGCTGATAACATCTGACCTCACTTTGTAATGGGGAAAGAACGGCTTTCTTAATAATGTACTGTATTTATTGGCCTAAATATGGGTTAGTTTCTTGGTGCGGCCGTGAGGGTTAGGTCACAGGGGTGAACCGAGAGCTTGTTTTGGAAAAGCGGTGGTTGTGTTCAGGGGCGTACCTATAGAAAAAGGCGCCTAGGGTACGCATCATAGTTGCGCCCCTTCGTAAATTATCATAATATGAAAAATCTGATTACTGCATTAAGTAAAACACAACTTTTTTTTATCCGCGGTTAGTCCGTGGATGGGTGACCATCTTTACCTCTCCGTGCCTCGGAAAGCACGTTAAGCTGTTGGTCCCGCCTGTCATTCGTGAATCTTTGACAGTCGTTACGGGTCGCCAGAAGCCCGAAAGTCTGACAACCAGTCTTACCAAGGGGTCTTGTTTCACCTAGTAATTGGGTTGTAGAGGTCTTAAAGGCAGTCGCTCCATGTAAAATACTGGTATTCCGCTGTATCCGGTTAGACTGGAAGCCGACCCCAACATGGTTGGGAAAAGGCTAGGCAGATGATGATGATTTTTTTTTTATTTCTAGTTTTTATTAGAGGCTTTTATCCACCGTGGCATGTCAGCCTCATCATAACTTTATTTTCTTTTTATAACGATCGATAGTAAGTCCGTACAACCTTCTACATTTACAACTGCACCTTCCTGGCCTTCTGCAACGCAAATAATTATATCGATGATGTTTTCGAAATTAATTTTATTTGTCACATTTAGCTGTACACTGAGCAAGGTCGCATATTATGACCCATTGTAACCCTCAAATACGAAAGTATTAATTACAACTCATTAAAAGATCGCTCACAACTTCCGATGGATACTGCAATTGTAAGCAGAATTTGTGACTGATCAAGATCCCGAAGTACCTATATAGGTATAGGAGTATGAAATGGTTTATTGTGGTGTATTTTGTTTTTTTAATTGAATAATTGGCGATTTTGCGCCCCCCTTCGATAGGGGCCCGGAGCTCGTGCCCTACTTGCCCCACCCTAGGTTGTGTTTTCATTGAGGAATTCAGTTCTTGGTCCTGGACTTTATTGACGAGGAACTCATTTTGTGCAATTTGATAGATAACATACCATCACGCCTGTAGTTCTCGAAGGAGTTCTCGAAGGGTGGACAGAGGTGCACCTACTATAGTACACACAACTTTAGCCAGTTATGTTTCAGTCCCATGTCATACGGGGGAGCCTATTGCCATCAACCGGGCACGAATCCCGAATGAAATTCTTAAATTACTTCCTCATGTAAATTTGATAGATCTCAGTACAATAATATGTTATATTCAATGGATTTAAAGACGTTGACTTTTTTTTCTCTTCCAAAAACCCCTTAAGACCGGTCTGGATAGCTATCCTTCAGGCCAACTTCCCCAGTCACATCAAAAAACAAATATATAAAACGAAGTACCTAACACTTGACCCATAACAACCATAGTTCAGATTCCCATAGTCCAGCCAGACATACTTCAAATGTGACGTCCCCAAGACTCCCAAAAAGACTAGACCACTCCATCTTCAGGACCCAAGACCGTAGATACTCCAGAACTCTTGTAAGTAAGACATATATGGCGATAACAAGGTGTACAGGTCCCGTATAAATCAGAATGCAAGCTTGAACGTTCAAGCGAGCGGCGGCGAGGCGGAAGAAATGAATATTTTGGCAGCACGTACCTTCCAGACGTCTTCGAAGGCTTTGCACAGAGTAGTTTTGGGTGGAGACTGCAGGCTTATTGTTTCAGGGTTTTCGGGAACGGATTTTTTTGGTAATAGAATGTTTTGGCGATGTTTTGTGCTATATAGCTAGCACGGAAAGGTGTGGATATATACAGCACATTATATACATATATACAGGGTTACTTGTAATTCTTTGTTCTTTTGTTTTCTTCATTCGATTGTTGTCAGGAGCTGATAGGGTCAAAATTCAACAAATTTAACCCCTCTTAAGTATGGCCGAAATTCAACAGTTTGCTCGATATACGTCGAATTACAAGTGACCCTGTATATCGTCAAATCCCAATCAACTTTGAACCTTATGCTTTAGCGATAACGTTGAAAATCTATTATAAAAATTTGGCAGATTGTAGTAGCGTGATGTGATTTGAGAAAGACACAAAATTATTGGCCCAATCGATATTTTTTGTAAAAAATAAATGCATTGTTATATTTGCAACACGTACTCGGCACCATTTTCGAAAGGCAGAGCAGTTAATATAATAAAGAGAAGTGGTTTTGCATCAATTTTGTTGCGGTTTTCCGTGAGAATTACGAAATGGGTGAAAATAGTGTAAAGTGTTATTTGTTTGTTGTCTAGCTTTTTTAGAAAGCTTTTGCAAGCCCGTCCTTTTAATTTGATTTTTTTTTTCTTAACTCCCAGTCCACCTGCTTTGGACCACATAACTTTGACCTCTATTAAGATTTTTAAACTCGTGCATTTAGAATGAAACCTATAAACCGATAGAAAAAGTCATTCCACCCATGACTTATACCTATCCTATCCATCTATCCATTGTCTGCGTGCACTTTTTAGGGTTTCCTACCTCAAATGGAAAAACGGAACCCTTATAAGATCAATTCGTTGTCCGACTGTCTGTCCGTCTGTCAAGACCCTTTTTCTCAGGCACGCGTGGAGTTATCTAGTTGAAATTAGTATCAGATACTTAAGGCTGCAATCCCTTGAAGCAGTGAAAAAATCAAACTTCTAAGTTAACGCAATCAAAAGATACCGGTGTTTATGTTCTGTTTATGCCGCACTTTGACACTCGCTCTTGCGAGTGTCCATGAAATTTGGTAAGAAGCACTGTCATGTAGCACAAGTAAAGAAAAACTGTCTAATGCGAGTCGGAATCGCACATGACCGTTTTTTTTTTAAATTCATTGTCGTCATATTTAGTGCAAATAAATCTATTTTCTTTCTATTACATCCAGAATTAAAAAGAAGAAATAATGAAAAATACACTTTTCTTTAACAAAAAAATCTGACAGCTTAATTTTCTTGTCTCTGCCCCTAACTACTCTGTGGCTCCTCCATGCATGCGATGCTCATATCACTCGGAGCAGTTGGCTGAAGGGTGAAAACTAAAAAAAACATGGCCCGTCCACGTCGGCACTTGTCTGCCAACTTGTACTCGCCACTTAGATTAGTTTCCAACTTGTAGGTTGTAGGTACTGGTACAGTCGTGTTCACTTCGCTCAACTTAGGTGGTTGTTTTTTTCATGCTTTATTGGAAGGTTAGTCGTGACTTGTGTGGCGTGTAGTTTTAAGACGTGGGGACAAAAATTTCAAGGAGAAAGTTAAGATGGTTTGGTCTTGTTGAAGGCTGAATGGAAGAATTTATAAGATGCTGTTGTGAATTGATAACCTTAGAATGACAACACTGACATGTGGCAATAGATAAAAAAAAATGTATTTCTACCTTAGAGTAAGAAAGCTATAGAGCATCGGGTAGCGTGGCCACACTATGAGACAAAAAACTAACTTAACTAACATGGGCTACATATGTAGCTGCCTTGAAAACGGGCACGCACTGAGAGACGGAAATAGTATAGCTTTATCCTTTTCTGTTACTTATAATAACTCAATACTTTATCCCTTTCTTGTAGAAACGAAATGGAGGTACCCGCCGTTTATACTTTTCTTTGTCTAAGATGTCTACAATGACTTTCAACGAGATCGACGTAAGTTTTTCGTTAGACTTGACAATCTGTCGTCACTGCAAAAAGTCGTGGACGACAGTTAATCGTGTAGTCCTATAGTGAAAACCTCCATATTATACATACACAAGCCACGACGCTATAAACGACACGATAATCTGTCGTCACGACATTGTGGGAACGGGACCTTAGGAGTATGTAAGGATAGTAACTGTGATGTTCTGTAGTTACATTCTCTAGCATAAATGCGTAATTATAGATCTAGACGTATGGTTTGTGGTTAATCCCCGATAAAGGATGTCACATTAACGTCACAGTTAGTCACGTCGTAACTAATTTGGATACAGGAAAGGTTGGAGGTATTTGTTTATTCATATGCTCCTTTTTGTTCTGTGCTTCTAAATAGGTATGTACTTAAGGCTACTCTTTCGAAAAAAGCTTAAAAACAGCGTGCAGATGAAGCAGCTTTTCTCCGGAACTTACAGATAAATTACATCTGAAAAAATAGTTGGTAATCTACATGATATGAATCGTAATTTGGTTTAGCCATAATTTTTCTATCGATATCACCTATGAAAAAAAACCTCCAAATCACCTCCAAATCGTTGAGATGAAACCAACCTCCTTCATTTTTTATCAAAAGAATATAAAAAAAATATCTAGTGCTTTGCAATACAAACGAAAATGATTTGGTTTTGTTACTTTTTAAAAACATGTATATTTTTTAATATAATAAATTAAAAATGCGATCGTTTAAAGCCCGTGTCTATATCATCCCCGCACTCGTCCACGAATTCAGTGCGGGGCGCCTCGTGTTGCTAGGCAACGCGTTGGCATGCGGGTGCATGCGGGTGGCGAAGTGGCGCGGAGAGGGGTAGTTAGCTCCGCCCAAATGCACAAGGTCGTTGGCATGAATACAAGCCTTAAGATAAGAACACGTCATTTTAATCCACATACTTAGTTATTGCAAAAGTAGGTGAAATATAGGCATATCAAGTTACCCGAAAGGGTTAAATTTTTCCCAATCAACTTTGAACCTTATACTTTAGCAATAAAGTTAAAAATCTATTAAAGAAATTAGACAGATTGTAGTAGCTTGATGTGCTGGCGTCTGTACATTACAATAGGCGTCACACATATCGTTTACTATTTTATAGCCCGTGTGACCTAAACCCGCACGTAAGTCACGCTTTTCTGTGTAAAAATTAATACACACACATACTTAAGAGGAAATGCGGTCGGAGAGACTTTTGAAAAAGCCTAAGTAAAAAGTCATAACTATTTACTCCTCCAACATTGGACTAATCTAAAAGATATTTCATAAACTGAATAAAAAGGATATATACTGAGTCTCTATGTTTTTCTTTTTTCATAATAGTTGACAAATTTGTACACTAGGCCTCTGTTGACAGCGGTTTAAATCGGCAATTTTGGAGGTTAAAAAGATTGTATTATCAAAAAGAAAAACATAGGGACATAAAAGTAGTTAATATTTATTATTCTGTAAAAAATCATTGCTTTATGGTCATTAATCCGAAAACAGGCGAGAGCGTTTCTATGGACAAAAGTCCACCCGTATTTCCTCTTAAGTCACAGAAAAGCGTGACTTATGTGCGGGTTTAGGTCACACAGTGCTATTCAGATTTTCATGATGCATTAGCAATAGGGCTTCAGTTTTAATGGAGATTTTAGGTCATGACCCGCATCCTAACTGCGTAACACACTTCCAATTACAATCCGAGAGTTTTGAAGGATATTTCTAATACATTGCTTCATAGGTTTAATAAATTCATCTGCTTATCAACGTAAATAACGCAATGACCGTGGCTAAACTGTCAAAATTAAGCATATAAGACATTGCGATAAATTGTGATTTTATGTACCTACGTTACGAGCTGCGGTCTGAAAAATTACTCACAAAAACTATTTATGTGTGTGTGAAGTTGATAATTTAGCTATCATTAGGTACCTACCTAACGGTTGCTAAACTATCAACTTCACTCTGGAAAGGGACAAATCGCTTTAAAACTTACCTGAATTTAATTAAAAAATCACAAAATCGAGGCGTGTGAAAAACCCTAAAATCACTGTTTGATATTTTTCTCTTAGCAAAATAAAACAGTTAGGGTCGGGGCAGACGACACTACGAAATCAGTGGTAGCCACAACAAATTAGATTTGTTTTACTATTTTAGAACGATAACCTCGGATTGACCGTTAAGTTGATCAAATATCAACATTTAGCTGGTACCCTACTTGTTACGATTATCAAGTAACCAGCTAAAAATATCTTAATTCCATTACACGATTGCAATGGAATTGGTGAGACTATACAGTAATATCTTATTATCAGAATAACACATAGGATAATTTTTTTCCCGATATTCCCACGGGATCGACACTTTTACGGGTGAAACCGCGGGGTGCTGCTAGTTGCTATGGAGTTGACGAAAGATGCAGTTGATTGCAGTTCATTCAAACTGCAAAGTTCGTTAATTTAGCTAGGTCAAAAATCAAAATCCATTTTGCAGTAGGTATTTGTAGAAAGCTTAAAACCTAGTTTCTGGTTATCAATATCAATCAGTGTGTCAGTAATATGATCCATAGGACTCGGAATGTCTTTGTTAACGATCGCTTCCGCACTTTCACATGTCATTGCTATCATCGGTTCTCAAATGATGATAATAATATAATTACAGCAAGATAATGATCGCTTGTTTCTTAACTTTTGTTTGTATGTCTATTGTAAAAAGTTATTCTATGAGCGATTGCAAGCAGAGACTTGTAATTGTTTTTTTTAATAGGCAACGTATCGGCAATTCCTTTGGTGCTGCAGGTGTCCAAATGTCCATAAGTGCTCTGTGCTGGTAACCAATTTACTTCTAAATCTACAATTTAACAACAATTTTACAACCTTTCTGCTCATCCAACTTAGACGTCCTAAATTATGATACCTACTTATAGACTGTTGCGTCCTTAGGCAAGAAAAAGGTATCAACCCTTTTAATTATTTTTAAGCCATACGTTTTTCTGCCAAAGGGGTTTGTGGCTAAGTAATAACAGCCGTACATGTCGATCGATCTCGTTAAGCACGCTTGCCGCGGTTGGTCCGTGGATGGGTGACTATCTTTACATACCAAGATCCCTCCGTGCCTCGGAAAGTAGGTTAAGGCGTTGGTCCCAGCTGTCATTCGCGGATCTTTGACAGTCGTTAAGGGTCGTCAGAAGCCCGAAAGTCTGACTGACATCCAATCTTACCAAGGGGTGTCGTAACACTTACCCAGGGAAGTGGAGGTCAGATAGGCAGTCACTCAATGTAAAATACTGGTACTCAGCTGCATCCGGTTAGACTGGAAGCTGACCCAAGTATAGTTGCGAAAAGACTAGGCAGATGATGTTTTTTTTCTGCCAAAGTATTGTAAAATCAGTCGATTAATCTAAAACCTTAAAAAAAATTAGCAGTCCCATCCCATCTGGTCGAGAGCCCATAAAATTTTACCGCCAAAAATCTATTTTAAAATCGCCGCGCCAAAACTTCCACGTCTAAATCAAAGCCCAAGCTTACGTGTAAGTACTGGTATAGACAGAACAGCTGGTAATGAATCAGATGTGTATCGGTCGACGTGTGAGAACACACGGCCGAAATACCGGCCGTAAATACTGGCTCGCGTGCGCTTTACAACTGCGCTTGTGCGGCGTAGACGCGGCAGACGAAAATAATACTACTTAAAAAAAAATATTGCTGGTTGGTCCCGCTCTTGACCTCGATCACGCCTGATGGAAAGCGATGGATGAGGTCTATGATGGAACGAGCGTGCCCAGAAGATGCCTAAGGCACTGGAACTCCCACGCATCGACGAAACACAGCAGGCTGCTTGATTCCGGTACGAGCGTGATCGCAAGCCAGGCTGGCGTTAGCCCTACCACCGCAAGGGAAGAATTGGTCAGTCAAACTGCTACACGGATTTGGATGCAATTTGGCACACAGATAGTTTATAACCAGGATTAATACATAGGATACTTTTTATCCCGATATTCCCTCGGGATCGACACTTCGGCGGGTGAAACCGCGGGGCGCTGCTAGTAATAATTATAATACCAGCAGGCCTGCCTCGTTGGTCTTGTGGTCGCGCTACTGCTGAGCATGAGATCTTGGGATCGATTTCCAGGTCGGGCAAAGAGCAGTGCGGAGTCTGGATTCGTGTTATTACATGGGACTTGCACATAATCGGCGAAATGTGGGTATACTAATAGGTACCTACTTCTCTGCCCTACCATTCGGAGAAACAAGGAGCGATGTTCTCTTTTTATTATTGTCCCACAGCAGGGCAAAGACCTTTTCTCATACAGAGAAGGCACGAGCATTGATCACCACGCTTCCTTAAGACGGGTTGGCGATTTCAGACTTTATACCTATTAACTATAAGTTAAGGTTTCCCACGATGTCTTTCCTTCACCGATATCTAATGTTCAGGAAAAAAACAGACGCCAGCACACCAAGCTACCAGAAACTGTCAAATTTTCCCAATCAACTTTGAACCTTATGCTTTAGCGATAAAGTTGAAAATTTATTAAATAAATTTGACAGATTGCAGTAGCTTGATGTCCTGTCGTCTGTACATGGAATTGAAAAAGTCACATTTGTATTAGCCCGGGTTTGAACCCCAGCCTCGTGCATGAGAGGCGAGGACTAAACCACTGGAATGACGACATTTATGGAGGAAAAGATTGTGTAAAATGTTTGTGTGACGCAATTTTTATTTCTGACGTCATTACAATGTAGGTATGTGTTAAGCCAGTCTTTTAATTGACGTCACTGAGAATAACATATAGCAAGTGCAAGACGTTTGTGAAACCTTGCGTGGGAGATAAGCATATTATTATTATACTAGCTGCGCCCTGCGGTTTCACCCACGTAAATGTCGATCCCGTGGGAATATCGGGATAAAAAGTAGCCTATATGTTAATCCAGGGTGTCAGCTACCTGCATACAAAATTTTATCAAAATTGGTCCAGTCGTTTTAGCGTGAAGAAGTAAAAAACATATAAACACACCCCCACACCCCCACACACACCCACACACACACCCCCACACTCACAAACTTTCGCCTTTATAATATTAGTGTGATACCTTTAGTTTGGAGTCTGATTAGCAAATTATTATTGACAGGAATATTGTAGGGATAGTTGCTTACCTCGCATCTCATGTTGGCACTCATATTATGCTCACACACAAACAGGTTCATACACACTTACAAATACGCACACACACATATACTCACACACTCCCACATACTCTCACATACACTCACTCACTCACATACATACTCACACACATATACTCACACACTCACACATAGTGTATTTTTTATTACTTTCTTTTTTATTTTTATTTTTATCCAAGTAGTATTCGGTATGGAAGAGCGGAGTCTCCCTATACAGGCATTACTTGCTTAAAGGGAGGCTCCAATCACTAATCTGTTTAGACTAAGTTATGTTGGAGAAATAAATAATTTTTGTTTTTTGTTATAATCATCGTATTTTCTGGGTCACCCATCTATGGTATCATCATCAGACCTTTTTTTGTTGTCGGGGGGAAACCTTATCATCATCAGACCTACTGACCTACTGTTAGGAAAACGTCAACTTATCAGCAAATGGGGTGAAAACCAGTCAACCATCTTTCAAATAAAGCCACAAGTTGGATAGCTCTCTAAAATCATGCAACTAGGTAGCTTTTTTTTAATTCTGTTTTATCCCACTGCAGGGCATACAAATTCAAAGTTCAAAGTTGGTGGTTTGACTGGTAGACTTCCATACCTGGTCATTAATGATATTCACGGAAATAGGCGCCGTGGCTACTTATTCTTAACTGTAATATGGTGGTTAACTAGACTTAATTAACCAGCCTCAGAAAGCACACTAAGCCGTTGCTCCCGGCTGCCATTTGTAGATCTTTGACAGTCATTACGGGTAGTCAGAAGCCCGAAAGTCTAACAACCAGCTTGCCAAGGGCTGTCATAATACCCAGTAACTGGGCTGTAGCGGTCAAATAGGCAGTCGCTCCATGTAAAATATTGTTAGTCAGCGAGACGTCTCCGAGCCTTGGAAAGCACGTTAAGCCATTGGTCTCGGCTGTCATTCGTAGATCTTTGACAGTCGTTACGGGTAGTAGCTAGTTAAGTACTGACAACTGGTAAAATACTAGTATTCAGGTGCGGTTAGCAGGTATGACTGGAAGCCGACCCCAACATAGGAGTAGTTGGGAAAAGACTAGGTAGATGCTCAGACCAAATAAAAAACCCAGACAGAGGGCTGTCAACAGTAAAGTGAAGCCGGTTTCTTAAACATGTGTGCACATAGTGAGGCGTAGTTTGATTGTAAATGGTTGTAAATGTGTGCGTGTGAGCGTGTATGCACAGAGCGGAGGTGTAGTTTTTGTCTGTGGGTAGATGATGATGATGGTATTAGACAACACCTGTCTTCGTAACAAAAACTATCTCCAATAATAAAACAAAGCCTAGTCTAATAGCCACAAAGGTCTACAAACAATTCGTGCACACACGGAGCGAGCCTCGGGCGCCAAAAATAAAAGTTAGCACGCCGGCTGATAAGCACCCAAATTTTCAATGTTTTCCCTACAGTTTTAACCGTTACGTGTACCTGCATAGCACACGTGTTTATAACTTTCGGAGGTCAGAATTGGGGTGGATAAGGTAAAGTCAAAAGCAGACATTTTTGAGGAAGTAAAAGTAGTCTTAAAAAAAAAGTTGATATATGTATAGTTTCAGATTTGTATGCCCATGTGACGGTACAAAATCAAATCAAATCATTTTTGAGTCCTCTTTGACTCAAAAAAGGATTTGATTTGTTAAAATTGAGTTTATTAGAATATGGACGTAATGACCGTATTAATTTGACAATGAAAGCGAAATAATTTCAACCAGATCACACTCTTGTTAAAGATCATCCTAATCTTACGCTAGAAAATTAAAAATTATAAACTGCTAAAATTGATGTCATGATCGAGGAACTTTCTATTATGATCGGATCCTTATCCATTACAGCATTGAGTTTTTTTGTTATAATGAAAATCAGCTGACTCCCAACAGAAGAACAACAACGATGTTTATCCATACCTTGTTAAAGTATCCGTCACGAGAAGCTATAAATTTTGCAAACACACATTCAGGGGTTTTTGATCCAAAGGTGCCTTTGGATGAAATAAAAAAAAAACAGTTTTGTAATGATTTTGTACAACATTATTTTTAGTTTAAGCGAAACACGAAACACGTGTTTAGTATTTTTATGTATATAATCTATGTACAAAATTTCAAAACTGTATCATGAAAAATCACAAAGTTATAAGCTTGTTAAGATACCGGTTTGTCCGTACAAAAACATGCTCACCCGCGCCGCTCGCGCCGCGCTGTCTTGCGCTCATTGATAATACCTAGGTACCTAACCGTTCGGCGTGGAGATTATATAACCTACTTAGTGTCGCTCGATGTCTAACTTTTAACCTTTTTTAAATGAACTGAATCGATTCCAATAATTTTTACCCCATGTTATATTTTGTCCCAAAAAACAAAATATAACATGGAGTAAAAATTATTGGAATCGATTCAGTTACTTATTCTGAACAAACTATATTCAGGTTTCGCATATACTAAAAATAACGTTGTATAGGGATATAATTATGTTAACACACACATCAAATTACTGTGATCAGATGATTCATTTATGTTACTTGAGTTGATGGAATTTGGGATCATTTGTTGTTGATTGAATTGTCGCTAAGTAACTTAGTAGAAGTTCTTATTTTACAAAATGTATAGCTTCCCTTGACGGATACTTTAGATGTTAGTCATGACGAGCAGAATATAATACCAGCAGAGCTTTATTTTTCTTCATTTTCTATTCCCCCCACGTTTCCTACATGCACGTTCTAACAAGGCATAGCAGGCTGAAGCTCGTGCCTACACGTGGGTTTGCTTATTTTTCGCCATCACTGTTACGTAGTTAGTCGACTGTCTGCTTCGTTTTGTGTTCGTAGTCTACTTCAACGAGTTATTAAACTTACTGGTGTTACGGGACTGGCTGCGATTTTGTAGGACGAGGAGTGGGAATGTTGCTTTTTTTCCTTTTTGGGACTATGTGAACTTTTTAGTAGGCACATTTTGTTTGGATTAGAGTGCAATTTAACATTTTGTTAATGAAAGTTTATTTGACTTTTTATTTTGTAACTATAATATTTACATAATTTATGCTAATAACTATTTAAAATAATAATAATATGTACATTTATATGAAAAAAATAAGCAAAATGATCATAGGGCATCAAAAAATTCGTCCGCATCGCTGTCAACAGGAACAGTGCCCAAAAGGCTGGCAGCATTGCCACGTTGTATGGCAATGCTAATTCTTTGGCCAAGAAATAGGCCAGCCCTCTGGTCACGTGAAGAGTCGACTAACCGCTTGGCGATATCTCGAAAAACCAAGTGGGCACTCGGACCCCATGGCCCTAGTGTTTCAACCCCAAACGGCTCGAACATATAACTCCCAATCAGGTTGGAATATTTTCGCCGTTTGAGGTTTTAATGAAAGTGATTTCTATAAATATACAGGGGACGCACAAACTGTAACCATGAATTTAGCTTATGAATAACGTGTCAAATAACCTACGTGGTCAAAATGTATAGAACAGCTTTTTTTTTAAATAACTGACGAAACATTTCAGGGGAGTTCAGGATCATGTTCTGAATCCATGGTTAACATGTTGCGTGTCATTGTCCTTTTCACTCAGTATGTACGGTTTAAGATATTTATTTCTCAAAAATAATACAATTCACTTATCATGAGAAATACAAGTTAATCATACATAATACTCGATACACAATCTTATGAAGAACGGTAGGTACTCGTAAATAAACTAGTAAGTTTAGTAGATGCGCAGATATTTTTCTTACAAAACTGTGGGTAACAAGAAAAAGTTAGTGTACCATTACATATCGTTTCTTGATAGCAAGTCAATGTGTGTGTATGTGTAATGGTAATCCCAACAAAACTGACAAAGAGTTTATATGACGTCAATGCATAGACATGTTTTTTAGGGTTCCGTACCTCAAAAGGAAAAACGGAATCCTTTAAAATATTCAAGACATGATTCCCGTGATAAACTATTTACATACCTACTACGGAAACCTCGGTTTGCGAGTCAGACTCGAACTTGAACGGTTTTTTTTTAAAGTAGAAACAGTAGAATAATATAGAATATTCTTTATTGTGTACACCATAAATATTACAGAAACAATGTATCTACCTGCCTTCGACACACATAGCTCAGTACTAAATAGTTCCAAGAACGAACGAAACAACGAAGTAGGTAGATAATATGCAGGTACGTAGAATGGGGGAATTCGAACAGCACATGATGCGTTTTCTGGGAATTTTGTGAGCCCTAACGGGTCTTTCCAATATGTTTGCAGGATTATGTGAAGATACCATTTGTGTTAGGTAATCCTTGGTATTTAGTTATTTTATGTTCAATGGAAAGTTGTGAGTATTGATGACTCACAGTATCACAGAATTGTAAAGGTTTTAGAACACAATGTTTTTATTATTCAAAGTGTCCTAATGGGTACCTATACCATACATAAAAAAATTGTTCTTTTACGTACCATTTGAACTAGGGTGCTTTAAATAAAGTTAATTCTAAGAAGAAAGAGCAGTGGTGACCCAGTGGTTATGGCCGTGACTTACGAGTTGTAGGTCGAGGGTTCAAACCCAAGCAGGCACTCGGTCAGTGGGTCGTTTTAGGGGCGGATTTGGGCACTTTACTTTGTGTAAATTATTTCATCACCATTGCTTTCAAAACGGTGGAGGAAAGCATCTTGAGGAAACAGGCATGAACCAAAGATTCGAAGACATGTATCATCCACCAACTCGCACTGGGTCCGCGTGGTGGATTACGGCCCACTCCCTCTCACAGAAATAGGAGGCCCGTGTCCCAGTAGTGGGAACATTATAGGCTGATTATTTATTTATGCAAATCTTACCTACAACTACCATTACAGATCAGCGATCCAATGCGATAGAGTATAATATAATATAATACGATTATGCTGAGAAGAAAGGTTCAAATAACTTGAGGTTGAATATATTTTTAAAAACCAAACTTGAATCATAAACAAAACAATGTACCGAAGCGTATAATATTTCAAAACGAACTACAACATAGACAAACATTAAAGACTATTCAACTACAAACTTACTCGTATAACCTACATTTACGTCCAAAAGATACTCCTTACACCAAAAAACCTGCTGTGTCATGTCCCGCCCCAATAAAGCCCACACACTTTCCTCAAGAAACACACGAATTCGGAAGTTCAGATAAGGACATTAATGGATTGGCTGACATAAATGTGACGTCACTACACATATTTCAAACGTCGCATGCTGGCAACACCCAGCGTAACAAGACCTCTTTCGTCCCGAACAAATCCTTTTCGGCCATCTTGGAATGCTTGAATTTCGAGGGGGTGTAGAGGTCATGTTAAACTGGTGGAAGTCTAAGGGTGTAATCAGATAGTTCAAGGGTTACATTTAGTCAAGTATGCGTGGTCCGGCTCACGCGTTAAGGTTGAGATTAAGATCGGGAGCATTAGCATTTTTCGATAGCATGTTGGCCGTTTGTCTTTGAGGTCATGTGTTAATGTTGGGTCGGCACACGCGAGTTTTTATATAGGTACTTAACGATTAGGATTTTTTTTTGTTGGTAACACTAGTTTGATTAGACGAATATTTTTTTGACCCGTTTCTTGATATGATATTAATCTAGCTTATTTCCAGGGCCTTTCTTGGTAGTAGAAGTTTTTAAAATGTGGTACGAACATGTAAACATAGTACAAATAATGAAAACTATGTACTAAATTGATGGCATTTTTTGCACCAGTAGAAAGTAATAATAGTCGTTCAGACCGAAAATCTTGCATGGAGACCAATCTCAACGGAGCCTAGCCAGAGCCACAGTAAAGATATGAACAGTACGGAAACTACGTAGTAACGTTCGAAACGGCACACTCACACAGACGCGCGCATCTACGGTACCCCTAAGCGGCACCCGTGACTGAGAGCACCGCGGCTATCGCTAGACACGCTAAGGGCATCCCCTGTGGGGTACGGACCTCGGCTTAGGGCGTCGCTGGGAGAGGGCAGCAAGGGACAGGCTGGATCGGAAATTATGAGGCCGACGAAGTAGTCACTTTACTTTTATACTAAACGAAAACGTTATGTATCCGTATCGTTCCCACATTCACAGCCCCAGAAAGGCCTTCCTTACCCCCATACATCATTGTCCTATCAAAAACCAAAATTAATAGTTCGCCCATTCCACAACACTAACTATCATAAACATCAGACGAGTTATACGCAACGATTAAACTCTCGTCCAAACTACGGTTAAGTACGGTTAACTATAGTTAACCCCCGGTTAATGTTTCCAGTAATTGGTTGGCCTCTCGTGATTAATTGATGGTGCTCTGATAAAGAAGTTGTGGAGTTTGAGTGGTTGTGGTGGTAAATGGAAGTGGAGGAGGTTCCTTGGTTCCTTAGGTTCATCTAAGGAGCCATGGACCCAAGTCAGAAGTTTTTTATAATTTTTGTTGTTACCGGATGGGCGGCGGCGCTCACCAGGTGGTACGGCGCGGCGTGGCATGGCAAAGGATTTTCGTTAGCGGAAATTATTTTGAATCTTATCACAAGAGGACGCGTTTACGCCGTACGACATTTCACACAAACTTTCAAGCACTTTTTTTTTTTTTGTGGATGGTAAATCATCAAATGACCCCTCACGCTCTGGGTAGAGCGGAAGGGAGTGACAGACTCTTACTGACTAAAACCCACCCATGTTCCTTCCTTAGCCCTTTATGTTCCGGGCCAGCGGTAACCCTTTCGGTCAATCCCGCTGACTACCTTTTTTTAAATAAGACATTTCGAAAATGTTCTTAAGTAACTTTTAAGACCAGCATAGCATGGCTCATCATACGCATAGTGTATATCTATTAAAAAGCTTTAAGAACGACAATTATATTTTTAGTATATTCCTCACTGAGCTACTTAGATATAAAGGTGACCTTTAAAAAAGTTGGTAATTAGTAGCTGTCGATTCACCGAAATTCAAATAGGGTGTCAATGGTGTCATACAACCGATATCCTTAAACCCAACCCAATCGAATTTCAACTTCCAACAAAATTACATAAACAGTTTCGTACTAAGAAAACTTTCTTCACCTATTTTTAAAATAGCCTGAAATAGCCCGTTATTTGTCACGAGTGGGCGTCGACTGCGTACCTACAGTCGATTACAAAAACATGTTCATTTTATTAACAAGAGATTGGTGGTCGTGGCTTATAATTAACACGAATAACTACTTCATATCGACTTCTTTATTACGTGTCGCGTTTATTTATGTTACTTGGAAACTTTCGAATAAAGAGTTTTTGTTCTTCAAAAATAGAAAGGTTTTGTTCTAAAAGGGAGGGAAATATTGAGAAGTTTGTGTGATTTTGAAAGTTTTTTTTAGAAGTTTCCTGTGTTGCTGACGTGTTAAGGAAAAATAGAGCGTAAAGGGGAATGTGTTTGAAGGGGTGGTAAATTTGGACATAAGGGTATTATTTTTAACACCAGTTATATTTGTCCGTAGGGGAAGACTAATATTAGCTTCCTGTGTAATAATTTCAAGATATAATAAGGTTTATAATGGTGAGCGGTAGTGGCCCAGTGGTAACGGAGATTTACGAGTTGTAGTTCGTAGGTTCGAACTCTGACTGGCGCTTTACTTTATGTAATTATTTCATCATCACTGCTCTCAAAACGGTGAAGGAAAACCATCGTGAGGAAACCGGCATGTCCTAGAACCAAACATTAGAAGACATGAGATATCTACCAACCCGCACTGGGCCCGCGTAGTGGATTATGGCTCACTCCTTCAGGCTGGAAGGAGGTCTGCGTCCCAGTGGGAACATTATAGGCTGATTATGCTATGCTAATAAGATATTAGTTGTTACGCGTTAGCATTGCTATAGCGGTCATTGCCCTATATAACCATATATAACCTCCGCAGGCGCGATTCTCTGAGGGAACTGTTTAAGGAAATTAACATCATGACGGTACCTTGTCAATATATCTACGAAAACATCATGTATGTAAGAAAAAACTTACATCTTTTTAGTAAAAGAGGTGAAAGACATAATTATAGTACTAGAAATAGGGACCTATTAGTTCAACCAGGTTTCAGACTGGCTAAAGTAGACTCATCTTTTATGGGGTACTGTTTAAAATGTTATAATAAAATACCTCCCCACATTCTTCAACTGAATGAGACAAAATTCAAGTCTTGTATAAAACGCACACTATGCAGTCAGGCATATTATAAGTTAGGGGATTACATAGCTGATAAAAATGCCTGGCTCAATGCTGGTCCTGCTCCACAACCACAACTAATTGATTAACACCTGAAAATACTGTTGGAGCTGCTGAAGATTGTAAGACTATCTTTGCATTGTATAAACTCAATTTCATTTGTATTGTATAATTGCATAGCACAGATGTGAGTTCTATGTAAGTACTATACCTTATTTTACCATTTACCGGGTAATATGTCTTTCATTGACTCAAATGTGCCCTGGCGGCTGATAGTATGTCATGCTCACACAAATGTCTCGCTGACGGTGGCGTGTATGTTGGATCATTTAGCTCCCTTCAAAATGGTTGAGCTGAATGGTGCTGATCTATGCGTCATGTTCGTGAACGGGCGCCGTCAGTTGGGGCTGGTCATCACTTAGCTGCCTCGGCTTATTTTTAATTATTTTATTTTTATTTTTGGATTGTTGTTTTAGTACTATTTGTTGTACTCTGGACGCTTTTAACGCATACGTCTTGTTTTTTTTACATCGTTCTCACATTATTTAATTATAAATTCAAAAGTAATGATGTAACTAATATTTTTGTAAAATATAATTAAAAAAGAGTGTCCATGGAGTTTCTTGTCCGTTCTTCTCCATAGGTACCTACGCTTTGGAATGGGCAACTAGCTTCACATTTTTCTGACTGACCTACTTCTTGACAATTCAAAAGTGCCTGTAAAATGGTTTAATTGAAATAAATGCTTTGAGTTTGAGTTTGAGTTTGAGTTTGAAATGCTTTGAGTTTGAGTTTGAGTTTGAGTTTATGGATCTCCGAACGAAAAACGTATGTTTTTCGTTATTGGAACATGTAATTTTTTTTTTTTATATGGCCTCTCATAGTTGACCTTGAGAGGTCGTAACTACTTAACAGGACTATCCTGTGGTTAATTAAACCCAAAGCCTCCAGCCAGGGGCGAATGTCTAATAGACTAAACGACTGCACACTAAGAGCACCCATTGTGGGTACGAACCTCGGCTTAGGGCATGTTGAAGATATATTGATTCAGGACGGTAACGGACTTTATTTCAGTTTTTGACATAAATAATGCTAGAAAAATATAGGTGGGTCAATGACCGCTATAGCCATGCTAGAACGCGGCAACTATAGTAGGAAACAACACATTTTGAAGCTCAGGCTTGACATCTATCAAATTCTAGTTAAAAGAAGACCTCATAAAAAGTGAATTCTATAAAAAAAAGTAAATCCTCAAAAAAAAGTTTTGAAACAATACTTTACAACATAGATATTCGAGCATGTAAGTACCAGTCACGAAAGTCACTTTTATTTTGTAAGTGCAGTATAATTTTTTTCGTACTATCCTTACCTTCTAAAAAGTATATTGTTTAAAACAAACACGTTATTGGGAACACCCGATAACATGTTTCGTACAAACGTGCCGACGGACGGACAGACAATGTTCACGAAAATAATGTTTATTGCCCCGGCTCTACCTGTCCAAACAATTGTCCTCGAAAGGGTCTCTTAAGTAACAGTGTAATTTGTTTTAAATGCTCTTCCCATAGAATGCATGTGATTTTTTAAGGTGAAAGTGACTTTGGGCTGTCAAATATTTTGTATGATATTCATGTTTCAACCTGCAAGGGTTGCAGGTAGAGATAATATGTAATTCTTCTCACAAGTGCTAATAGTCTATTAATATAGTTAAGCTGCTTTTGCCACCAGATACAGGACACATCCTTTGGGTGTCAGGAGTTTCATAAAATCCAGCACGTACTTTGTAAAAAAAATGTGTCATACCTAGTTCTATAAGATGGTAAGTTCATGTTCAGTAGTGGACGATTAGGAACCATTAGTCTGCGATTATGTCCATAATTAATCATGACGATGTAGTGACATTTCATCATTTGCCTAGCCTTTTTCCCAACTATGTTGGGGTCGGCTTCCAGTCTAACCGGATGCAGCTGAATATCATGGAGCGACTGCCTACTGCCTGACTGATGTAGTGACATTTATCGTTAAGCTATCAAATTTTCGAAGACATGTGACATCTACCAACCCGCACTGGGCCCAAGTGTTGGATTGCGGCCCATTCCCTTTTACAGAGAGGAGGCTTGAATCCCAGCAGTGGGAACATTATAGGCTGATTATGATAATCAAATCTTTGGTAATCTCCATCAATTGTGAAGCGAATCATCCTTATCAGAACCAAACGACTCAGGAGAAAAATCTAGCATATATTGTCAACGTCCAATCTAGAGAAAGTTCGGAGTATGACATATGAAGACTGCTCAAATTTAACATACTGAAGTTTCAACGCATGTGTTCATTTCGGTTCACCCTTGTTTGGTATACCAAACAAGGGTGAACCGACAACGTTGAAGCGGGGCTACGTCGACATAGGATGCAAGAGCGAGCGAAGGGCACCCCGAGTTTCGGTTTAGTTAGGTTACTTTAAACTCTTTACACAGAAATAGGAGCCCCGCGAAGAGGGGCTACGTCGACATAGGATGCAAGAGCAAGGGAAGGGCACCCCGAGGTTCGGTTATATTACTTGAACACACACGCTTCGCGGGGCTCCTATTTCTGTGTAAAGGGTTTAAAATAACCTAACCAAACCGAACCTCGGGGTGCCCCTCGCTCGCTCTTGCATCCTATGTCGACGTAGCCCCGCTTCGCGGGGCTCCTATTTCTGTGTAAAGGGTTTAAAGTAACCTAACCAAACCGAACCTCGGGGTGCCCTGGGGTCAACTGAATATTTGATACAATCTTCCGACTAAATCATTATTAGTCTAGTGAAACATTAGTTTAAATAAAATTAGTGCATGTGAAAATTCGGTCAAATGAAATTATTTCAAAGAAATAAATATGCTAAATAAAAATCTACCAATTAATTATTCGGTCAAATGAATAATTATACGAAATGACTTTATTGTAACTAAAATTAGCCGAAGCGATTTTCGACAAAACGTTGTTATACCAAACAAGGGTGAACCGTTCATTTCATTTACAATGTTATGCGGAAAGCTCTCAATCGATTGCGTATTCAAGTAGCCCACTGCAAACAGAATTTGATGAAGTGGCGAATTACTGACCCATCCAGCACCCAGTGGGAGTGCGGTCAGACAATGTTCCACTTGCTGGAGTGTCCTGGGTGCCCGTTCACTCGTACGTTTGAAGACCTAAATAATGCCAATGATGCGGCAACGTGGCCACCTATTAGGCTTAAACAAGGATAAATTATTTTAATTTTATGATAATTAAGGTACGCTTGCAAATTATTGGCAGAATAGTTTATGATGTCATTGCATTGCTCAAAAGAAGCAAGTTGTTTAGCCAAATTCTTGGCGGAAATTGAAAGAAAATATTATATCGACACAGGCTGTCTGTCTTTTGTGATAGTTAGAAAGATGGTACACAACAATACATATGTCTATTATTTGTTAAATACAATGTATTAATATAATCAACCAAAGTACCGTCGACACGAAATGAAGAATTTAAGAAGATGTGATAAAAACCAAAGTGGATGAAAAAGAAGATTCTTATTACAAAAATTCTACTTCAAATCCGTTTACGACCAATCGAATCGACATACACCCAAGTCTCACACAACTTGTCGTATTTCTACCAAAAATGGTCGTAATCCTGTCAAAAGTGTCTTACATAATATCATACGATATCAAACCCGCGGTACCAAGCATGATATCGATCACACAGTTCGTATTAATGAGCGAGTTACCCAACTGTTTCGGTTCTGATTCATTAAGGGTGATACATCGGCTCATACAGTCCAACAATCGCTTTTGGGGGTATAGATTAAGTTTTGTGGAAGATAGAGGGGTCACCTTCTAAAGTGAAAAGTTAGGCGCACTCGGGAGACGCTGAATCGGGTATACTCGGCTCTAGTCGGCCGGTGACGCTGAATCGCATACACTCAGCGTCGAAACGTGTACAATACGACCGACGTAACTTGGCGAGCCTGAACTTCGCGCAGAAGGCTGCGCAGTAAGCTTTTTTAGGAACCAAATGGTGACATGAGGCGAGTGTGAGTGAGAGAACATGCGCGAAAGTTCGTAAAGGCTATACTCAGGCCTGCCAGGCAAGTTACATCGGTCGTATTGTATACTCGGATATAGTCGTAAGTTTTCACTTCTATCGTGTGGTCATAAGCACACACCCTCTTTTTTATTGGCTTTTAATTAGTGTTGGAAATTCTGCGACTAAGATGTAATCAATTGTACACCTAGGCCCAAAATTCACCTATTTAAATCATTTGTGTCTGTCGTCTTCAAACGATTGACAGAAACAGAACGGTATTTTAAACAGGTACTTGATTTGTAGTGCAAGCGGGCCTTCGAGGAATATGTCATAATGTGGGCTAATGAAGTAACCTTGTGCCAGAATTGTTTTATAACGGTAAACCCAAGTTTTCTAAGAAATTCCTAAATGAAGGGGCTGTAATCCATTACACGGGCCCAGAGCGGATTAGTAATATCACATATTTATCTTTAAACTGGTTTCAAGGACATACTGTTCGCATCGTTTTAGGAGCAGTGCTGATGAAATGAAATGTTTTCGAAATTACGACCTACCTACCACTCGTCAGTCAGCAATTATGGGACCAACACTGCCATCGGTGTAATAAACAGAACCTTAGACTTGCATGTGGAATGTTTATGCTGCTAAGAAAATATTGCTATCAAATCATTTAGTACCAGTTTCTAATAGTCATCGTCATCTGCCTAGCCTTTTCCCGTCTATGTTGGGGTCGGCTTCCAGTCTACTATAACTATAACTATTTTACATGAAGCGACTGCATATCTGACCTCCACAACCCAATTACTGGGTAATACGATAGCCTTTGATAAGACTGGTTGTCAGACTTTCGGGCCAGAAAGTTACCACTTTCTAGAAGTATACATACACTTATTTCTGATTCTTTCAACATTCGAGCATTATGCCTAATTGCATATCTACATATCATACTCAGTATCGTATATACAGGATGTACGTGCAAGATTCGTTTTTCGTAATACATCGCCGGCACGCGAGCCGCCACACGTGCTTGCCACGACAAATGCAAATGAATAAGCTTTCATATTAACTCTTTATAGGGTGATTGCAATTATACGGGTGTTTGTAATTAATAGCAGAGTTTATTGTGGGTTTGTGAGTGTTGAGGAATAATTGGGTCGTTTTGGGTCGTGGATAGAGGATTGATTGTGGAATAACTTTATTAGCAGAGTATAAATGGCGAAATTTTAGTATAGGTACTATTAGATACACATCTGCCTAATCCTTTGTGAATGCAGGCGTTATGTTATGTTGTGTGTTATTAGAGTGGGTTTGCCATTCGGCAAGATTTCACTGAAGTAACCGTTTAAAATTACTCTGTATCTACGTACAGACGCCAAGCACATCAAGTTACTAAAATCTGTCAAATTTCTTTATTAGATTTTCAACTTTATCGCTAAAGTATAAGGTTCAAAGTTGATTGGGAAAATTTGACAGTTTCGGGTAGCTTGATGTACTGGCGTCTGTAAAATGAGTTGGTGGGTTATGTCAAATTCATTTTTCAGTGTCCAACAGATTGTTGAAATGAAATGATTTTATTTTGTAAGTAGGTTTGTACAAACACTTTTACACGTCAATCATGTTTTTTTTTTTAACTAGATGAAGTCGGCTTTTCCTATCTGACTACTCTGAGAAGAAAGGCCGAAACAAACTCAGATGTCACAGTCTCTTTTAAAGTCCTGACATAATCTTGGTCAGGTTATATGAAGAATTGATGTCTGAGGTGGTCTTTTGAGGAAAGAACCACACAGATTGAGAGGACCTGTCCAGTAATCTGTTGTAATCTTGTTGGTAATTGAAGTTTCAGCAGAATTATTGATCAATGAAAAACAAGTTAAAGTTATATATCGGTTTCTTATTGTTAATATTTTTGGCTTGTTAATATTTTGGCTCATAAATAAATGTAAACATCCTGTATACAGAGTAACAAACGGCGCAAATTCGGGCAGTTCGGTGCCAGGCCGTACTCTACCCACCCTGTATACCTAATTGCCGGCTGTCTTCACGTATGCCTGTATGTCTACTAATGTTTGCCCAATACAAACTAATGAGTCTGTTCACAGGAATAAAAACCTTATTAACTACTCTAAAATATAATGAAGTTATTATCATAAATCGATGAGGTTATAAAGACTATTTTTGTATAAATATGTGAGTTACTTCATCATATCGTTATGCTCATTGAATACATGAAACAGTTCACGGGAATATAGACCTTATTAACTACACTTAATGAAGTAAAAACATTAAAGCGATAAAGATATAAAAACTTTTTTTTAATAAGTGAGGAATTTCATATCGTTTTGACCAATTAATACATGGAAAAGTTCACGGGAATGTAGACCTTATTAACTACTCTTACATGTAATGAAGTTATAAACATAAATTGATAAGGCTATAGAGACTATTTTTGTATAAATATTTTAGTTATTTCATCCTATCGCTTTGCACATAATGATGACAACCTACATGAAAAAGTTAACGTTTTATAGCAATACTTTTTACTACTGAAACTTAGTTTTACGATGGTTCACTTATAAGGTTTGACAGGTAGTAGGAGTTTAGATTAATAGGTGTTTAATGTTACTTTATTTATGTAAATATTTGGTGAAAGTTTGTAGTGGATTAGATTTAGAAGGTGCGTTTTGAATTTACAAGGGTTTTATGGACACGATTTGGATTTTTATGATTATTTTATACTAGCTGTTGACCGCGACTTCGTCTGCGATCCAGGATGAAAAATAGCTTATGTCCTTACTTAGGTAATGGTCTATCTTTGTGCCAAATTTCATACAAATCCGTCAAGGCGGGACGGCTCAGGGAGAGAGCCTCCCGTCCCAGCCGCCGCGGGAGACGCTCCGGGCGTCGGGAACCGCGTGACGACTCCCGGCTACCGTAGGTGCGGGCCTGCGGGCGGAGAGTAATGGGTAGCTCACGAAGCCTGCCGGGTCAACGGGATTGTCCGAAAGGGTTACCGCTGCCCCGGAACATAAAGGGCTAAGGAAGGAACACGGGTGGGTTTTAGTCAGTAAGAGTCTGACACTCCCTTCCGCTCCACCCAGAGCGGGAGGGGTCATTTGATGATTTTCCATCCGCAAAAAAAAAGCTGACTTCTCATTGTATCGAAAAGCCTATATAATGCGAGGTCAACTAAAACTGGAACTGTATAGCTTGATGTGTCGTCGTTTGTACAGACGCCAGCACACCAAGCTACCCGAAACTGTCAAATTTTCCCTATCAACCTTTAGCAATAAAGTTGAAAATCTATTAAAGAAATTTGACAGATTGTAGTAGCTTTCGATGTGCTGGCGTCTGTACCTCAGTTCTACTTATTGAAATTACATTTTAAGACGCACTGTTCGCGTATTTTTCTAGTTTCAGTGATTCATTCATTCACCGCTACCAAACTTTTTTCAGGTCACTCCGATTTCCGCACCAATTTTACAATTTTGAACCTAACAAAACTATCCGCTACGAACGGATTACAAATGCACTAGTTTTCTCTCAAATACCTGTTGAAAGTTGAAACCTGAGGACCTTGTTAACAGCGGCCAATGTTGCAACGTTGCGGGCTTATAAGGTTTAATCCTATGAAATATATTAAACAAAAAACATTCAGCAATTCGAATGTCTTTGGAAATGTGTGTGGCAATTCTTAATGGTCCTTCAAATACGATTTTACAGTCGATTATTTCGTAGGGGCACGGTAGGTCGACACGGTGCAGTCACACGGGTCACAGTGTCGCACTGTGTCGCCTTGAAGCTTTGTCGCACACAGACGGACCGTGGGACAGTCCACTGCGTAAACGGAACGCAACTGTAACGAATCGATTATCAAGAATCGGTTTTTCAAAATAACGGTAGCCATAAGCGATTTACATCTCGATAGTTACGTAGCAATTTGTGAGCGTGATCGATGAAATTTCCTTTTGCGGGTAAACGTCTGCGCATTGAAGCTGCAACTGTCATTTCATAAGGCACGGCGACGCAACGGCACGAATGCGGCTCACAGTAACGCGTCCAGCCTTGGTTGACCCCTGGTGGGGTTCGCAACCCTCGTGTCGACACCTGTGCGTGAAACAGTTGCAGGGGCAGGGCGGCTCTAGGTGAATTGGCAAAGTGACACATTGTCACCGGTCGCACGATTTCACTGTCCGGCGAGACGTGACGAGTTACGCGTGGTCGCCGTTTTTATTTCTGCCAATGACGGGTGTCGAGGCGTGGTGTGGCCAGTGCGAATCCGCAATCGTAACTGTTCGTGCACTGTGACTCTTATTCTGTTGGATAAAGAGTTGATATTATCATCATTAGCGCTTCGTTAAAATTGTTGTTGTGTAACCGGTCGGAGTGGGAGTGATATGTTTTTTTCATCGACTACACACGCCCACCGTCCGCGACGAAATCGTCAATCGAATATCCCGGATTGCGTCGGGCGATTTCTAAATTGATTTTCGTTAGGTTTTATTTGTCTCTGTGCGTGTTTACGTTTCGTAAGAAGCAGCTAGGTAATAACAGCCGCACGGGTTGATCGATCAGGTTAAGCTACGCTTGCTGCGGTTAGTCCATGGATGGGTGAGCGTCTTTACATATCAAGACCTCTCCGTGCCTCGGATAGCAGTTAACGCCGTTGGTTGCCCGGCTGTCATTCGTAGATTTTTGGCAGTCGTTACGGGTCATCAGATGCCCGTAAATCTGACAATTAGTCTTGCCAAGGGGTATCGTATAACCCAGTAACTGGTTTGTGGAGGTTAGATAGGCAGTCGCTCCATGTAAAATACTGGTATTCGGCTGCATCTGGTTAGACTAGAAAAAGCTAGGCAGATAATGCACGTTTACGTTTCGAAAGGACCTCTCCTCGTAAGTTATGTCTGGGAGGAGTGTTTGATCAGATTCAAGTTCATTACTCGGCTGCGTCGAGTTAACAGTAACGTAATTGTAGTTAAAATTTGTAACGTAATCCTGTCGAGATATCTCATAGATTTGATGTGGCTTTGTATTTTATCCGCCATTATGATTATGAAGTGACTGGCACATCTGTCTGTCCGTCGCACGCGCCGCTCCGGAGGTCAACGAACACGTTTTGTCTGTCGCATTGTGGAAGACTATCTTTTTTTTTTTGTGGTAGCGAGTTATCTGTTTACTTTGTTTCTGGTAGGTTTACGTTACTGGAAACTTCTAATTGAGACTTCTGTTTTGTGACCATTTTTGTAGGGTTCTGTTTGTTAGTTGATAAGTTGTCTCAATAACTGATGGCCAACTCTTGTAATTTTAAGAACGTTTCCAGTCTGATCTCAGTCTCAATATGTCAAAAATACCTCTAACTTCCCTAAATTTTTGACAAGTTTTTGATATTGATTGTCGCTGAAATGAGATTGGGACTAGATTTTGAACATTTTTAATTACGGGAATTGCTCTTCTGGTATGCTTGCCTTGTATTTTTATCACCAAGATTCTAAAAAGGACAAGTCAAGCTGCAGCTCGTGGAAAAAGTTGTGGAAATACATCTTGTTTCTTAAGTTTTCCACAGTACAGTGCGTTTTTCACGAACTTTTTTGCAGACTCCGAAAGACACCTAGGTACTCGTACTTCAAATTTGCATGAATACTACTATAATTTTAGTACAGAACACAGTATAAAAACCGAAACAATGGCGCGTATTTCCCGGCTCATACACCTCACTAACCGTATCGTTCGATTATATCGGTCTCATTTCGGTTCCCAAGATATTTTTACGTGCACGTAATGGTCAAGCTATCGACATGAACACATCTCGATATTATCGATAGCATTCACACGTAGCACACGCTCTAGCCGTCCTGTCAATAGAGATGGGCCGGCGGGTGCTTTGTTGCACTATCGACTATCGACATCGTTTTTCTACGGCGGTCCTGTCACTCAAACTTTTTGGAGTTTTTGTGTGCCCGTCGATATATCGATATGTTGTGAATGAAGTTTGATTCAGGACATAACGCGTTATGACCAGATCTGACTTAGAAGATTTTCTTATTGGATTCGCATTAAATGAAAACAAAAATAGAAATTCTTACTTTTTACGGTTTTCCGTCGCTATTTTGTATCTTGGCTCCTGCAGAGTTATAATGCTGGCAGTTTGTAGTGGGTTTGTAAAAATGCCAATTAGTAAGTTGATTGTTAAGTTTCTTAAAAGAGTAATTCAATAAGTTTACAAAGTAAACATCCGATAGGAAACTGTTCTTGATGGAAGATAATTTCAAGATTATCACCATAATATTGCGTTACTAGTTTTTTGAAAAAATATTTATTATCATAATAAAAAGTAACAGTTACACGTATGATAATAACAACTCTTTTACAAGCTAGTATCACCTTTATAATTATATAAACTATATAATAATAATGGTTACAAACTTTTTGGTGGGTTTATAAATTATCAGATACTTGTAGTTTTTCTTATTAATTTAACAAATACTTGTATTTTTTCTTATTAATTTAACAAATATGTATGAAATGTTGCCTTTACCTAATTAAGCAGCAAGAATGTCTTGAATCTTAGCTTCCAAATATTTAGAAGCTAAGATCATTCACCCATACTTTAATCCACCTTCTGCACAATCAGTAATTTCCCAAATCGTCTGCCTGCCAAACCCATAGTTTACCCGCAACAGATGGTAATATATCGATAGTGCTGGTGATATTAAGTTGTGTAAGATGACAGATATCGCGCTCGCATCTCGACCGATCATAACGAACACTCGACATTCGATACTATATGTTTTGTACACGGCTTTAACACTGCTAATCTCTTAATATTAACTAAATTAAGTTGTGAACTTGACGTTTATTATCTTAGCTCTTGGCACTTTAGATTCTGAATAGCTATTAGATAGAAACAAACAATGACGATTCGATTTGCACTGTTAGGAAATATTTGTTAGATTTCAACAGTAGGATAGCGCTTTTATTACGAACTTATGTATTTCAATAAACCCTGTACTTATTTTTGTTGCTGACGATCCTTCAGGATCAAAAACAAAAGAAAAGGCGGATCAAACCGGTATGTGAAAGTTTATAGTGGATAAGACAAAGAAACAGAAGACGATCAAGCAGGGGATTTTTTGGGGTGGAGTGGAGGGGATCAGAACGGAATAACTCTTGAAAAATACATAGGTACGTACATTCATTTGTTTTTTAGCTAATTGGACAACTCTAATACCACCAATCAATCTACTTAATCTTTTTCCAACTTTGTTGGGGTTGGCTTTTTCTAACTAGATAAAGCTGAGTACTAGTATTTGTCATGGAGCGACTGCCTATCTGACCTCCACAACCCAGTTACTGGGCAACACGATACACCTTGGTAAGACTGGTGGTCAGAGTTTTGGACTTCTGAATACCCGTAAAGGCTGACATAGTTCTACGAATGACAGCCGGGGCCAACTTAACTCTCGAGGCTCGAAGGGGTCCCGATATGTCTGGTCACCCATCCATAAACCGACCGCGGCAGGCATAGCTTAACCGTCGATCGACCCATGCGGCTGTTATTATTAACACCTTTGCTTAGCCCCGAACTTTGACACCACCGATTAGAATAATTTATGAGGTAAATAAAACTTAATAGTAATTAATTATATTTAGTCTGTGTCTACGTTTTAGCCTGATTTTTTGATCATGAATAAACACGGCCTATACATGATAAAATTTTAACCAGTGCGCAAACTGTAACCATGAATAAAATTCAGCATATTATGATTCTAGACACAGTAGGTGTCTGAAGATGAATGGCGTTGCCGAGGTCGACCCCGAAAACGGTGGCAAGATGTCCTGGACGCGTACCGCGAGGGCTGGTCCGAGGTACCGCGGGAAAAGAGTTCCTGGAAGGACTTGGGAGTGGGATTTGTCTAGCAGTGGGACAGTGTAGGCTAAACAAAAAAAAACTGGCCAAGTGCGAGTCGGACTCGCACCCGAAGGGTTCCGTAACACAAGGCAAAAACACCGAAAAATAAACACGTTTGTTGTATGGGAGCCCCCCTTAAATATTTATTTTATTTTGTTTTTAGTATTTGTTGTTATATCGGCAACAGAAATACATAATTTGTGAAAATTTCAACTGTCTGGTTATCGCGGTTCTTGAGATACAGCCTGGTGACAGACTGACGGATGGACGTACAGACGGACGGACAGACAGCGAAGTCTTAGTAATAGGGTCCCGTTTTTACCCTTTGGGTACGGAACCCTAAAAAACCAACGATTTTGACCCTTTTCTATAAAACAGCAGATTTTTTTTGATACACCACGAATTTTCTTTACCCTAAGGAGACTAGAATCGCACTGTTTAAAATTTTATCTTGTTTATAACCAGTTGGTTGTTATAGGTTTATTGTAACATTGCACCTTTACCGCAGAATACCTTTCCGAATTAAAAGTTGCAAAACCTATGCATTGTAATCATGTCTAAATTATCATATTCTTTTAAAGTAAAGATATTATTAGATACCGTATTAAGTTAATTATAACATGGCGTCAATATGTGAATTTTTCATTGTCTAGTCTAATTACCCTTATAAATTATTTGTTTTAATTATTATTGGCGTAGTAATGGTCATTTGTAGAAATTACTTTGTAGTTGTGCCGACATGTGTCATGTAGGTATAGGAAATAATTGGGTAATTATTGATTTATGAGCCAATGGGTATCCGTAGAATAATTTGTATTCTATTAAACCTTTTTTATTTGTTTTATGCACCCCGCTGTTCAACAAATAAAAATGGCCGAAACGATAAAATTTTCACTAACCGTAAAAAAGCGCAAACAAAAAATAAATTACGTAAAACTGTCAATATTCTAAACGGCCAATTAAAAACAAAACAAGATTCTTTAAAACGGCAACATTACAAAACGGATTACGCAATAGGCCGCACTGGCCATTCGGTTCGTCGACCCCGCCATATTAAAAAGTTACGGACAATGGAAAAAAAGTAGGTAAATTTGAAAACAGAATGTCAATAGCCGGCGGCCGGCCGAACCTGCCCCACGCGCCCTTGACTTGCGGAGATAAAAAGGGGGAGATGACCGGCACCCCCTCCCCCGGTTCCCTCTGCGACCTCCTCGCTGCCCTCTGCCCACGCTCGTGGTTTATTGCTACTTTTATCGAGCCCCTAAACTTGGGATGCAACTGGTAGTTTCGAGTCGCGAATGTTAAAAAGTTACGAAGTTCGCTCGTTATGATTTAGGAATATTTGGCTTGGAGGTAGCGGTTACATAATTTATTGGTAACTGTTTATGTAATCGTTTTGGACTATTTATTATAAAAATAGCCGGACTTGCGTATGGTTTGGAGGGTGGATGGATGTGTATCATTTTTGTTTAGCGTTTAAGGTGCCAACTAGTAACTACCTGTAACACTACGCACACTAACACTATCACAATCAGCCTATATTCTTCCCACTGCTGGGACACAGGCCTCCTCTCTTCGAGAGGGAGTGGGCTACAATCCACCACGCGGGCCCAGTGCGGGTTGGTAGATGTCACATGTCTTCTAATTTTTGGTTCTAGGACATGCCGGTTGCCTTACGATGTTTTCCTTCATCGTTTTGAGAGCAGTGGTGATGAAATTATTTATAAAAAGTAAAGTGCCTATCTGGGTTCGAACCTACGACCTACAACTCATAAGCTAACACTAAACTAACACTGTGCTGTAGCAAAAAAAAAACCTTACTAGTTTTCCGTTGGGTAGAGTAAAAATAAACAGTTATTATTCTTCATTGTCATTCTGTATCTCAAAATTCTCACTGGGACACTGGTAAAAAATGTCAAATGTATCAAAAACAAAGAATAAACTTTTTAATAAAACGTTCGGGTGCCCAAAATAAAACTGTGCACAGATTAAAAAACGCGGCAAATATTATAAAAAGAGAATATCAGCTGATCGTGAAGTGTCCCCTCGCGGGCGGTGACCTTGAGCGCGACCCCACTATTGAAATTAAAGGAGCACCGAGGTTACTGGCACTTTGCACTTTTAAAAATGGAACCAACGAACCCTGGAGTACATTATAAAAATAAAAATGGCATTTTGACGTTTGACTTTTTTTAAGAGGAGTTTATATTTCTTGTAATTTTAAGCACTAAGGTGATAATTTAGTCCATTATGGTGGTAATTTTAACACTTCCTTTTCAGTTTTATCAGACTATGTGACAGAATCGTTAAAATTCGTGTTACCCCAATCGGTCCTATTCTATGCCAATAATACGCACTTGAATCTTCAACTCTGTCGGTTAAAGACCTTTGTCATATAAAAAAGGATAGCCACAATCTTGTATCTCACAAGTAGAAGTCATCAAGACATCTGTGAGGTAGGTAGTAGACTTAAGTAGTCTATAAATGCACGCCGTGCAATAATGGTCTACTTATGTCACACGTATCGTAATTTACCTCCTTCATCGGCCAGCAAAATAACATAATTCTAAAAAAGACAAAAGTAAACCTATGATGACGGATAATTAGAGTTTTTACGCGCCATGATCAGCAGGAACCCACAGCCATGCCATAATATAAGAATATCGGGGCACGAATCCATTTGCCGACGGTCATGCACGATATCTTCTAGGTATATCGGTTGTTGCATGAATCATCATCCAACACATTTAGTTTTTCCTCAATTCCAGACCCGGATGTAAGGATTATGAGAGTATCAATAGAAGCCTATTACGCTCGATTTTCGTCTTTAAAGGTAAAGAGGTTTCAATTCATCGGAGTAGACTAACAAGGGGTGGTCATAAAAAGTGCGATTTTCAAAGAACATAATATGATATTGCGTGTAGCCTAGGAATTAAAAAACTGCCTATCGCAGTTCACTATTTCATCAATAAATCAACATAAAAGTGTTACTAGAACCAGCTACAGCTGGTATAAGTATAACTTATTTTTAAAATCGCCCATTTTTTTTTCTAAAAATCCATTTAATTATCCAATAATCCCTTTTTTATTAAAATAAAACATTTACTTAGCTATTATTAACTTTACATACATAAACTCACACTTTATTCCCATGGGGGTAGAAAAAAACTACAGACCGCCACCAGGTACGATCCTTACATACTCCTTTTGTTTCGTTTACTTTCATGACCTTTCAGATTGTTTACTTTATTATTTTAATGGAACAAAAATCTCACACAATAATTATGATGCATGTGTTTTGCTAAAGGTTTTCAATGTTCCCATTATCATATTGCCATAGTGTTCAAAGACAAGTTCTATTACATAAATACAATTCCTGTATTTTTACTGGCATCATCATTATCAAGCTATAACAACCGTTACGTGAAATACATTCATTCAACTCGCCTCCCCGCTGGCTTTGTGGACAAATTTCGAACACAATCGGGAGGCCAATGTCCACTGCGTCCATTGATTTGACTTTCTTCAAGAAATCACGTCTGACGCCGGAAGACGATTCGACTCGGAACACGCAGACCAGAACGATGCCTTCAAATACACTGACCATTCTTCACACTTACACACTTTGCATCAACCGAATACTAACCCAATTTCTACATCTTTAAGATTAAAACTCCAATGACGGTCAACTCTTCGACTTTACTGTTCATTGCACACAATTTCGAACTCTACCATCTAAAACCAAGGTGTAGTTTCTATTGTGTGTTTACAAAGTAGTGTTAAACCTTTTCCAATCTCGGTCGTTCCTTCACGCGCGACTGCTGGGGGGTGAGCTGAACAGCACTGTCATCATACAGATGCGTTCCGCCCCGATAGGTGATCCGACATACAGGATTAGTTACGACACGAAATTGTGAGAATGTGGTTGTGTATGAGTTTTATTTTATGAGTCATTTTCTAACAATACACACCTAGATAGATACACAGGGTTATAGGTAAAACATTAACAACCTCTTAAGCAGTCATTGTACCTACTCATCATTAAGAACAACTTTTACTATGGGACCAAAAACGAAATCGCGGAAAAAAAATTATCTGTTTCCTACATTTATGTTCGTATAACTCGTCAAAATGTAGGGAACAGCTGATTTTTTGCCATAACTCTGTATAGATGAATAGAGAGCAGTGGTAACGGCCCCGACTTACGAGTAGTAGGTCGTAGGTTCGAACCCAGACAGGTGCTTTCCTTTGTGTGAATAATTTCTTCACCACTGCTCTCAAAATGGTGAAGGAATAACATCCTGAGGAAACCGGCATGTCCTAGATCTTTATTCGGTATAGGACAGATTCCGGATTGAACAGATTCGAAATTAGGCAGATTCGCTCACTCGACAGTTTCCTAGATTGGGCAGATTCTTGGATTCGACGGATAAGCTATAAGGCAGAAAATGAACAGTTGTGCACAAAATACAATTCGTGATCAATTTTTCAAGACTTTTCACTATTTTGAGGGACCATTTTTCCGTGTTAATAGAACATTTTAAATGTGATTTTGAATTGCCAACCATTTAAGCGGTAAAAGTGGTTTATCCCGGTGTAAAAGTAACTGGCTGACTTTCATTTCTGGAAAGTTGTACTTAAAAAGAGTAAAATGCTTGGTTTTGATAAGGAAAAATTAGAAGACTTGCGTGGTAAATCACAGCCCACTCCCTCTCGAAGAGGGCCTGTGTCCCAGCAGTGGGAATATTATAGGCTGATTATGCTATAAATTATTTTAACTGAGCACTACCAAGGCAACTGTTAACCTACAGTTTCCTAAAAGAGCGAAGGCCGCAACAAAATGGCCGCAGTGACAGCTGTCATGAAAATTATGGCCGCGGGGGTTGACTTTACGGTGTCAAAAATGCTATCTAGGAAAACACACCTACTTATATTTAACGTAAATAATCATCATCTGCCTAGCCTTTTCGTATTCATACCGACATTACCTGTACCTTGTTCGAAATGATGCTCAATACACCCGCAGCGCAATCACCTCCACAACATTATGTTTTAAATTCGAAATTTTAAATGCAGTACAATCCTTGAGAAGTCGAATCCAGCTATATATTAAAAACAATGGTCATTATTTTGAACAATTAATCAGTTAAGGTTTAATAAGTAGGTAACATATATATATGATAAGTAGAAATGATGAAATGATTTGAAATGAAATGATTTTATTTTTTGTAAGTAGGTTTGTACAAACACTTTTACACGTCAATCATGTTTTTTTTTTAAACTAGATGAAGTCGGCGTTTCCTATCTGACTACTCTGAGAAGAAAGGCCGAAACAAACTCAGAGGTCACAGTCTCTTTTAAAGTCCAGACATAATCTTGGTCAGGTTATATGAAGACCATGTAGATCGATGTCTGAGGTGGTCTTTTGAGGAAAGAACCACACAGATTGAGAGGACCTGTCCAGTCAGTGCACGCATTTGTCAAAAATCGTGCAGCTCAACTCAAGACTTAAGGAACCTGTATATTAAATATTGTGAAAGGATGGATGGCACGTAGTGAATTCTGGTCAACTTCACAGTCCAAACCAGCCAGTTCATACCTACAATAAACAGAATTTTAATGAGAAATTAAGGCACGGAACAAGATCTAAAATTTAATTTTTACTTTGTAAAGGCTTGAAGGGCTTAATTTGGGAGGCGCGTACTGAAGTTAGAACTAAATTATGCTTTCATTATGAACTTTCTTCCAAGGAACAAAGTTCTTCTTATTTATTATATCTGTAAATAGAAAATCTACGCAATGATGAACGGGCTTTCATGTCTCTACTTGGTTAAAAGTCTTTAATAAATTAAATGTGTTAATGTTTCGTCCTGTTTTGTTAATTTACTGGTACCGCCTGAGGAAATAGTCCTCTCACTCAGTAATCATCATCTGTCTAGCCTTTTCCCAACTATGTTGGGGTCGGCTTCCAGTCTAACCGAATGCAGCTGAATACCAGTATTTTACATGGAACGACTGTCTATCTGACCTCCACAACCCACTTACTGGGTAATACGATACCCCTTGGTAAGACTGGTTGTCGGTTTTTCGGGCTTCTGACTACCCGTAACGACTGTCAAAGATCCACGAATGACAGCCGGGACCAACGGCTTAACGTGCTTTCCGAGGCACGGAGGGGTCTCGGTACATAAAGATGGTCACGACTGTAACGAATGTTTTTTCTTTCTTTCAAAGACTATTGCACACATACATAAAACTCACGCCTTCATCACATGGGGTAGGCAGAAACTACAGAACGCCACCTGCTACGATCCTTAGATACTCCTTTTGCCACTATTGCATACGTGCCTCATAATCAGTGTAGGGCGTAGTCAACTACAATTTTGTAATCTGGTTACTGATTACGATTAAAAGTAGTTAACTACATGTAGTTACGATTAAAAGTAGTTAACTACATGTAGTTATGATTACATGTAACTTAACTACAATAATCAAACTACATTAAGTAGTTGTTAATTTGATTGCTGCAATCTAGTAGTTATAATTACTGATTACTTAAGTTTTATGAACTTATATTTTGCAATTAAATAAACATGTAATGTGTAGTAAGTAATATATGTTTTGGAATATGGCTGCATAAAGAAAAAACAGTTTATTGCACATACCTTATTTTATGTTTATTTTCATGAATAATCAAATGCAAGGATTAAAGTCGTAGATATTATGTACCTATGCTTATCAGATCTTAATTACTTTTTATTGACATGTAATCAAAAAAACTGGCCAAGTGCGAGTCGGACTCGCACACGAAGGGTTCCGTACCACAAGGCAAAAACGCCGAAAAAACCACGTTTGTTGTATGGGAGCCCCCTTAAATATTTATTTTATTTTAATTTTATTATTTATTATTAAAGTAAAAATACAACTGAGTATTTTGTGAATATTTCAAGTGCCTACCTGTTGCCATTATTGATATCGAGCAATAAAGGGCAAAAAAATCGCGTTTGTTGTATGGAAGCCCCCCTTAAATATTTATTTTATTTTTAATATTTGTTGTTATAGCGGCAACAGAAATACATAATTTATGAAAATTTCAACTGTCTAGCTACCGCGGTTCTTGAGATACAGCCTGGTGACAGACAGACGGACGGACGGACGGACAGACAGCGAAGTCTTAGTAATAGGGTTCTGTTTTTACCCTTGGGGTACGGAACTCTAAAAATAAAATCACTCGGCAAACATCAACTTAATTCAAATTATTTGCGAATCAAATAATAATTGTACCGACATGCAGCGAGCGAAAGCGAGAGCGTGCTATAGTGCGCTCTTGCTCTAACACACGCGACTAAAACGCGATTCTCTAACTACCTACCAAACGACAAGTCGAAACACGCGCGATAGTCGTTCATGTACTTACATGAACGACGTGAGCGCGTGTGACGCAACTGTAGTTATAAAAAGTAATCAAGTAATCGTGATTGCAACTACAATTTGTAGTTAGTAGTCAAAATTTTTAACTACATTTTTCGATTTTTTTATGTAGTTTGTAGTTATGATTACTAACTACTTTATGTAGTCGTAGTTAGTAATCAGTAGTTAGATTACATTTTGCCCAATACTGCTCATAATCAGCCCATAATGTTCCCACTGCTGGGACACAGGCCTTCTCTCTGTGAGAGGGAGTGGGCCGTAATCCACCACGCGGGCCCAGTGCGGGTTGGTAGATGTCACATGTCTTCGTTTTTTTAGTTCTAGGACAAGCCGGTTTCCTCACGATGTTTTCCTTCACCGTTTTGAGAGCAGTGGTGATGAAATAATTTACACAAAGTAAAGCGCCTGTCTTTGTTCGAACCTACGACCTACAACTCGTAAGTCGCAGCCGATGCCACTGGGCCACCACTGCTCTGCCACATACGTGCCTAAAAAACTAAAACTAAGAATCTGTATTAATAAACACAAGCCTACGTCGAGCACCTTTCGTAGCACGTAGCACGTACGTGCGTTGAAATCTTCTACACACATGTAGCCGCCTACGCAGGCGTAGCAGCGTATGCGCACCTACGCGCTACGAAATTGTGTAGCAAGTTTTTTTGTAGTATTTTTATTAGTTAAATCAATTAGTAGTTTGATAACTATTACGATTTTAGGAGGCTTGCCATGTATCAATAGAAAATAAATTGGGTGATTAACTGGTAAAACGGATTCAATTCGCTTGCAGTAAAAATTCAACCTAAAAATGGACTATGTGAATAAAGCGGTCTCAGTATATAATTTACAACGGCGCAATAAATAAATGCTAAGTCCCAGCTGAGACTCCGCCATTCACAATTAAAAGAATCATTCCAATAAAAAATAAAAAAGCTCGCTAACTAACGCGTCGAAAAACCTTTTACGTTTCCCCATTCCCCAGCCGGTTCATTACACATCAACATCGCACACCAATCAAGCTTTCATTAGTCGGCAACGAAACAATTAATATTCATATCCCATGCGAAATGTTTATAACGCGCCGTGTGGAGGCACAAGGCGGAGAGAAATAAAAAAACCAAGATAGATGATCCCGACTGCGCTCGCATTCGCAACGAAATTAAAAAGAACAAGGCATATCACTTAGCGCACACAGAAGCGCGGTTTTTATTAAAAAATTCTACATATCTCGCGTCTTCACCGCTTTATCTTAACCCCCCGCCGCAAAAGAGACGGACAACAAAAAAATTCGACGCAAGAAAGGGACATGAATACGAAAATTATAATTGCCAACTGTAAATTAACACCAATTCGGTTGTTGCCGTCCTTCTCTGTTTTACTCCTTTCGGGTACGTTTGAGGGAGATGGGTTGTGTTTGTGTGTGCGGATAGAATGATTTACATACGTGGTGAGCTCACAAACACAATAATGGACAGAGGCGCGGAAAATCGAAGGAAGCGATCGGTTTTCCGATTTGCTTTATGCGGCGAACTGCATCGGGAGAGCTTCTGCATAATGTGCAGCTCCGAAGGAAAAACAATCCGCTCCCACGGATTGGGGATGAGAATATGAATACATTATTCTGTGAGCCAAATATACGAGCATACGTACTTCTTTCTATTTTTAGTCGGAGATCTGTAACTGCAGTAAAACTTATGGTTAGACGAGTCTAGAGAAAACTGATGAATCGAATCACGTTTTTATAAAGAATAGTGGCTTTGGATTACGGTTTTTTTTTTGTTGTTAGAAAGTTCGCATAGTCGCTTGATGGGCTCACTATCTCAGTGATTGACTTGCAAAATAACGGTTTGATTCCCGTAGAGAACACGCGTTTTTTGTATGGCCTGCCTAAATCTTGGAGTTTGTGCAAAAAACCAATTTGAATATAGTTATTCTAGTGTTACTTTAACTAGGTTTCTGATCAATAGGGGCTTTATTTTATAAACGATGATTAAAGTAAAGTGACCTTTAAACGTCAATTTATGGTTAAACATTCGCTAATCACTTCTTAACTTTAAGCAAGGTTTCTGAATAAAGGGGTAGTTCTGCAGTTGAACAAGAATTTCACCATGTTCCACAAAAATAAGGTTGTTATTGGAAAAGTCTGCCAAAGCCGAAGAAAAACATGTCCCAAGATATAAAAGTGGTTGAGCCGGTTGTTTTGTTTATGTAGCGTTTGGTAAACAAAACCATTTTTATACGGCTAATATTTCAGAAGAAAACACATGAAAATGCTTATTTCTTTCAATCATTGGCACCTTATGTTTAGAATTGACTGACTATTGAATGTAACTTTTCCGACGCAGCTTAGATAACTGTAGTTCATTTATTATAAGCGTTAGAAAAGTAAGGTCTAAATAACGACGGTTATTGTGTAATATTGTTCAAACTGGAGCACTTCAGAGTATTTTTTTAAATGTAAAAGGTAAATAGATTACATTTCTTTGTATTTATTGTGAAATGACGGAGTTTCGTTTATATCGAAATAACGAAAGGGTTATTATATAACCGTTATTTTTCTAATGTCATCATCTGCCTAGACTTTTCCCAACAATGTTGCGGTCGGCTTCCAGTCTAACCGGATGCAGCTGAATACCAGTATTTTACATGGAGCGACTGCCTATTTGACCTCCACAGTCCAATTACTGGGTAATACGATACTCCTTGATAAGACTGGTTGTCAGAATTTCGGGCATCTGACTACCCGCAACGACTGTCAAAGATCCACGAATGACAGCCGGGATCAACGGCTTAACGTGCTTTCCGAGGCACGGAGGGGTCACGGTATGTAAAGGTGGTCACCCATCCACAGACCAACCGCGGCAAGCGTAGCTTAACCAGCTCTATCGACCTGTGCGTTATTTTTCTAATGTAATAATGATAAATGGAGTATAGATAAGTATAAAACACACACTTTATCGAATTTGATATTTTCGGTTACGCACTTTAAGTTCAAAAGGATGGCTGTTGAATATTTTAAAAGTAGCAATTCTATTACCCCTAAAATACGTACGAAATTCAGTCAAATTTAAATTGTAATACGTCCCAATAAAGTCAAATAAATAAGGTCTTGGGCGGGTCACATCAGCCGCATGCAGGATTACCCCTGGGCAAAAGACTCCATACAATGGGTGTCTAAAGATGGAAGGCGCTGCCGAGGTCGACCCCGAAAACGGTAGCGAGATGTCTTGGGCGCGTACCGCGAGGGCTGGTCCGAGGTGCCGCGGGAAAAGAGTTCCTGGAAGGACTTGGGAGAGGGCTTTGTCCAGCAGTGGGACAGTATAGGCTAAACAAAAAAAAAACTGGTCAAGTGCGAGTCGGACTCGCATATTAAAGGGTTCCGTACCACAAGGCAAAAACGCCGAAAAAAACACGTTTGTTGCATGGGAGCCCCCTTAAATATTTATTTTGTTCTGTTTTTAGTATTTGTTGTTATAGCGGCAACAGAAATACGGCAACGGAAAATTTCAACTGTCTAGCTATCACGGTTCATGAGTTAGAGTTAGTCCGTTCTGATCCCCTGAACCCCCCACCTCGATCCCCTGCTTGATCGTCTTCTGTTTTAATCTTTGCCACTATTTTATTACAGCCTAGTGACAGACGGACAGTGGAGTCTTAGTAATAGGGTCCCGTTTTTACCCTTTGGGTACGGAACCCTAAAAACTGGGTATCCAGTTAGTAGTGTACTGTGCTAGTGGAGCTGACTAAATAAACTGCGCTGGATCTACTTAAGCACTGTCACTCATGGAAGTTGTTCTAATGCTTTTCACTCTTGGTTCCATGAAAAAAAAAAAGGAGTTTTAGGAATAAACAAGTAATTATGGTGTATGTTCACCAAATCTTTCGGAATTTCACTTACTAAATTAGAATCAGTCTAATCTATATATAAAATGGTAAACTGACTGACTGATTGTTGATATATCAACGCACAGTCTAAACCGCTGCTCCTAGAGACATGAAATTTGGAGGGTGTGTTCTTTGTGAAGAGTAGGTATCCACTAAGAAAAAATTCCACCCCTAAGAGGGTGAAATTTCACGCGGACGAAGTCGCCGGCAGAAGCTAGTGAATTATAACACGTCATCATAAAGCCTTGAATACTTACTTAACTCTTTCCTGGCTTCTAATTATGTGAATCCAATAAGAATCAGTTTCTTAAGTATCATATTTGTAGGTTTCTTGACTTCAAGCTTTAACAAGCTTGAAGTCAAGAAACCTACAAATTTACAATATACAATTTCTTATCGAAGGACAACAAGCAAGGGTGACCCCTTGCTTGCTGTCCTTCGATAAGAAATTGGCGTCATATTCATTGAATAGCAAATCGGAAAAAAAAGCAGTTAAAAGTATTACCATTATTATCTATGCTCTTTCGCCATTTTATAGGTTCAGGCCAGTTCGACAAAATGCCAATTTCTGTAAGGATCTAAATACTTGTTTTTTATTAAGTTCTATGTACTAAAAACACTTTAAATTGTAGAAAGTTGAAATCACATAAACATGAGGAGATTAAAATTCCGCTATTTGAAAATCAATTTATAAAAACTCAAAATTAATCCTGATTTATTCACACTTAATCATACCAACCCTCCTCCCAAACCCGTTTTTCTTCCATTACCAAAATGCAATACAAAATTACAAAGTATATACATGAACAAAACTCTTTACCCCACTTTGTATTTAAGAAACGGGCGAACAAATGTATATATAGCTTAGAAAGTACAGTCGCACGCACAAAACAATGGCAAGGCGACGGTTGACCTCGCGGCCGCGCCTCCCCATGTCTTGCCACCCGCCGGTAGCGCCGCGTGCAATTAATATGCCGAGGCGGCCGCGTGTACCCCGACCGAGGTGGCTTGATCCTTGACATTTTTCGGTTTAAAGAAACTTTATTCCCAATAAAGACATAAGTCACTTACTTGAGAACAATACTAAAAATACAGATTACAATATATGTTCGTCATCAGTATTACAATTTAATAGTTACCCATCCAATGCATTCATTTCTCCAGAAGTGATCGATCCGCAATTATGTGCTGGCTAAGTTGAGTTTTGAATGCATTGTAAGAGTTTACATTTCTTATACAGGACGGTAATTTGTTATAAAGCTGTGCTCCTTCAAAAGTTAGCATTTTTTTCCCGTAGTTTGTTCTTGTTTTTGGTAAAACTAGCAAGCTTGCTCGCCGTGTACTGCGTTGACTAACTTGTTTATATTGAGTGAGTGTTATGTTTGAGTGAACGCTTTTGTTGAGAATATTTCTGATGAAAATGCATGTGTTGTAAATATAAAGTTGTTTTATGTTCATTATTTTTGTGTCTTGATAAATTTTGCTGGTAGATGTTAGATATGGGTAGTTGAATATTATTTTTATGATTTTATTTTGGGTAGTTTGAAGTTCTGATAATTTTGTTTTAGCAGCACTGCCCCAGATTTCGATTAAATTAAGTAGATGTGGCTTTACTAGGGAGTTGTAAATAGTATGCCGCAATTTTGGTGGAATACAACGAACAATGTTACGCAGTGACCCGGAGAGTGCCGAATTTTTTTTATGAGGAGAATTGTCTAATGTGTAAGATTGGGATGAATTTTGGTGTTGAGTGGTTAGGCTAATTTTCTATGGCTGACAGTTTTGGAACTTCATAAATTTCAAGTATTTATTTAAACTTCTAGGTTTCACTTTCTTTTTATACAGTGGAACTAAAACTGGAGTACTTACTTGATGACACAAAATCTATCTATATAAATAAAACAAAGTAGGGTTAGTTACACCATTTATAACTCAAAAACGGCTGGACCGATTTTTATGATCTTTGATTTGTGTCTGCCCCAAATAGCAGAATAACTATTAAAACATGGGAAAAATTCACGAAAAAAAGAAAATCGGAGGCGGGACGAAGTTTGCCGGGTCAGCTAGTGAATAATATAGAACGGTTATTTTCAAACAATGGTTAGTTCAATGGAAGTTACAAAAACTCACAAATCTTTACAGTAAATTCATGCATCAATGGCAAGTGTTGTCATACATTCAAATACAATATGGTTGTAATCTACCTGCTTTTGTAAGCTTATATTATTTGCTATGTTATGCTTAATTGACACATCCCAATTACAATAACATTTATAAAAGCCGGTATTGTGACGACTATTAATTTCTGTTTTTGTTTATCTTAAATACTACTACTATCCAGGTTCTCTAGCAAAGATTGAAGAAATGGAAAGATAAAATAAAATAATAAAAATATCTAATTACAAATATCAAACTATACCGGTTCACACATAACCCGTCCAAGTTTTCTTTTGCGAAAGAAGAGAGAGAATTTTTGATCAATAATTGTCACTGGGCGGCCCCCTCTCCCTGGCGCGGGGGGGTGAGGTGGGGTATCCGCGGGTAGGGGGGCAGTCGCGGGGAGGGGGTAATTACGAGTGCGTTTTGTTACCGAGATGATAGGCGCGAAAAATGGCTTGCGCGTGCTTTTACGTGTCTCCTCTAGTTTTGAATATTCAGCGTCGGCCTCTCGGCCTGATGAAATATTGAATAGATGGAGTAATTTATTCCCCAAGGAGAGTTTCCGAACGGTCCACGTTCCGTTCGGATATTGAAATTAGGCGCTGCTTTGCTTAAGAAAAGCGTTTGTTTGACGGGCGTCCTATAACGGCCTTTATACGGCGAGATATTTTTTCTTTGATTTTCATCTTTTAAATGACGCGCGTCTCGCGTTTATTAAAGTTTATTACAAACTTCAGGTAATAAGAATGGCAGTATGGCGGGCTGTGAAAGGGAATAAAGTGTTATCGAGGAAAGTAAGGCTGCTAGAAACAATAGAGATAGGTATAGCTATTATTGGGCTGTTATCTTTATAATTTTAGACTTCATCAGGTTACAAGATTCCTGTACATTATGATCTAAACAGTTTGTAGTAGAACCACATACTCAAGGTAAATATTTAAAGAAAAAAATGTAGTTAATATCGTCTTGAACTTTTTTCTAATAAGAAATTTAACAAAACAAGGTTTCTAATTTTACGATTCGAATCAGTAAGAATTCCTATTTAAGCATTTCAACATACAATCTAGGCGGCCCTTGTTGTTATCAAAATACAATTCTTCAGTTACTATTTAACGAAGAAAAGTCACTCATTGAACAGCACTTACGATGCTGAGCAGACACATTTTTCGAACATATGAAGCAATGGATTAGCAATATCCTTCAAAATTATTCAGGTTGAGACTGATAGTGTGTTACGTAATTACTGTGCAGCCTGCAGCTTTATACTGTGTGGTAATTATGTAACACAGTAACAGTAACAATGGCTTTCGTTTTGACAGTTCTTCTAATTATCGACATTCATTGCGTTATTTACGTTGCTGAGCAGACAAAATTTTCGAACAAACGAGTATGAAGCAATGGATTAGGAATGTCCTTCAAAATGATTCAGATCTTCAGTAATTATGCTTGCAACTGAAATCTATACGGATTCTAATTGAAAAATCCCTTTGAGTGTCCTATACAATCAGTCCAATAAGAAAACTTAGAAGTGCGATGTTTATCATCATCTGCCTAGCCTTTTCCCCAACTATGTTGGGGTCGGCTTCCAGTATAATCGGATGCAGCTGAATACCAGTATTTTATAACGTTACGTTACGTTTCGTAAACGTTGTTTTTTTTTTAACTTTGTTGTGCGATGATAACATCACTTATTTTTCAATGAAATGGAGTTAAAATTTCCTTTCCTTCAAATAAAAGAACATCACGCCCATTGACATATATATTACTAGCGTAAGGACCGGGCTAACGGCGCGACTAAATGGCACCAACGCGCTGGCCCTAAAATGACGGTTTTAGGGCCAACGCGACTCAGTTGACAGTGGTGCGCGCGAACTTCGAACGAAGAACTTCTATGTAAAATGTTCAGACGGGCGTATCCTTACTTTTGAAATCATTGATCACGCCTATATTCCAAGGGTTAGGCAGAGGTGTACCCATATTTTGGCCAAGTCTCATGTAATAGGGGGCGAGCCTGTTGCTATTAACCGGGCACAAATCCAGAATCCGGGGTGCCACTTACCTTCTAATAACCCAGAATATTTTAAAGTGAAGAGTCAAGACTATAAGACACAAAATTATACCGTACAGACAAACATACACAGCAAATCGGATCGTTTTTTTTTTGGTTTATTTATTGTTATTGTTACTTTTAATGTTACTTTGTCTAATTAACTATGACAATATATTTTATTTGTAACTAACTATTTACACTAGATACTAAACTTAATGACTAACTAACTTACTTATACATACAAAAACAAAGGACGTCCGCATTCGCTGGTGTCGCTGTCATTCGGAAACGTGCCCAGAAGACTGGCAGTATTGCCACACATGTGACCTACTTTGTTAGTTTTAAATGCTCCTGTTTTACTATTTGGATGTCCTGTGTGTCCCAAATAAAATATTTTTCTTTCTTTCTTTCAAATAGGTCAACACAAAAACGACCAAGAAAAAGAAGGGAGAGTTTTCGCACCTTCAGCAAAAGTACCCAAGACAATTGGCGTCGACTGTACACAGAGTACATAGGAGGTACACGAAACGTCTTAAACAAAACATTTGTTTACTCCGAACCATCTCCGAACAAATTGAAAAACGGTATTAATTAGTGAATCGTCGAACGTTAGATGGAAGAATGTATGAAGTACGTACAAACAAGCTATTGCACTTAGTGAGCGAGCAAATATGCAAATTCATGCTTTAGTACTATGGCGAGTGTGCGTCGTATGCAGAGATGGCACAGGGGAAGGAATGGAGAGGATCTTGTGCTCGTAAATATTTTTTGGCAGTTGTTTTGGGTGTGATGGTAAATTTGTGTGTTGTTACTACAGGTACTGTAGCGGTAGAGAGGTAGTTCGGGCTCATGAGGAAGATATTGGAGAGCGCCTTTCTCCCATTAAATTATAATTGGAAAATGATGACTGAGTCTCGGAACCTAGCTTATAAGCAGTACTTTTTTCTGTCATTGTGAATTTTCTATTTGTATAATCTGGTTGTGAGCATTGGCTTGGGCGAATTCATTGAAAAATTGCAGGCGTTGAGACGAGTCGGTACATATCGCAAAAAAATACAACACTTTTCAGTTGCTAAAGCAAATGTAGATGTTTCGATACAATTCGATACAAATGCGATGTTGTTTGTTATGGTCAATTTACCCATTATATAGTTAATTAGTTTCTACCCGCGACTTCATCCGTGTTGTAGTTAACTGTGCGATAAAACATACCCCATAGGGTATGTAGAAAGCTACATTATTGCCAAGTGCCATAGCTTGGCAATAGATCAGTTTTCTGCCAGTGAAAGAATTTTCGAAATCAGTACTTTCAGAGATTACCTCCAGAAACTTTATCTCTTTATATTATTAGCGTAGATTAGTGTAGATGAGCTGAAGGACGGCTGAACGTCGTTCCAAATCGAGTTTTTTTGTAAGCCTGTTTTGAAACATTTGCAACTTTTTAAAGAATATTCCAATAAAAACATTTTCAAAGGCACATACAATACATACACAGGCCTATAGAAACCTTTTACATCACAGCCCAAAAAATACTACAAAGAACTTTTACATCCGTCTCCAAATATTTCCCTATTCCTCAGGGACATCAGCCTAAGAAGAGAGGGTGGTTAATGAATAAAAAAATTCACATTTTTTTCTCTCCACAGCTCAGTGATTAGTTACCCTTATAATGAGTAGTGTGTGTTTGTGAGTGTGTGTGTGTGTGCGTGTGTGTGTGGATGTGTGAGCAGGGGGTTACTTAAGTTTGTGACAAGTTGATAAGGGACCGAGATTAGGGACTTTTTTGGGTATTGATCGTGGTACTCTTGGCGAATTTTTATGAGCTCTTTTTAATTATATTTTGTTTTGAGTTTTCGCCTTGAGTCGAGGAGATATGCATGTAGCAGGCAGTTTTAAAATGTCAGTTGTTGTCAATGATTTCAAAAGTAAGGATACGCCCGTCTGAACATTTTACATAGAAGTTCTTCGTTCGAAGTTCAAAGTTCGCGCGCACCACTGTCAACTGAGTCGCGTTGGCCCTAAAACCGTCATTTTAGGGCCAGCGCGTTGGTGCCATTTAGTCGCGCCGTTAGCCCGGTCCTTACGCTAGTAATATATATGTCAATGGTTGTTGTCAACAATATTGAGTAGATTGTGCTTGTAGAATAAATAAATAGCAATTAAACATGTGTCTCTATAGCTGACCTAGCTTTAGCGGTGAGAAGGGGTGACATTATCATTTCATTCATCATTATCGTCATAAATTTTTTCATTTTATGTTTTTTTCATTGTCATTTTTTATTTTGACTTAGGTACTTAACCTAAGTTTTACTCCTAGAATAACAGAAGATTTTTACTCGTTTAAATATTTAAGATACAATAATTGTGTGTGAAGACCTCACACAAGGTGGACCGACGACCTTGTGAAGGCCGCAGGCCTATGTCCAGCAGTAGACGTCTTTCTGCTGAAATGATGATGATGTATAGTGTGTTTAAATTAAATGACACGATCAAGACTTATATTTTTCATTCAACCTTATAAGAACTTCCTCATCTTATGTAACAGTCAACCGCATACTTCGAAAACTGGCAAAAAAGAAAAAAAAAACGTAATAAATAGGCCAATTTTCCTTCTCCGTATTAGTTACCGCAAACAGTGTGTTAAGGTGAGCCGAACAGAATCGGCTAAGAACCACACACATATAACGCGTTGTATTGCCTTAAGAAATGGGGGACTTGCTTACTTTCTTCCTCCCTATTCGAGTCACGCGTCTAACGTAACTTGGCATTTACGATTCCCCTCAAAACCTCTTTTGACATCTATAGTGTTGGGCAGGAAAGAGGTGGAGAAGGTCTTCTATTAATTGTTGCTTGAAGTAGGGATGTAAGAGTGACTCAAGTTAAATTAAGAATATGGAGTTTTTTTTTTTACTTTGTTTGTTGACGGAGACTTTTTTGACATTGTGGACTTTGTGCGCCCTCGAGTTTTTTTTTCTTCTTTTTTAATTCTTGAGGCGTCCGCGTGTAGGTACCTTTATTACACCTCCGTATGTAGGCCCCTTTTTCGTATTAAGGGATTTCAGGAGGTTTATTTTTTGGATTAGGACCTCTTTGATGTCGTAGGGTCTGGATGTATGTTTGTTTGTTTTGGTGAAGTATCATCCTTGAGAGAAGATTGTGTGTCCCGTTTTAAGCAAAGTTTGTACTTTTGCTCATACTTTTATGACAAATAAGATAAGAACAGTTTTTTTCGAAGACGAATTGATTTTCCCTTAACGTCTTGCCACTAGATATTTTCTTGTTGTTCCCAAAACTTATTTAATTAACTCCAGTACTAAATCCGGATGCGTGGTCACTACTCGCTCTGATAGTTATTCCATGAACTTACAGTTATCAGCCTCCGAACAAATTTATATTTCGTGTCATTAACCTGGTTACGGTTATCTATGAAAACATAGATTGCTGACCATAGCAAAAAGCAGGCAATTAATTAAAAAAATATCTACATCAACAGCTTGAAAACGTCAAGCGATTTTCAATCTTGTTCTATTGGATAAAGATTTATTTTTCTTTGTGATTGAGTGACAGTTGAAGCGTATCGGTTTCGATAAAAGAATAAAACTGTTGAAACGCAGTGACAACATACATAGCCTTAACTAGCATGTAATAGAACGTTTATTTAAATTGTAAGGGCATAGTTGGGAAACCTGAACGGTTGGTAATCGTTTGTTACAATGATCGACTGTGAAAATGAAGTGATTATAGCCTGTCAATGACATTTTGGGGACGAAATATATGTCGAAAATGATAATAATATAGCAGAACTGCGGTACTATTCCGCAAAAATCTCACCGTGAAAACTTAGGTGAAGTGAGCTGTCAATAGTGTCAATTCCTAGCAAAAACAAACTCACTTCACCTAAGTTTTCACGGTGAAATTTTTACAGAATCGACCGGCAGATGATCATTTCTGCAACTGAAATTAAATTAAAATGTTCAAGGAAATCATTATTTGTCAAATTATTCTAGGTTTAGGTACCTATATTCTAATTAAAATGCCTTTTGTGTCAACTGTACCAAACGTTGCCCCATCAGCTTAACCATAAAGTTTAGCATTAACTTCTTAAGTGCACGTATCCGTGTGCATAATGCATATAAAATAATTTCGAAAGACTTTCTAAAATCTTTCAACCATACTAAATGCAAAAAAGCTCGCACCTAACATTTACCTAAACGCCTTTAAACCTCGGAAGAAAGAGCAGCGCATTTAAAATTCGAATAAAAATTGCACATGGTTGGCTGCATTGTGCAGATGTAAAAATTTGTACAAATACCGGGCGAAGGAAACATGCTTTCTGCCAGTTATGTCAACGGCGGTACTATGGAATTTTGTCTATGCTTTTTTTCTTATTTGCTTAGTGATGTAGGGAGATATTTTCGTTGCGTGTTTTAAAGATTTACCGTAATAAAATGTAGTTAATAAAACGTAGTGATGTCATAATGTCAATTTGTAGCTACTAAATCTACTACTATGTAATGTGTAATGTACTAATTAAATCTAATTTTTACGTTTCTATTTCGACAAAGCAATAAGCTGAAAAACTAGTGTTCACGCCTTATCAAATTTGAAACTAGATCAGAATTAATCATGCCGTTAGTGAATAAATAAATGTTAAATCATTACTTCTGTAACAATTATATAAATATAACAAAAAAACTTTCATTAATCAGCCGAAACGAAATCTAAAATAGAAAAACGTGTCTATCGACTTTCCTTTAAAGGAACTAAATGACGCAAGTAATTAACTAGAAATTAACAAAACATAAATAAAAAAGGGGGTCTAGAATCATGTACCTACTGAGTCCATGGTATGTACAGACGCCAGCACATCAAGCTACTACAATCTGTCAAATTTCTTTAAAAGATTTTCAACTTTATTGCTAAATTATAAGGTTCAAAGTTTATTGGGAAAATTTTACAGTTTCAGGTAGCGTGATGTGCTACGTACGCAACGGATTTTGTATGCGATTTTCCCAATCATTTAGAGAATTTATTCCGGAAGGTTTTTGTGTATGATACATTAATACTAAACTTACATATAATAAAGAAATCTTGTTGTTTTGTCAAATCGTTAAAACCGTGCGAAGCAGGGACGCTAGGTTAAGCATTAAATGTAGAAAAAACCGTTGTCACTTAGTAGGGAATCCGTAATGCACTGAAACGAAAAGTTTCTAACAGTCCGATTTAGTCAAATTTCTCGGCTATCTAGATTAGTTTCAGGTATTCCGTTAGATCGTTTTAGGTTTTCACGAGGTCTAAACTGACACCAAAAACAAAAGAAGTATTTTTAGTGTAGTTGTCACTGAACACGGTATACTTTTTGCGACGAACACGACGAATAACGTTGTTGTTTTAAAAGGTTATTTTGGCGCGTGACCAAAATTGGAACTAACGCCGCCATCTTGTTTTTTTTCATTCATTCCACGTGACATTTCATAAAACCATTGCACAAATGTTTACCAATAGCCTGTCAACGTCACCCATAACGTCATTCGAGCGCCGAAAGATTTTTGTAGCAGTGTGTATGTAGGTTTGTATTGTGCCATTCACATTGCAGACGTTGGGTTTTGAAGATGCAATTACAGATCCAAAACTGAAACTACGAGAACTGGAGATAAAAGACAAAGCAGTAACCTACTCATTAAAAAAATCAGCGGTATATACTGCAAATAAAAAAGAAAAAAAGCATCCAATCCAAGAAAAAAATCATTACACTTTTTAGATTGGTAACTTCTTAGAAAGGGGGATTACATAATTCCCCTTACAAGTACCCACGGTACAAACCCGCTTAATTCCCGTATCAGGATCACCTCCATTAATTAATTACCACCGTCCCCTGAGATGTCAAAAAACCTGGTCTTGTGGCGGCCAGTAATTTTCCACGGAGATACAGCGTATGGGCAAAAAACGGTTGGATTATGTTCAGTGTGACTAATCGGGCGATACCCTGCCTGTTGTTTTAGGCCAGTCACATTGACTGTCATCGGCAGTTGTCTATGGCTGTTGCATCATAGTTCGGTTTTTTTTCTTGAATGATTTTACTTAATTACTGTGGAGGAAAATTAATGAAAAGAGAAAAATGTGAGTACAGGCCGTTCACAGTTATTTTACCTCTGAGAGCAGCAACCTAACAGCGGCCTTATTGTGACGAGCATAAAGATCACAATGATTTTGACAGACTTGTCAATGCCAGCAACCCGAAAGTAACCTTAAAAGAATGACGATAAAGATCACTGTGATTTGGATAGTGATGCAAAATCAAAGGTACCTAAAATAACTGTGAAAGGACTGTTGGAAAGAAGGGGTTGTGTTGATGAGAAACTTACATCGAATCGGGTGACATTGATGGACTTAACATTTTTGAAGTGAAACTTCAAAAATGTTAAGTAACTTCTAAAGTCTGTAAAGTTTAAGTTAAGTAACTTCTTTAGGCGCGTTGGGCATTTTTGGAGGGGGGGTTCAGGGGATCAGACCGGTATAACTCGGAAAAACCCATTGTACTCGCGCCACTGTTACCGTAAGCGACACCGCGCGTGTTTTGTTTATAAGACGATTAAAAAAATACCCGCTTCGGCTGTGTTCAGCTGTCCTCTGGATGTACTCGGTTTTAATGTGTAACCGATATGTCAGTGAGTGATGGCAAAGTATTCTGTTTGTGTTTTGTTTTCACCTCCACTGTGTGAGTGCCACTGTTTTTTATTTTTTTATTAGCCGTTATTGTCCCACTGCTGGGTAAAGGCCTCCCTACGCTCTTTCCACCTCTATCCAGAGCTGTCAAGGACCAATCTTTATGAAAGGAGTCCAGGTCATCTCGCCATCTGGGCCTGCCGCGATGTCGTTTGCCAGTAACCGGGACCCACTGGGTCGTAAGTTTGGCCCATTGATCGTCTGACATGACATTACTGATAGAGTTTTTTATTATTTTGTTTTCATCATCAAAATACTGGTATTCAGCTGCAGACTGTTGACTGGAGTCCGACCCCATCATTGTTGGGAAAAGGATACCTTATTCTATATTGGGGCATATGCTTTATCCACTGCTGGGACACAGGCCTCCTCTCTTGTGAGAGGGAGTGGGCCGTCATCCACCACGCGGGCCCAGTGAGGTTTGTTATATGTCACATGTCATCAAATATTTGGTATTAGGACATGCCGGTTTCCTCACGATGTTTTCCTTCACCGTTTTGAGATTTGAGGAGTAGTGATGAAAATAATTTACACAAAGTAAAGCACCTGTCGGGGTTCGAACCTGCTACCTACAACTTGTAAGTCGCGGTCGTTACCACTGCTCGTCGTTTAACCAACCAGACATTAAAACTCTCTCTTTAAGGAAAAATATGGCTGATTTTTAATAGGAATCCCGACAGTTAACAGACTTCAAACCGTTAGCAAATAAAGCAGCCGTCGGCTTCCACAATATCCCCAATCACATTAAAAGAAAACCAATAAATACATACAAATATAAGTTGTTTCGATATATAAATACATTTGATAGAAGCCACAATGGCAGGTGTGTGGACCGGAGCGTGATTCCTGCAATCATGGCGGAAGCTGCAGGAAATTTGCGGTCGGCGAGAGTACAGCCGTTTGGACGTTTGTACTTTCGATTCGCTTGTTTAGTGGACACTATGAATGTTGGGATTTAGTTTGTTATATGGTAAGGATGGGCAGAGGAATCCTGTATGCTTGGATGAACATGAACTGATTACATTGATTCGTTTGATAACCGCGCCGCATATCACCAATATATTCGTTAGTAACTAGTTTATTCCTCTCTCTCTTTTAAAACATAGAAATTAAATAGCTTCTACAAATAATGAAAGGTAAGGTATGTTGGGGTCAGTTCGTCGCTGGGATAAGACCGTATGAATCAAATTCTGTTCCATTTTATTACAAAAAAAAATTGTCCTGATAGTTTTCAGGGCAGAATAAAATGGAGTAGAATTCAATGTTATCCGCATTATAAAGTATTGCCAAATAAGCCGGGAATTTCCCACGGTCCACGGTCTTATCCTAGAACCGAACTTACCAAAACCCACTATATAAAATGTTAATAAATAGTACCTACATGCGTGATGCCGAAGTTACCCCAATCCACCACCATATAAAATGTTTAGAGTAAATAGGTATCTACATGCGTGATAAATCCCTATAATTAATCGTTTTAAGTCAAACGCTCCTGAAACGTCTTTCGAATATAAGTACGTTGTGCTTATGATGGTCAAAAAAATCTTTGTTTTTCAGATAATCCATATTAAAGTTAATAAGCAAGACGACTAGCCTGTGATCTCATTCTGATAGATACGTACTCTATACTAAGCAAATACTTACAACCAATGTAACAAACGCCAGGTTGCCCACCGCAAAAACCTGCCATACCACTAACAAACCATAAAAAAAAACATTGGAAACGAAACAGAAGCAGTTCTAAGTAAAATTTCAAAGAAACAATAATATCAGCCTGCTGCGGTCTTATGTCGACACAGAATAGAGAGTGAACAGAGTATGAACTTATAAGTTCAACATTGACAACCTCGCCCGCCCCACCCCCTGTTGTGTATATGCCTCTTCCTCTATGTGCTATGCTTGCTTCTCTGGTGTGTGGTAGTTTCATGCAAGTTTTTCTCACGGTCTTTTGTAGGTAGACCAAAAGCCAGATGGATTCTGGCTGTTGCTCTGTCAAAATTACAGAAGCTACGCAACGAATGAAAATTGTCAATTGGTAACATGACATAATATGCTCACTGACCGACGGCGATTGCCTAGAAAAGGCACGTCTTTTTCCCGCAATCTTTGTAATAGTGAGATCAGAAAGGCAATTCTCGTAAGTTTAAGAACGTTCACAGTCTGATCTCAGTCTGAATCTGTCAAAAATAGAGATTGCGACTAGATTTTGAACGTTTTAATTACGAGAATTTTATTTACCGACTTCAAAAAAATGGTTGGCCTTCAGATAAACATACGTTTGAGTACTTCATTTAGTATATGCTCCGTGTACACCGGAGTACGTGTGAAACTCTGCCACTTTGATACCAATCACTAAGTATATTGAAACCGCAAATATCGAAGACATGAGGATCGGATCGATTGAAGCCGATGGGGTTTTTTTGCCGTCAATTTTTATATAGAAATGTGGAAAAATTGTTGGCTTAATGCGTTTGACTTGATGTGGATAAAGTAATTTAGGTTCTTTTGGTGTTAATTCGTGCTTTGGTAAGCATGTAATGACACAAATGATCATGCATTCGTTTCTGCAGTCTACGCTGTTTTGTTTGCAATTTGTCTGCTCTCAAAACGGTGAAGGAAAACATCGTGAAGAACCAAAAATTCGAAGATACGTGACATCTACCAAACCGCACTGGGCCCACGTGGTGGATTACGGCCCCCTCTCTCTCACAGAGAGGAAGCCTGTGTGCCAGATGTTGGAACAGTATAGGCTGATTCATGATTAAATGCTACGCTGTTAATACCGTAGTTACCTCCTCATCATCATCTGCCTAGCCTTTTCCCAACTATGTTGGGATCGGCTTCCAGTCTAACCGGATGCAGTTGAATACCAGTATTTTACATGGAGCGACTGCCTACCTGACCTCCACAACCCAGTTACTGGGTAATACGATACCCCTTGGTTAGACTGGTTGTAGATTTTCGGTAGCATCGTAGTTACGTCCTATCCTGCCTTTTGTGTCCTAAAGAATGCAGCTACAGCGACCTATGCGCTGCCACTGACGATGCTGTGGAAGTGGCGAAGTTTTGGGCTAAGAAAATCTAATACACTGTCGTGCTAACGACACGAAGCAGAAGAAGACAATAGCGACTGAAGTATGACCGAATGTATGGCTAGACTAGAAGGACCTTTAAGTCTTTGGTCGTTCGTATATTTCACATAAGAATTTGGAAGAAATTAGACCTGGACTTGGACTCATAAGTCCAGGTCTCACTTAAGCAAGTTCCGTTGCTAATACTTAAAGCAATACGGTTTTAAAAAACAATACGTATCCAATAATGTTTTCTTAGTGTTAAAAATGACCACTATAAGAAAATATTAATCCCAACCAAAATACCAATTTATGTCCCCGGATCACTTGCGATTAAGTACAAAATAAAGTTGTAAAGAACAATCTAGTACAAAATAAACACGAAACTATTTCACACAGATGGCGTACCAAGATGGCGTTTTGTCAACTGTTTTTGAGAACGGAACGCGTCAAGTTATCGGGGCGATTAATCTTTAATTTCAGGACGTGTGAACACGGTCGCCACTGTTCGTTGTTACCTATTAACTTTGTCTGGAAATGCTGTAATACGTGTTCGTATTAGGATACATTTAAAATAGTGGTAAGGTTTTTAGCGGAAGCCATTTTGATTTTGATCCTTTTGGTCAAGTCCGCCATGACAGACCACGAAAGTTTAGTTGACCCGATGATCTTTTGATAAATTGCTAGAAGAAATGGTCTTGGATTAAGTGTTATTTTCTATACTTCTATGTTCTATGTTAGGGGATTTGGTTTCCGCACTTAGTCCTACAGTGGACCATTGTGCGTGAACCATGGCGGCCGTCGGTGGTTATTCCAACCAGCCCACCTCCCTCCAGAAGCTGATCAAATGTCCTGGTCTGTTCAGAACATCTGTGTACGATCTGGGTGTCCCGAGGGTTTCTGACCTTATCTGGGTGACGCCTGTGCACTCAAAGAGCACATGCGCAATGGTTTCATCAGCCTCCATGCAAGCCCTGCACAGGGGACTGTCTGTTATGCCTAATGTGTAAAAATGTTTATTTAGTGAGCAGTGTCCCGTGATGGTCCCCGTCACCAGGCGCAGGCCTTTCCTGTCCAGTCGTAGTAAGCGCCTGGTTACCCTGCCATCCAATAACGGCTTGGCTTCTTTGGACTGCCTGCATCCTGGTGACGACGTCCACCAGCTTTCTGCTTGTGTGTGGGTGTGCTCCTGTAGCCACCTGCGTAGTTGGTTGAAAGGTATGGGCACGATAGGTTCCGGTCCACAGACTGACATACTGGAAGCCCTTCTGGCCAGCTCATCAGCTGCGTCGTTGCCTAGCGACCCACTGTGTCCTTTTATCCATTGTAGTGTCACTGTATTGCGGTTCGATACAGTTACCCGCTCGAGCGCATTGTGACATTCTAGTATTAGGTTCGATGTAATACATTTTTTGTCTAAGGATTGGAGAACTGAGGCGCTATCGGAGAGTATGCGGACATGGGTGTCCGTGACTCTCCTGGCCGCTATGGCGTAAGCCGCTTGCATTATGCCCACACACTCTGCTTGGTAGACCGTGTTGAGCATTCCCAGCGGTTTGGATATTTTTATGTTGAGGTCGTGTGAGAAGACTCCGACTCCAGTTCCGCAGTCGGTCTTTGAGCCATCGGTGTAAATTCTCAGTTCTTTCGGGCCTGAGTGGTCGCATCGTGGGGTTCACTGATAGTTGGTGTTTACCACACCAGTTTTCCACTATTTTCAGGGCCTGGCGCATTAGATTGCACAGGGTGTTTTCGTGGGTGCCATTTATTATTATGGTTATGTCGTCGGCGTATCCTACAGTGTAGTAACCTTTGTCGTTGAGTTCTTTTATTAGACTGTCTACGACCAGGTTCCATAGAAGCGGCGACAGGACGCCCCCTTGCGGGCAGCCCTTCGCCACTATGGCCCTCGTGGTGTCGTTTACGGTCACTTGTACTGCCCTTGGTTTGAGCATGTTGGTGATCTAGCCGCTCAGAGACGGGTCTATATTGTGTCTGTCTAAGGCCGTACTGATGCTGTTGAAAGTGGTTTTGTCAAAGGCGCCCTCGATGTCTATGAAGGCTGCCAGTGCTGAGCATTTGTGATCCACTGCGCATTCAATTTTGGATACCACGTTTTTCTATACTTTTAGGTATTAGTAAGTTTGAAGTCTGCAGAAAGTACAATTATGTCTTGTGGAAGATTTGTTAACAGAGGTGCCCGACTGATTATACGATAAAGTAGTCTTGCGCCCTACTAGGACCACGTCCATAGGGAAACACTAAGGTCACATGTCACTGTGACTGCTACTTGCCTACTTATTTGTAAGCAGTAACAATACCAGCATACATCCATAACCTTTTTCAGCTTATAAGGCCTATTTCCAGCAGACGACATCTAAAACTCCCCATACTGTATCCCAATCCGTACACCCCAAAAATCAGTGTGCGTGTCGGCGCAAAGACTTAACTATAAGATGGTATCGTATGGTTTCGTTATTAATTACAGCCGAATAACGCTAGTGGAAGGGTTTTCGTATTAACTAGTATAATTTATCGTCCACACGCATACGATACGAGTTGATACGTATTTTGGTAATGCGCGGCCGAGGTTTACGAGTTCCAACACGCGAGGGTTGCCGAACATCCACGAGGTTTCTTTAAGATGGCGGGTGAGATAGTTCGGAACTGAATTGTTTTGGGCTGTGTTCGGAGGTCGTTTTCTGTTAATTTGTGGTGGAAAATCTAAGGAGTAAAGTCTAAGCTAATCGCGTGTGTTTTGTGACTTTTTTTGTGACAAAAAATTCATTATCTGTTCCTGAAATTTTCGTATAAACTGTGGATGTAAAACAGCTACAGCACCGTAATTGCGTAACCCACTATCAATCAGAATTCGATTTATTTTGAAGCATCATTAGCTAATCCATTGCTTCATACGCGTATGTTCGAAAAAAAAATCTGCTCAACAACGTAAATAACGCAATGAATGTTGTTGAACTGTCAAATTGAAAGCCATACCTACTATTAGTGTGTTACGAAATTACCCCGTAGGTATTAAGTATCTTTAGTGAGAACTAAAAAACTAATAGAATCGTAGGATATTTGGAAGGAGACAAACCAAAAACCATTTTGAAAATGTAGAGAAATAATATAATTAATATAATGCTATCGAATTAAATAGAAATACTCTTGTTACGTGGTTATTCGAATTCAATTAGAAACTGTAACCGGCTGGTTAATGAATGATTCGGTGAAATTCACTAATTGCCCTAGAGGTTGAGACTTGATTTAAGATCTTAATTTTCAGCTTATTTCATTTAGTTAGGAGAATTTTAGTAATTTTGTGTACCTACCGAAGTAGTGTAAGTTCTATAGTAAAAGCGTTTTTTGCTATAATATACAGGATGATCGAAAAGTCGTGGATCAAACGAAATAGGGAGATAAAGGAGGTAATTTCTAACAAAAAATCTTTCTATAGCATGGCCATAATTCTATTGCCCTAAAAGTTATGAATATTTTTGAATACCGAGTTCTTTTACAATAAAATTAGACTAATTAAAAATAATGTGATATAACACAGACGGTGTTGTATTATTACTAGATATTGTATCAGCACTAAAAAAGTTCTATTGCGGCTCTCTGTACCAAATTTCAAGAGCAATTAATTTTTTTCCAAAAATTTTGTAGCGTTACCATAAATTATTTCTCACTTTAAAAGCGTTGGAAATTACCTCCTTTATCTCCCTAAATCGTTTGATCCCAACTTTTTGACCACCCTGTATAAACGTGTATTTGATGATAGCTATGCGACTATGTTATTCGTCAAACTGCACCCTAATTACGTAACAAACTTTCAATCACAATCTGAATCATTTTGAAGGATATGTCTAATCCATTGCTTCATATGATCGAAAAATTGGTCTGTTCGACAACGTACATAACGCAATGAATGTTGTTGAACTGTCAAAACGAAAGCTATTTTGCTACTGTTAGTGTGTTACGCAATAGGCTATTTGACTGGTTTCTGATAAACATCTCAGATTATTTAATGGTGTCTAACGAGCCCACAAAAACCTATTACTTCAAATTGCATAATGTATTTCTTTTAGAAAATAGTAAATAAAAATGTACTGTTTAAATAAGCCGCCAAAACGCTATCTTTAACAATATGGCGTCGTGACGTCACAATACACGTAAACAAACGTTGAAACGGTCGAGATACTAGACAAAAGTCATCTGTTCTGTCAACGATAGACAGAAATTGACTATATCATGACGTCATCATAAGTTCAGCCAATCCAGACCGTTTTCGATTACGTGGCGCCAGATTTAAAAAGATGAAGTTTTTCCGGGATTTTTTTAATAAATAATACATTGTTTTGTAGTAAAATTAATGCAAATCGATTTTAAAAGCGATAATCTATACGAGTGTCAATAATTATGACCTTATTTTTTACATTGTCAAATAGCCTATTATCCAGGGTAGGACGTTCTCTGGCTAGGTGCGACAGTCTTCGCAGTGTTGTTGATAGCAGATGAGAGTAGATAGTTGACAACTGGCAGAAGCCTATGTGTGATGATGATATATGATTATCGAGACGTTGATTCCCTGTCAGCCTGTGTACTTTTAAGAAGTCTTCTTGACTGAACATTGATAGGTGTAGGGAAACTTTTTCACTGTAACTCTTTAGTCTATCTATGCATTATTCCTGGCCAGTCCATACGACTGGCCAGGAATAATGCTTCCAAATACAAATCCAGTGTCATTATTCCTTACATTATTATTGCCAGCCAGTCAGCTGTTTTAGTAAGTAAGTAACTGCATTTCAAACACATTTTTTCCTTTCTAAAAAGAAGAAAAAGAAAGCTTGGTTTATCTTTTTTTAGCGAATGATAGTAAACTGTCACGCACAGTCCCGTAAAATAATAGAATATATCTGTTTGTCACACAAGTAGCAAAAGTAAAGGTTGGTTTTGTCAACATTTCTGTACGTGACCAAAGTATGCTGTTTTCAATCGATGCTAACTTACTGGGAAAATTGTCGAAGTAATATTTTCAAACTATTATTACGCGTTACAATGTGGCTAGAGTATTTTGAATTTTAATGATACGGTATTAGGGAGTATATTTCATTGTATTAGGTACTATTATTTTGATCAAAATAATAATAAAAGTTTTCGGTGGTAGCAGGTTAGAAGCATAGAAGTATCATGAAGAATATTTTCTAATCAACCATACTTACTTAAAAAATAAATCTAAAATATAAAATTTGTCTTTAAGTGTTGGTTTCATTTAGAAGCAGGTCTGCAAAGTTGATTGCGTTGTTTATTTCATCACCATTGCTCTTAAAAACGGCGTGAGGAAACCTTTGAAAATGTTGTCTTAAAACCAAATATTTCGAAGACAAATGTCACATAGTACCTACCAACCCGCACTGGGCCCGCGCGTGGTGGATTACAATTTTATGGATGTATTTGGTAATATGAAATAAACGAATATAATAATAATAATATTTACGGCCCACTCCCTCTCACTGAAAGACCACAGGTCCCAACAGTGGGAACATTATAGGCTGATTATGCATCTAAATAAATATAAAATATTATTTTGTCTTAAGAGCTGGAAGCCTAAAAATTCCACTTTGGCAGAATTATAAAAGGATAACATTATGAATCATAATGGACAGTTAACTGTTAAGTTAATCGTATCAAATCATATTGGTGAAGGATTTTTCAGTTATTTTTTTTGTCTGTGCTAAAATACCAATCAATCCAAATCTCATCCCAATTTCTTTGATTATACCTACGTAGTGTAGCGAAAAATAGAAAAACACGGACTGTCTTCGCCATATTATGATTCATATCATAATGTTATCCTTTTATGATTCTGCCAAAGTGGACTTTTTAGGCCCCCTGGTTTCATGTAGAAGCAGATCTGCAAAGTTGATTACTTTGGCTTTGTAGACTGCTTTAGCAGTACTGGCGATATCGGATCACTCGCGGATGACTTTTTCCACGTTTCTCCGTAGGTATGTCTATCTGTCAAGGTAGAAAGAAGAGGGAATTTCGCGAATTTACAAAGTCAAAGTATTTATTAGTGCGATTTTTGGTGATATAACAGGTCTTACAGATATTTTATAGAAACTCAAAAATCTACCCTTTATACATACACTATAAATTTAACAATATTAGAAATTAATTAAAACATTATACAAAATTACAAGTCTGATAGGAATATTAGGTACTTACATCATAAATCATAAATATAGGATCATGCACAAGAAATTTTGTCAGCAAGCAATTCGTCAATGGTATAGTAGCATTTGTCTATTATAATTTTTGTTTTTTTTTTTTTTTCTTTTTAAAAACGTTGCCCCACACTAGGAATTTCTCCTGTATCGTGGGTGCGTTTACAAACATTTAAACTCACATACACAAACAGCCAGACCCGGAACAACTACTTGTAGGTCATACAAATATTTGTTCCGTGCGGGAATCGAACCCGCGACACGCAGCGCAGCAGTCAATCGGTTAACCACTGCGCCAACCGTGTCGTCTAATAATTAATTTAGGCTGCGTTTAAATTGAGTGAAGTTTAAATCTTATATGTCATTTGGTAGCTTATTAAAAATTTTCGGAGCCATGCAAAGTATGCTCTTGTACATGAGGGCGGTTTTTGATCTTCTTAGGCATAATTCATGTCGGTATGTTGGTCTTATAGATCGAAAACTTTGCTCTGAAGCTTTTTTAAACACAAATCGAAACCTTCTCGTTTCTAACTCATACAACAACAATACAAAACAACTTATTATGTCACCTACCACGTGCAATCGTAACTATTACATGCCAAATATTACTTACCTCGGTATATGTAAATCAGCTGTTCTGTACCACTCGTATCAAACACGTGTCTCCCTTCAAACTGGCTGCCAGTGATAAAATATAGTTATTTTAGTGAAAGTAGCACCAATAAATCATGTTTTATGCCAGAATTTACTTGAACAGAGCTTTGTTAGATACATTTGGTGATTTGACTTAACTGTTAAGTAGTTGACATGTTTAAAAGTCCGGGTTTCTATGTTATTGTCATTGTATGTACAGTCAAAAAAAGATTTTTTAAGAAGAAAGTTTAGTAAGAAACCGGTGGATGTTCTCGAATAAAACTTAATTTTATTAATAAAAAACAAACTGCTCATTTATCAAATTAAGTTTCAGTCGACAACATCCATCGGTTTCTTCAGCTATATCCGACAATCCTGCATACTTATCTCTTTTGTTGACTGTACATATTTGACATGATTTGTGGTATCGATGTATTCGACTATGTAGTCGGGGCAAAGGACTCCCTTTCCTCTTACCACTTTTCCCGGTCTACTCCGATTGTGGACCAATCTTTTAATAAGGAGACTAGCTCATCTCGCCATAATTCTCTTAAATAATAAAAAAAAAAGAAAAAAAAAGTATTTTTTTTTTCTCTTTCTGGGCCTGCCGCGTAGTCGCGTCCTGCGATTTGGACTGAGTGGTGACTGCACTGAGTGGTGGTTTTTGCGTATTGCTGCTATGCGACAGATGTGGCCAGCCCAGTTCCACTTTAGTCCAGCAGCTGTGCGGCCAGCCGGGCCAGCGTCCGCTATTTATGTTTTGGAACGAAGTATAGAGTTCCTAATGCGGTCTGTGAGTTTGACTTCTAGTATACTTAGTTCCATATCTCTTTGGCAGACTCCCAGTGCGGACTTTTGACGCTTTGTTAGATACCAAGTTTGCGCTTCGTAACACAACATTATTAGTTATTTTTCTCTCACGTATGGATCCAACCTCCTTTGAGAGGTTGGTAGTGCCCAGAGTGCTATGGACCTTTGATTAAAACATAACGTAACGAGAATTGCGTTTTAAATGACATGAAAGTACAAAAGTAAGTAAGAATTCGTGAATAAACGTCATCAGAATAAAATAAAATTTTTGCACGCAATGCAAACTAATTTGCAAAAATTAAAAAAAAATAATAGACATAGAAAGTACCAAATTCTTTGACAACGTTCCAAATTCATGCGATCTAAGCCGCAACATTGCTGCACTAAAATCATAATGTCAAAGTGTTTATGTTTCAAATTATTAAAAAACCTTCAGACAGACACACTAATTTGTCATTGTCTTATAAAGTCTACGAGCGAGCCCAGACGTATTTATTTAAAAAGTTAAAGGTGAACTCTACATGTTTAAAAAAATTTGGGCTTTACGTAAGAGTACATTTTGACGAGTTATACCTACGAACATTGTAGGGAACAGCTGTTTTTTTTTTTGCGCGATTTCAGGTTTGGTCCCTTAGTAAAAGTTGTTCATAATGATGACAATGACCTCTTAAGAGGTTGTTAATGTTTTACCAATAACCCTGTATACAGGAAAAAAAAACCAGTGCAGAAACTGTTACTTAACCATGAATTCAGCATAGTCTAGACCACAATAGAAATTTTTCGTAATAAAAAAATTGGTTCATTTATTTTGACCTCGTAGATTTTGCAATTTTCTGTGAAACAGGTTTTTTTTTTTGATAAGCGACGAAAAGTTTCTGCGCTAGACTGTCTAGAACCATATGCTGAAGTCATGATTACAGTTTGCGCACTGGTTATTTTTTTTTCCTGCTTCAAATTTATACTTCCACTTCCGGTTTCACCCGCGTAAATGTCGATCCCGTGGGAATATCGGGATAAAAAGTAAAGTAAGTGGTATCAGTAAAAAGTAAGTAAAAAGCCTATATGCAAAATTTTATCAAAATTGGTCCAGTCGTTTGAGCTTGAAGAAGTAACAAACATAATATAAACAGGATATTTTACACACACACACACTCACAAACTTTCGTCTTTATAACATTAGTGTGGTAAACCCATACTGTGTCTGTCTGTCGATCTGTCTCTTAATTTTTCATGGCTTGACGCGTGAAAGAATTTCGTTTAATTTTGGTACACAGGAAGACGATGACCTACGACATAGTACAGTCAACAAAATAGATAAGTATTCAGGATCGTCGGATATAGTTGAAGTTTACTAAGAAACCGATGGATGTTCTCAAATAAAATTTAATTTAATGAATATAAAACAAAAACGCTACAAAGGTGGGTACGGGATCCTTTAAAAATTACCTATTGTGCATTGTTCCAAAATTTTCAGTCGACAACATCCATCGGTTTCTTACTAAACTTCAACTATATTCAACGATCCTGCATACTTATATCTTTTGTTGTCTGTACGTTCCCGTGACCATACATACGCATACCAGCGAGTAATTTTTAGATGCTATCTATACACGGTTCTCGTTAATCGCCGGTAGCGGGACAGATGAGCCATTCTTGGGACAAACACCATCCCCAAAAATGATGAATCTACAGGGTGTTCCAGGTAACCTGTACCAGCGAAGGTTTGTGGTAAGAGATATAAGATTTCTGACCACAGACCTTCGTTGGTACAGGTTTCCTGGGACACCCTGTATAATGCTGAACATTGAAAATTGTCCATTGAAGACAGCAAAATACTTCTTATCTTCTCTTAAAACGTCTTCTTCAGTAATAACAAGACAGCATTAACCAGTTACTGGGAGCGGCGTCATAATTCTGTCAGCAACTGTGTGTACGGTGCCTGGAATAGAAAACTGTGGTGGCCCGATCGCGAAATTCACTTAAAGGCATCGAACGCCTTCTGAATAATTTAACCAATAACAATCCGTCGGCTAATTTTAGCTGCGAAAGGAAAAAAGTGTGATGCTTGTTTACTGTTAGTGTTGCTGGGTTCCGTGACTAGAAGCATTCATTTATTTGTTTATTAACTAGCTGCGTCCCGCGGTTTCACCCGCATAACTTTCGATCCCGTGGGAATATCGGGATAAAAGTATCCTTTATGATCCAATCGAACAGTCAAGCGAATTTAGAACGAGCTTTCAAATAATTTGTATTACTTAGGTTTTGGTTTCGAAAACAAGTGATAGTACCAGTTTATAGGTGCGTTTATATAAACACGTTCGCTTGGAACAAAGTAGTAATTATAACGTTGTATCATTTTAGCGCCCTCACATAATATTCCTCACTATGCATATTACAGTACCATCATCATAATCAAATTGGTACCTAATTGAAATTGTATTTGGAGTTCTGCTATCCACACCGAGTCAGACATTTTGTTAAGAGGAAATGCGAGTGGTCTTTTCTCCATAGAATTTTTCTGTTTTTTTTTTCTGGTTAATAAAGCAATTATTTTTTACAGAATAATAAATATTAACTACTCGTATGTCCCTATGTTTTCGTTTTTGATGATACCTTATTTTTATAAGCACAAAAAATGCTCAAAATTTAAGCCGCTGTCAACAGAGGCCTAGGTGTACAAGTTTTACAACTATTAATGAAATAAGAAAAACATAGGGTAACAGTATTTATCCTTCTTATTCATTTTATAAAATATCTTTAAAATTGATCCAATATTGGAGGAGGAAATAGGCGAGAGCCAAACCTCGAATTATGATTTTTTACTTAGGCTTTTTCAAAAGTCTCTCCGTCCGCATTTCCTCTTAAGGCATGATAATGAATTGTTTGCTGATGTTCTTGGTTTTTGAAAACAAGGAGACCTTTTTAACTGTTATCGCCATTAAATAAATTCTTCTGTCGTGATCTCGTCCCACGGAACCCTACAACTGTCCAGCTTCAAGGCGGCGCTAGCGTTCAGTAAAGCAATTTGCGTGGCGAAGTGACGGGGACTGCGTGCGGTAACCGCCAGAGATGTACCTACAGTACCTACCTAGTAACTGTAGGTACTAGGTACTTCTAGATCAACTGACAAAGTGGTTATTGTGGAAAATATAAAGTGCTGTTATTGCGTAGGGTGGTAATAGATTGTGATCGCTGTTGCATTAGTAAATTTAGCTTGATTGATGAAAGGGGTAATTTTTCTGAGTTGACAAGCCGTGTTGTCTCTGTGTGTCAAATTTCATCCAAAACCGTTCAGCCGTTTTTGCGCCAATCCGGAACACACAGTCAGACAAACAAACAAACGGGCAAAAATCGACTGCCCCGTTGGTCTCGTGGTTGCAAGTGCGACTGCTGATCGTGGGGTCTTGGGTTCGATTCCCGGGTCGGACAAAGTGTTATTGGGTTTTCCATTAGGAATTTCTTAGTCCGGTCAGTCCGGAGTTTGGAAGTTGGCGGTTTAATACCCCCGTGCCTCGGAAAGCACGTAAGCCGTTGGTCCTGCGCCTGATCTCTCCCTCCCCGGTTATGTCGGATTGCCGTCCTATGAGAGTAAAGGAACAGAGAGTGCATCTGTCTTTACGCACACACTTGTGCACTATAATATCTCCTGCGTACCTGGCTAATCTGGAATACCAAAGAAACGATGGATGGAATGTGTGAATGATGATATGGTTAGAATTGGAGTGACTACCGAGATGACGACTAATAGAGAAGTATAGAAGAAAAAGACATGTTGCGCCGACCCTAAATAAATTGGGATACCTAAGGGCAGGAGAACTATGATGATGACCTGGCTAATCTCCGTTGAGATTGACCACTGTGGCCGAAATCGGTCGGGAGGCTATTATTATTTGTATAGATAAGATACTATCGTCATTCATACAACTTGCCTTGTCTCAACTACATATTTGGGGGACGGTTTATGTCGATTTTTTTTTTTCGCGGTGGAGATTGTATCCTCCTTACTGTAATGTTTGGAACAGTGGTGGCCAAGTGGTAATGGCCGCGACTTACGAGTTGTAGGTCGTAGGTTCGAACCCAGACAGGCGCTTTAGTTTGTGTAAATTATTTAATCACTACTGCTCTCAAAACGGTGAAGGCAAACATCGTGAGGAAACCGGCATGTCCTAGAACCAAAAATTCGAAGACATGTGACATCTGCCAACCCGCACCGGGCCCGCGTGGTGGATTACGGCCCACTCCCTCTCACCGAGAGGAGGCCTGTGTCCCAGCAGTGGGAACATTATAGGCTGATTATGTACAATACGACCGACGTAACTTGACGAGCCTGGGTATAGCCTCTGCAAACTTTCGCGCATGTTGTCTCACTCACACTCGCCTCATGTCACCATTTGGTTCCTAAAAAATGTTACTGCGCAGCCTTCTGCGCGAAGTTCAGACATGCCAAGATAAATCGGCCGTACTGTACTGTAATCCTTACAAAATAGTCGTGTTATTACGCAAAAAAAACCCTTTTAACTATAATAACCGCGTCCGTTATCTACATATCAGTACAGGCACTAATTAGGAAGTGTCGTGGCATGATGTAGGGGACAGCTTAATGCCGGCTTGTGCCTTTAATTTACGGCGTCCGCTGCAAATCGAAAGTGTCATTCGCGAGAAACTAGTCAATGTTAAATACTAAGTGCTTTTTGGAGGGCTAGTGTTGGAGCTCTGTTGTGTGGCCTTGTTTCAATTATTACAATATAACTTTATTTCTTATTTAATCTATAGTTTGTAATATCAAAATTACAGCTTTTTACTAAATGTATAAGAAAGTTACGCTACTTATAACAAAAAATCTTGATTTTTTATTTTTGTCTGTCTGTTTGTTGCGGCTAATCTCCGATTAACCAAAAAAAAGGTGTTAGTTATTTCTTAGTAAACAAGACAACTTACACAATAATTTACTTAAAGCCTATGCGGCTAGCATTTACCCCGCCACATGCAAACTACGCATCAAAGTGACGTCACGAAAAATCCTGCATCGCGCAAGCAGAGTTTACCGCGTAACTAGCATCTATTTCCTATTTCTGTGCAGGTACACCTGTCCAGTACACAGTAAAATGACTATCAAGTTTGCACGCTAACGTTCTGAGGACAGTGTTAGTGCTTCCATGGACCCTGTTCATCATCGATGCAGTTCTTTTTCTAATGACGAAGAAATAATTAATGTAACGGATGCATCCACAAACATTATTGGGTAATGAAGGGCTGGAGTAGAGTGCAGTTCTAAATAGGTACGATGAAGCATCAACAGTTAATTCGTTGCATTGACAGTAGATTGTTGCTGCCGTCGGATAAAAAAGTAGCTGTTAACGTTGCCTTTTTCCATAGGACTATTGAGCTAATTCCTAATCTAGTAGAAAAAGGAGCGATTTAAAAAAAAATCTTTTCCTAAAAAAATCAATAATGTCTTCATCAAAACAAGGTAACAAATATATATTTTATTTATTACCTTGTTTTTCCGACTTTTATGACCTTTCCACAGAAAGAATAATTACTTTTTGCGTAATCAACTAATATTTTAATACAATGTTATAATTTTACGTCTGTTGAGGATGGCAGGCTAATATTATACCTTCAAATTAATTTCTAAAATCAAAGTATTTTCCTTTTCACCAAATTAAACATGAATATTAGTTGAAATATAAGCAGTGTTTTATACCGTAACTTTGGCTTAACTTTACCTTCCTATCCTATGCTTCTATTAATTGATCACGTAACTAAAGATTATGTAGGTAATTGGTGAAATGTGCAGTATACTATAGACCGTAACACAAACCTCTGCCTGACCTTTCTGCAAAACAAGGCGTGATGTCATGTTATCAATCATGTATGCCATATACAACCTGTATTTCCTCCATAAATTGACTTAATCTGTAACACACGGCTAATCGTCCAGTTTACAAACTGTACTTAATAATCACCTCGCGGATTACACGCAAATGATTTCATACGCCATAAGTGACGCGGGCCCAGTAATCCAGCAGACTGATCTGATAATAGTGCCACTATTTACCATGCGTTAGAGCTGCAGCCGATTACAGTCAAAGGGATGTAGCCTTTGGAAGAATTTAGAATTGAATCGGTAGAAAAAAACAAAAGAAAATCTAGAAATCTGTAAAGGTTTTGTTGGATAACAGTGTTTTGTTATTGATGGTTATAAAGGTCCATAGAGTAGACTTTTCTTTACATTATTGAAGATTAGGGACTGATGAGGTTATGCCATTAAGAAGGAGGAGAGGCTTTGTAAATGTAGATTGATTTTTTGTTATAGTTTTCCTTTTTAATCCATCCAAAGTTTCTTTAATATATCGCTCTTAGCAATGAGACCGCCCATTGTGTTAACCTTTGTAAAATCTGTACATTTTTATGTGTAATTTATATGGTGTACATAATAAAGAATAATTTCTATTGTATTCTATTGAAGATGACATGAAAATCTTAAATAAATAACTGAAATTGTAAACTATAAAAAGTAATAATAGTTGCTTGCTGGCTTACAAACAATGGTTTCTCTCAATGATCTATGGTTTGCTTTTTCGGGACATTGTAATTTAGTCTGGACTTTTCATAAGTCTTTATAGTTGAGTAAGTATATTTGTTATAAAAGAAACGATATTACTGATTTTGATGGGATGGTAAACTTATCACTATGTCTTTTCAATAGTCAAATGTCTTCCATCACAGATATTAAAAAGGCAAAATTAAAAATCTTCAAGTAAAAAAAAAAAACTCGTAGTCAACCTCCATAGATCGCTAAGTCTACAAGAGTCTCCGTCGCGACATGTCAGTTGAATGGACGCCCGTATTCCAACTATTTACATATTTAATGACGTAAAACGTCGGACGGAGCGCGCCTTAATGAGATACACTATCAAGTTCTAAAGCACTGCTAGGTAAAGCTTTAGTTTGGGATAATGATGCCACGTAGGGGTATGATGTTCAGGCTATTCTGGAATTCATTGTGTAATTAATGATAAATGGTATTTTTCAAATGAAAACTTCTTTAGACACGATGAGAAATTTTTGGCAGGGGAAAATTTTATAGGTCCGCGTCACCGACATGGTAATGTTAACAGTGCATCGCTCGGTAACGTATGACATGTTGCGCTTGAGCAACTGTGAAAAAACAATGTTATTTCTTAGTTTTAAGTTTTCACTTCTGTCTGCAGTCCTCATGTCTGGCTATGTTTTCTAAAAATTGTAGTAAGTATTAATGAGAATTAAGTAATGGACTTCATACTTCACTTATTGCGTGAAAGTTACCAGAACCCTCCAGAACCTTACCTAAAAACATATAAAACATATAAATATTACGTGAGTTGATATACTCGAAATCTGGAGCAAAACTCTACGTCCATTTGATCATTGAATATAGTGTCATTACCTTGAGGGTCTGTTGTTATTGTTATTAATTTAAACACTAGCCTTGTTATTGGACACAATATAAATTCCTAATTCTAAAAACTTACTGTTGTCCTTGTATGGACAAGAATTTTCAGCCAACAAAAGTAATCCTTTAGCAATAGACTTTCTTTTATTATTATTATTCAAGCCTATGTTGTCCCAATGCAGGGCAAAAGTCTTCCTTTCTCCTCTCCTCTCCTCTCTGTCTTTAGCTAGTGTGGACCAATCCTGTGTGTAGGCGTCAAGCTCGTCCCGCCATCTTCTACTGGGTCTGCCTCGATGCCGCTGAACGTTTTCTGGAATCCACTCTTGTTCGACATGCGACAAACGTGTCCGGTCCAGTCCCACTTTATTACCGTTTACATTAATAGAAATTCTCTAGACAAGTCCTTTTCCCAAGAAGAGATAACATACTGCGTTAATTACTCGCATATCCACCAACAAAACCACTATGAGACATTCATATAGACATAAATCCAAAGCCCAAGAATCCAATCCTCATTTTGCTAAATAAAATTTATTATGCCGGCCATTCACTATTGAAAATACGCCGTATTCATATCCATAATTTCAAAAGCCAAGTCGAGTCACACATGGAGCATAATGAGGCCAGCACGGGATCGCGCGATTGTCATTGGTGCACTATTGTTTACTTTATATGGCGGCGCTACTGTGCGCATTTGGACGGGTCTAAATAAGTATAGATCTATGCCTGCGGCTTTGCTTTTACCATTGACCAATATCACTTGACCTGTGCCTTCATCTGATACGAAAACTTCGTGTGGAGTAGTTCGGGGTCTTAATAATTTGGTTGTCTTTTGAACTGTTACGTATGTTGAACATTGTCAAAGTTAGAGCTTTCTTCTTGGTTGTTGACTTAATTAGTAAGTTGGATATGTGAATGGCAGTGCAATGCGGCCATGTTCTACGCTAGAACATCGTTATATTGGAAATATGGGTGGCGTCGGCATTAAGTCTCGTGAGATCTGTAAAAGACATTTGTTTGCTTTTGTTTCTTTGGGTGCGGGTTATTTATGCTCCTGAGTTGTTACGAGATTTTGAATATTCATTCGTATATTGGGGATCTATAATAATTTGTGTTCGGTATTGAAGTTGGATTGCGATGCGCTAACTTTCTTTTTATTTTATTCTGTAGGTAGGGCCATTGCGTAGTTGTGATCCAAGGTTTACCCATCTTTTCTTGATTGTTTGCCTTTATTATTTACATCAAACCTTTTCCACGGTTGTCATACAAACATCGGAGTAAAACATGCAACCATCATTTCCCTGGAATAAATGCCACATGACCTCCACAACCCAGTTACTGGGTAATACGATATCCCTTGGTGAGACTAGTTGTTAGACTTTCGGGCTTCTGACGACCCGTAACGTCTGTCAAAGATCCATGAGTGCCATCCGAGACCAACGGCTTAACGTGAATTCCGAGGCAAAAAATTATATGTACCTATAGATCAGCTATAAAACAGAGTTATTGCAAAGTTTATCACCTGCAGGCCTGATGAAACCCCAAGTTCCCATGTGTGTAGACGCTTATAGAGGCATATTTTATATATATTGCAATTCCACGCCGTTATAATAGGAATACCTTATATGCATAGAATTTATCTAGTAGCGCTAAATGGTTTCGAATGGATCTATTTTATGATATTGTTAGTTACAGACGACTGTTATAACATGAATAGGAGTGTAAAATGAATGCAAGTACGGAATAGAGTAGATTATCACTTCCTACGGATTTCTAATGTTAGACGCTGGCAGATATTCCGCTTTATCCTACCTCATATCTTATATATGTATATAAAATACAAAGTCCTGACTGACTGATATCAATACACAGCCTAAACCGCTGGTCCTAGAGACGTGAAATTTTGAGGGTGTGTTCTTTGTTAAGATTAGGCATCCACTAAGACAGGGTTTTTCGAAATTCTACCCCTAAGAGGGTGAATAGGGGAGGGTGAAATTTCACGCGGACGAAGTCGCGGGCAGAAGCTAGTGAAGTATAATCAGCCTATAGCGTTCCCACTGCTGGGACACAGGCCTCCTCTCTGTGAGAGGGAGTGGCCCGTAGCTTACAACGCGGGCCCAGTGCAGGTTGGTAGATGTCATATGTCATCGATTTTTTGGTTCTAGGACATGCCGGTTTCCTCACGATGTTATCCTTCGCCGCGCCGTTTTGAGAGCAGTGGTGATGAAATAATTTACACAAAATAAAGCAACTGGCTGGATTCGAACCCACGGCCTACAACTCGTGATTCGGGGTCATGACCACTGGGCTACCACTGCTCTCGTATGAAGTTTTTGAGTTGTCATGTTTATGTGAATTTTTCATTTGCATTTGTAACACCGTTTTTTATGACAAAATTGTAACAATTTTCTAGATATCATGTTCAATATTGTGACGCTGATATTTTTCAGCTGGATGCATGTACTTTGGGAAGAAGGACACACTGACTGATGACGTCATTAGTCGGTGCCGGCTTGTAACTCGAACTTTTGCTAATAAATAGGATGCAACGGGAAGACGCGATGACGTCACAAAATGGTTTGTTTTCTGAGCTGGTATTTGGGGTATAGGTACTTATCTTTATTTTGATACAAACCATCGTATACATTATTTTTTAGACATTTTTTAAACTTGGAACAAGAACAATATAAGTGCCGAGTATTACTTATTAATAAAAAATAAAAGTACTGTATTAAAAAAAAATCGACCATAAATTGTCCTGAATTTTAAGTTTTCTTCCAAATCACATTTCAATTTTGAGAAAAACATTAATGTCATCATCATCATCAGCCTTCAGCAGTTCAGTGCTTTCAACTCGATTTTCGGTAAACCTCATCCATCTGCTACCAGCAACCCTGCGAAGACCCTGACCCTGGTGTTTTTTTCTAAGAAGTGTACTTGTAAAGTAATTGGTAATATTATTGTGAGTTGCTGTACCTACTTTAACGCAAATAAATCATATTAAGTATTTTGAATTAAGCAGAAACGAAAAAAGTCCATAAGCACTCGCTGACAGGTTTTCACGAACATAATATATCTAACAAATAATTCCTGAAACTAGACCAGTACGATAAACAACTGGAACTTTCACTTTACTTTACTTCGGTAAGGAAATCTCAATCTTACCCTAGAATTTCTATATCATATTTATTATTATATTTAGACGTTATTAATTCTGGCTAATTGCATGTTTTGATGTACGATGATAGAATTTGTTTCCGCCCATCAATGAGTACTATTTTGAAGTTTATAGAATAGCTTCCAAGAATTAAATAATATTAACCTAAGTTGAAAGCTCTCGGGTTTTTGGACCTGGACCGGTGCTGGGCGGAGCGTAGACTTCACCAGTCGAGATTCCGCTTTTCACCGCGTTGATCACAGATACGTCATTGAATACTTGCTTCTTCGTTGATATAATGAATTCAAATCAGCACATCAAGCTACCCGAAACTGGCTCACCGTCCGATCAGGACCAGGCCCGTGCCGGACGGCGCGTACGTGTTCCACGCGCGCCTCAAAGAGATGTCAGCATCGAGGACCCATAGGGCCGAAGCCTGCCGGGTCAGCGGGATTGTCCGAAAGGGTTACCGCTGGCCGGGAACATAAAGGGCTAAGGAAGGAACACGGGTGGGTTTTAGTCAGTAAGAGTCTGACACTCCCTTCCGCTCCACCCAGAGCGGGAGGGGTCATTTGAAGATTTCCCATCCGCAAAAAAAAGAAAGCTACCCGAAACTGTCAAATTTTCCCAAACAACTTTGAACCTAATTTTTTAGCGATAAAGTTGAAAATCTATTAAAGAAATTTGACAGATTGTAGTAGCTTGATGTGCTGGCATCTGCACAATGTATGTTTATCTGAAGGTTTAGGTGCAAATACTTGCAGACTAAAATGTAATATTAAAATCAAACTTGTTATAACCCACTTAAAACATCTAAAACAAGTCAGTCTCTCAATCCATATAATCGTACAGATTTGCATGTATCTCTGACTTGGACCATTTTCTTACTGCCTGTGTTTCGATCTAGGTTTTAATTAATAGCCTAGTTTTATGCTAAAATTAAGTGGGTGTCACGGTTTAGATCTGATTATATTTATGACAGAATTAATTAATTTAAATTTAATTGTATGGTAATAGGGCCGTTCTCTTGATTGAAGGATCGTGGAGCGGTCTTTATCAGCTAAGATTATCAGGAATTAGGAGGAATAAATATCAGGCTTCAGAACTAGATGTTAGACAATTTATTGAAACCTTATAAGGAGGTCAACGAGCAACTTTTGCTTCAGCAAATAATTTGTCTTTCACATCAAGTGTTTGTTTGTATGAAAGTGCGCGCATGTAGCGACGAGATGAAGACAGCACTTTCATACAAACCCGTAGACTTGATCCCTTATCGAATCTCTTTAATATTATAAGCCAATGTATTGGATCAACTATTCAGCTACCATATCGTGATACCCCGTAATAATCAAACTATAAATAATTGCCACCAACACCCTTATATTAATTAAAAGACATACAAAACTCGCGTGCGCATAGACAATACGGGTGTATTTACGTAATAAAGAATCAATAAGACTAAAACCATGTTAAATCAACATTGGGCGAAGCAAGCAAAGACAAGAAACGAATCCGGCAATTTATGGTAGCGTTCCTGAAGAGTACGGAGCGCCTAGACGTGTTAAACGGCTGGGGATTTTTCACTGTCATTGAGCTGACTATGGCATTAAAGTTGTGATGTAGGTAGGTGTGTAGAAATGGGGAAGCACATACTTTTTCTGTGAAGTATGTAGGGATGGATTGAGACAATTATTTGTTTAAAACGTGAGGATTTTGAGATCCATGATTTGTTTTATACATTTTTTTAATAAAAAAAAAAATTAAAAAAAAATCTGTAGAAATGGGGAAGCATCTACTTATTCTGTGAAGTATGTAGGGATGGATTGAGACAATTATTTGTTTACAACGTGAGCATTTTGAGATCCATGATTTGTTTTATTGTAGTATTAATCTATTAATCTTTCCCAGTATACTAATGAGTGTGTTGATAACTTTAGTTACGTCGATTGTGTTTTATTATTAGCACAGTAAACATTATTTCTACATATAGTTCAGGCAAAAGTAGCTCTTCGAATGAGGAATTAAGCTGAATTTGAACTACAGTGCGGCTGACGAGAGAATGCCTTCCTGACACGCAGCAGCGCGACAATTGTAGTAGTTAATAAAAATCAAATTCGCAAAACATGTATTCGTTTGTATGAAACTGACAGCTGTCAAGAACGCAGTCTCCAGACGGCATTACTGTAACCAAAACAATCTTGATCTGGTACAGACGCCAGCACATCTAGCTACCCGAAACTGTCAAATTATCCCAATCAACTGGGAACCTTATGCTGTAGTGATAAAGTTAAAAATCTATTAAAGAAATTTGACAGATTGTAGTAGCTTGATGTGCTGGCGTCTTTATCTTATACACTCTTAGATACTTTGTAATGTCTTACTACTCATAGGGAGAAGTGTATTATTTATTTAATAGTTCGTAAGAAAACCTGAATAAAGTTACAATCTAGTTTTTTTGCACATATTTTTATTTTATTAACCTATACCTCTACAGCTTCATAAGTCTACATTCCCGAGCCTAATTTTATTAGGAACACGCCCGCACCCGAAAAAGGCGCGAAACACACGCGATATAAAAAATGGCGCCGAGCGATTTGAATGCGTGAATTATTGTCTTTGGACCAGAAATAATACACCTTCGGAAAATAATATGGCAACACCAGTGAAATGTAATCGTGATAAATGGAAGTGTGGAAAGCTTTTGTATAATAGGATCAGGGTGGTCTGTTTTTCAAATAGATATGTGTGTGTGTAGGGAGGTGCGCATGTGATTCAGATTTTGTAGTATGTATCTTTTCTTTTCTATACATAAGGATAATTATAATAGACATAACCCTCCTTCTGGCGCAGTCGGGTGAAAAAAGTATCAAAATCAAAATATTTTTATTTTACATAAACCTACATGGGCACATAAGAAACGTCAGAAGCTAGGTGCACGGTTCCAAAGAACCGGCAAGAAACTCCACGGTTACTCTTTTTTAAAATAATTGGCTTTTATAATGTTTTCAAATTACAGTAGGTATGGGAGGACAGCGTAGGCCTGTTAGCGTAGTATCTATCGTATATGCATCAACGTTATGGATGCATTGTTTATTTTAATTATCTATATTATTCAATAGACTGTTGGAAAACATACCTTGCTAGTCCCCGAGGGTGAATTTACCTACCCATATTTGATCTACTGGCAGTAGGTAGAGTGGTGTCCGCCACATAGCGTCCTCAATTTGCCGGCGAATGACGTCACTGAAACGTTATTTATGAAAGTAATTTGGTGCGTTTTCTAAGACAGCCGACGACACCGTAAAGTGAAACCCTGCTGCCATAATATTCATAAAAGCCGTCACTGAGGCGGTTATGTTCCTGCTGGTTCCAGCATTCTTCTAGGAAACGTACCTTAGCAGTCAGTATCATAACTTTCAGACCCGTGAAGGTTTCAACATAAGTAAGTATACGTATTTACTAGAGGGGCCCGTGGCTAAATAATAACAGCCGCACAGGTCGATCGATCAGGTTAAGCTACGCTTGCCGCGGTTGGTCTGTGGATGGGTGACCATCTTTACATACCGTGACCCCTCCGTGCCCCGGAAAGCACGTTAAGCCGTTGGTCCCGGCTGTCATTCGTGGATCTTTGACAGTCGTTACGGGTAGTCAGAAGCCCGAAAGTCTGACAACCAGTCTTATCAAGGGGTATCGTATTACCCAGTAATTGAGTTGTGGAGGTCAGATAGGCAGTCGCTCCATGTACAATACTGGTATTCAGCTGCATCCGGTTAGACTGGAAACTGACCCCTACATAGTTGGGAAAAGGCTAGGCAGATGATGATGACGTATTTGCCAATTTGCCTACGTACGTACGTACAAAACCTACATTATCTATGGCAAAAACGGCTTGTTATCTTTTTGCATATCCTTGGCTGTTTCAGATCATTGGCTGGCTTGACGACGTCCATTATCTGCAGTCATTATAGTAATGACCAATGAGAGACAGGAACAGTTCATTGTTAGTGGAATAGTAAGGCATTAATTTTGATGTAGGGCGGAAAAAATGTAGGAAGCTGTGTAGGAAATTAGTTAGGTCTTATTTCTATTGTATTAGATCCCAGTTTGACACGAGTAATGGTTTTAATAACGTCCAATATTAAAACAAAAGATATAGCATTAGCATCGCCAAACAATGTGGCAATGCTGCCAGCCTTTTGGGCACTTTTTCTGTTGACAGCGATGCGGACGAATTTTTCGATGCCCTATGATTCTTTCCCTCTTTTTTATATACCTAATGTACGGTTAACAAAAGAGATAAGTATGCAGGATCGTCGGATATAGTTGAAGTTTATTAATAAACCGATGGATGTTGTCGACTGAAATTTAATTTGGTAAATGAGCTGTTTGTTTTCTATTAATTAAATTAAATTTTATTCGAGATCGTCGAGATGATCGTTATGATGATGATGATATAGTTGAAGTTTATTCAACTATATCCGACGATCCTGCATACTTATCTCTTTTGTTGACTGTACATAAGATATAATAAACTTGTGACATAATTGTGACTAGTGACGTATTTTTTTTCTAAACCTGTTTTAGAAAAAAAAAATGAAATTTGTAATACTTAGGGCTGATTTTTCCAACACCAGATAACAGTCGTACAGGAGTGTAAAAGAGAATGGGAAACTAATGTATGGGGTCTGGGCCCACCGTTAATAGTAACATTTGATACACCGTTGGATAGGGCTTTTTAAGCGGAACATTAGTCATTAATAAAACTATGGTCAAATGTTAGTACTTTTGGAGATACGAAGTCTAAAAGTCGTCTCAGTCTAGCATATTCTTTATGGATATTTATAAGGTAGAATAATAATAATACATGTATTTCACATTAAAACAAAAAAAAAATTGATCGTCCTGGACGACAATGACAATTACATCATTTGAAAAACCCGCGGGGGCCACGAATGGTTGATATCTCCCAACTCCTAGGTACCTAATCAAAGATATGGTGTGAGCGCAAGTTCCTACAGTTCGCCGTCCGGTCAAACAAGAGCAATAATGTTGTGTTGTGTTATCGCGTTTCTTCCAACTTGGTTTCGATCAATTAATATATTAATTACTATAGATACACGATACGGTTTTTTTAACGTTGCCCACACTAGGATTTCTCCTGAACTGTGGGTGCGTTTACAAACATTTAAACTCACATACACAAACAGCCACACCCGGAACAACTACTTGTAGGTCATACAAATATTTGTTCCGTGCGGGAATCGAACCCGCGACACGCAGCGCAGCAGTCAATGCGCCAACCGTGCCGTCCGGTTTGAGTCTGGGTAATGTATATCTTATAATGAAGTAAACTACGATTATTAATTGCTTAGATTGGTATCACTTTTATGGCAGTATAATAGGTGCTATAACTCCGAAAGCACTCACTTTTAACCTTAGTCGTAATACTAAGTTTTATTCTGCATAAAAATACCTATTCATTCATGAGTATCTTATTTCTATTGAGAGGTGGGTCCATTATTACTCACTGTCCTTTGGTGCTGTACCACAAAACATGGGACACTTAATATCATGTCCTGAATGTCCTGTCAGCATGTTGCAGGAACTGATGGATGCTAGTGGTGGCGCCAAACACGCTAAGAAGAAGACACAGATTGTCCTAGTTTAGGGGTCGAGACCTCATTGATGTAAGGACTATCGTACACATGCCTGTAACTTACACAAAAGTATGCAAGTAGCTGGCATACCAGTATGGTATTCACCAATCAGAAGTTGTTAAGGCACACGGCATGCAAGCTGATTGGTGAATACCATAATGACATGCAAGCTACTTGCATACTTTTGTGACAGCTACTGGCATGTGTATCCTTAGCATTATGTGCAGTAAAATCCATCATCTGCCTAGCCTTTTCTCAAATATGTTGGGGTCGGCTTCCAGTCTAACCGCAGCTGAATACCAGTATTTACATGGAGCGATTGCTTATCTGAGCTCCACAACCCAGTTACTGGGTAATACGATACCCCATGGTAAGACTGGTTGTCAGACTTTCGAGTTTCTGACTACCCGTAACGACTGTCAAAGATCCACGAATGACAGCGGACCAACTGCTTAACGTGCTTTCCGAGGCATGGAGGGGTCTCGGTACGTAAAGATGGTCACCCATCCACAGACTAACCGCGACAAGCGTAGCGTTATATGCAGTACCTAAAGTTTGGAAATAAAATTACTATAACCATTTTTGTATTTATTTATTGGTCGGATGGACATAGATGTGAGCCAATCTATAAAATCGTCCGATAATAGATGCAAAAACTGATATTGTGGGATGAAAAATTTCTACAACATGTTTGTCATCAAGATCGCTAGGTCAGTATAGAAATTAATAACACGCTTTTAAGGGGGAAGCTCTAAGGTGGCCCGCGAAATTCAAATTTTCTTACGTTTTTTGCAATTTGCTGGTCAGTATTAAGTTGTACGTTGATTAAAATATGATTCGCGGTCGTAACAAATATGTATTTATAGAATTATAATCATTAAAGTCATCAACACAACTCTGTAAGACCATGTAATCCCCAAATGTCAAGATTTCATAAAATAGTCATTCTTGGGGATTACATGGTCTTAGAGAGTTGTGTTGATGACTTTAATGATTATAATTCTGTAAATACATATTTGTTACGGCCGCGAATCAGAAGCGAATCGGTAGAAAAAGGCAAAGTTTATCAAGATTTTTATCAAGACTAGACACACTGCAAACAAAACTACCTCCTCTATTGACTTTGAACAGGCCCTGGAATACCTTAAGAAAAACAAAATAGCCGACCTCCTGTTCTGTAATGATCCAGATAAATTAACTGACCTGCTAGTATACAAGTTAACTGAAGCAATAAATAACAATACTGTTACCAAAACAATTCCCAATAGTAAGCGTACCATTAAACCGTGGATAACTGCTGGTATATTAAGATGCATTAAAAATCGAAACAAGCTGCAAAAAAAATCCCGCAGTGATCCCTTTAATGATATTTTAAAAATCTCTTATCGACGTTACCGTAACTACTGTAATAACTTAATAAAAAAAATTAAAAGGAAATTTGAAAGGGAACTGTTAACAAAATCCGTCTCAAACAATAAATTATTATGGAAAAATATTAAATCAATAACCTACACTAATAATAACAAAAGTCCAAATTCAGAACTACTTCAACTTAGAGCAAGTCCAACTGAGTCGGTTAATTACATAAATGATTTTTTTGCAAAAATTGGCAAAGACCTTGCCCAAAAAATTCAACCCTCAGTAACCAAGGTTAACTACTCTTCTCAAGCAGACAGACTGCCGACTCAAGGAAACTCATTTGTTCTTTTAGACACAGACCCCCATGAAGTGGGTAAGATTCTGATGAGTCTAAAATCTGATAGTGCACCTGGCTGGGATAATGTACCTACTAGATTTTTGAAATATATTGCCCAAGAAATTGTTCCTATTATATCCCATTTGGCCAATCTTTGTTTTACTAAGGGTGTCTTCCCTGCGCCACTCAAGCAATCTATTATCATACCAGTTTACAAGGGCGGGGAGAGAGACGATGTCAACAATTACAGACCCATATCCATATTACCAGCTATATCTAAAATAATAGAAAAATTATTTAATGCTAGACTTATAACATTTAAAAAAAAATGTAATACCCTTAGTAGTTCGCAATTTGGATTTAGACAGGGAATTTCAACTGAACATGCAGTTACTGCCCTAACCACTCTTATAGTTGATAATCTGGATAATGGTTGTAAGTGTCTGACCGTTTTCCTAGACTTAAAAAAGGCTTTTGACACCGTCTCTGTTCCCATCCTAATAAACAAATTAGAAGCTGCAGGAATAAGAGGAACTCCGCTCAAATTTTTAGAGGACTACCTGGCAAACCGAAAGCAACGAGTCAAAGTAGGAGAATATGTTAGTAACGACTCAAATGTCACATTCGGTGTTCCTCAGGGAAGCGTGCTTGGACCTACGCTCTTTCTCCTTTACATCAACGACTTATGCAACCTCAGGATTAGTAATGCTAAAGTGTTTTCCTATGCTGATGACACTGCTGTCGTTTTTTCCGGGAATACCTGGCATGATGTTGCCCTGAGTGCTGAGGCTGGCATGACCCAGATAGCTACATGGCTAAATGATAACTTGTTGACGTTTAACACAGCCAAAACAAATTATATATGCTTCAGTATATCCAATCGTTCCCAGCCTAGTAAAGAACTAAATATAAGAGTTCATACCTGTGATGGTTCGAATAACTGTTTATGCCCAACATTAGAAAAGGTATCACAAACGAAATATCTAGGTATTATAGTTGACCAAAAACTATCCTGGTACCCCCACCTTGAACATGTGAATACTAGAATTAGGAAACTGAGCTGGATTTTTAAAACGTTAAGGCATATTGTTCCAAAGAATATACTCACTAACTCTAATAGCCCCAGACGCCTCATCAACGAAATATACATAGCATTGGTGCAATCTGTCTTGACGTACTGCATCCCCATTTGGGGAGGAGCAGCCAAAACTAAATTTATTGACATTGAGCGGGGACAACGTGCTCTTATAAAGTTGATGTACTTTAAGAACAGTCGATTTCCTACTCTAAGTCTTTACCAAATTAGCGGCCTACTCTCTGTGAGGAAACTATATATTATTAAAACTATTCTTAATAAACACAAATACCTTCCATATGACCCTAGACTAAATTTAAAAAGAAGAAAAGACCTAGTAGCAAATGTTCCACAAACTAAAACTAAATTTGCCAGTATTCAATACAAAAAGCGCTCTGCTCAGATTTACAACAGATGTAATAAAGTAACTTACATACACACAAAAAAACAACATGAATGCAAAAAAATACTAATTGAATGGATTAAACCACTTAGTTATGAAGACACAGAGGCTTTATTGTTATAAATACACACCATCACTAGGCATATTCTCAATGCCTTTCACTCATATTGTCATTCTCTCAACCACACATATTCCACACACATTCACATACACAACACACATACATCCTGATTCACACACAATTCCAGTATTTCACGCACACTTTGCTTAACCTTTAAATGTAACCCAATGTAGTTTTAAGTTTTTATTTTATTTGTATAATTATGGTAAAATAGAAATAAACAAGTATTTATAAGTACTAATAATGTATGGAAGAGCGGAGTCTCCTAATACAGGCTTTATACGCTTAAAAGGAGGCTCCAATCACCACTGATGTTTTTTGCACACTTGTTGATTCCAATAAACCTTTTTTCATTTTTCATTTTTTCATTTTTCAAGATTTTAAGCCATTTTCTCTGTTTGGCAGGAATCAGTTCCTCTATTACCTGGAAAGACGACGCTCTTCTACTATCATTTAGGAAATGAACTACCTATTGGATATCATGGTCCAAACGGTTGATAACGGAAAAAGCAGTTTAGTTAGGGAGAAACTCAGGTAATAAAAAAAATCACGCGTGGAAGATGCTTAAGTGACGGCAACCACCATAGATTTTTTTATTTTATTTATTTGGGACAATAAACAGCTGCAATACGTGTTGGAACAGAGAAAAGATAATACAAAATATTACCTAACAATATTGCGCGTTATTTAAAAAAAAAAAAAAATATATATTAAATATTAACATTACTGTATTTTATTTATATTGTTTTATTTTTTATATTTATTTCAAAATCAAAATATTTTATTTCACATAAGCCTACATGGGCACTTATGAAACGTCAGAAGCTAGGTGCACGGTTCCAATTGCGGCTACTCTTTTTAAAAATAATTGGCTTTTACAATATTTTAAAATTACAGTAGGTATGGGAGGATAGCGTAGGCCTGTCAACAAGTATCAGGTACTTGATAAGATAAAAAGTGGTCTACAGATCTAAAGTCTACAAGGCCTACAAAGTCCTCACATTTACAAAATAAGAATCTATCAAAAGGATAAAATAAAAAATAAAAACCTAATAAAACCTAGTGATATGATTCCCATTACAACCACTAATAAAGAGATTAAAAATTTTAATTGTCTGTATTATTTTATTTAAATTATTGTTCATTATTTATTTTATTTTTATTTCTTATTATAGTGCCCCTAATATTGAAAAACAATACTGTTATAAGTTATTGGTTTCCGCACTTAGTCCTTCAAGTGGACAATTGTATGTACTTGGGACATGGCGGCCGAAATAAAAGAATTTTCTTGGCATTAATCAGCAATGTTAGTTGTATCGTGAAAATCGCTCGTCTACACACGTCTCCGACATTTCCTTATTTGGTAAGGGCGTATACACATCTGAATATGTCCATATCTCTCTATTGATCAATTGCTTAACGGGTCGGTCTAATCATTTCGCGTTTCCAATCTTAATGAATATCCGTATGATGGGGCTGCCAACATACGGTCGTTAATGTGTTCTGAGCCTTAAATGCTGATTGGAATACGGGATTAATTAGTGTGTGGAGGCAAGATAGCACACATTAAATTGATTTCTCTTTAACGAACGTAAGTATTACGTTTCTCTGTCTGTCGTTTAAATGTCTAAGGAGGTGATAATTGAGGTTGTTTGAAAATATCATATTCCATTAAAAAAAAAACTGTTGTCTACATGGCTTGGAGGGGCTTGTGGTTAAGAAATAACAGCCGCACGTTTCGATCGATCAGGTTGAGCTACGCTTGCCGCGGTTGGTCCGTGGATGGGTGACCATCTTTACATACCAAGACCCCTCCGTGCCTCGGAAAGCACGTTAAGCCTTTGATCCCGGCTGTGATTCATGGGACCTTGACAGTCGTTACGGGTCATCAGAAGCCCGAAAGTCTGACAACCAGTTTTACCAAGTTATTACCCAATAACTGGGTTGTAGAGGTCAGATAGGCAGTCACTCCATGTAAAATACTGGTATTCAGCTGCATCCGGTTATACTGGAAGCCGACCCCAACATAGTTGGGAAAAGGCTAGGCAGATGATGATGTGTTATCTACATCTTTTTTAGGGTGCTGTAAATGGTGTCTGGGTTCTTTAATAATTTACATTTCAACTTAACATCACGCATATAACCGCCGAAGGGTTAGGTTGCGGTGTAGCTTTCATACACCTACATTTTGCCAGTTATGTTTAAGTCCCATGTAATAGGGGCAAGCCTATCACCACCAATCGGACACAAATCTAGACTCCGGGCTGCTACTAGGAAATTCCTAATAGTAAAACCCACTTTGTCCGACCGGAATTGAACAAAGAACAATGCTTAGCACTAACACTTGCATCCTCTAGACTAAAGCCGCAATTATATTTAGCCCGCGCCGCGTGTCGCCACGCGTGGGTAAGCTATCGGTTCCATACATTTAGTGCGTGGCGTCAGCAGGCTCTGCGACACGCGGGGCGGGACTAATGTAATCAATCCTATACTAAACGTATGTAACCGATAGCTTACCCACGCGTGGCGACACGCGGCGCGGGCTAAATATAATTGCGGCTTTACAAGGCAGTCATTTCTTTAATAATATGATTTGAAAACTAGAAGTACCAAGTGCGATCACTTGGTAGACAAATTGGTGGTTGCGGGCTTTCTACTAAGTAGGTACCTATAACTGCTTATTCGCCAAAGTGATATCATAAGGAAACCCATTTTAATAATATCTGCAGAATGACCTGTATCGTTTCTAGGAACTAAACGACACATTATCTAGACGTAGTTACTTACTGATATACGGTTCATAACAAGTAACAACATTGAGAAACAAAACATAGCACCCACTCCATTACATAAACATGAAATAGTACTCTACATAGAAATAACTTTATCGGGCATAGATTTTAAACGCTTTATCTAAAACTACTATAGGAATTCTTCCTTCGTTCAGAATTCACTTTGCGGCTATACAAAATAAACTCAGTAGTACATTACTATAACTTCAGTATCCCATTCATATGACAATTCTAAGATAATAGGCATTCTAAGCGAAACAAAATTTCCATACATACTTTACTCAAGCACACTTTGTAATAAGTAAAACGATAATTTCCCTATAAATTGTACAATAAAAGCGAAATATTTTACATGCAAATGAGACTATATGCGTAATAATCTGGCGAAAACGGTCGATTTGTACGACAAATATATGAAACTCGCGGCTTATTACGTCAAGCGAGTTTATGTGGCCAATAACGCTGTATCGGTGGGTAATACTAGCGTTCTATTAAATGTGCTATCGCCAATAATATCTATGTGATAGAATGAAATGGTGCGCTCGAAGTTGGTCCTCTTATGAGGCTGCAATATCGCTTTCGCATATCAGAATTGCTAATAGAAGGCGGGAATGTGTGCCAGGCGGGTGCCCGGGCTATGCTTATTAGCGAGACGACAGTGGCGCCCTCCAGACAATTGCGGCGCCGCTGTGAACTAGATTGGATATGGGCCGACGGTTGACGATCTCTTTGTTTTGCACCTGTTGTTATTATAGGCTTTGGTTTAGAGTTTGTTTATTGGATTAGGTATGATTTATTGTTTGCGGATGTCAATAAATATTATAATGTTTTATGTGGTACTTTATGAATGCCCTATGACTTGTGTTAATTATTCCTTTACAAGCAAATGTTTTATTATTCATTTGATTTATAGAAATGTAAAAGAAATCTTTGAAGGAAGAATAAATGCTGAACAAAGAATAAATATTTTTGCATTATATTGTCTATATTATCTTTATTGGGTATATAATCATCGCCATGGTGCCAGCACTTACCTATTTAAAAACTCTTTAAAAAAATCCAATTGTGATATTTTTAATAAATTTTTCCATGGTATAAAATGTTCAAAGCGCTTTCTACTTTCAACTTTGAAGTACCTCAGATTGATAGAAAAAGCGAAACAACAACATAAACAAACCCAATAAAAAAATGTTGACCACACCTGCAAGGAAGTCACGTCACAATATAGGTTACGGATACACGGTAGCAAAGCGAACGACCAGCGCATCTCGCATGCATCCAGTTTATAGATAAATGATAGAGATACAACGAGATTTAAGAATATGCGATAGCGGGCCCCGGGGAGTTCATTCGTATGTATCTAGCCTTAAATCGCTAATGGCGGTAGGCCGTGTTAATTTATAAGTTCACGCTTGCTTCCTTTTTTGGGTAGGCAGGCTTGAGGCAATGGTAATAGACGGTACTTTGTTTTAGTATGATGTGGTGACTTGAGGGTGTGTCAACAATGTGTTGGGTCTTATAAGAGGGTTGGTTGATGTCATCATTGTCTTGAGCATAGAGGTATGAGGAACAACAGCTACCCCATACAAAACTTCTATAGTACCTACTTCTTCATGATAGTCTGTGCTAAATAAATGTATTTTCATTATTTCAATATATACTACTAGACCCAAATGTAAGGGACAGCTGATTATTTGCTCACAATTACGATGTTACGATGTTTGTTCCCATGAAGAAAGTTTAGTTTTATGGTTTGTACCACGCCCTTAAATATGACCACACATTTCTGATGTTCACTGTAGACGCAACAAAATTCCCATGTCTAGTCCTGTCCCTTAAGTTTGCCAACCCCATTAATTTTCCCATGACTTGTCAGCATGTATCACCATATTCGTACAACCGTTATCTCTACACGTCCTATGCTTCTAATTAAGAGCAGGCCCACTACTTCATTAGCCTGACGTCGCTGATTAGACTGCGCTTATCAGTTCGTGCATGGCAGGGCGTATGTGCGCTGATAGCATCGTAATTGTTGTATCGTTTATTGATGTAATCGGGGTTATGTTGACGTGCCTACCGCGCTACCTGTTGGGGTAATGCTTGTGATGTGGTCGAGTAAGGAAATGAGGTGTGTGTAGGTAGGTGAGCATGTGATATGAGTTTATATGAAAGGAAGTTTTCTTAGCTGAAATAATTTTGTTATTAAATCAATGTGTGTTTCTGGTTGAACAAAGTAAGGGAAACAAAACTTATTTAAAAAAGAAATATTTAAGTATGTTAGTTTATAGATTAATTTTGCATTTCTAAGAAAGGACCTTTCGACGTTCCACGTAACACATCCGAGGAGGTTGTTGAAAATTTTCCTGGAGCAATACTGTCGTCATTCAATAAGGTGACAAGGACAAGACGCTAAAGACGATAAAACGTCAGAGAGACGATGGAACTTTTTAAGAAAGGCTACTAGCATGAATGTCTAAGATTAACAACGCATGGACAAAGAAGTGAAAGCTGCAGGTGTGTGCTACTACCGAGAGACATCTCTAGCTTTTCTTACACAGAAGGCCTCTGGAAGATGAGACAATGTAGAAGAGTAGCTATAGTTAACCGATTTATACAGCATGTATAAGAAACGTGTGGTCATATTTAAAGGGTCAGTAGACCATCAAACTAAACAACTTTCTTCATGGGACCAACATCGTAATCGCGAAGAAATGATCAACTGTCCCATACAAAACTTCAATACCTTCTGGACCCAAATGTATGGGACGGCTTTATATTTTTTGCGATTACGATGTTCGTCCCGTGGAGAAAATTGTTCAGCCGATGTATTCTGTAAAAAAAACTCTCTGTGAAAACTTAGGTGCAGTGAGATTTACCTAAATAGTGTCAATTCCAGTAGCATCAAGTGGCCTGTTACAGCCGAGCTATTGTGTAAAAATTTCACCGTTAAAACTTAGGTGAAGTGAGCTGTCAAAAGTGTCAATACCTAATATATTATCAGTGGTGCTATTCTGTAAAAATCTGACCGTGAAAACTTAGGTGAAGTGACATTGAAGTGAACTGTTTCTAGGGAGTGTCACTATTGACTGCTCACTTCACCTAAGTTTTCATGGTGAAATTTTTACAGAATAGCTCTACAGGTGAAATGATAACTCACTTCACCAATGTTTTCACGTTAAGATTTTAACAGAATCGACCGGCTTACCTAAATAAGTTTGATCATACCTTTCTGATCAAGCTGTATATTCTTAATCAAAATAATTACTAATCTACCTACGCACAATCAATACAACAGAACTGATTACGTAAACACAAACAAAACAGAACACTTCGCACGTTAGTGTCGGCGACATTTTGTAAGCTTGGTACAATTGCAATTACTGCGCGGGCGCCGGCTAGTAACAATTTGTTTTGTAATGCTCCCTTTACCAATTAATGTATGTATGTAGCTATGTGTGTGTTGCCCAAGAGTATGCGTAAGCTGGGTGTGTAATTAACGGAGTAATTAATACTTTAGTCTGAGATTTTGAATTAGTTTTGTAGTTAGCCAGTGATGTGGGTTTTGAATTTAATGGTTAGGTTGGGAAAAGTGGTCGAAATGAGTAACTAATTAAAATACCTTGGCTATGTTATTAAACAGAGAAAAAGTCAAAAAGAGCATCCTTGTTAGGTACTAATAATGAACAACAAAACAAAAATCATAAACAGATCATCGGACCACAAGCTATCGAAAGAGTGGGATCATGAAATACGTCCTTTCACAGAATATCACAAATTCGTCTGCCAAACTTGATGATTAAAACTTTTCTTCGAAGCGGTTATTTGGCGTCTAATTATTTAGTCCAGTAGCAAACGGTTAAGCTATAATGATTCAAGCTTACTTTTGTCCACTATCTCACCTGATGGTAATTTTTAATTTTTTAAATTTATCAATGAGCCCGCTCTTGACCTCGATCACGCCTGATGGAAAGTGATGAATGAGGTCTATGATGGAACGAGCGTGCCCAGAAGATGCCTAAGACGCATCGAAGAAACACAGGCAGGCTGCTTGACGCCGGACTCCGGTGGGAGGGTGGACGTAAACCAGGCGGGCATTAGCCCTACCACCGCAAGGGAAGAATTGGACTGGACTGTCCAGGATGCGTCGAGTGCTCAGTTCAGTTGAGTAACTGGCAGAACAAACTGCGCTACACAAGGAGGCTTCTTCGTACATCCCAGATTCCATTCCATTCCATTGATTCTGACGACAATGGTGGATGCTTCCTTAGAACTAATCAATTCACTAACGCCTCGAAGATTCTCATGGGTTACAGTTATTGGAAAACATAAGTATGATAGGCTGTTATTTGAAAACTTATTACCCTCATAGCGAGACTATTACAAAAGCCTTAACGATCAGTTGATTTTCGTCATCTTAGAGCTGTAACTAAGCCATTTACTACAGTTATTTGCGTAGGATGAGTACGAGGCGTAATTCCCCTCACACCCAGAAAGCTAGAGGTAATTAAAATGCCTGTATGAAAATATTAATGACCAAACCGTAAACGGTGCTAAATACGACGTCGGAGTAAATGAAATCGAAACCTATAAACTACCGTTTGGACTAAGATATAATTATTTCCGCTGGAAAACACACTTCAACCTTTACATACGAGGCATCTTTCGACATAGACTCTGACTGTATGTCTTTATGTACTCATTATATACGATCGGTACGCGTCAACTGCATCACATCACATCGTACTCAAATACATGCGCGGCACGTTGTCTACGGCAGCTGCCGACGCGTCGACGGATGCAGTCGCCTCTGCTGTTGACGCGTCGACGGATGCAGTCGCCTCTGCTGTTGACGAGTCGACGGATTCAGTCGCCTCTGCTGTTGACGCGTCGACGGATGCAATCGCCTCTGCTGTTGACGCGTCGACGGATGCAGTCACCTCCGCTGTTGACGCGTTGACGGATACGAGATGTCGAAATTTTCGAAGATCTTTGACAGTCGTTATAGGTACTAAGATGCCCAAAAGTCTGACAACCAGTCTTACCAAGGAGTATCATGTTAAGCAGTAACTGGGTTGTGGAGGTGGTATTTAGCTGCATCCGGTTAGACTGGCAGCCGACCCTAACATAGTTGGAAAAAGGCTAAGCATTGATTGATGCTCTTGGTTTTATTTACTCAAATTGTACATCAAAATGAATCTCTTAAACCCAAACAAACAACTCAAAAAACAGCCATAAGCACACAACCGTTTACCATATTATTATAATTAAACTAACTCCAACATGGATGAAAATCAAGATAAGGGCGGGTCCACACAACACGTACGACAGTCGTGAGTTAGGGTTGCATAACGCTGGTTAAATGTTGTATAATAAAAGTTTAACGCGAAAGTAACAATCGAACGATCTCGTGTCGTGACCGTTACAGATAAGTGGACATGTGGACTTGCATAAGGACATACGGCCAGTGTCACATTGGCAACGGTACAAAATGGGTATTTTATTAGAAAGTAAGTGCAGTTTCCTCAGATTTAAAAGCTTAAACGGAACGTCTGCAATTTATTTTTCAACCAATTTACTGGTGATGTCTTCTCTAAAGCAAAATAAATTGCTGACGTTCCATTTTCCTATGGTTTTCCTTCATCCATGAGTCATATACGCTCTATTATATTTTCGGAATGTCCGCAGCTGGAAAACCCAAAATAAAATATCAACAATAGATTTTCGGACTGAATCTACGAATTATCTCAAGAGACATGATCATTATTCGCCAGCAAATAGTTTATTGTAGCCCTTTTTAGACTCACAAGCAAGTGTTACATGGTTTATCTATATTTATATTTATATATGGGCAGTGGGTACCAAATATTTTTGAAGACAAAGTAGACCTGAATCATTATTGTTTTCTATACCTACCATCAGAACACTCAAAGTACAGACGCCAGCACATCAAGCTTCCCGAAACTGTCAAATTTTCCCAATCAACTTTGAACCTTATGCTCTAGCAATAAAGTTGAAAATCTATTAAAGAAATTTGACAGATTGTCGTAGCTTGATGTGCTGGCGTCTATACATTTAGCAACATCAGCAGCTTTAGTAGTATGTTTTTATTATTATTTAGTTAGTAACATTATTCTATAAAAAAGTAACAAAATTATCATGGAATTAAAAAGTTAACTATCGTCCCCCCTCATGTGTGAACCTCCCCTAATTCCCTCACATCATTACAGCGACATGCCACTACACGTTTATATGCGCTAGCGCCATTCGAATTACGACCAACCGTCCGTTTTCTAACAATACCTACGGATGACTGTACGTAATACCGAGTTTATTGTAATTGCTTGTATCGATATAGGGCAATGTGGTCGTTTTGTTTGTAGGTCGTTAGATGGTTGTAATTGTTGGCCAGTAAGGAAGTAACGTTGGTGTGGCTTTGAATGTTAATGCCTGCGAAGATTAGGACTCGGTAGATGTTGTAATAATTGAGACTATAGAACTGTATACGGAAAAAGCTTAATTAAAGTCGAAGAATGGGGAAAAGAAAACTGGATAGACACCAGACCTAGAAAAAATTACACTTTATAAGCGACTAGCTTCCGCTCGTGGCTTCGCCAAATCCGTTCAGTGGTTTAGGCGTGAAAAGGTAACATCCAGACAGACAGATAGACAGACAGACAGGATTATTTTCGAATTTATAATAAATCAGTATGGATAACGATAATAGAAAAGTAAAAAGGTGTTGGATTGATATAAGCTACCGAAAAGCTTATATTAGAAATAAGAAACACTTTGAAAGCGATTGTCTCAGATAGTCAAATAAGAAGCTACAAGAAATTTGGTAAACATAGGTTGATAAAAAAATTATAAATTAAAGAAAAGAAACAGAATAGATAATCAAGTGTTCAAGACAGAAGAAGATTGAATGGCATACCGATGGGATACTGTGCTTAATGAAGAGGCAGCAATCAAATTAGAAGTATCAGTACTAGAAGTAACGAATAAACAGAAAACCAATTTTGAAAAGGTAAGTCGTGAACTTGTTTTCTGATCTACCATTTAAAAGAACCTACTACAATATATTTAAACATCTATAATGCAGATCTAATTAAAAAAATACTCATAATTTTGTGCTGAACATTCACTCACGGGGTCCATTGTAATAAGTCTACTTCAGTAATTTCATACTCGGCCGAGCATAAAAAACTTTTTACAGTCATTAGCACATTATTAAACAATTACATGATCATAGACCCTGGACAAAAAGGTTTTATTGCAGTAGCTCGTTAGATTTATAAAGCGTATAAATAAAGGCATTGTTACGAAGGCCGGAGTGATGTAATTTGTAGAATGTATGCAGAAATAGGTACGGTCTTACCCTAAACCTACACTGACTCATAATATGTAGAGCGTCGAAGTGATTCAAAAGTATTCTATGTAGTAAGTATTCTAAGTAGTAGTACTTCGACGCCACACAGTTCTGACGCGAACTCCGTTCAAATGTATTGAATTTCTGATTTTGATCATCTACTTTTGCTGTTGACTGTACCATGCAAGTTAGATTGAATACACGACTTTATAACTGTCTGTCCTGTGTGTAATGTCCTGCAGATTTGATAGCGTCGTGTGACGAGTCGTTGAGCTGCCTAAAATAGGGTGGAGCTGCACGATGACTGATGCATGCATGCGGTCTGTTGGAACCGGTCAACTCAAAGCTGCAAACGCTCTTTCTTTAAAAGGCCCTTCCAGACCTGCATTAAAATCCTTTAAAATGTTTGGATTTTAAAAGAGACCATGACGTCTGTGTTTGTTTCGGCATTTCGTCTCATGAATCAGTCAGCTATGAAATGCCGGCGGCGCCATCTAGTTTTTAAAATATTTACCAACAAAATATTGACGTGTAATAGTGTCTTAAAAGATCTACTTACATAAATATACATTTTTTTCATTTTCATAAGATGAAGAAAGGATCAGTATTGATGTTGATGTCGATGTGTCAGCAAAGGTGAAAACCTTTGATGTGACTTTAAATAAATTAATTGCATTACCAACACTTATTAGGATATAAATGAAGCGAATGTTAGTTCACAATGTGCAGGTTCGTACAATGCGCACAGATAATCAGGTGTTACCCAGTACCCTATAAAACGCGGAATGGAAACACCACGGGACTATACTGATACAGGGTGTGACGCATTGCTAATTATTATTCACTTGCTAATGTATTAGTCTAACTAGTAACTGTAGAAGAGATTGTGTAGGTTTAAAGGGACTAGCGGGATGACGTAATCGACATTTGAAAATGTTTAAAAAATTATGAACGTTAATAATGATAATTTTCGTGGCACTCAAGAGCAAGAGAAGTTGACAGGTGTCTTGCTGTCAATAGCGGAGTTGTTTTCGGAAAAAGAATTATTGATAAGCTCCAGTGACAGGAGAGTGAGTGAGTGTAAGGATGGCACCTAAAGTGTGCCGGATTTCTGTCACTTAATATACAGACTTATTTAAAAAATACCCACCATTTTTCAGCTGGTTACCTACAGGCTATGTCTACAGCACCCTAATTGCGTATCAATCACAATCTGAATACTTTTGAAGTTATTCAATTGTATAGCCAATACATTGCTTTATATGTTCGAAAAATTTGTCTGTTCAACGACGTAAATAACGCAATGAATGTTGTTGAACTGTCAAAATGAAAGCCATTCCTACTGATAGTGTGTTACGAAATTACCCCACAGGTCTCTGTAGAGGTTATTATGACAATGCATGATAAGTGAGCATTGAGCAATGAACACATTTCTTTAAAAAAATTGAAATTGAAAGTTAGAATATAGATAGTAGTTGACCATACCACTAAATTTCTAGCAAAATGAATAGCACTTAAAACAATCTCGCGCTGTATAATATGTTTCTCTTACGGTACATTGTCCTTCGATATCGTGGGTGCTACCGCTCGCCCACGGGCGCGGACGCGGCGCGCGCGCAGCACACATACATAGCTCAGGGCTGCCACACTTGTTTATGAGGGTGTTAGGGTGCTATACCAAAGGTGTTATTGTTTAATGTTGCCTAGAAGAGTTTACAAAAAATCGTAACATTCACTATAATTGCAATTTTTTTTGGAATGTTATCTTTAAATAAAAGTTTAGGGATGGCGCCAAGTTAAAAGGGTTGTCCTAATCCTTAGTGAAAAATTTACTTAGATAAATTTAAAGAAAAGAGGTCGCGGTATGTAAAGATGGTCACCCATCCACAGATCAACCGCGGCAAGCGTAGCTTAACCTAATCGATCGACCGGTATGGCTGTTATTATTTAGCCACGGGCCCCTCCATATAACTATGTATATGCTCCATTAAACCCAATGGTCAGAAGGCCTTATGACTTAATATTTTATCTTACAGCCTAAATCTGAAATTATGGAAATACTGAAGATCCGCAGCTCACCTTTTAGATATATTTTGGAATCAGACCCTACCTGACGCAGTTGGCGATGATGCACCCTCACCAAGAGCCTATAGCTGGATATTTGCAGAAGTAACTAGGTTATGAACATTTTACTTCGAATCAGAAATCTTATGCTGTAGCCAATGAGAGCGATATATTTTCGCAAATAACATTAGGGTAACTAGCAACCCTACTGTGTTACAGTTAGAAGGTGCCTGAGCTTTATCATTTTAATATTATAATGATATTAAACAAACTGCCCCGTAACGGTTTTGTGCATTGGATTATTATTCAATTTTAGTTATGAGCTCTTAACATTTTTGATTTTCGATAAGTATGAATATTAGTTTGTAAGCTGTAATACTTTTGAGTAATGAAAATAATGTGTTGAGCATCATTTTCCCCTCTGTTTTGTGTCATATGCGTAGCTCTTCGTACGTTCCATCGTTTAAATAAATACTTCTTCCATTTTCATTTGAGTTCTAATTCTTGTTCATCAAATTACGTAGTGGGTTCACTTTCTCCTCAGTTTCGTGTCATATAGCTCTTCTTTGACTAACTGTACGTTCCATCGTTTAAATAAATTCTTCTTCCCTTTTCATTTGAGTTCTAATTCCTGGGCATCAAATTACGTAGTGGGTTCACTTTCTCCTCAGTTTTGTGTCATATAGCTCTTCTTCGACTAACTGTACGTTCAATTATTTAAATATTTTCTTCTCTTCCCTGACATTTGATTTGTAATTCCTTTACGTCATTATTTAAATATTTTCTTCTCCCCCCTTACATTTTCCTTCATGTACGTCAAAATACATTGTAGTCGTAACTTTCCCCTAGCTTTATGTCATATCTTATAGCTCTTCTTCAACTAACCACACCCTCTTTTTCCTACATTAATTCATATCTAACTTTTCTTTTGTTTTCTTTTCCACTTTCATTATCTTCTTTTAATACTTTCACCCACCTTATCCACCTTTTTCTTTTTTTCACCTGTCAACACTGTCCCACTCCTGGGCTTATGCCTACCTCCACTGTTTCCATCGTTCGCCAGCCCGCGCGTCCTCCTTTCAGCTTTTTACGGAATCTATCCAGCTCGTCCCTCCGTCTCCTACGTGGTCTACCGCAACACCGCCTCACTGTCTCAGGACACCAATTCTGTGCTATTTGAGTTTACAGTTTGTCCTGGCATGCGGCAGCCATGTTCTACCTAGTCACATTTAAATTAGGCAGTGACCCACGTCAGCTATCAATATTCACCATCCACCTTACTGGTCAATATTCAAGCTTTTCTATTTTAAAACCACATTAAAGCGCCGGTGTCAGACCTATTGAAATTATAGCTGTGTTATCTCCAAGGTTTCAGTGTATATCAGATAGAAATTAAAATAACAATTGTCGTTACCTGGGCAATGAAAAGCAATGAGGCAGTTAGACCCAAAATAAAACTGTACCTATTGTTAGTATATAGAGACCAGCGGTGCTATTCTGTAATAATCTCACCGTGAAAATGTAGGTGAAGTTAACTGTCATTCCACCTGATGCTAGGGCTAGCTAGGGATTGACAGCTCACTTTAAGCTCACTTTACCTAAGTTTTCACGGTGATATTTTTTACAAAATAGCGCGGCTGTACTTACTGGTATAAAAACCAGACATTCAAATCATTAACACCACCCATTCGAGGTTTCCTGTGCGTCATCTAGGTATTATGTTTGAGTGCCAATTCGTTCAATTAAACTCGGGAGCAGTGGAGGATCAATGTTGGGAGTAGTAGTGGTACAATGGTAACGGCCGCGACTTAAGAGATGTAGGTCGTAGGTTCGAACCCAGACAGGCGCTTTAATTTGTGTAAATTATTTCATCACCACTGCTCTCAAAACGGTGAAGGGAAACATTGTGAGGAAACCGGCATGTCCTAGAACCAAAAATTCACGGAGGGTCTTCATATGTAATTGATGGTCACCCATCCAAGAACCAGCCGCGGCAAGTGTAGCTTAACCTTTCAATCGAGTCTCCCGGCTGTTATCTTTTAGCCACGAGCCCCTCTATTACTAAGTAAGCTTCACCAAAATACTAAATTCCAACTTTACAGCAAATCCTTCCAGATTCGCGCCACCTAAGTATAACTTACCGACATCTTGCCATGCAAAGCCGTGTGTGCTTGCTACGGATCCATCGTATTTATGAGCAGACAACTCCTTTGAAATGCTGATTACGACTCAAGGTTGAAATATGGGGCTTCTAAGCATATGGCATATGAAATATTGGAGAACAGTTCTCTGTTAGGTTATGTAAAGTGATGCTACTATGTAGGCAAGAAGAATACTATCGATCATTCATTGAATAGCGGTAAAATATCGATATGAAGAGAATTGAACGGGATTGCGAGCATCACTAGTATCGATTTTATTTAAATATCGAATTGATTCAAATGTCGTTGGTAGTTAAATTGAAAATAGATCGCATGTGGAATTGAAACAAAATGAGGAACCATTTCGAAACTATCTACTGGTATGAGGTAACAATTTTTTGTTTGTATCCCGGGAAAAGACATAGGATAGTTTATCGACATACCTTGCGGGCGAAGCCGCGGGCGGAAGCTAGTATTATATAAATTGAAATATATGTTACGAATACATTCTCCAGCTCACGATATGAAAACAAACCATAGCGCACATTGTTAATTGATGCAAAAATATCCCAAACACTACACACCTGGTCAATCCATAACGAATGCAAACTTTTTGACCATAAATCATTTCAAGTCAAACCATACCACTTCATTTGCACTTTGGTTAACAATAGCTCTGTCTAAAGTTTACTTAAGCCTCGTTTACACAAGGCGAGTGAGTGGCGCAAGTCACTCGCACACGGACCACTCGATGGATTATCATAACATTATGAGTAACGGCCCTACCACTGGTTTACGATGCGGACAGCTTACGTGTCGTATGCAAAACTGATTGGCGAATGGGAATAAATTTCTCGAGATAAAGAACTTGCTTCGACATTAGTAGTGGTAAACAAACTTGGTTTAGGAAAGAAAATAAGGTAGGCGACCGATGTGTACCGGAGATAAGTGTTGTACTATGCTAAATCGTTATTAACCTAACTAATCTTGATATTCTATTGCTTAGGACATTCCTAACGTTGCGAAAATTATTATTGTTAACAATGAGTAGTTTAAATAAAACAATGTTACAGTGAATATAATGTTTAACTAAGAAATACTTCGTTAAATTTTAAGCAGTATTAAATATACCTTCCTACGCGTGGTACCATAGCTATTGGCTCAGAGCTTTGTACAAAAGGGGAATTGAGTTTATAATCTGAAAAGACAAGTATTTAATGGATCCTCAAATAATTCTAATTTTGATTTTCTATTATTATAAATAGCATCATTTCATTGTCTAACGGGCCTCTACGAGTTGGCTTTGGCCTCTCGTGCGCCTTCCAAAGATCTCGAGATATGTCAAAGAAAAAAAAAATAGTTACCTACGCTAATATAAGTAGTGAGCGTGTTTTCTGATCCCCTTTCCTTCACTCTCTTGGCTCGTGCTTGGTTGGCCAGTTCTAGTTTCACCAACTTTAAAAGGCCAGAAAGTTAAAAAGAACCTCATTTATTAAAAAGGCGATCATCATCCGTAGACCACTAAGTTTTTATAGCATCAATGAATTATTTCTCTTCTGAAAATAATGACAAAATTAAATACTTTCGTTCAAACGGACCATTTATGACTGTCCCAATAAATCCACATGCGGTATGCAGGATTAGCAAATAATCATATCACATTCAGACAATGGCATGGAGACTAGAGGGCTAACCTTTTGTCACGACCAGTGTCGCGCACTGGCAACACTCGGCACTTGACACAATCGAACGGGGCATAAGTCGACCCAAAACTATAGAGAAAATATATTCCTAGAATGAAATTCTGAGAAATAAAGTTGATTATTTAAAAAATAATCATGTAGATCTGCTGAAAAGTAAAGTTGGAATACACATTTTTGTTATGGAAAATCGTCGTCGTAACAAGAGAAGTTAGTCAAAAAAAGGAATTTTCTCTAGTTGAGGCATTTTCTTCGCATTTTCTTCCGGAACATAAAGGGCTAAGGAAGGAACACGGGTGGGTTTTAGTCAGTAAGAGTCTGACACTCCCTTCCGCTCCACCCAGAGCGGTAGGGGTCATTTGATGATTTCCCATCCTCAAAAAAAAAAAAAAAAATATAATTTTCTTACACAGAAAAAACAGTTTTAACATGAAATTATCATGATTCCTGCCCCTGCAACAGCAACTTGTTGCCAAACATTTATAGAACTAGAAATAAAAAATATTTATTGTCCAGGTAGGTAATTTACAGTAAGCAGGTTCATAGTTTAACAGTAAGTTGAGACAACATGACTAGCTTAAAGTATTACTTCCAGCTAGGTTACAATATAATATTTGCCAGTGAGCCCCAAACTAGACAATTAGTCTGTATCTTGGGGCTTGTTATATACCTAAACAATGTTACGAATATGTTAATGATTTCGTAAATCTTTTGTAGTAACTTTTAACTTAAAATAATAATAGGTTTCAGTTTCAAATGAATACAACAGTCGCAGTGCCCGAAGAAGTCAAAGACATTCTAAGGCACATACAAATAAGTTCTAACAAAAATAATAGGTAGTTATTACAAAAACAACCAACACCACACATCAAAAACAACACCAACAGTAATAGTCGCCAGAGTGTCGGACACAACGCCGGACACAACACCGGACACAATCGAGCACACATCGTGTGTCCACAGTGTCGGCCATGATTTGTGGACACCGCTGTATCAACATCAACGCTGCTCGTTTGCGCAGATTGTTATTTACCGCGCACCTAGGTGCTGTTCACACTTGCGCAGTATTAATTAAGGAATGTGCACGTTATTTGAAGTTGCTGTTTTAGTTGCGCGTTTATTAGACTGCACTTCACTTGCGTTCTTGGAGGGCTTGAGTATACTTGGCCACTTTATAAAGTATCCTAACTAATACTGGGGAATGGTTGGTCCAGATATTGTGATGTTGGTATCAAGTGGAGGTAGAGCAACACAGCGAGAGAATTTGCAAAAATTACGAAAAGATTAATTTATATAAATAAATCTTTTCGTAATTTTTGCAAATTCTCTAAGATGTAGATGTAGTAGATGGAGGCAGATTGTCCGCTTAAAAGGGTCCAGTGACCACGATCCTCAGTAATGAGGGACCGATTGAAGAAGAAGAAGTACTTTAAGAGAGTATGAAGAAGAGTGGGGCACGTCTTACGTGGATGCCACTATATGTAGTGGGTCGCTATAGATTTTTCTGACATTTACAATACACAAAATAAACTCTCTCAGTCCTATCGGTATGAGAAAGAACTCACGTCAGTACTACTACCCATTTATTTATTCACGACATTATCCACATATTTGTCGAATCTTGCTGATTAGAAAATCGATCCGTTGAGGAAAACGCAGGGTGCATATAACAAGGGAATCCTTTGTACTTCACTCAGCCCCTTTCTTTTGAAGATGCTATTTAGACCACCTGTGGTGCCGTATTTTTGAATATTTTTCACGCATGCACGCTACGCGGTATTTGGCATACCATTTTTCCTTGTAATTCTTAATAGGTTCGGTGATCAATCATGAAATATTTATGATTGTCTACAGTATTAATGATGTGCATATTTTGGGTATTACCTGACTAGTCTTGTCAGGCATATCTTAGAGAAATATCAGTAGAATGATGGAAAGAACTAGAGAATAAAATTCTTGATGTCTTCATTTAAAAGATGAATACTGTTCTTTTTGGCATACGCAATCTTCTACTGGTCAGAAATATCATATGAACTGCAGAAAATGTGGTCAAGTGCGAATTGGACTCGTACACGAAGGGTTCCGTACCACAAGGCAAAAACAAAAAACACGTTTGTTGTATGGCCCACCTTAAATATTTAATTTATTATGTTTTAAGTATTTAATGTTATAAAATTGTAGCTGTCTAGCTATCACGGTTCATGAGATACAGCCTGGTGACAGACGGACAGTGGAGTCTTAGTAATAGGGTCCCGTTTTTACCCTTTAGGTACGGAACCCTAAAAAGAGATGTAAATCGGCTATGTGGTTTTGGAATTATAAGCACGAAATGAATACAATTAATGTTGTGTTGGTATCACAATTCCATGAATGTTCATGGACATATCTACAGACGTGGTTCATTAAATCATCATCTAGATCTCCCTAGCCTTTTCAAAACTATGTCGGGGTCAGCCAGTATTTTACATGGACTACCAATCTGACCTACACAAACGTGTTTAATTAAATATCCGGGTCAAATTCTCATTTAAGACTCTTTTCCCGGATCGCAGAACGTGAAACTAGTCCTAGCTACCCCACTTACATTGTCTACATATTAAGCATGTACCTATTGTACCTACTTAAGTACCATTACGTAAACACAATCAGCATGTATTTAACGGTATTGTATACTTAACGTCTGCTCCATATTAAGCGAGTGGCGCGCGATAGTGGTCCGACCTTGATTCCTTCTTAAGGAGTTGCCCTGAAGTGGCATGAGCCTAAATAATGGCGATATTGTCGCTGTCAAAATAGCTGTGGACTTAGAAATTGTGATGTAGAACCTATGCTAATGAGTTAGGAGTAGGATTTGTATCTAATTTTGATTTAAGTAATGCTTCGGTAAGGTTTGGGAACCCCTGAAGGAAAGCAAACATTACGCGTAACTACTCTAAAGTCCGATAACTTGTGAGGACTAGCTTTCAAAGTCTGATCATCCGCTATTTTTACTCCAAGCGTTGTCGAGTCTCTGGTGCTAATCTTCTTCAGCTATCTGGGGGCCTACAACCAGCTATTATTCTTCATATCTGGGAAAGAGATGGTGGTGTACAGGCCCTAGCTCTATTTCTTTCAACCATTGAAGTAAGTTTAAAGAGGGACTTGTAGCTTGAGCCGCACGGGTCGATTGATCAGGTTAAGCTACGCTTGCCGCGGTTGGTCCGTGGATGGGTGACCATCTTTACATATCAAGACCTCTCCGTGCCTCGGAAAGCACGTTAAGCCGTTGGTATCGGCTGTCATTTGTGGATCTGACAGTCGTAACGGGTCGTCAGAAGCCCAAAAGTCTGACAACCAGTCTTTCCAAGGGGTATCGTATTACCTAGTAATTAGGTTGTGGAGGTCAGATAGGCAGTCGCTCCATGTAAAATACTGGTATTCAGCTGCATCCGGTTAGACTGGGAGCCGACCCCAATATAGTTGGGAAAAAGCTACGCAGATGATGATTGAAGTAAGATTAAAATAATACTGCTATTTGAGGTGGTGGTAGGCCCTTTCATCAGTAGGTACATTTTCTTACTAGTTAGTTGACATCTCGTAGCCAGGAAGCAAGTATACACCGTATTGAACACACCCTTACCCGCATATATGCATGTAGGTTAGTATTATTTGTGTACATGCCAAATCAAACTGTCGCCAGTCTACTATGAGTTAGTGAGTGGGCCAATGTCTAAATTATGGTTTCTCTATGCATATGTGTGTCTCGGAGAAAACGCACTCGTTAGCTTGAAAGTCACAATTGATTGATGTTTGGGACTTAATGTATGCAGTTCCGTTGCTGTATTGGTATGCATGGGTTTTTATGTTATGGTTGTACTGGTGTAGGTAGTTAGGCTGTGATTTAGGCGAAATTGTATGCTGTGTGGTGGTGAGAATTTTGCATGGAGTTTAGTGAAATATTTTTTATTTGATTACCTAATCTAGATCGATCTGTTTTCCGATTGAGAAATATAGATAGCTTGATAGAGAAACTCATTTTATGTTTTGAGAGCAGCCGATGAAAAAAAGTGACTATTTCGAGAGTCAAGCAAATTCGTAATTCCAGAAATCCAGTTGTTCGTCAATATTATTTAAAAGTGCAGTTTATTTTAAAGACAGTTCAGCGCTTCTGTTTAGACACGCATTCTCTAAGTTAAAAAAAAAAAAGAGACCTCCAGACGGAATTTCGGCCATAGCTACGAATCTCAGCGGAGACCAGCCTTCGGCAAGGGAGATATATTATAGTGCACAGGACGCAGGTGCACTCTCTCTTACCTCACTCTCATTGTCCGACGGGACGGCAATCAGACACGACCGGAGAGAGATCAGGCGCAGGACCACTTTCTGAGGCACGGGGGTAACACATCGCCAACTTCCATACTCTGGGCTGTTACCATGGGCGTCGGATGCGGGTTGCACCTCCCTTCAAATAAAATATAGGTGTAAAAACATTCAGAATTAAAAAAAATATCCGAAAACACCTAAAGAGGTCGCTTCACTCGCTCTTGCATTATGCTCGATTCTAAAGCTTTTTTTGCATTATTCAACAAACTATATACCGAACTCCTATTATTTACGAAAATCTAATCGACCGACTGTTTTGCTCTTGCATCCTACTCTACCTTAATTCTTAAGCTTATTTATTATGTAAATCGACACAGTACTCTTTCTGTATGCATGGTCAAAATAAAACCTATCCCATTCGAGGTGAAGTGCAAAAACGATCGAGCTCGTTTCGTGAAATTGAAGATGCACCCCCCTGAAATAAAACTGGTCTATGGCTGTTACTAAGAAATTCCTAATTGAAAAACTCAATAACACTTTGCCCGACCCGGGAATCGAACCCAGGACCCCACGCTCAGCAGTCGCGATTGCAACCACGAGACGAATAGAAGACTATACGAGTGCAAAACTGTAATGATACAAAAAGCACATACATACATACATTCCTCATCAATTACAAAGTAAACAATGACGGTTAATAACGTCAATTGCCGCTGGAAGCACGCCGTGATAACACGTCAAGTGTTTGTTTAGCTCGCGTACTGCATCGCATTGTGTCGCTCTGTTAGTTTAGCTACTGTAGTGATGGTTCAGTTATGTTATGACGGGTCCTGTCACTGTTTTCTTAGGTTTACGGGTAGGATATCGATACGGGTAATGTTGCCCTCTTATGACATTCAAAAAGGAGTGTACGCACATTTTTAGGGTTTCGTACCAAAATGGTAAAAAAGTAAACAATTTATACAGGGTTATTGGTAAAACATTAACAACCTCAGAGGTCACTGTACTCATCATTATGAACAACTTTTACTATGGGACCAAACCTGATATCGCGAAAAAGCTGTTCCCTACAATTTGACAAGTTATACGAACATAAATGTAGGGCACAGCAGATTTTTTTCGTGATTTCAGGTTTCGTCCCATAGTAAAAGTTGTTCCTAATGATGAGTACAATGTTGTACCAATAACCCTGTATATAGAATACTGTTATCTCAATAATCATCCTGGCTACAATAAATTTGTACGGGTTGTGGTACACATATTGTGTACCAACTCGTAATTGAGGGTCGTGCTAGTGATAATTAACCGTATTCTTTTTAAAATTTCAATGATCTCAGCTCTAGATTGAACGGTGCCTCTAATGTAACGCCATTCATATAGATCTTATCAGTAATCTTGAAAACCTCAAAAAAACCCTGAAGATAAATCACCTCATTGTCTCAAAAATAACAGTTTTAAAACTATTTAGCCTTCAAGTAAAAGCTCACATCATAAACCCACCATTATTTATCACCAGACCAGCATATGCAAATCAATTCGACCAGTTAGCTATAAATAACAAAGTTTTGATTAGAAAACCCTTTATATCAGCATGTATATTCATATGTACATTCATTATGTATATCTGATGTTTGCGAACGAGATACATGTATTATTGATGTGCAAGCGGTAGTTTCTGAGAAAGTAGTGGATCATTTTAATAAGAAATTTTGCAGTTGTAACTGTAGTTTGGGTTTTGTTTCATTTTTGTTGGCAGTTGTTTTTTTGTTGATTTGGACGGTGGTCACGAATTGTAGTCGTTTTAATAGGGTTTTGTACCTTGCAATGAAAAGATAGACCTTGTAGGAACAAGATATGGAAGCTATGATGGAGCGGCTCAATTCACAGCTAAGTGTTTAACCTTTTGACTGCCACAGTCATGTGTAGATGACAAACCAAAATGTGCCCAGCACGCCACGGTTCGATTACATGACAGACTTTGACGCCGAGGGCACGTTTTGATTTTTTAACACGTCAAAAAATCAAAAGGTTAATTGTCAAATGTATAATATAAATCTGCTGAGAGCAGTGGTGGCTCAGTGGTAACGGAGATAATGACTTACTAATTGTAGGTCGTGAGGTCGAACCCAAACAGGCACTTTACTTTGTGTAAATTATTTAATCACCACTGCTGTCAAATGGTGAAGGAAACATCGTGAGGAAACCGGCATGGCCTCCTCTCTGTGAGAGGGAGTGGGCCGTAATCCACCACGCGGGCCCAGTGCGGGTTGGTAGATGTCACATGTCTTCGATTTTTTGGTTCTAGGATATGCCGTTTTCCTCACGATGTTTTCCTTCACCGTTTTGAGAGCAGTGGTGATGAAATAATTTACACAAAGTAAAGCGCCCGTCAGGGTTCGAACCTACGACCTACAACTCGTAAGTCGTGTCCGTGACCACTGGGCCACCACTACTCCAACTAATCACGCATTTCTCAAATGATACTAAAACAAATAATCAATACGTTAATATTATGTACTACATCAAATAACCTCCCTAACGGGCCGTGCGAAAGGAAGGATGACAATAAAATTAATCGTTATGTTTAATGCACGAATCAAGTTCACAATATCCGGTTATAAACGTTAATTTACAAATACGTTAAAAAGCACTTCGCAATTATATTATTTTTATCTGAATGTGTGTCGACGGATGAGAACTTGATGTGACTGTACGGCATAATAGTTAATTCGCACGAATTTACTCGCCCGAAAAGTGCGAATCGACACTTTTAAATAATATTATTTTTTCTATAGGCGACTCGCACGAATTGGCACATTTTGATTTTGTGCAATGAAGTTAGGAAAAAGTACACGGGTTATAATATTTAACCCTTATCACTTCTGTGCGCTAGGGTCCTTTTTTTTTTTTTGCCCTTTTTTGTGCTCGATATCAACAATGGCAACAGGCACTTGAATTTTTCACAAAATGCTGAGTTGTATTTTTACTTGAATAACAAATAATAAAATTAAAATAAAATAACAAACGTGTTTTTGTCGGCGTTTTTGCCTTGTGGTACGGAACCCTTCGTGTGCGAGTCCGACTCGCACTTGGCCAGTTTTTTTTCTATTAGATATCTAACCCGTCGTGTGTATAATTAGTTAGTTAGCTTAAAATTCAAAATGTGCCAATTCGTGCGAGTCACCTATAGAAAAAATAATATTATTTATAAGTGACGATTCGCACTTTTCGGGCGAAAAAATTTGTGCTAATCAAATAATAAGCCGACTGTACCTACCACTTATTGGTAACTGCGACAGTACAGCAAATAAAAAAACGATTAAACCTGCGCGTCTCAACTTCGAATGGCCTTATGAAAGATCTAAATGATTGATGAACTATCGACAAGTTTAATTCCTCTTTAGGTGAGACCTCATGGATAATATGTCAAAGGTATGGGCAGAAGAATTATCTATGAGCTCTAGTCATCATTATCATCCTCATTTCAATCGAAAGACGTCCACTGCTGGACATAGGCCTCCCCTAAGCACCTCCACATAGACCTCTTCTGTGCTTCCCGCATCCAGCGGATTCCTGCGGCCTTCACAAGGTCATCGGTTCACCTTGTGGGAGGCGTCAATATAATATTTATTCGATTAATTGCATTTATTAGATTTGCTCTCACCAGAATACATCTTAGAAAATAAATTATGCTATATACGTACCTGATAATAAGAACATTCGCATAAAAATTGCTTCCTCACATTAAACCGGCTATCTGGATACGTATACTTTACCGTGCGTGTGCGCAATGTTAGGCCGGCGCTGCCGCATGCCGTCCGCTACCGGTGACAACTATTATCGACGCCACGCCGACACTACACTGAAATATTAAGGCCACATCGGATTCTGTGGCTTTCAAATGTACGAACTATTATTCTATTTATAATTCATTGAATTCCGGTTCATGTGGGTATTTTGGGATGGTTATTTTGGTCTCAGAAACAGGTCGTTCGTAACACGAAATCCGTAGTTTCCATCGAAGTTACAGGCGTTTACATTCCATGTCACTTACGGATGTTTGATTAGTTTGGGGCCAGAGCTAATAATGAATCATCATCTGCCATCATAGAAAGAAAGAAAATACATTTATTTAGCACAGACTATAAGACACACAATACAGCAGGTAGTCAGATAATAGTCGTACATACATCAGATACAAACAGAAAATATAAAAATAAAAAGGGTAAAAATAAAAAGTCCGATGTAAGAAATTAGCAGGAATGTGTGCCTCACGGCTGCGCCAAAAAGGTCCAGTTCAGCAAAAATGCCAGACAACAGTGCCTGACGCTGGATTTCATCTGAACCTGATGTGTGAAGTGACGGATGTAAACCAGTTTTATACTGCAACGTGTGTATGCATAATTAGATAATAAATAAAAATAAATTTGTGGCACATAAAAAACAATACTGAGTAACATTGCAAAAATAAAAATACTGATAAATATGGTGAGATCATCTGCCTTGCCTTTTCCCAACTTTGTTGGGGTCGGCTTCCAGTCTAAGTTGGAGCGACTGCCTATCTGACCTCCACAACCCAGTTACTAGGTAATACGATAACCCTTGGTAAGACTGGTTGTCAGACTTTCGGGCTTCTGACGACCCGTAATGACTGTCAAAGATTCACGAATGACAGCCGGGACCAACGGCTTAACGTGCTTTCCAAGTCACGGAGAGGTCTTGATATGTGAAGATGGTCACCCATCCACGGATCAACCGCGGCAAGCGTAGCTTAACCTGATCAATCAACCCATGCGGCTGTTATTACTTAGCCACAAGCCTCTCCAGAACTAATAATGAATGACAAGTTGATTTGACAGTTGTCCCTACTCCCGAAGTGATTTTGCGCGTCCGAAAAATTAATTTTGACCTTTGTCTTGATGTATCAGCTACTTCTGGATGGGCCCCTATCTTCGTCGAGGGACTTAGAGAGAAAACCCTAGATATTAAGAACTTTTTGTTTTTTGTTCAAACGTACTCAGTTGGTAACTTAATGTTGTTATGTTTAAAAAAAAAAAAAAAAACTACTCTCAATCCCATCTCAGCGACAAACAATGTCAAATACTTAACGAAAATGTTTGTTTTGACAGATTGAAACAGATCAGCCGGTCGATTCTGTAAAAATCTCACCGTGAAAACTTAGGTGAAGTGAGTTTGTTTTTACTAGGAATTGACACTATTGACAGGTCACTCCACGCTCACTTCACCTAAGTTTTCACGGTGAGAATTTTACAGAATAGCACCGCTGAATACGAACGTGAAAGGGAAAGGCGATCTTAACACTAAAATAAACATGATAAGAACTTTTTTTTTTCAGCATAAGGTAATTTAGGAACAGTCAATTAAATTAAATTTACTGCCCCTCAGGATGCAGTAAGGCTTGCAGAAGAGAGAAGTCAAGATCTTTACCAGAAAAGTGCAGCTTAGCCTTGTCGTTGAAAATACCAAAATGTTTTTTTTTAAATCGGTTGATGAAGGAAAGTATCTCTTAACCAACCTCTAACAGAATAAAACTTGCACCAAAGATATCCATATTTAAATCTAGTCCCTAAACAGTCTACAATATTCTATATTTAGCCCTAGAATATTAACTAAGTGTAAATCTATAAAGCCGGTAAAACAGTGTCCACTAGTGTAGTTCTCGGTCGGCCGCGCGTCAACTTTTATCGACATCGGCATATCGACAGATCGACACCGGAGATTTATAGAGGACGCCAGCGGCATGTGTTAATTAATATCTAACAAGAAATATCGGGAAGTTTCACCGTACTGAGGTGAAGTTTCACTGTTAGAAGTGTATTTGCAGTGTTGGAGTTTTTGCAATTAACGAACAGCTATTTTACTTTTTAATTGCATTTAAAACCTATATTGTTGATAGAAAATAGTGTGTTGTGTCCATGTCCTAGAACCAAAAATTCAAAGACATGTGACATCTACCAACGCGCACTGGGCCCGCGTGGTGGACTACGGCCCACTCCCTCTCACAGAAAGGAGGCCTGTGTCCCAGCAGTGGGAACACTATAGGCTGATTATTCTATGTATTTTATAGATGTTTGTTTTATATGTCTATCAAAAAGCCATAGAATTGTTGCAGGCTGAAGTAACTAATAAGATTAGGTACCTTATTTTTTAATTTTAATTTTGGTTCCTTCAACAATTTTTTTCCAATGAATTCGTTATAATATTATTATTATAAAGTTTTTAAAAGGCACAATGGTTTTAGAGCTAAAATTAAATTCGTACCATAGAGTTTATAAAGTTAAGCTCGTGTGCAGTAAAGACCATAGCTATGGCGTTTTATGGGACAGAACAAAAGATAGAGCTAATTTATAGCAGTTTTCAGAACACCCACTAATTGTTTTCTCTTTTAGCCCTTGGGTGGAATAGGGAAAACTGTCGAGTGGTTCTAAAAATAATATTGCTAAAAATTTTGTGAAAAAAATTTATATAAACGTAATTGACTGTAACGAAATAAGTAGGTAAATATAATTATTGTGACTGATTGTGATTATGTTGACGAAGAAAATGTCAAAATAAAATTTTTATTCTAATGACTGTTAGTTTTTTCACTACGTAAATGTTTTTAATTATAAATGCTGTCTTATTCTTTCTCTTTATAATGATCTTGTATTGCTAAGTTATTGAAAAAAGTGTTTAACGAAAAGATAATAGGTTGTTTGTTGGACAAATATTTTTCAATCCCATAAAAAAATTTTTTGACAAAAATTTTCATGTAAAAAAAAATTTAAAAGCCACTCCATCCCACGAAACTACCACTATTTAGCTAAACCGCTAAAAAGATAGGGTTGATAGGTTACTTTCTTATTTACGCGAACGTCGCCTTTCGACTGGCGAGGACATTGCATTGTGCGCACCCGTATTCATATGCCAACACTCGATTTATACCTTTACCAACTTAACCATACACTTCACAAACACCAAGAAACTACCACACTCCTCGTTACTCCATCGCAATAGAGGGGCATTTCCCGCAAACGTGGAACTTCAGAGGTGCAAAAATAAGGTTGTATGAGGACTTGGAGATCAGATGTATGGTGACTGGAACCGCCTCTCCGTAATGCAAGCAGTTTATTTATCACTATTGTTTCGTTAATTATTTTGCTTTGAGTAATTGTCCGTTTGATGGACTATCTATTCACGTATTGTGTGGGCTAAGCTGTAATGTGATACTGTGTGAGGAACGCCTCAACGATTTTGATGGGGTCCGATTAATTTCGTTTAAGTTGGTTTTTGTATAAAATTTGGGGCTTGAAGACGTCAAAATGCGAAAAAAGGGGGAGTTTGCTTATGTCCACACGATAGAAGCAAATATTTATGACAGTGCAAAATGTGTCTCAAGAAGTTTTCACTTAAAAAATAACAGCTTAGACCTGGCAAGCGTTATGAGATCAGCATGATGCTTCACATTGAGTCTTGGGATCAAGAGAAAAATTAGTTGGGTCCGAGCTGTTGGGGATGACAAAAGTTTGCAGGCATGACAGTATGTTTTGATAATGATGGCTTGTTACACATCGATAATATACCATGTGAAACTACTCGATATTAGTACCCCCAGGTACGATGAGCCACAGTGGACCCACATCACAAACGATGCCTCACCTCTTGTCGTGCTCGCTGTGCAATAACACCTGGGCCCTAATTAACTAGACCACTTAATGATTCCTTACTTCAAAACCACGTGAATTCCTTAGTTAGTCCAGACATCTGTTAATAACGTATTCTCTATGACACAAAGAACGATCCCGTGCGAAATGACCGCGAAGTTGGCGTGGTTTGAACTGTCAAAATACCACGTTTGACAGCCATACGTGGGTTGCACGTGGTGGTGGTGGGTGGTGTGGTGGTGGTGGTGGTGATTACGCGGGGAATAATAATTACCATATAGAATTGGGGCCCTGCACTATGGAAGACCTTTGCGAGGCCAACGCTGACGCTGTCGAAGTGAGCGAATTCTGGAAAAGAAAAAAGTCAAAAAAGTCGTTTCAATGGAGTGATGATGTCCATCCACACAAAGAGCTGCTAAAATCCAAGATCCTCAAAGTAGCTCGTGCAACAAAGTAACCTCAGATTTGCAAGCCTTAGGATAAATAAAGGCAATATAAAGAGAAAACCTCCACATTTCTTCCACATAGCATAAAATTCTTTCAACAACTAAAATAAACATTCCCGATTAGAGAGACAAATTGGAAAGATAGCGTCCTTCAAAAACAATACTTGAAGTTAGCAAAACATTGAGCTAATCTTCCTAATCTGTAAAACGATAGCGGGTAACGTGAGCCGCCATTGTGCTGTCTCTACGTCGAAACTTCTCGTAATTAAGTGCTGATCGGTATTAAATTACTAACTGCTAATAAACAACGGACATCCTTGGATTGTGAAATGTTTTGAACACATTTTATAGGAGAAGGGTTGGTACTTGGTGTTGGAGTTTATTTATCTAACTAGCTGTGCCCGCGACTTCGAATTTTTTTGCGCGTAACCCTAATTCCTTTTCTGACATAAAAGTGGCTTAAGATACTCCTTATAACATCAGCTTTCTGTTCCGTCTAAATCAGTTCAGCCGTTTTGGGATATTAGCCGCGGAAACAAACACATACAAACATTTTTCAAATTGTTCTTTTTTGTTAAATAAAGTTCTCCAGATCGTATTTCGGCCACGGCGGCCAATCTCAACGGAGACTAGCCTTCGGCGCCACAAGTGCACCCTCTTCCCTCACTCTCATTGTCCGATGGGATGGCAATCCGACACGACCGGAGAGAGATCAGGCGCAGGACCAACGGACCAACAACTTAACGTGCTTTCCGAAGCAAGGGGGCATCAGCACTTTGTCCGACCCGGGAATCTAACCCAGTAACTTATCGATGCTCAACTGTATTTTTTGTTAGTAAGCTGTTCATTATTTTTTACATCTAAAAGTAATGAGGAACCCTAATTAAATACCATAAAAGCAAAAGATTATTATATATAAAGATGACGCCACATACCATATCAAATGAATTAATATTGTCAAACAAGTGCGCCACAAAATAATTTATTTACCACTTTTCTAATACACCGCTCATTTTCTACTGCAATAAATCAATTAACTGGTATTCTCATTAAGAGTGCTGTTATCGGGAATCGAACTTGGGACCGGTCGTCGCGTGCCCGGGCGCCGGTGAAAGTGTTTGTTTGCACACGTTTCAATGTTTGCTATAGTTGTGTCGTTTATCAAAATGTTGGAAAATATCTCTAAGTACTTGTTAATGATTTAGTTTAGATGGTTTAGATTTTCTGTGAACATTTTGGAATTGCCTGCATCACATCCCAGCCAATTCTAAATGTTTTAAAGGAATGGAAGCTTAAAGCACTATTTAATGAATACAATATTAGTTCATACGTAAATGTTGATTTACTTTATGACGATAGAATGAAATGGTCAAAAAGTAATTTTGGCAAATCACTAAGCAGGCGGAATGGTGATTCCGTGCAACAATAAAGCTATAGAATAAACCCTCTACAGTCACTTCCTGAAAATTATAAAAAATCTAAATCAAAATTAAAAAGTCATTTATTCTATCTAGATTGAGGGGCCCGTCCACTGAGGGGCGGAGCCACACAGGTTGATCGATCAGGTTAAGCTACGCTTGCCGCGGTTGGTCTGTGGATGGGTGACCATCTTTACATACCGAGACAAATCCGTGGCTCGGAAAGCACGTGGTCCCGGCTGTCATTCGTGGATCTTTGACAGTTGTTACGGGTAGTCAGAAGCCCGAAAGTCTGACCACCAGTCTTACCAAGGGGTATCGTATTACCCAGTAACTGGGTTGTGGGGGTCAGATAGGCAGTCGATCCATGTAAGATACTGGTATTCAGCTGCATCCAGTTAGACTGGAAGCCGACTCCAATATAGTTAGGAAAAGGCTAGGCAGATGATGATGATTCTACCTGGACTGAGAATCCGCTAAAATAACATAAGACAACCCAAAATGGCCGCACTTCCCCACTTTGTAGCGCTTTAGCTACGAAGAGGAAGTGGCGCTACAAACTCCCCAGCAGCACAGCTGTACATTGATAACGATCTACCATCGAAAACAAACATAACATAATTATGTTTCTACTAATAAGTACATGTAACATAAATAAACAAGAAGTGAAACTCACTCAAGTAAAACCAGCTGAACGTCAAAGTTTTTGCGAACATCATTCCCTGACCTACTCGATAAGCCATTCGTAAGAACTATCATTTTAATCCAATTAAAGTACAAGATTATCATAAAACGTACGTAGCGGTCTGCGTAAGCGCACATTATGTGCTTACCAATAATCATTTAATTACGAAGGTAAATAGTTATCGGAATGCCTGCCATTACAATAATGTATGCGTACGACATATTCTAATAAAAACTAATGTGAAAAGCCTTATTCTGGGGATCCGGAATGTATTAAAATTGAAAATGCAACCTTAAAACTTAATATAAATAAAGAAAAATAACATTTTCCTGAAAAACTATTGTCAAAAAAACTAAAACAATTTCACAAAATATTACACAAAGGTGAAAAAAAGTGCGAGCGGTTTTCCAAACAACTTAAATTGCTTTTGGAGTTATCTTTTTCTTGTGGATTCTTCTAAAAGTACAACTTTTTTTTATCACACCTGTAAGGTAATATTTCTAGCCACTGAATCTAAGAACACACATAGACACATAAGATATAATCTCCTTAAATTATCCCCCTTTTCTTCAACACACAACGAGGAAATTACCTGCAAATTAAATTAGCAAACCCAGTATCGTCAGAATACGGCGTCAACCTGTAGCTCCTGTGTATCGGTGCGTAAGAAAACTCCGGTTTGCTCGATATATTCTATTTGCATATTAGTCTGATAAAGAGTTTCAAACGCTATGGAGTGGGTGCCTTAGAAGAAATTAGTGGAACAAAAAGTACGAAGAAAGGAGCGTTGGTCGATTAAGGCGAATCTAACGGGAACTGTTTTTGTTTTTGCCCTTTGAATTTGGAACTTCTTTTTTCTTTTCGTTAGCCTACACTGTTCCAATACTGAGCAAAGACGTATTGGAACGCGTCTAGGTCATTTCTCCACCTCGTCCCGGGCCGGCCTCGGCGGCGCGGCGATCCTGTAAAAAATGGGATCATGATAAAAAAATCTACTTGTATATTCCCAAGCAAACTGGAACTTTTTAGGAACTCCGATATCATCATCTGCTCAGCCTTTTTCCCATTCATGTTGGGGTCGGCTTCCAGTCTAACCGGATAAAGCTGAAAACTAATATTTTTCATGGAGCGACTGCCTATCTGATTCACAACTCAGTAACACGATACCCGCGATTATTTTGCCCTGCTGACTGACAAAATGCCACCTCAAGTAGGAACTTTAATTTCGAGAGTAATATTTTTTAACACCTAGGGAGATGTAAGATCATATTGTGATACTGGAAATTCTAAACCCATTTAAAGTAGTAATATATTTCGTTAAACTACATTTGTAGGTAAACGGAGAAAGTTTGAAAGCCTGTCGCTTTACTTACCCGTTTTCTTTACTTATTTACTTATTCTGACTCTTGTAATACATTGATAAAGGTTATTTATAGCGGTATGTTTTACGTTAAATGGCGGCATATATTTATTACTAGCTGCGCCCCGCGGTTTCACCCGCTTAAGTGTCGATTCCGTCCATATCGGGATAAAAAGTAGTCTATATGTTAATCCAGGGTGTCAGCTACCTCCATACAAAATTTTATCGAAATTGGTCCAGCCGTTTGAGCGTGAAGAAGTCAAAATCAAAATATTTTATATCACATAAACCTACATGGGCACTTATGAAACGTCAGAAGCTAGGTGCACGGTTCCAATTGGTCGTTTCAATTAATTGGCTATATTTGTCAACTATAAGTATTTTTGCCTCTTTCTGCTCATAAATAAAGGCGTAGCTTAACAAACAAGAGGCCATTATAGAACTTTATCAAGATCGGTTATTCTTTCACATTTAAGCGCAAAAAACTTTGGGAAAGTAAAAGTGACAACTTTTGTCCTTTTTACTACTTTTGTACTTTTTTTGAAAAACAAAACCTTTTGTCTAGACGGAGTCGCGAAAGGCAAACTGACCAGAAGTTTGTTTTACTTTTATTGTTTTTGTTACAGTGGATAAATCCAAGTTTAGTAGGCTTACGATAAAAATAAATTTTGTACTGAACCTTACTATTTTGTGCAGACTGGAGCACATCAAGCTACTACAATCTGTCAAATTTCTTTAATAGATTTTCAACTACATCGCTAAAGGATAAGGTTCAAAGTTTATTGGGAAAATTTGACAGTTTCGGGTAGCTTGATGTGCTGGAGTCTGTACCAGAATGAGATACAGGAAATCGTTTCGGAGATTTTCTTTAGACAGGCGTAAAAGTGTGGGAGAGTAATTTTGGAGTTGTAGATCTTGCTAATTATCTGTAAAAGTCTGTATGCCTGTATGTCTAATGCCTAAGATTGTTTCCAGCATCAGCATGTCGTCATTCTAATATAGAAAAGAGTAGAATACTTTTTATTATGTATACCATAAAAATTACAGACATAAATATAGAAATTACCTTTATTTACCTTTTTTAAAATATATATCTTCCTCTTACTTCTTATTTTTAAATTACAGTCATTGCTTTACATTATGGAAATATTATCATTACTCCAAGACCGACTAAAAGCCACACTACTGAGACGAGAACCACTGCTTTTTAACCGACTTCCAAAAAGGAGGAGGTTATTATGTTCGACTTTCTACATGTTTTTTTTTTGCTTATGAGTTCGCCCAGAGAGGTTCTATCAAACTCAAACTCACACTCCTTATTGCATCACTTCGGTCTCGTTAAATTAAAAACTAATGAGACAATTTTGTAATCCCCTTGTCGCAATGTCTTGAAGCAGCGGTTACAGCGTTCCGCGGTAAACAACGGAGATCGTTTGTTTGAAAAAAAAAACTATAACAATTATTTCACCCCAATCAAATCAATCAACTCAGCCTATCGCAGTCCACTGCTGGACATAAGTCTCTCCCAGACTGCGCCACAGCACCCTGTCCTCCGCCTTCCGCATCCAGTTTACCCCAGCCACCTTCTTTGGGCCATCCGTCCATCTAGCTGGGGGGCGTCCCACACTACGCTTGCGTAGTGCTTGCGTCTCCACTCCAGGACTCGTCTGCTCCACGGTTCATCGGTCCTTCGACAGACATGGCCAACGCACTGCCATTTCAGCTTGCTTACTCTGCAAGCTATGTCGGTAACTCCGGTTCTTTTCCGGATAATTTCATTCTTGATTTTATCCTTCAAAGAGACTCCGAGCATAACTCGCTCCAAATTAATTATTTCACCTATTTATTCCAATTCTAAGTCGTCTCCACACATTTCACGGCACGCATGGGTAAATAGTCAAGTCTAGATACTATTGATTTAGCTCCCCTCTCTGATATCGCTCTGATCTAGTGATAACGATGCCGACTGATCAGATCTCATTAACATAATAGGCTGCTAACTAGCGTATTATATGAAATTATTTGATATGTTCTTGTAATTTCTTGGATTGAGACTTGCTTTGAGAGTTGCAGCTGGTTAAATTGTAGCGTGAATGGAATTAAGGCTCCTACTAACAGGCGCGACACGCGATATAATCGGTCGCGACACAAAGGCACCGCTCGTTGCGCGACTTGCGGTGCCTTTGTGTCGCGCGCGATTTTATCGCGTGTCGCCCCTGTTTGAAGGAGCTTTTAGGAGGAAATGCGGTCACTTGGTCGATGGCGTTTATTCCACACTGACGTATTCTATTTTCTATTTGGTTAAATATACAAATCCAAATATTTTTTTACGATTTAATGTACTATACCTACTGCCATGTCAGTAGGTTTTGTTTTTTGGCGTAATAAGAAATATTCATTTAAGAAAAAAATTACGCCAAATAGCAAATTAAGTTAAATTAAAGAAGTTTGTGATGTATCATCCCGTCTGATTTATGATGTTCAGTGATCATTAAGTAACTTCAAATACTTACTATTTTCAAAATAAGCAATAGCTGCAATAATATACCTGCTCCATCAAATGGTGTAATGCAAACTATTTATATTATCTAGTTGTTTTTTCTTTTCGATCTTATTAAAACTTTTTCCAAATTCTCGACAAAAAGTTTTAACAAGATGTCATTGACTTATATATATTACTGAAATCCAAAGACTACAATATAATGCTGCTGAAATCATTGCAAGATGTCATGTCAAATAAAATTTTACAAAATTGTGTCAATGGCTGATGTTTTTATCTCTAAGACATCACTATAGGAGGACTATTTTTAGGAAAACTTACTGTACACATTGTACAAAAAATAGTCCTAAAAATATTCCCTCTATAGCAATATAAACCAGGTCAAACAAAAGAAAAGCGTGCACCTACAGAATGCTATCCCTATTTTCCACATAATAATTCAAAACGGAAGTTAAGCAAGTGCGAGCTAAGTGAATCGATTGTATATAATGGTAATCGTAGGCCTGAGGGAAAAGACTTTCCAATCCTGTATCTATCATGTAACCATTACAATGCATGCACCTACAATTCATATAGAAAGTGTTCTGCAAACGTCGCGAGCGCAGTGAGTGGCGACTTGGGAAACATTTTGGAAAATAAATTATGATTTTGTGGGTGCCCTGAAGTGAGTATTTTGTGGGTGGCCCTGAAGAAGTTAGTGAGTGTAGTTTTTAGAAAGATTTTTGATAAACCAAGTGAACCAAAAAGTTTATGATAATGACAATCATAAGGCATAAGGGAAAATTTGGAACGGTGAAAATTCTCGCGTATTAGTATAAATTTTGTACTCCGTAAAAAAATATTTCCAAGTAAATATTGCAGAGCCTAAGCATTATCAACCTAAAATGTTACCTCTGCTGGGAAACAGGCCTCCTCTCAGTGAGAGGCAGTGAGCCGTAATCCACCACGCGGGGGCCCAGTGCAGGTTGGATGTCACATGTCTTCGAATTTTTGGTTCTAGTACATGCCGGTTTCCTCACGATGTTTTCTTTCACCGTTTTGAGAGCAGAGGTGATAAAATAATTTACACAAAGTGATAAGAACCTATCTGGGTACGAACTTACGATCCATACAATTCGTAAGTCGCGGTCGTTACCACTAGGCCACCATTGCTTGGAGACGATTTTCTTTTTGACGTCATCGTTTATCGGGTTTAGCGAGACGAGCGATTAACTCAGATAATTTAAAACTTGAAAAAAAAAAACAGATATTCTCGTGATAAGTGAACGGGAACCGTCAATTAAAGAGAGATAAAAATACCAACATAATTATGTGCTCTTAATTAAATTATCTTGCGTCTTGAATCACATACGAGACGCGACAGATATCGGAGTCCTGATTGAGATATATCTATTTGCGTTGACTTGTAAGACCAGTGGCAGGATGCTACTGGTTTTTGATAAGAACTTCATGAAGTAGATCCTACAACCATTTCTGTAGCTGCAAAAACTATTTAACTTCGCAGTTCTTTATAGGTCTTCAGTAAAGTATTTTGAAACAGACGCTTGATTAGCAGTTGGCAATCCGCCATTTGGGTCCTTTTTTTTTTATTTGGGTGGGAAATCATCAAATGACCCCTCCCGCTCTGGGCGGAGCGGAAGGGAGTGTCAGACTCTTACTGACTAAAACCCACCCGTGTTCCTTCCTTAGCCCTTTATGTTCTCTTTCGGACAATCCCGCTGACCGCCAGGCTTCGGCCCTAAGGGGCCCCTACCTTGATGCTGATATCTCTTTGAGGCACGCGTGGCACACGTACGCGCCGTCCGGCACGGGCCTGGTCCTGATCGGACGGTGAGCTACCCATTACTCTCCGTCCGCACGCTCGCGCCTACGGTGGCCGGGAGTCGTAGCCAACAACCTTCCTCAAGAATTGGGCTATCAAATGCAAAATATGTTTTTAAACCCGACTGGTAGTTTCATAGATTAGCGCGTTCAAACCAACAAACAAACTCTTCAGCTTTATCATTAGCATAGATATAGATATATGGGTCTCCTTACTAACATCGGATAAATTATTTTAAAGACCCAAATAGTAATTTATCTATGCTGACTAACTAATGACTGGTAGCATACTTTGCTAATGCCGCAAATAAATTTCAGAATAAAAAAAAATCTGTTAATATATTTCACGGACAGCGAAAAATAACCTAGTTTTCGTGGTATCATTCATAGAAAGCTGGGTGCGGTGTATGTATCAGATCTAGGGAGTTGGCCTCGAGACATCCTGTACAATGTGTTGCCCATCTAATGACTGCCTCTATAACTTGTATCCAGTTTTGCATATTAGACCAGTCGCATATACTTGTTGCGTTTTAGCATGGCATTAGCGGTCATTGCCCTTTATAAAGAAAGAAAGAAAGAAAAAATATTGCCAACACATAAAACATAACTTAAAATAGTAAAAAATATTAAATAAAAAATGTTTTAGCGTGGCAAAAGGAACCGGCTCAAATATTGAGCAGAGCAGCATAGAAAAAAAAGAAAAGAAAGAAAGAAAACTACCCACAATGCTGATCAAAACTGAAAAGCCCTGTCATATCTCACATACAGACTTTGTTATTCGAGTTCCTTTCGTAGGGAATTGTTATAAAATGTCGAAAATTCAAGATGTAAACGGACTTTTTCTTAATTTTTAACACTAAGAACTGTTACCTGTCCTCTTTAATAAATCTTTTCGTAAGAACCTTAATAATAAACTACTTATGTGTCGTTTTAATTAGTTACAAAATTGCGAGCATCAAAATTTCACGATAGATGTCGATTCAAACGGGCTTTTCCCTTTTTTTTTAAATGAAGAATGTAACATCTGTCAATAAGTCAGGTGGGGTCAATGACCGTTATTGCCATGCTAAAACGCAACAACTATAGTTGTATTAGACCAGTCGTGGCGTTGAAAAAGGAAATTGTTGTTAAGACAGATAAGCCAGTTAGCGTTATTTATATCTTTTAGTGCAGTGTGGAGAATTAATTTGCTTAATTTATAGAGCAGTGCGTTAGTTGGAGAAAAAGGTTGAAGACTTTTTTTTTCTAAAATAAGGAAGTTAAGGATCGGGATTTTATGAGAACATTTTTCGTTGCGTCTTTATTGTACATTTTGATCAAATAATATCAAAATTTCAGATTTGGCCTGTAAAACAGTTTTTAAAGTGAAACTTCTTAGGCAGCAATTCGATATAATTGGACGAGAATTGAAAATGAAATTTGAAGGACGCGTCACTTTTAGGCACATTTCGTTATATGAGAGAGAAGAAACTTATAACTCTATCTGTCTTTGTCTTTGTCACAATGAATCTCTCTTTTTTAAGAATTTTCACTCTTAATTAAAACTACTTATTCAATGCATATTGTCGTTCAAGCCACGAAAACTTTGGAGACTAACCGAACGCCGAAAATCGTGTTGTTGGGTTTACAACCAAAACCAAAGCGATCGCTAAAGAACTCTCATGAAGAAACAATAAAATTACAAGAAAACTGGTTTCATACGATGATTCAAGTCCACCTTATCCGTGTCCCATCAGCTATTTCAATAACTAACAAACTACCAACGACGTCACGAGCTCAATATCAACCACACAGATCGTAGATTTGGCGCCAAAATAAACAAAAAACGATCACCAAGTCCTGCTAAACCCATCAGGACTGCCTGTTTAAAATATAGCAATATTAAATCACAAACAGGATCATGTGTATGTACAATACGAAGAATACAAAGTAGAAACTGCAGATGGATCTATCTTCGTTTGGGATCGCAGCATCATTTAGACTGACAGCTTTGCATGTCGGCGTACGCATGGTCTATTGTTGAGATGCAAAACTAAATAAATGTGGGATAGGACTATCCGTGGATAGGACCGCGGATGATGGTGTTTTGTTTAAAGGACGTGTGTTTGAATAACTGAGTGGTTTTTGGGTAAATATGGAGAGAAAAAGAAGATTAATTATATTAAAAATATATTATTAATTACCGTTTCCTTTATTAACAAGGAAAACTAATATGATAATGAATCCGGACAAGCGAATCCGGTCAGCAAGGCAGACGAAAAGCGCTATGTAACATTTCTTAACAATAGGCCTTCTAACCCTTCATGTGGAAGGGTTTCCTGTGGGAGAGAGCCCATCAACTGCTTAGCAGCCTCAGCTTTTATTCGGAAGCTTTTGACGCATTTGCGTACCACTTTTTTGACCTCCGGAATCCATTGGCAATGAAGTACCTTTGTGAAAGAGAACTCAATACTAATCTGAAGAAGTTTAAATCTTAAGACTCTTCTTAAGATTTATAAACTTTGGTCCCAATTTATGTTACCCTTGTGGGGTGATACAATTTCCTGAAGAAATCATCTTCTTGAGAGTGAGAATTTCCTGATTCCGCTTTTCAAGAAGTACTTAACAGTTTCTAATATCGACTGTATCGCACAAAGTGCTCTCACGCTACTGCGCTGTCATCGTCAAATTGTTACCATAGACATGCTGTTGAATTGTATAGACGTCAGCACATCAAGCTACTACAAACAGTCAAATTTCAACTTTATCGTCAAAGCATAAGGTTCAAAGTTGATAAGGAAAATTTAACAGTTTCGGGTAGCTTGATGTGCTGCCGTTCTGTAGCTTTAATCTTTACTATACCTATTTTATTAACATCGATAGAAATATATTAGATCAATTTAACAAAATATTTATATCGGGATATTGTAATGTGTGATAAGAAAAAAGTTCTTATTTGTCATTTATTATGGTTTACAATAAATAATATCCTATCAATCTAAGATTTCAATCATTAGGAAAAAAAATCAACCCATTGACAAATAAAATAACTTCATGAGAACTTGCTCAATGTATCTCCAACTGAGACATCATTAACATTCAACACAGCTTGTTAACATTTCATCGACATCATTTAATTAAAGCGTAATATCCATCTTTTAATATCTCCTACGGAACCCGTCTCCGTATCATATCCTGGGATCATGCCGTCATTATGAATGACAGCACCTCGATCGTACGGCATTGACTGATGTTTCACATCGCGTGTCGCGTGCGTGTGAGCATTTGTTATTCGCTAACGTATGGCTGGCTTGTCTATTTGTGAGGGTATCGAAAGTTTGAGCCAATTGTTCGGGCAAGTGGTTGGGTCCAATGTTGATGTTTATTTGTTTCTAAATCTCCAAAAGAGATTACACAATAACATGCAAGGATACAAGAATCTGAACCAATATTAGTGTGCGCTTCTGCAATTATAGGAGACCACATAGTTCACTTATAATCTAGGTAAGTACATACAATAAGTTTGACAAGTAAAAATAAAATGTACTAACTACGTAAGTTCAAAAGTCTAATGAATTATTTGGTCAAGGGAGGTAATGTGGATCAAAACGATGTCAAAATAGATTTATTAAAGTGATATCCAGTATATTGTCCTTTAGAAGAATGAGTAATGTACAGTCAACAAAAGAGATAATAATGCAGGATCGTCGGATATAGTTGAAGTTTAGTAAGAAACCGATGGATGTTCTCAAATAAAAAATTATTTAATTAATTAAAAACAAACGGCTCATTTATCAAATTAAATTTCAGTCGACAACATCGATCGGTTTCTTACTAAACTTCAACTATATTCGACGATCCTGCATACTTATCTTTTTTGTTGACCGTACCTAAGTTGCCAAGAAATGTGAAAAAAATCTATATTTTTCTTCTGGAATTGTCAGTATCAATAACAGTAAAATCAATAAAACCTTTTCCGTTATCACTGCGTGTTATTAGTCCTACTTACACATATCATCAGCTTTTTTTTTATTAGATACTTACTCTGCTTTTTGCCTCCAATAGCCGTTCATTATCCACCTACATACGTAGGATATATTTTCGTAATTGAAAGCTTTTTATTTGTTTTTGTAATGTGTGGTTGTGGTTTTAGAACATTGAATACGGTCAGTAATGATAGCTTAGTACTGGCATAGATCAAGAAATCCATAGAGAAGCGAAACGAATGTGCTATTATTTTTGAAAGAAAAAAAAAAGTATCAGCAGAGTGGTGCCCCAGTGGTAAAGGTCGCGACTTACAAGTTGTAGGTCGTGGGTTCACTCAGACCGGCGCTGTAAATTATTTCATCACCACTGCTCTCAAAACGGCGAAGGAAAACATTGTGAGGAAACCGGCATGTTCTAGAACCAAAAATTCAAAGACATGTGGACATCTACCAACCCGCACTGGGCTCACGTGGACGATTACGCCCAACTCCCTTTTACTTACAGGAGGCCTGTGTCCCAGCAGTGGGAACATTGTAGGCTGATTATGCAATGGTGGTTGACTGCCTTGTTGGTTTAATAGTTGTAAGCGCTTTTGCTAAGAATGATCCTTTTTTTTTGGGTGAGAAATCATCAAATGACCTCCTCCCGCTCTGGGTGGAGCGAAAGGAGTGTCAGACTCTTACTGACTAAAACCCACCCGTGTTCCTTCCTTAGCCATTTATGTTCCGGGCCAGCGGTAACCCTTTCGGACAATCCCGCTGACCCGGCAGTGAGAATGATCCTGGGGTATGATTTCAAGGTCGGGCAAAGTATTATTTCTTGGTTCCATCTGGAATTTCTTAAGTAAGTAGTCCGAAATCTGGATTTCTGCCCGGTTTTTTTACTTTTCTATTTCGGATTTTTTATTGTTATCAATATTTTATAAGTATATATTTAATAACCGCTCCTCAATGGCTGCTTCGACTCGCGTTTTCCTAATTTTGTCGATGTGTGTTACTGTCATTATCATAATTTCAGCCGAAAAACGTCCACTTCTGGACTTCGGGCTCCCCCAAGCAGCTTTTGGTGCTTGTAATTTTTTGGGGAGGGTTTGCCATAATCGCCTCGCTTGGCAGGCGGATTCGCGATATGGTTATAAAGTATGGTTGTAAAATGCATAGAGAACGCTGCTTCCCATTCTCCGGTGTAAGTATATAATACACCGGAGAATGGGCACTCAAAAAAACAAAGTCGGGCGTAAAATAAGTTCAATACGGTAGTAGACTTTAGGAGGGGCCCGTGGCTAAAAAATAACAGCCGCAAAGGTCGATCGATGAGGTTAAGCTACGCTTGCCGCGCTTCTCGAGGTGTGCCCGTCGTGGTCCGAGCCGCGCCGCAGTGTCACCGCGGCGATCGGAACGGACCTCTCGCTCCCCGGCTTGGTCAACGCCATGCTAGGGGATGAGGGGTCCTGGGCGGCAGTCGCCTCCTTCTGCGAACACGTCATGTCCCAGAAGGAGGCGGCGGAGCGCGTGCGGGAGGAAGACCCTCTCGCGGCGCCGCTCCGAAGGCGGAGGAGGGGTCGAAGAAGACGTCAGTATGACAGTCATCTCCGACTCCTCCCAGGTGGAAGCAGCAGGCGACGGGTGCGGGGGCACCCTCGCCTGTATTGCACAGGCTTCCACCAGTGCCGGACGGGAATGGCCAGGTGTTCCCGGCCATTCCCGTAGCCCCCCAGACGGGGGGCATGCGGGGCCCGCCAGTTAGGCGGGCATGCGCCGGGGGGGTTGTGGATGCAAAGGCTGAGCCGGATTCCCATGACCTCCCCATCAAGGCGATGAGGGAACACCGCTGAGTTTTAGTGGGTATACTGCCACCCTGGCAGGGAGTCCCACATACTCCGTCTCTTCCCCCGACGAGCGGAGATGCGTAAAGTCATTTCTCAGCGAAAAAAAAAGGCAATCGCTCCATGTAAAATACTGGTATTCAGCTGCATCCGGTTAGACTGGAAACCGACTCCAACATTAGTTGGGAAAAGGCTAGGCAGGTGATGACAGTAGTAGACTTTAGGCATTAAGTGCATTCGAAGCTGGGATTCTTATTGATATTGTTATTCTATGGTACTTGTTAGGTTAAACATTTATTGGCTTACCGTTAGTTTATCGATACTTGGACTCGTATGTGGGCATTTAGTTTTTGCTTTACTCATTAAGAGTCAGCTCACATCGAGACGCGACGCGATGCGCAGTTTTCAAGATAGAAATACAATTACAGACCTTATCTACTACACAAAAAGGTACACGATTCAGTGCAAGGTACACTAAAAGGTACACAATGCAGGGTTTACTACGTCGAGCTACGCCGCGCGGCGTTGCGCGGCGTAGTAAACCCTGCATTGTGTACCTTTTAGTGTAGTAGATAAGGTCTGTAATTGTATTTCTATTTTGAAAACTGCGCGTCGCGTCGCGTCTCCGTGTGAACTGACCCTAACCCGTTTTAAGCGATGCTTAGAACTTCGATACCGTTATGTTTGTTAAGCATCACAGGTATTTTATCAGAAAAATATGGAGTTACGGGTAGTCGGAAGCCTGAAAGTCTGACAACCAGTCTTGCCGTATCACCCAGGGTATCGTATTACCCAGTAACTGGGTTGTGGAGGTCAGATAGGCGGTCGCTCCATGTAAAATACTAGTATTCAGCTGCATCCGGTTAGACTGGAAGCCGACTCCAACATAGTTGGGAAAAGGCTAGGCAGATGATGGATTTTACTGCACATAATGCTAAGGATACACATGCCAGTAGCTGTCACAAAAGTATGCAAGTAGCTTGCATGTCATTATGGTATTCACCAATCAGCTTGCATGTCGTGTGCCATAACAACTTCTGATTGGTGAATACCTTACTGGTATGCCAGCTACTTGCATACTAGCAAAAAGCTAGGCAAATGATGATGAGTCATTACAATAAAATGTTCTACCAGTAGAACATTGGTATAACGTATGCAGGCGCTTATTATTCACATAAGTGTCAGAGTGGGCGGTAATCTAAATAAGGAGATACATTTTATATACACCTACAAACAGTGTGTATCACAAAGATATGGTCATATTTAGGGGTAACTTTCTCTATTGGGCCAACATTACCCCAAAACATTACCAACTGTCTCATACAAAACTAAATGCTTACCCGACCGAAAATATAATCATTTTAGGGTTCCGTACCCACAGGGTAAAAACGGAACCCTATTACTAAGACTTCGCTGTCTGTCCGTCCGTTTTTGCCCTTTTTTGCTCGATATCAATAATGGAAACAGGTAGGCACTTGAAATATTCACAAAATACTCAGTTGTATTTTTACTTTAATTATAAATAATAAAATTAAAATAAATATTTAATTTAATATTTAAAATTTTCCCATACAACAAACGTGTTTTTTTCGGCGTTTTTGCCTTGTGGTACGGAACCTTTCGTGTGCGAGTCCGACTCGCACTTGTTTATTAAACTTTTGACTTGGTTCGTATTCAAATCTTAAGTTCTTCTTAAATAATAAACTTTAGGGTTCATATCCGGGCAAGGGGCCCGTGGCTAAATAATAACAGCTGCACAGGTCGATCGATCAGATTAAGCTACGCTTGCCGCGGTTGGGCAGTGGATGGGTGACCATCTTTACATAACGAGACCTCTCCGTGCCTCGAAAAGCACGTTAAGCCGTTGGTCCCGGCTGTCATTGGTGGATCTTTGGCAGTCGTTATGGGTAGTCAGAAGCCCGAAAGTCTGACAACCAGTCTTACCCTTTGGTAAGACTGGTTGTCAGTATTACCCAGTAACTGAGTTGTGGAGGTCAGGTAGGCAGTTGCTCCATGTAAAATACTGGTATTCAGCTGCATCCGGTTAGACTGGAAGCCGACTCCAACATAGTTGGGAAACAGCTAGGCAGATTATGATGATCCGGGCAAGTGCCAATGTGACTTTTTCAATTTATAATCTATAGTTTCTGCGTTTATCGTGGACATTACAGACATTGGTGAAATAAAACATTGAACAAGAAATCTGGACTTATAGTTAACTAGCAGCTTCCCGCGGTTTCACCCGCATAAGTGTCGATCCCGTTCGAAATACACGTGGCGCCATCTATTATCATAATAATGTTATTGTTGTTTTCCTCGGGAATAGCACTTTTCTTCGGGAAGAAAGGTACCCTATGTCTGTTTATGTACACCTGACAACGTATATGTACAGGATGATCGGTTCAGTGATTTAGGCGTGAAAAGGTAACAAACAAACATACTTTCACATATATATTTAGGTGTTGTGCTGGTATTATTGTAATGTAGGTACAATGTACTACCGGTACAGTAGAACATTGGTATGTAACGTATGCAGTTGCTCATTATTCACATACGTGCTAGAGTGGGCGGTAATGACGAATAAATTATTGGAGAATTTCGGTGTCGTGTCCTGAGTAGCCTTGTGCCAATTGTTGCTCTATTTGAATTTATTGTGTTTTGATGAATTATTTCTTCTTAGGCAGATGGCCGATGGGGCCGAAAGGTTCTGGAGTGGCGACCGCGTACTGGAAGACGTAGCGTTGGAAGGCCTCCCACAAGGTGGTCGGACAACCTTGTGTAGGCCGCAGGAACCCGTTAGATGCGAGAAGCACAGAACCGGTCGAAGTGGAAGTGCTTGGGAGAGGCCTATGTCGAGCAGTCGACGTCTTTCGGCTGAAATGATGATGAAGATGATGATTTTTTCTTAGCTAGAAGTTAATGTCGATTTGAGTGAGACTTTTTTATCTTACTTAGTAACAAGAAAACCGATGCCACATATTGTTATGATAACTCATTTTAGCGCTTCATGCTGTGCAAATCAAATCAGAACTGATTTTTTAGACAGTTTCGTTTTCACTTACAGCTTCTTGCTTTTTAACAACTTATACACAGATAACAGTTGTTTTTTTTAATACAAAATAGCAACTATGTGTGTGTTATCATATTAGTTTTCTTCTTCACAAAAGTGCGTAATGGATTGTTTTACCATTTCCTTTTATCTCTTCATGATAATCAATTCCTGATGACAAAAACTTTCAATAATTTCCCCACACACTAGACGATACACAACCTCCAAGCATATCTTATTCCGTACAATCTGGTCGGCGATCCATCAGGCGATCGCGTCGACTCCTGCGCAATTATTCAAATCAGCTGCGCATTGTCAATGGCGATGCGATCGTGTGGCGTTAGCTAGGTACTGTTGCAAGCTGATTTAGATATTAATGATCTAAAAAATACAGCTTCTTCTTCTTTCTTAAATTACGAATCGTTATTATTATAGGCTAAAAACAGATCTTGATTGCTGCAAAGATTGTCAAAAGCTGGAACAGCCCGGCTAGAACAGACTTCTGCTCTGTGGCAGGGAGTGGGTCGTAACCGACCACACGGGCCCAGTGCGGATTGTTAGATGTCACGTGTCTTCGAATTTTTGGTTCTAGGACATGCCGGTTTTCTGTCGATGTTTTCGTCCACCGTTATGAGAGCAGTGGCGATGAAATAATTTACACAAAGTAAAGCGGCAGTCAGATGATCCATTTAATTAAAACAGAACCTCAACTTTCTATCTAATTCACTGCTCATATTTTCATTACCTTTTTATTTTGTCGGGCCTGCTATGACCTCGATCACGTCTGATGAAAAGCGATGGATGAGGTCTATGATGGAACGAGCGTGCACAGAAGATGCCATGTCTAAGATGAGAAATTATTCGTAGTTTGCATTAAAAAAAATTGTCAGCGACTGTAGGTCCATTGCTGAACATAGCTCGTTGGTAGTCCTTCTCCATATAGGTATCTACAATGAAGCATTCTAAGAATAGACAACGCTTAGGTAGGTAGTTGGAACAAAAATGATAGTCCTCTAAACAGTAAAACAATGCCAACTCCTGTGCAGAAAACGCTATCTCCACAAGGAAACGCGAACAATGATCCCGAATGGTATCGCTTCAGAGGAACATCTGGTTACAGGCAGTTAGTGGCGACGCGCGACGCGTGCGCAGTATCTGATCACATGTCGCGTGTCGCGTAACTTCCTCACTACTGTCGTTAGCAGATTGAGTTCAGGATTGCGTGCGGCGCAGTCTTTGGTTTAGAAGGATGTTGTGGGTTAGAACCTTTTTATCCGACTGGGGGGGCATAAAAAGGAGGAGGGTTATGATTTTGTTATTGGTTTTTGGGGTTCAATAATAATAAGAATACATGGCCAGAGATCGCAAAAGACAGGGAGGCTTGAAAGAAAAAGGAGAGGCCTTTGCCCAACAGTGGACACAAAATAGGCTAACAAAAAAAAAAATGTAAGAAGCGGACAGTTGTCTAAAATTTGACCATCAATAGTTCTAATTAAAATGGTTATATTTAATTCCTAGCTTCTGCTAGCTACTTCGTCCGCGTGAAAGTTCTTTTTTTTTTTTTCCTCTTTATTTAATTTAGGGACTTTTATATAAAATACATGACAGTCCCATGTGAAAGTTCTTATTTTTTTTATTTTTTTTTTAAATACGTTGCCCCACACTAGGAATTTCTCCTGTATCGTGGGTGCGTTTACAAACATTTAATCTCACATACACAAACAGCTATACCCGGAACAACTACTTGAAGGTCATACAAATATTTGTTCCGTGCGGGAATCGAACCCGCGACACGCAGTGCAGCAGTCAATTGCTTAACCACTGCGCCAACCGTGCCGTCAAAGTTAGTTCTTGTTTCCCCGACACACCCCGTTGCGTCGCATCGCCTGCGTTCTTTCCGACTTTTTTATTTTTGCTCGGATCCTAAGCGCCCTAGCGTGATGTTAAACAGCTTACAGCCTTCCTCAAGAATTGAGCCATCAATTGCAAAAGTATTTTTTTAAATCCGACCGGTACTTCCAGAGATGATTAATTAAAAAAGATATTAGTTGCTATTGGGCATGAAATAGTTGTTAATGCAACGGTTTTGTGCCCAATATTAGCTAGTAAACAAAATAACACTTTTATGGTCATCATTTAGTCGGTGCCTATCCAGAACAAGTCGTAAAAATCGTGCGAAGTCGGGTCGTTAGTATAACTTTGTGATCTCGACTGGTCACTCAACATTGTCCACATGTAAATCCCTATACTGTCCATAAAATACATATCTGGTAACACAAGTTCAAGTAGGTAGTGCAAGTAGATACAACAATGTATAGGATAAGCGCGCGCGCAGCTCGTGTCTCTAATCACCTGCCGCAGTATATCGCGATACAGAAGCTATCCAAGCTGAATAGATCCTGCACAATGGAGGCCGAATAAATAGCACCAGACAAAATGTTGCCTGAAATTAATGTTATTGCATGTTTAATATAGGGTTTAGAACAACATTTTCTAAGATAGAGTAGTAGTGTAGTGCAGTAAAATTAAGTAAGTAGTAACTAAGTAAGCTGAATTGATTACATATTTTCCAATATTTTGTAACCTTTTATACACTGATTAGTTGCGCCCCGCGGTTTCACCCACATAAGTTTCGGTCCCGTGGGAATATCGGGATAAAAACTATCCCATGTCCTTCCCCGGGATGCAATCTCTCTCTCTGCCAAATTTTATCGAAATCCGTTCAGTGGTTTAGACGTGAAAAGGTAACATATAGACAAACAGACAGAGTTACTTTCGAATTTATAATATTATTAGTATGCTGGAACCAATATTGTAACATCTATTGTATCATATTCTAACAAATAAACATTTTTCATATGATTTGATTCAACAAAAAAAATCGTACGTTTTAGTATCGAATGATTTATTCCATATTTATTTGATTGGGTTCCTTAACAGTATCTTGTTGTCCAAGCTAATAACAATTTTAATGCAAAAACCACCACGAACACTTCTTATTTACACGTCCGGCCATAATTATTACATCACCCGCAAGTGCTGCCATTATGACCGTCGATAGACTAATACGCTCTTATGAACTTATTTATTCATATAAATCTTCATACAAACGGCTTCATTAACTTAAACAGGTAATGTATTTAAATGTATAAGTTAATTTGGCCGCAAGCAGACGCATTTATCTGAGTGTGTTACAGTTATGGTTATAAATAAGGCATCGCGGGGTCTAAAACATTACTCATGAGCTGAGCTTGGCGGCGCCCGCAACGTCATATATTGCCGAGTGGACTGGATACCTCTTGTATTTTATGCTGTATACTTATTTATGGCTGTATTTGTATATTCATTGGTATGTGGACCTGATGAGAGGTTCGCTGATAATGTGAGATTGATTTTTGATGTCTTTGCTGTTTGAGTAGGTATACCTACATTATGCCTTCCTATGAATTCTGTCATATGTAATAATTTGTACGATATTGGTGTTGCTAGCACAGTAAATACTTAATTTTACTGTGCTAGCAACACTAATATCATACAAATCTTTGGCGAATGAGATGGAAATTTTTTGACAATCCATCTGGGGTTTGGAGTCCTCCTACAAATTCACAAAAAAATGATATCCATTCTAACATAGGAGATTTTGCTCTTTCTCACCAGTCTGGACAATAGCATTGTCCAGACTGGTGAGAAACTAAAAACTGGCCAAGTGCGAGTCGGACTCGCACACGGAAGGGTTCCGTACCACAAGGCAAAAACGCCGAAAAAAACACGTTTGTTGTATGGGAGCCCCCCTTAAATATTTATTTTATTTTGTTTTTAGTATTTTTTTTTTTTTTTTTTGCTCTTTATTATAAACATTGCCCCACACTAGGAATTTCTCCTGTATTGTGGGTGCGTTTACATACATTTAAATTCACGTACACAAACAGCCAGACCCGGAACAACTACTTGTAGGTCATACAAATATTGGTTCCGTGCGGGAATCGAACCCGCGACACGCAACGCAGCAGTCAATCGCTTAACCACTGCGCCAACCGTGCCGTTTTGTTTTGTTGTTACAGCGGCAACAGAAATACATCATCTGTGAAAATTTCAACTGTCTAGCTACCGCGGTTCTTGAGATACAGCCTGGTGACATACAGACAGACAGACGGACGGACGGACGGACGGACAGCGAAGTCTTAGTAATAGGGTTCCGCTTACCCTTTGGGTACGGAACCCTAAAAACAATAGACGCAGTCTTAAAATCATCAAGTGCAGGTGACAGGGCTTGCGGTACAGGTTGTCCTGCCCCGCACTTAGGTGCTAGTACAGTGCTAGTCATCATTAGATAGCAACCTAACCAGACGTTTATTACACCTGGACATTAAAGACCTGCGCCTAGTGACGGGGACCATCCCGGGACACTGCTCGCTAAACAAGCACTTCCACACAAGGCATCACGGACAATCCCCTGTACAGGGATTGCACGGAGGCTGATGAAACCGTTGCGCATGTGTTCTTTAGGTGCACAGGCATCACCCAGATTCAGGTCAGAAACTCTCGGGACACCCAGATCTTACACAGATGTTCTCAACAGACCAGGAGACCTGATCAGCTTCTGTAGGGAGATGGGCTGGTTGGAATAACCACCAACGGCCGCCATGAACCACGCACAATGGTCCACTTGAAGGAATAAGTGCGGAAACCAAACCCCTTAATAGGCTATTCAACATAAATAAATTAACACTTATACTTATCTAACCAATTCATACGAACTTATTTGTAAAGTTGAGTGCGACGCGTGTGTGAGGCCGTTCAGGCTCAGAATGTCCCTTTCCCAAAATGTCCCTTGGTTTCAAATAGTCCCTTTCCCAAAATGTCCATTTCCCAAATTGTCCCTTTCCCGAAACATGTGTACCTTGTATCAGGCGAAACATCTATTGATTATCCATACACGCCTTACATACACGAGTCTAATTACGGACATGGAATCCTCTTACGCCCAAACAAGGCAAGACGCGTTGCAATCACACACAGACAGGATGAAAACTAGCACTATTAATAGTCCACACTGTGTCTAACTCCAAGATAATAAAACTCAAAGTATAGAACTTGAATTTCACATTAAGTAATTCAAGTCTTCGTTTACATATGAGCATTATAGTAACCTCCTTACTTAGATAGGTGTAACGACCGCGATAACCCTACATACTGAGTGTTCCAGCATTTTATGCATTTCTATTATTAGATATCTGAGAACATAATTCTGTATAGTGTTATTAATTCTTGGGTATGTTTGTTATAATTTGTTTACACTTTATTTAAAACACTTTTATCATGTTATTCTTCGTGTCACTGGCACGAATTTCTCAGATCTTGTTGGCCCAAAACTTCGCCACTATTTCGGGGTCGTCGGTGACAGCGCAGAGGTCACTTTGACTGAAAGTTTTGGTACACAGGGCAGGATAGCAGGTGGAACATACTTTGTGATACAGCTCTACGTCCACACCCTGCTGCCGTGGCGTCGAGGTAGCCTCACTTTACCACTTTATCTTTAAATTAACGAGCACTTTAACAGCCAATAATAATGCCACTTCACTACAGTTTAGCTGTAAACCTGGGTTAGATGCACTTAGATCAAAATGTTATTTTTTCTTCTATTCACGGAAAAAAACAAGAAATCATTTGAAGGTTTTTCCAAAAAAAAACTACATGTAAAAAAAGACATTGAAAATAGAAATGATTCTCATTGAAAATTAGGCACCAGACGACGCCACAGCAAAAGTCTATAGTAGAAAGCTGTTATTAATAAACTATATGGAACATCGTAATACAGTTAAAACTTACAAAGTAACTGTAATCCTACAGTTTTACGACCGGCAGTCAGTTCTCAAAGGATTTAATGAGAAATTCGTTCCGTTTAATGCTCAGCATAATGCTGAGTACATCGACGTTATTTGCTTAACTTACGAGCATATCAGCACTGATGGAGAGGCCTGGCTGGGAGCGTCATGTCATAGTAAAGCGACACTTCTAGGTAATGTGCCGATAAGTAAATCTTCGTGACGGAAGTGCGTGTGAGTTTACTGGGTGGTTGAACAGAAGTGTAGCGCCATCTAGGGAAAGCGCATTAGTATGTTTAGCTACTGGTTTAGAAAAAAAAGTAAAGATAAATAAAAAAAATAATAGGTTATGTAAATGTGGATAGACACGATCAAAAGATTCGATGAGGAATATTCATTGCAATTATTGATTACTTAGGTCAAGACATAAATAAATAAATACACTGGTGCCCTGGGACCTGCACCCTAATTGCATAATACACAATCAATCAAAATCTGAATAATTTTGAAGCGTATTGCCAATCCACTGCTTCATATGTTCGAAAAATTTGTCTGCTCTACAACATAAATAAGGCAATGAATGTTGTTGAACTGTCAAAATGAAAGTCATTGCTGCTGTTAGTGTGTTACGCAATTACCCCGCTGTGCTGTCCAATATTGATAAGTGTCTAACTGACCGTTTGGCAAAATTAAAAAAATGCTCTAAGCTTCCATATGGGGATATAAAAGAAAAAGGGGAGGGTGACTATCGAGATGACGACTAATAAACTAGTTTAAAAGAAAAAGACATAGTGCGACGACCCCAAATAAATTGAGATAAGGGTAACAGACTGTAGATTGGGTGATAAAAAATTCAGCCCACCACCAGATAAAACACTACTAAAAATCACGCCTGCAATCACCGCCTAAATAACCAAACTTCAAAACAAACCTTGAAAATCCTTGCACAAAACCCAACCTGCCAAGACCCCATTGAATTCCCGTACCGATCACACATGCCCTATAAACTAACGACAAACTTACACTACTCAACATAAAGTAATAAACAGCAACAAAGTACCAGGAGATCATAGGTTTTATGAGGTTTAATTGTGTGTACGAGCGTAGTCATATAATGGACGCGGCTGGACTCCTGGGCAACGGTGCCGCGAGTTATGGCCGATATATAGCAGCGGGTAGTCGCCGACGCGCAGCCGTGTGTTCCAGCGATGTGTGCTCTACAAGAATAGGAAAATTGTGGAATGGACTGGCTCGGTGATGCTTTTGAAGAGATATCTTGTTGTGATTAATGAGAGAACTGGGACTTATTTGATGCAAATGGTTCAGGAGCTGATAGAGGCCTAAATCCGATAGTGGACAAACTGGGATTAAGTGAGTTTAATTAGTTAGTTGTGTTCTATATAAGCATTTTAATGTACAGACGCTACAGCACATCACGCTACCCGACACTGTAAAATTTTCTCAATCAACTTTGAATATAATGCTTTAGCGATAAAATTTAAAATCTATTAAAGAAATTTGACAGATTGTCGTAGTTTGATGTGCTGGCATCTGTACATGAAACAGTTTTAGCTCTCAAAATAAATGGTATTTCCAGTAAGTAAGTTAATTGACGAAAATAGTAAGAGGGTCGTTTACGTTACAGTGTCTTAACCTAAACGTAACGTAAAGTAATTTAGCTGCTGCCGGGTCAGCGGGATTGTCCGAAAGGGTTACCGCTGGCCCGGAACATAAAGGGCTAAGGAAGGAACACGGGTGGGTTTTAGTCAGTAAGAGTCTGACACTCCCTTCCGCTCCACCCAGAGCGGGGAGGTCGTTTGATGATTTCCCATCCGCAAAAAAAAAAAAAAAAGTAATTTAGCTGGATAGCTGGATGCAGAACCAACAGCGACGCTTCTTTAAAATGCCAGTCTTGACTGGGACTAATATGCAGAAGACGTACTTCACATAAATGAAACAATAAGTGCAGCCCCAAGTTCAAAGATGTCATAAATACCTTCGAAAATGTCGTTTTATTATTCTCGTTAATTCTGGTTTATAAAAAGTGTCTGAAATGAAAGGAGGTAAGGCTTGTTTCTTAGAGGAGTCGATAAACGTAGACTCATAATCCAAATTATCTTTTTAAAATCTCTTCAAGGACTAAGAAATGGATACTAAACCATACTAGGCTTCTCCTCTGCACGCGTAGTCCGCGCGGAGAATGCGGCAGGCTACACCCAATCAGACAATGGTTGATTTAGCTGCTACTACCGCGTCCGTTACGCCGTCCTACGCACCTTGCGGGCTCTGTCGCCTGTCCCCAGCGAGATATAGCCCGCCGACCGATATGTTAAAAAAAACTGAAGATCTACCAAAAATACTGCAGTTCCAAAACTTTAGGATACAAGACCCAAAACGGTCTTTAGAAGTCTTGAAACCCCAATGACGACACGTGTGGCTCGTGTAAGCAGTCTAAGATCAGCTGATACTAGAAAACGACGAAAAGGTATTAAGTCTAAATCATCATCCGTATAGTCCATTTCTTGTCTCTAAAACGGCTAATATACTACTATCCTAGTCGTCTCCTCAGCACGCGTAGTCCGCGCGGAGAATGCGGCAGGCTACACCCAATCAGACAATGGTTGATTTAGCTGCTACTACCGCGTCCGTTACGCCGTCCTACGCACCTTGCGGGCTCTGTCGCCTGTCTCCAGCGAGATATAGCCCGCCGCACGATATGTTAAAAAAACTGAAGATCTACTAAAAATACTGCAGTTCCAAAACTTTTGTATACAAGACCCAAAACGGTGTTTAGAAGTCTTGAAACCCCAAAGACGACACGTTTGGCTCGTGTAAGCAGTCGAACATCAGCTGATACTAGTACAAGACGAAAATGTATTAAGTCTAAATCATCATCATTATAGTCCATTAAAATTTCTTGTCTCTAAAACGGCTAATATACTACTATCCTAGTCGTCTCCTCTGCACGCGTAGCCCGCGCGGAGAATGCGGCAGGCTACACCCAATCAGACAATGGTTGATTTAGCTGCTACTACCGCGTCCGTTACGCCGTCCTACGCAACTTGCGGGCTCTGTCGCCTGTCCCCAGCGAGATATAGCCCGCCGCACGATATGTTAAAAAAAACTGAAGATCTACTAAAAATACTGCAGTTCCAAAACTTTTGTATACAAGACCCAAAACGGTGTTTAGAAGTCTTGAAACCCCAATGACGACACGTGTGGCTCGTGTAAGCAGTCTAAGATCAGCTGATACTAGAAAACGACGAAAAGGTATTCAAAGTCGAAATTATCATCCATAGTCCATTTCTTGTCTCTAAAACGGCTAATATACTACTATCCTAGTCGTCTCCTCTGCACGCGTAGCCCGCGCGGAGAATGCGGCAGGCTACACCCAATCAGACAATGGTTGATTTAGCTGCTACTACCGCGTCCGTTACGCCGTCCTACGCACCTTGCGGGCTCTGTCGCCTGTCTCCAGCGAGATATAGCCCGCCGCACGATATGTTAAATTGGACACACGCCTTCTAGCATTAACGTTGCTTGTGTGTCGGTACTGTTATAATATAGGAACTTACGGTTACAGCGTAGGTATTGCGTGTTTTCTTTGTTCCTGTTCGGTTATGGTTGGTTAGGGAGCTAGCGAGGCCAGGTTAGGACTAGAGTATATTTTTGCGGAATTGGTTTGGTGTTGCAATAGTGTAGTTATGATTGTTTTGTTTTTTACGACGGAATAGAAAACACTTTTTATTAATATCGTGTTTCGTAACTGTATATAATTTTTTACGTCTGATAAATCTGTATATTTGTGTTCCTATTATGTTGTCATAAGGAAAAAGTTTAGAGGAAGACAAGGTGGGTGGATGATCTGCCAAAGTTTTGACAATGAACAGCTTTTGGCAGGAATAAGTGAAGGGGAATAGACGAGTCCCACGACGCAAGACAGCTTGACCTATATAGCTTATTTGCTTATACATTTAATATAAGGAGAAATTATAATATTACTAGCTGCGCCCCGCGGGTTCCACCGCATAAGTTTCGATCCCGTAAGAACATTGGGATAAAATATGTTAATTCAGGGTATCAGCTACCGTCATACCAAATTTTATCAAAATTGGTCCAGCCATTTGAGCGTGAAGAAGTAACAAACATATAAACATACTCACACACACACGTTCACAAACTTTCGCCTTTACAATATTAGTGTGATAAAGGAAATAAAGGCTGTTTTTATTTAACTTATTTATTTCATTTATGGTGTCTTAGAGCTCAACCACATAAAGAATCACTCCATAGAAATGCAAGTGAGAAGCTATATATCAAACACTTTATTTCCAGCCTCTATATAATCCCTCGATATGCACACACAGATAAGAAAGTAATACACGATCAAGTCCACTATCAAGAGCATGTAAATTACTCATTTCACTGCAGAAAGCAAATAAAAACCTACTCAGTCACATTGAATGAATATTCAAGTACCTAGTAAAAACGACCATTTCAATTAAAACTAGGAAGCTTATAGGTGCGGTGCGAACACAATGAGATAAGATCTGTTATGAAATGTTACACATTTAAGGGTGTATTCAGACGGACGACGCCACAGCCATACCTCAGCGGCAGAAAAGTTGCTTGGCAGTGTTCGTGTGTAAATAGTCCTGATGCAACTGCCTGCAGTGTGGTTGGGAATGTGGAGATGTTTTTATTTATTTGGGTGCCAAATGAGCCGAAAGTTACTTCCGATAGTAAGGGGTCACCGCCACCTATGGAGATGTGAAATAACAGAGGCACCTCAGATGCGATGCCATCCCAGAGACAGAACTCAAATGTCTCATTATCAGCCTGTACACTGCAGGGACACAGGCCTCCTCGCTTTGGGCTCTATGACGCGGGTCCAGTGCGGTTTGGTAGATGTCACATGTCTTCGAATTCTAGGTTCTAGGACCTGCCGGTTTCCTCACAATGTTTTCCTTCGTGATGATGATGTTTTTGAGAGCAGTGCTGATAAAATTGTTTACACAAAGTAAAGCGCATCTGGGTTCGCACCCACGACTTAAAACTCGGTATGTTAGGGCCGTTACCACTAGGCTCCGGCCACTAATGTCTCATAAGCCTGCAATTAAACTGGCCTTAAATTGGAACACAGTATGTTTGGCAACAAAAATATTTACGGAGATAGTACTTCGCCGGACGAGGTGTTCAACACAGAGCTCTTGTTGATACGAGTACCTTGCTTGCCTTATTTTCATAGAATTTTGTGGCCAGCAACATTTTTGTCGATGCAGTGTGGCTGTGATTGTGGCTCGTCTGAAACGAATAAGTGAACAAGTCTGTGTGTCGCTAGCGCCGCGCCCCGGCGCCGCTCGTACAAATCCCTTAATTAAGTGCAAACCGATGGAAAATGTTATGGTTGTGTAAAAGCGAATGTATACCGGCCGTGTAAAATCTGTTTTAGTAATTATTGATACGATAACACTGAGTTCTAAATAGGGTTTCCTGTATTTAGTTTGTTGTTTAATTAACATGATTAGGTGTTTGGTGTTGTTATCAAAATGCTGATCTTAATATTTTATAACTCATTTATTAGGATTTATACAACGAGGAGAAGACGACACGACAATAAATGAAACTTCGTTTAGATAATAAAGTTCCCAGTCAGAATACAACAATTCAACGAAATATATCCAATAGTTTAGTCACTATTAGCTAGTCAAAGATTGGCAAAACCCATAGTCGGCCCATCACTACTATTTACTTTGTTTGAAATAATCACATTTTTTCATTGACTTAAATAAGGTCCCATTGAAATAGATGGACAAACTTTTAGAAATCATTCAGACCACCAAAATAAGGTCGATGGTAAAAAATTATAAGAAAAACGCATAAATACTTACAAGAAAAATAATCAGCTAACGAAAATACAGTAATGTGCCGGCAATTTATTAGTTTAGGTCAAAATAAAATCACTTTAATCAGTGTCTTTTTTTGCTTGGATATCTTTGGTTAGATGAACTGAGCGCTGTGTTAAAATTTGTCCATCTATTTTAATGGGACCCTGTATATTACTAGCATTTTTTTTTGATTTTAGGATTGATTTGATAGCTCTAAGATACTCCTAAGCATTAGTATTGTCAGTATTTTCGTTTATTGTTATAATGTAGTCTCCATAATGTAATCATATTTTCGTGAAAAGACATGCAAACTTAAACTTGCATAAAGATGGTTCGTATGCTCGACGCTCGACGTCTTACCAAACTGGTCATTCATTGAATGCAAAAACATGCTGTCTATGACCAAATAAGTAGGTCAGCTGAAGTCAGCTTCATTCAAATAGATAAAATCTGAAAAAAGATCTCTGCAACTCAAGAAAGTCTCTGTCTGTGAAGAAAATCTTTCCTGTGTTTACGGATCTGACGGGCAATTCTCGTAATTTTAAGAACGTTCACAGTTTGATATCAGTCTCATTCTGTCAAAAATAGTCCTAGTGTGTAGTTTTCCTTCATTTTTGACAAGTTTTTGACCCATGTTCCTTCCTTAGCCCTTTATGTTCTGGGCCAGAGGTAACCCTTTCGGACAATCCCGCTGACCCGGCAGGCTTCGGCCCTAAGGGGCCCTTTCTCGGATCAAAGTCTGTCTTACAAACATACGCACTATCCTCCTCTTCCCATATTATTTCTATATCCCACTATGAAGTTTATAACCACAGCAAAGGATCGCTATATTTACATGAAACAGTTTGATACACGTCTCTACGCAATTACGATACAAGTACACACCCGCATGTGGCATCGAAGACTTGATTGTATCTACCTGGCAACTGTTTGTAGTAGATTAGTTTGTGTATATGGTGTCTTTGTAGTTTGAAGATTATCAGGGTAGGACAATTGTTCCAGGTGCGGCTAATCATCCATCAATCTCTCCTGGTTTCTGGAAGCCTTATTGAATCTCTGATGCATTCAAACAGACAATAGTAGTAGGTGAAGTAACATTATAGAAATAGGTACGACGAACCACTATGGTATGTTATACTATATATATAACAAAGTTACATTACAAACAACCAAAAACATTGTAAATAATATTTACTATTTTAATTAATGTAGCTGGATTCGACAAAATAATAGTAGCATTTCTTACGTATACAATGGCGTCATAATTATTAGTAGGTACAACTTAAAAAATGATACGATACTATAAAACTATTGTCAACTTATTTTGTTTCATTAGAATTAGAATAAGAAGCGTATAGAATATTAAATACAAGAATACATTGACCTTATTAGATGGTCGATATTCTAATATGATACATGATATGAAAAGCATATGAATTTTGGAGAGTAGAGGCGCAGTGGTAACGTCACCACTTCTGTCAAAACTTTAAAGGAAAACATCGTGAGGAAACCGGCATGTCCTAGAACCAAAAATTCGGAGACATGTGACATATACCAACCCGCAATGGGCCCGCGTGGTAGATTACAGCCCACTCCCTATCGAAGAGAGGCGGCCTGTGTCCCAGCATTGGGAACATTATCAGCTGATTATGCTTATTCTATATACATATGTGAAGGTTTATAGTTTTTGTTTTGAAGTAAAAGTCGAATGGTATTAATCCCGTAAAAATTTAGGGACTTAACACTTTCACTGTCCATAAAGTAGACACACTAGTTAAATAAATCAACTTGAACCATAAATGTGGGGGGGACAGGAAATGGGTTAAGAATAGATACCAAAATTAAGCTATTATTGTATTATTATACATACAATTACAACAATCTGCATAATCTGAGGCTTCAAAAACAAAACAAAAAGAAGTCGATTAATAAAAACTATGTATAACGCATTAAAATAAAAATACAAAAATATTTCACACACAGACATTCCACCGCTAAACCATTCCAATATTATAATGTACCTTAGTATAAAATAAACGATAGTGTTTAACCTAGTTTTAAAATCACAACATTATTCAGGCGAGTCGTTCGACAGGTATGTATGGAATCGCCGCGGAGATAGATATATCCAGCGCGCAGATTTGTGACTTCATTCCGACGCAGAATTATGTGACGGCTCTGACGGGTGAGATGTGACGCGGGCACACGCTCAAGAAGACAACGGGGAGTTTACACTGATCGGTGAAATAGATACATACATAAACTCGTGACTTTTTCTATAGCGCAGAGATGAAGCAACTACAAAGCATGTAGTAGTATTTGACTTTGTGTTAAAAGATCACGGTAATGTTAAGTGTTTCATACTAAAATAACTGAAGCCTAGAGAGGCCAGGATATAGACACGGAATAAGCTTCTGAAATAAGTTAGAAGAAGAAAAATCAAAAAGAAAGCAAACCTCTTTTGGGAAACACCAAACCTACTCTTCGTGATGTAAAAATTAAGCAGAATGATAAAATTGTATTTAGGTGATGTTTATATCCATGGCACCAATTTGTGCCTTCATTTTGAAGTAGAATTATGTGGCGGCTCCGATGGATGAGATGTGACGTCGGCACACGTTTAAGCAGACAACGGGGAGTTTACAATAGATGTGAAAGACGTATTCTTTAAAAAACATGAAGAATAACTAAAGAAAAAGTTTTAGACGAGGGGTTACTTGATTATAAAAGTTCTTTCATAACTTGAACCAAGAGTTATCTCCAGCTCCAGAGGAAGTCAGAATAAAGCAGAACAGAGAAAATGATTCAATATGAACAAAGATCGCTCTAATTCATCTCTTGAGAGACGTTGAGATATATAGTACAATGGCGATAGTATTTAGGTTGAAAGTGAAGAAGAATCTATTACCTTATACAAAACCAACAAACACTAACAAGAATATCTCAGTTTTCTTTTCCAGAACCCACGGACAATATACTCACTCCTCAACACCGAACACCCAACTCTCGCCATTGAAATTCAAATCTTACTCGATAACAATAAAGTTTATATTCATTTGGTGTTCCAAACAAGGCTCCACAAGTCCGTCTGTCTGTCCCAGGTTGATGTGTAGCTAGTGCGTGTTACAGACTCCATTAGAGACGGGAATTATGGTCTGCTGTCGTGTTAAGCTATGCCTGGGGAATGTTGTGGCGACCACCACCATTTTTATACAATAATGAATTGATTTTCCAGTCAATGGATTGTCGATTTGGAATTGTTTTTGAATTTTCTCTTAATGGGGCTTTACGGTTAGATTGTAGATGCTCTTTTGTTTGTTTCTGTGGTTAGGTTTGAATTGGGTGTTTTTGTTCAGATGTTGTTGACTAATTAAAGGAATAATAGGGGTCAATAGGTCGAGTTTGATTTCTTTGGGGAGTTAGATTTTGGCGCACCTTTTGGACCATTCTGAAGAATTTGAGTATTTGAGTTTTTGTTTTATTGAAACGGTTAAAATTGTGAGAAATACTAAAATATATGTAAAAAAATGATCTTGCTTAAGTTGTAAATGCAACGAGTTCACTATTCTTGTTGTAGTTTTTGACGTACAACAAAAGTCTTAAAATGATGATTTTTTCCGATAGAATCATAAACCATCATAAAAATGATTGCGTTACACTTAATCCTAAGTAATCACATAGTGTTAAGTACAGTGGCTACGGCAAATCCAATTTAGTTAAGTTAGGTCATAAAATGCGTAAGTATTTGGGTCAGTGGTTTTATTATACTTGTAGCAACAAAAGCTGTTATGTGCAGTGTTGTTATATGCTGATTTATTTCGCTTGAGTTTCCTTGCATGAGGCAAATATGCTTAGAGTTGCGAAATAAGAATATATTAAGGACAGTTAGATGCGGGTACAGGTTGCGTGTTAAGATTTGTTTAGAAGTTATTGTTGATTTCCTAGGCTAGGCTATGAATTTCAAGCTGTTGTATTGACAGTATTTTGCGTAAGAATTTAAAGATAAAGATACTTAATTTTGCAAATATGGGTTTTGTAGCGATATAAAAAGGAAACACTTCATCGCCACTTAAAAACGTATAATTTTGTATAAAAAATAACCAAATTTACAAAAAATTACAAAAACTTAAAGAAAAAAATTTAATACTTGAGGTTTTTTTTTTTGTTCATTGAATAAAATTTCAAAATTTAGTTAGATTACCTACGCGTCGAGTTAAACTGCAGTTGCAACTGTAATTTTTGCTACGATCGCGTAGCACCAATAGTGAACGAACGATATAAAAACCTGTTGTATTCTGCAATTAAAGTTACACGAAACTATTATTTATAAACGACAGTAATATTAGTAAAAAATCAATAATAAAAAAATCTGATGGATCCTGGATTATTTCTCTCTGAATTATATCTTGAATTCCATTTCACATCTGGTCGGTATGGTTTTGAAACTGCTCCCTCGAATAGATCTCCACTCCTCAACTCATTCAAAAAATCCAGGAACAGATTAGTGCATAGGGGTAGGGTAAGGCCGAAAACTCTGCTTGTTACGTCTTATATTTTCAGGCGTATCCTAAACAAAATAACGCACATTAAGAATGCTGTAACAAGCTGAACCACTTTTACCAAAAAAATAGGTAACGAGTAGAAATACACATACCTGATAAGATCAAAAGATCAACATATAATCTATATGTCGAAGACTTCACATAAATCCAATTTAGATGATTAAGGACGTATTTTTCATAATATCTTTACGATTATCAGCAAAGAAAAAAAAAATTGCAACCTTCAGCAATGAACACCAAAAAACCTCTGCCAAACTTCAAGAGAAAAATTTCATTTTGACAGCATCAGTTCAAAATTCAAAAGTTTGATTTTTTAAATCAGAAAAACGACCAAAAAAGGTTGCATAAAATCTTAAAGAAGGATGGAATGTTGAAAACATAATATGCAGTAATTAGTAATACTGCAGTACCCCCTTTCCAAGAAAAAAAAGGAGAAACCCTGTAAGAATTAATCTAACTTAACATGCAACAAGTAAATAAGAAAATCGAAATTAAACCTAAATAAACAAAATCGAAGTGCAGCAGAAACAGAATAAAAGATATAGATAAGAGTATGTCGACTATGTCTCGACCCTAAACTAAATTATCGATACGAGTTAATCGTCCGTTTCCCAACACTAAGAGCTGACATTGTCATTGAGGAAATGACAGTCGTAACGACATCTGTGGGCGAAAGCCAGAACTATAAGCATTGATAGTTAAGAAAAAGTTTTAAACAAATTGTTTCAATTAGGCACAACTAGATGTCGCAATTAATATTTTTACTATAGGAGCTAACTTCCCGGAAAAATAATCATCATCAGAAGATCTGGAAAAATTCTTTCTCCATACAATGTCACCAACATTCAACGTGACGGCTGAACGATGCGAATTATAAGCTCGCGAATTACGGAGGAAAGCCATAGAAAGATTATCAGCGACTTTCGCATAAACTTCTGCTAAGGATGATAAGTTCGATGCGTACTGAGTCCGACTTTCAGCTAAATTTACGCCTTGAGTCTGACTATTAGTACGAGTAGGAACCATGAGAACTTTATGCAATATTCTCATAAAACTTGAAAGGGGAGGAATGATTCTACGCGTGTTTGAGCCCGACTTTCAGCTAAATTGACGCTTAGAGTCTGACCATATGCACGGGTAGAACGCATAAGACCTTCCCTATCATACATAAAGAATAGAACTAGCGCAGGCAAAAAAAAACTTGATAAGGGAAGAATTATTCTACGCGTGTTTGAGCCCGACTTTCAGCTAAATTGACGCTTAGAGTCTGACCATATGCACGGGTAGAACGCATAAGACCTTCCCTATCATACATAAAGAATAGAAAAAGAGCAGGCAAAAAAAAAAAAATCTTGATAAAGGAAGAATTATTCTACGCGTGTTTGAGCCCGACTTTCAGCTAAATTGAGGCTTAGAGTCTGACCATATGCACGGGTAGAACGCATAAGGCCTTCCCTATCATGATATCATACATAGAGAATAGAACTACTGCAGGGAAAAACTGCTGAGTTTTCAATAGACCTGGATTTCAAAAAGAAAGAAGGAATTACACCATACTCTGATGACGATGATGAAGCTCACATTGACAGGTGGACTAGCTAGTTTAAGGAAATCGTAAATTAAAAAAAATAGAACCTCCTTCTTTGAAGTCGGTTAAAAAAGGGAACAGACTCAAAGTACGAACGATGTTATAAGTCTTTCGTATTAGAATCAGTTAGGAATAATTAAAGTAGAAAATTTGAAAATTTTAATGTATTAAGAAAAATAATTACGTAACTTGAAAAAGAGGTTTTTTGTTTAAAGGAATATTCACGTAATTATAGTGCCATATGAGAGGATTACGTTTAAAACCAATAATCCCGTTGGAATTAAGTCAAAAAGTCCAAGGTTTTTAGAGTTAGAAAGAAATTAGTAAATTGAAAAAATGTCCGAAGACGAATTCTCTAAAATCAGTATTTTGTCTAAAAAGTTTTTAATATAGAGATAGGAATAACCTTCGTCTGCTATGTTAGGATGCAAAAAGGACAAAACAAAGTTAAATAGGCAAATGTGATAATATTAATGTACTTAGAAAAGGCTAGAAATGCAGTGATCAGTCTGATGGGAAACTAAATGGCAAAATAAAAGCATCAGTCCCTAACAAACTTAACACTAAACGAATCACAACGCTAAAAAAAAATCAAAAGCTAAGGCAGTCTGGAAACAACAAAAAAAATAACCCTCAACTGCCATAGTAAAGACAAAACCAACAAATATACGGGGTTCCACGTAGCACGAAAGTGTTAGGTAACCAGCAATATATGACTGGTAGAGGAATGGTACGACGACGTGACATCACAGGAACGGTTGGGCTAAGAATTCAAAGAGAAACAAATAGAAACTAGTAAACCACCTGCACCAAAAAACAAACAACGTACAGGTGGGCTAGAATCACAAAAAAAAAAACAAATAGAATCTAGCAGACAACCGTGCAAAATCAACGCTTACCTTAGCCACGAAGTCTAAATCATTCGCACACCAATCATACACTACAGGATGCTAACTACTTTTAACTAAGGAGTGGAATAAAACCCAGGATAAAGATGTATTTAAAGGGAAGAAATAAAAGCGTTTTATATGTTTTAAGGTTCTACAAAGTTATCATTTATATTGCATCATAACATAGCACATTATAATAACGAACACCATCAGCAATAGAAGGGTTAACAGAAGTTGTCAATCACAGCCACAGAGTACCTTTTGATAGATCACAGCATAACTCTGGTAACCATAGCAACGATCTTGTTTGACAGAATGAGAAATAAATTTCTGAATTCCTGAAACATATAGAAATAAAACAATAAAATTTGCTCGGAATGAGCAACCATCCTCACAGAAACAAAAAAAATGTTATTTCAGTAATCAGAATCAATAAAATTACTTACTTTTACTTCGGGCGCCATTTTGTAGCGATATAAAAAGGAAACACTTCATCGCCACTTAAAAACGTATAATTTTGTATAAAAAATAACCAAATTTACAAAAAATTACAAAAACTTAAAGAAAAAAATTTAATACTTGAGGTTTTTTTTTTTGTTCATTGAATAAAATTTCAAAATTTAGTTAGATTACCTACGCGTCGAGTTAAACTGCAGTTGCAACTGTAATTTTTGCTACGATCGCGTAGCACCAATAGTGAACGAACGATATAAAAACCTGTTGTATTCTGCAATTAAAGTTACACGAAACTATTATTTATAAACGACAGTAATATTAGTAAAAAATCAATAATAAAAAAATCTGATGGATCCTGGATTATTTCTCTCTGAATTATATCTTGAATTCCATTTCACATCTGGTCGGTATGGTTTTGAAACTGCTCCCTCGAATAGATCTCCACTCCTCAACTCATTCAAAAAATCCAGGAACAGATTAGTGCATAGGGGTAGGGTAGCGTATTTTTCATAATATCTTTACGATTATCAGCAAAGAAAAAAAAAATTGCAACCTTCAGCAATGAACACCAAAAAACCTCTGCCAAACTTCAAGAGAAAAATTTCATTTTGACAGCATCAGTTCAAAATTCAAAAGTTTGATTTTTTAAATCAGAAAAACGACCAAAAAAGGTTGCATAAAATCTTAAAGAAGGATGGAATGTTGAAAACATAATATGCAGTAATTAGTAATACTGCAGTAGGTACAGTACATTGTGATATAGGGAAATAGGTTCAGCCATATATTACCAGTAGGCATGCAAAAGATACAAAAATAAAAACTAATCCACTAAACTATAACAAACAGAATACAAAACAACACAAAACCAAACATAATTCATATTTTAAACATTATTGTATAAACAGTTTAAAATTTTTTTCATTCAAGAATTATCTGTGCTATAGTATGAAAGCTTCAAAGCCTTTTTTATATAATGATTGCAGCAATTCTTTCCAACTTTTAGGTGTTTCAGCATATACGGCCGGAGGTAATGGTTATTAAGAAAGTTTATGCTTACTTTGGCTATTCTAAAAGTATCTTATTCATATCACGTAAAAATATGTCATAAGGAGGTCGAATACGAGTTCTATTTGTCCATATAAACCTTTCGAATGCAAGATGATGATGATATTGAGGTATGAGAAATAGGGTGTAAGTTCACTCATCGTGTAGGTATATAAAAGGGAGGATCCTTTGATCAAACGGTTGTCGTGTCTGATGTGCTACTGTCCAACAGTTGATGTCGGGCTATTATATATGCTAGTTGCACAGTAAACTCTGCTTGCGAGATGAAACATTTTGCGTGACGATATAGATGGCGCCACATTTCTTAAGAAAAATAAAACTTTTGTTTGCTTCACACTAAACGAAACAAAGCAGTTTATAAAATTGGGCAAGCGACACTTAAACGAAGAAGAATATTCCCATTTACGAGGACATAATAATACACTTGTAACTTGACCCCATTTTCAAATTAGTTTCACAAATTATAATATGATTCAACATCAGAGACGAGATGCACAAAAGTCGTGATTTTGTAAACGTTGCCAAATTACACAGTGGTGGAAATGTGCCTAATTCTAGAGAATACAGTGCGCAGGAGTTTTCTATTAGCAAATGCGGTTTAAGGGTTAGGGCATGTTAGGATAAAGTCGATAGGCTGATGATGATTTGTGGATAAATTTAAAAATCTAACGATGTTAAAAAATTTCAGAAAATAGTATTGATTGATTGAAATCAATAAAATATAAGTCATCAATTATGAGATAAGTACGATTAAAACTAATAAAAGTAATTTCTGCCATAATGCCAGTTCAAGGTCACGTTAGAGATATATTCCATTTCCGGTTAACGAAGTGTGTAGGTTAAACAAGGTCCTTATAAAGTCTTTTACTGGAACTGGTCTAAATAGTTCACTCAAAGCAGACAAAATCTCGTTACCAGCAGTCACTGCAGGTGGAGAGACGCCAGCACATCAAGCTACCCGAAACTGTCAAATTTTTCCAATCAACTTTGAACCTAATGCTTTAGCGATAAAGTTGAAAATCTATTAAAGAAATTTGACAGATTGTAGTAGCTTGATGTGCTGGCGTCTGTACAAAGGACACAACAAACGTAAATCACAATCAAATAAACGTCTATCTATTTATTTTAGCCCAATTGCACGTCAATCCTAGAATATAAACGAATGTTTCCATCATCAATAATAATCCCAACCACGATATTGTTCTCGTCTACAGTCTCTAATTGTGCAACTTAATTTCTGTCAAAACGCTAAGTACTTGTGTTGAACGTTAAATGCGCGTGGGCAGCGGTCAGGTGGTTACAGATGTGTGATCTATATTGCTTTGGTCCGGATTTAATTCTGGATTTATGGTTTTGACTGATTTAGTGCTGATTTTGTAATGGTACTTTCGATTGTTTAAATCTCAGGAAGGATAATTATTGTGCCGCTAAAGATTTGGTTCCGATAGAATGTAATTATATCTATCAGCTTTTGAAATTACGTGTCCAGAAAGTGGTGTGGTGGTGTTTGAAAAAATGTAAAAATAATGTCCAAGTAAAATTTGGGCTCATTGACAAACTGCAATCATTGCAAAAGTTTTTTTTCTATTTCATTATTTCAGTCCTAATTTTTTTAGAAGAAGGCCTATGTCGCGATACAGACTGACCTGATATTTACTAACAGGGGTTAACAACCAGAAGTCATAATAATTATTATGTTTAAGTACGAAGAAGGTTAAGAGGAAATAAAGGCTATTTTATTTATTTTAATTCCTTTTGGGGTCCAGAAAAAAAGTGTTACAATTTAAACAATATAACACCCCCTGAACCCCCCCCCCCCCCCTGGCCCCTGTGGGCCTTGAAGTCCCACTTTGCTATTTCCGCTACCCGCTCCTCTCATACCTCTATCCGCAGTCAACCAGTATCGCTCGCTAGGACGACATTCCTACGGTGACCGCAAGCACACGCTCACTAGAAATTAATCACAATTATGTGACAGCGCAGCTCGACGCCGCAATCTCTTACTTGGGAGACACAGCTTGTGTGAACATGTTATATTTAGATTTTGTTCCGTCATACACAATCAAGGACGTTAATTTGATATATGTTCAGGAAATTCGGAATTTCTCGGCAAAGCTCGGTGCTTTACGTCGTCCGGTTTAGAATTGTACTGCAAGGATATTGGTTTGAAATATGGGATTTAATTTATGAATTGGTCGAATTGCATAATGCCCTCCATTTGTGCAGGTTTAATATTGCGCTTTGGAAGAAGGCTGTTTCTAACAATGAAGTGATAACGATCAAGGACAATAGCGTTGCTCCATTATATTTTTATAACGGATTAGTTCACTTTGATAATAAATGATCTACCAGTACTTATGAAGTGGCCATATTGCATAATGTGATCCCAATTAATTAAGTATTACAAAGGCGGGTTACCAAAAGTTACAGAGATATAGATAGTTAGACGAATACTTGAACTGGATTTACCGTATACTCCTACAGAAGAATGTAACGATTGAAATCTTGAAGACAATTTGTGAATTGTTCTGGCAGCATACAACCATCCATCTGCAGCTAGTAAACTGCTTTGGAAGGCTGCATCTAACAATGAAATTGATTCCGATCAAGGATGATGTTCCTACTCCATTTGCACAATTCCCTGATGATAAATTATGTATTGAATCACTAATCTTTAGCACAGATTTAAATTTCAATACAAAATATACAGGGTCAAATTAAATTAGCTAGGGAAACTCCGCAGACGTGAAGGGTATCGATAATTAAACACGACAACTTTTTGGTGTTGTTACTTGAAGTATGGGTTGAGGTTGGAGGGGCCCGTGGCTAAATAATAACAGCCGCACAGGTCGATCGATCAGGTTAAGCTACGCTTGCCGCGGTTGGTCTGTGGATGGGTAGCCATCTTTACATACTTCCGTGCCTCGGAAAGCACGTTAAGCCGTTGGTCCCGGCTGGATCTTTGACAGTCGTTACGGGTAGTCAGAAGCCCGAAAGTCTGACAAACAGTCTTACCCTTTGGTAAGACTGGTTGTCAGTATTACCCAGTAACTGAGTTGTGGAGGTCAGGTAGGCAGTTGCTCCATGTAAAATACTGGTATTTAGCTGCATCCGGTTAGATTGGAAGCCGACCCCGACCCCAACATAGTTGGAAAAAGGCTAGGCATATGATGATGACTTGAAGTATGAATTGAGAAAACCTGTTTTTTTTTTCATCGTGTTTAGATACGATAACCATTATGTCTATGAAGTTCACACAAAGAAATTGATTTTGGCTGACCTGCGGTTGATGATCCTAAAAGAAAACTCATCAAATTATATGTATTTTTCGTTTGATCATGTTTAGGAAATCGATACCCATCTGCGGAGTTTCGCTAGCTATTTCAATTTAACCCTGTATATACCTTAAACTATAGTAGAAAATTTAACGACACATTCACCTCTTATCTTTAGCGACAGTTGAAAAGCCTTTGTATTAAGTTAGGGACTAATAAATAAACTCTGATCTGTCACGGGGTCACCTGCACCCGGGCAAAAGCTATCGCTGAAGGAATTCGTTTAAAGCAATAGCAATATAAATCAATATAAAGTTTCTATTAAAGAGAAGATATATAAAATATATGTAGTAAAGACGAAGGATTTGGAGACGGTAACGATTTGGCCCTTATTACATATATTAAGGAGTAAAGTAAATTATTATATTGGAGCTGATCTTTATCAGCCAGTACAAGTGACAATATTTGCAGTGAAGCTTTGAATTCAATTTAAGTTACATTCCAAACTACGCAAGGTTATTATAGTTGTGACAGGTGTAAGGTGACAATAAATATTGGAACGTTTCAAACTAACCATTTAATAGTAATGCTTGATACCTCTATTATTATCGAACGTAAATCGAACGGACTCGTTTAAGTTGCACAAAATCATATCTGCGGTGCTATTCTGTAAAAATCTCACCGTGAAAACTTAGGTGAAGTGAGCGTGGAGTGAGCTGTCAATGGTGTCAATTCCTAGCAAAAACAAACTCACTTCACCTAAGTTTTCACGGTGAGATTTTTACAGAATCGACCGGCTGTATGGGCATCGGCATTCTTTTGTTTCTAAATAAACAAGAAGTTCTAAAAAAGTTACTAAAAAGGCAAAACCTTTTTGGTGAATTTTCACTAAAAACAAAAGATAATCATATCATTCATGTGGATGATATGATTATCTTCCGTACGCAAAATACGCGCATTGACATGGAGTTGCGCCCGTATTACCTACTACTTTTTTTTTTTTTGCATATGGGAAATCATCAAACCTTCCGCTCTGGGTGGAGCAGAAGGGAGTGTCAGACTCTTACTGACTAAAACCCACCAGTGTTCCTTCCTTCGCCCTTTATGTTCCGATGATTATCTTTTTTTCTTATAGCAAGTATCGAGCTAATTAAGATTTCGCTCGCAAAAAAAAACAAAGCAAAGTCTCCTATCTATATTTCCCCATATTTTTCCAGTTTCCACATAAACTAGGAGTTCAGGACCACCTCGGTGGGGTTCGTTACACATATATCATTGGTTCGATAGCATCAGTCGCTTCCAAGTCTGAACAATGTGCTACCGTTCGACGTACACTGGCTTCAAATTGACTTTTATTGGCAGATATCTGATAGCTTTTAGACGGTACACTTATATTTTGTTGTTGATATTTGTTGTTAGTGTGGCGTCTTTAAGTCACTTAGGTTCTTAGTTCAGGGTCGTTTATATTGTCTCGAATATTTCTTCTAAGACAGAATCTTTTGCACTTCCTCTTCCTCTATTGTTTAATTGCTTTTCGCTTTATTTTTGAAATTGCTCATATATTTATCTGCATGATTATCCTTTCTCTTTAAAAGGTCCCGTTAAATACCAGCAGATCCGCAATTTATCACAATTAACAAATTACGTACGTTATTTGATAAAACGCTTCTACCGATTCCACCAACCATAAAGGCCCTAACAGCAATACAAGAAACAAAAGGCCTTAATCTATCACTGCAATTTGAAACCTACAAATTTGTAGTAAAACACGTTCCGAGCTATAATTTAGGGTTACAAACAGCTTCCAGGGTGTTTTCAATAGGTCCTCGATTACTTTGGCTCAACGGGCGAATAATTGGAAACCCAGTATTGAACGAATTCATAAACAATCACGCCTACGCCCCCGATTTACGGCTTTATCATTAGTTGGAGAGCGTTGGATCCATGTTGAAGCTGAAAAAGGATTGATTCGTCTGTCTGTGTTGATTGTTTCATCAACTGTGGGATGGTTTCCATTTTCGTCTGTGGGATGGTTTCCATTTTCGTTTTGGGAGGAGCTAGCTCATTTTTTGCATGTTCTTCGGTATTTTTTAAGTGTTACCCAATATTGTAAACCTAAGTTATAAACGTATAGTTTTTATTTATTTGACCTTATTTTATCATCATGATTAATGCTCGTTTCTTATCTATATGAGAAAGCCTATGCCTGAAGTCTGTAGATTTTCTGGATCTAACAGACGTACACCAAGGTAAGCCCACTATATTATTAACTTCATCTTCAGCATTATCATCATCATCTTTCCCAGTACACAATTCTCTATGAGGCGCCTAAAATTGCAATATATGTAGATCTAACTGGCCCACCCCATAACTATCTTCTTCTTTTTTTATACAGCCACCACTACTACTTTCAAACTTATTTAAAGACATTATCTTAAAACAGTTTAAAACACAGTACTACAGAATCCTCCGCACAGCGAACTTTAGCTACTGTCGGTAAAACTTTCATTACATAGTTCTAAGCCATCATGACTTCCGTCCAAGCAAAGCCAAGACTTCAAACTAGTGTAAAATAAGTGGAACATGGAATTATCTCGCAATATCCGTGTTAGAGACTATATTATATCATCCTATACAGGGCCTTACTACCAACCTGTCTTAGGTTCGTAACACAGCGAGGGTAAGATGGTAAAAGATAGAAAAAATATTTGTCACGGCTATAATTGAAATGTTTAAAAATAAATTATTGTTACGAACAGACTAGATATGACTGCCGTTAGTTCCGGATTTGTGAAAAAGTGAGTTACGAAATGGTTTTATTTTTATTGATTTGTTTGGCTGCGTTTTTCGCGATGGATTGACTTTAAATATGTACATATCTTTCAACAAGTAATGCTGTAATAAAGCTGAATGTACGATGATGACGCTAGTTGGGCCCTGATGTTTTAATTTTCATTGACACATCTCGAAAGTAATATTAATAAATAACTTTATTTCCAAATTTAAAGTTTACATAAAGGCGATAGGTTAATATTATGACAATATTGTGTTTTTTATATTGCATAAATCACTGATCATTATCTCTGGCACCCAAGCTAAGATTAAACTTATGGATACCAGGGCTCCCTCTATTATTTTTACATTTTCTAATTTATGCATAGTAGTTCAGAGTTACATTGGGCTAGTAGCTATCTTTTGAGTACAAAAAGAAAATAGCATTAACAGAAAAAAAAAAGGAACCTTATTTCTTGTGTGAAATTTGGGTGTGTCACCGTATATGTGTGCTTATGTGGTTTGAGTTTTCAAATACTGTATCGCTCTCGGTACACCTCGGTACTTCTAAACAAACGTGTATAGTATAGTATTAGTTTGATAACAATACACACCTCTGGGCTACAGATTGCTTTGAAAGTGGATTTCATTAGAACATACGGTTACTGGGTACTATAGCCGTGTTATTAAATTATATAGGTCGAAAGGTCAGTGCTTACGTCATGTTTATAGCACGGGATGTTTTAGAAAGTGTTTTGAAGGATGTTGAACTATAATGCTTTAGGTGTTATTACGACTTTTTTAAACTGTTTAATATATCACGTTACACAAAGTTTAGATAGAAAACGGAAGTACACTTTTATTAATAAAGTAATTTGTAGGCAATCGTAAGTAACTGTTAGTAATGGTAGAACTATTATGATGGCACTTGTAATCTTAATTCTTCTTGTCAACGTGTCAAAGGCAATCTATATATAGTCAGCCCAGAATTCGGCTACCAGCTTGGTACCAAGCTCCATCAACCATCAACTCCTGTAGGACCTCCAACAGGACACGCTGGACACGTAATCTAAATTATCTTATTCCTTGAAGTCCCAAAATTTATTTCCTTAGTACAGTACTTTATTGTATGAAATCAATTAGGCAAAGCAATTAGGTATTCCGATTTTTATTCATATACATAGGAATCACAGAAAATAAATTCGCCAACACGAAATAACACAGGTTTATGAGAAGCAAGGTGTTACTTTAATAAAATTAAAAGCTCCTCTTCACCACATTAAAATAGATTACACAAATCCACTCCACCATACAGGTAGATGACGCAAACGTAAGAAATTTAATCACTTAAATGAATGTTTGTCACGGCGATCACGAAACACTCGTGTGTGGATCTTATATCATTACCAAATTAATTTTACAGTCCAAAAACCGCATCTACATCTTTAGGATGTGTGATTTAAGGTCCAGTATGCACTGAAAAACCTTTCCTTAGCAAGCATCTTGTCACATCTTGCAGAAATATACCTTTCATTTCTCGTTAATTACTACAGCTCTTATCTTTAACAAAATAAGGTTGAAAGTTGCACGTTTTATGGTTTGTTGGCTGTACAATTAAGTTTGTCATTGTGGTACACGTTCCTGTGACGTGTATATTTATCGGCGCCGGCGCAGCGCGTCCAAACACGGGCACTTCGCGCGAATGTGACCTAGATGTAACAGGTGCGGTTTGGCTGAGACGAATTTGTGATGACAATGGACATCATTAAGCCCTAGGTTGGGATCAGTATAATACCCAAACGTTATTTAGCAATTTTTATTTGGAGCCAGGAGTCAGTGATCGCTTGTCGTCATCGTGAAATGTTGTAGATGATGAATTTCCATCAATGAAATAAGTCATTGTTTTCTTCTCTAGTGCTTGGTAAATTAAAATGGCCAATTTTTGGCCGTATTTAAAGTAACCCAGAATGTACCAACAATTTTTTTTAAACTGCTGACCTACCTAGCTTCTCTTTTGCTCAATAATGTCTATTATGTCTACCACCAATGTTTGGTTTCGATCCACAAATCTCCATTTAAACACAATATTCGTGTGACATAGTCCGCATTCTCGCTATTGGCGATCACGAGTCCCGTGTTCGCTTATTAACGCTACAGGGGCGATATATCACGCCTCATACGGACGTCGCCTCACATACACACTATGCAATGCCGTAGAAGTGACAATGGAGAAATTTCATGGAAGATTATAGAAGTAAAAATGAAATGGAATTTTGGATGCTCTTATTAGGAATCTTGCTGATTTTGAGTCTGAATCAGAGTTCTTTCTCCTTACAAACAATAGCCTAAATGTCCCAAGGAAACCTTCAAGCCTTGGGCCAATTTTGGCTATTCCAGTAACTTGGGGACACCAGGAAATATAGACAGATCAAATGATCGAATTATTAGTAGCTGAAAATATCCACAGTTTCTTCATTTGTGTGACATAAGTCTCATTTTTGCTATTGGCGATCAAGAGTCCAGTGTTCGCTTATTAACGCTACAGGGGCAATATATCACGCCTCATACGGGCGTCGCTACATGTACACACTATGCAATGCCGTAGAAGTGACAATGAGATTTGTTAAGAAAACTTGCGGTAGAAAAAATGAGACAAGGTTATGAGCTGCAGAAAACGTAAAGAGGGCTGGGAGGGGGATGAAATCTTCTTATTCAACAAAAAAGAGCCGATTAGAGATATATAAAAGGAGACCAAAATAGCAGAGATTTTGTAAGACATCAAAATTAGGGCTTAAGCATTCTTCTGCATCAACGAACTGAAGCCGACGAGAGAGAGAGAGAACCCAAAAGAAGAGCGATAGAGCACCGATTTTACAAGATATCAAAATTATTAAAAAAGAAGACCAATATAGCAGAGATTTTGTAAGACATCAAAATTAGGGCTTAAACATTCTTCTGCATCAACGAACTGAAGCCGACGAGAGAGAGAGAGAGAGAGAGAGAGAAGACAAAAGAAGACCGATAGAGCAGAGATTTTATAAGATATCAAAAACAGACAAAGTCAATAGCGTCTGGTGCTATCAAACATCCTTCCTGGCAGATACACTACACCTGCTTATCCAGTACAGCATCTACAATATCTTTCTCTATAGTCCATCCTACAATAACACCTTTCCCGGAAACTGGCCATACAAGTTCAAAGCTACTATTTGTCCATTCTATGAATCGCTAGCTACTAGAAATCTCATAGCATTGTATCGCTAGTAGGAAGTGATTTATTTAGAGCGAGCGTCGACTATATATCTGGAGATCGTGAGGCGTCTCGTACGGCCGCTGACCATTTACAGGTTCACTGGATATTGGCTAGTACTTTGTTCGTATGGGCTTTTTGTTATTTAGCCTAGTTTTTGGTGCGTGGTGTCAGTGGTATCTTGTGTTGGTTTATGGGCTACGATTCTTGGTTTCCGAATTAAAGGTGCAATGATGAATGTGAATTGGGTCCATTATTTCAAATGTTTTATTTACGTGAAAATTCATTTGCATCATTTTTGTTTATTTTCTGGGATAATAAACAGTAGCATATTAAAAATAAACGGAAGACTTATATATAAGTTAACAAATATACTATTCACTGCATTTTCCACAGATTACAACTTAAATATTTACAAACTGGAAAAAATTTGGAAAAAGAGAAATTTTTACTGTCAACGTTTTCAGAAATTCTTAAATAATATCTCAACAAAAATGATGAACTTATTTTAAACAATAAACACTTAGGAGACAATTATCGTACTGAGAAGCGGTAATTTAGAGAAGGTCTAAAATCAAAACGGGTTGCTTACGAGTCCCGTATAAAGGATCCATAGTTTTCTTGTTCCTGTAATAATAAACAAATGTAAGATATTATTATAATAATAACAACCGGGTATCATCCTTCGTAACTTACTATAGTAAACTAAAAGCAACAGGTAATTCTACTGCTGGAGGGTGATCTACTAGTCACTAGTCAGTAGCCTTACATTGTTTCTTATAAGCCCCTTTAGTGTATTGTATTATTTCGTAGCTTCATATTTTATCAGTAAATACAGCAGGCGTATAATTATGTTAGGTAGTCTGATCAGATTTTTTTTATTTCTGTTTGATTGTAAAAATGGGCGTCTTTATCAATGTGATAGTTTACATGTATATCATTATGAGGCCGGCGGTACAAACGTAATACCAAATTAATTTGTAAATCAAACATTATATTTACAATTCCAATTGGATTACAGAATATCTAGGTTCCCAAATATATTATATTTTGAAAGGACACTGATATAAAGACGAGATATGAGGAATTTCAAATTTCTATAGAAAACCATCAGTTAGATCGACCATCTAATAAGGTCAATGTATTCTTGTATTTAATATTCTATACGCTTCTTATTCTAATTCTAATGAAACAAAATAAGTTGACAATAGTTTTATCTGAATACCAGTATTTTACATGGAGCGACTGCCTATCTGACGTCCACAGCCCAGTTACTAGGTAATACGACACCCCTTGGTAAGACTGATTGTCAGACTTTCGGGCTTCTGACTACCCGCAACGACTGTCAAAGATCCACGAATGACAGTCGGGACCAACGGCTTAACGTGCTTTCCGAGGTACGGAGGGGTCACGGTAAGTAAACATGGTCACCCATCCACGGACCAATCGCGGCAAGCGTAGCTTAACCTGATCGATCGACTTTTGCGGCTGTTATTATTTAGCCACGGGCCCCTCGTCGTCTTTAAATCAGTGTCTATTCAAAATATATATTTGCGAACCTAGATATTCTGTAATCAAGTAATCCCTCAGGATTACAGATTATATATTTTTTATTTTAAATTTTAATTTGGCATCACAGCTGAAGTGGAAAAATGTCAACTAACTTTTGGAGGCCTCTGTATGAAACAATTTTATTCGTTCCAATAACTATAATGGTAATACCCTGTAATGGTAGTTTAAGATGTTATTAAATAAATAAATAAAAATAATATATATTCAAATTTAAGCGATTCTTTCCATCACTGCAAATTTGGCAATTTCATTATTTAACAAAAAAAAAAAACTTAAATATAAAAAAAAAAATAATATTGGCCAAATGTCTGTTACTAAATATTTTATTATAAGAGCTTCACTTACCCACCATATTTGATGCAATAAATGAATTGAATTGAATAAATTCGGCGTATCCTGGGTAATCATAGACGTACCCCGCTGTCAACCCTGATTACAACTATAACGAATCTTTTAAATGGCGTGAGCTAATTTGCACCACTGCATATACTTGCCTTGTTGCAAAACACTGGTCCTCTGCCTTCTGCATCAAAATGATGATACCTAGCCTTTCAAACATTTTGTTACCCTGGATACTTCTTGACATTTTCATATCCTGTAAAGAAATAAAAAGGATCGTTACAGATAACATTTTATCAAGTCTAGGTACTTCTTTAAATCTTACAAAGTCGTTCACATTTGTAGGTGTAACACAGTTGCATAAAGCCTTATCTGCAAACGTGTTCGTTTCAGTGATGTCCTTGTTTTTATGTCCCTCACAAACTTTCCAGAACGTTCTGCGATCGTAAACGTTTACATAGTCTGTTATAGAAGTTTTATTCTCATATTTGTAGAAGTAGGAAGTCTACGTACGATTTTATAAGTGCAAACTTGTTTTTTCGTTAAGTTAGTTTTATGTGACACTAGCTGCGCCCCGCGGTTTCACCCACGTAAATATCGATCCCGTGGGAATATCGGGATAAACATTATGCCTATATGTTAACCCAGGGTGTCAGCTACCTCCATTCATAATTTTATCAAAATTGGTCCAGCCGTTTGAGCTTGAAGTAGTAACAAACATATAAACACACCCCCCACTCACAAACTTTCGCCTTTATAATATTAGTGTGATTAACATTTATAATTAGTTATAAATGATACTCACACTAATATTTTAAAGGCGTTGTGTGTGTTGTGTTGTTTGTTAAAGGAAAAAGCACTAATCAAACTTATAGGAACCAGATAACTAATTAAAGGCGTTAAGTACCATTCATGAACCCTAGATGGGTGTCTACGTTCTTCTTAATTCCTACTAGGTTTTTACTTTACCCGACTGCGTCAGAAGGAGGGTTTTGTTTTTCGAGTGTCTGTATGTATGTATATTTCTTTGGCACGCTGTGTAGCCTAAACGGCTTGACTAGAGAAAATATTTGATGTTTTGTATGTTGGTTATTATGCTTTCATGCTAAAACAGCTTTGGATGAAATTTGGCACATGGGTAGAACATGATCTGGGTTTGAACATAGGATAGAGAGGTGCTTTTTATCCCGATATTCCCACGGGATCAAGACTTATGCGGGGTGAAGCTAGTTTATCAATAAAAAGGTTTACTAACAGTTTCTATAAATTAGCCTTGGACTGGCATAGTCACCAATTACTATTATATATTAACCAGCATTCTCAAAAATAAGTGATAACACAGATAAAGAAATTGTTAGCTCTAGAATTTAGGTATAGCAAAATACTTCTTAATATTACTAGGCTTACTGATAGGGGTCCGTGGCTAAATAATAACAGCCGCACAGGTCAATCGATCAGGTTAAGCTACGCTTGCCGCGGTTGGTCTGTGGATGGGTGTCCATCTTTACATACCGAGACAGCACGTTAAGCCGTTGGTCCCGGCTGTCATGCGTGGATCTTTGACAGTCGTTACGGGTAGTCAGAAGCCAGAAAGGCTGACAACCAGTCTTACCGAGGGCTATCGTATTACCCAGTAACTGAGTTGTGGAGGTCAGATAGGCAGTCGCTCCATGTAAAATACTGGTATTCAGCTGCAGCCGGTTAGACTGGAAGCCGACCCCAACATAGTTGGGAAAAGGCTAGTCAGATGATGATTACTAGGCTTACTGATATGATGTCTTGAGTTACTTACTGCACACGACGATGCATTCACAAAGTGGTAGGGGAAGATTAATATTGGCTCAAAACAAATGCACTAGCACAGGGCAAGATAGATCTAGACATTTCTGGTAAAGGAATTTAGGCTAAACACCAGCACGAAATTGCGACGACACGATCCCAACTCAAACAGATCTTTCAGTCAAGCAGCCTACCACACGTGAAATCCATTTCACCACCCCACAAGATGCGATTAAACAATCACGAATTTAATTAATAAACAGTACCGTAAAGGTTCAATAACCAGTGCGGTTAGGGTGCGCACGCGCGCGCAATATGGCCGCCAACGTGACTAACCGGGGCTCCTATTAAAATACCTGCCACTTCAAGACGAGAGTGTGTTATCAATATCTGCGCGAGAGACGTTATTGTAGTGGCGAAGGTATTTTGTTGGAAATAAATTCTTGGGAAATTTGCGATGATTTTACAGTGGCAGTGCGCTTGGCCAGTAACTGTTAAGGGATGCACATGCAACCTACACTAGGATAAGCCTAAAAAAGTGACTAACATATTTCTCCTCCGACTAATCTTTATGATGACCATCTGTTTGGAACTGGTGAAAAAGTTTATAGTGGATAAGACAGAGATTAAAACAGAAGATGAATACGCAGGATATCGAGGAGGGGGGGGTGGTGGAGGGTGGGTTCAGGGGATCAGACCGGAATAACTCCAGATTTCCCTTAAGAAAAAATACAGTGGCTCTCCGAGAGTGCAGACGGAAGCGAAAACAAAACACAAACAGATTACTTTGCGATCACTCACTGACATATCGGATGTACATTAAAACCCAGTACATCCGAACACGTCGGAAGCGGGTATTTTTTTAATCGTGTTATAAACAAAACACGCGCGGTGTCGCTTACGGTAACAGTGGCGCGAGTTCAATGGTTTTTTTCCCATTTCAAAAAATGCCAAACGCGCCTAAAGAAGTTTTCACTTCAAAAACTGCCAAAACTAGTGGACTGAATTGTACAATTACAAAATAAGGGCTCTGGGCTTTCGCCAAGATATAATTTTGAATAGTAGTTAGATTCCTGTTTGAGTTTGTTCGGCGGGGTAATTGCGTAACACACTATCAGTAGCAATGGCTTTAATTTTGACAGTTCAACAACATTCATTGCGTTATTAACGTGGTTGAACAGACAAATTATTCGAACTTATAAAGCAATGGATTAACAATATCCTTCAAAATGATTGATAGTGTAGAATTACACAATGAGGGTGCAGGTCTGGGTACTGAACTTCTATTTAAAACCACCATGCATCCTATTCTCAACGTTGCTTCAAGTGGTCAGTTAGATTGCACGATATTTTTCAATATCCTCCTTTTATTTCTAACCCAACTACCTGTTTCCCCATGTTTTCCAAGCCTAGATATCGATAAGCCATATATCTATTAGATTGAAGCTACTAATCAACGTTTCTCACGTACTGGGCTTGGGTGTGCCACAATATGAGTGCGGGCAATAATTACAGTTAAGCAGGCCCGGATTCCGGTACGATTAATATGCAATTAACCTGCCACGCGATACCATGTTATATTACATAGAATATGTATGGAGATGTTATAGATTATTAATTAAAGGCTTCTTGTTTTTAAGCTTGTTGTAGAAGTCTACAGGAAATCAGAAGCTTCGTTAGTAATTGGCTGCACACATCTATTTGGTTTTGAATACGCAGGATCTCCCCATCGTGATCATCGGCAGCCTTGTTCTACCCACTGCTTATTGTGGGCCTCCTCCCTTTTTTATCATGATTCCCTGGTCTGTGCCGCGATCTTCTGTAGGTGGTCCACTCACCTGGCCGTCGGTCTCCCAACGCTCCTTGTACCGTCTCTCGGCAAGCATTCCGTTAGAGCTCTACTCCACCTACCATCACCATGTCTAGCTAAGACGAATCTCATCATCGTGACCGAAATATTTCTTAGGTCTCAAACTCAAAGCATTTATTTCAATTAAACCATGTTCAGGCACTTTTGAATTGTCAAAATTAAATATTCGGTCAGTTAGTCAGAAAGTTGAAGCTAGTTGCCCATTCCAAAACATAGATCTATAAGGAGAAGAACGGGCAAGAAACTCCATGGACAAGATATTACAAAATCCTGGGTACATTATTCTTGTTGCTTCTTTAAGTGATAACAATGTAAAGTGTCCGCCTTGGGTACCTCATTATGCTATCTATGAATTGTACATACCTCAATAGTCCATCTAGATGAAAATTGTTTTCCTCTGCATTGTGATCACCAAGAAATTTGCCGATGTGAGACTAACTTTAAAGGCTTATGCCTCGGCCACGAAAATAACGCCACGCTTGAGGCTTCAATACGCTACAAGCGTCATTTCTAAGCGTCAAAAGCATGGCCACGAACTTCAAATATTCGCCTGTAGCGTGTACGTCGGTGGGGGAATGCATCAGCTACAGCCGGCGACCGCTACCGCCGGGTACCGCTTCTATCGGAGCGCGTGGAGCGACTGTTTCGTGCACACTGTGGAATTTTCTCATACAATGGTTTTCGACGCTCATAAAAAACGCCCGTCGGATCATCCAACGCTCGTGCAAATTCGCACGTAGCTAATTTCGCTACTTTGTGGCCTTGTAGATAATAGACTATAAATTTGTTTTTGACGCTCGACGCTCACGCTTGCAGCGCAAGGCGAATTCGCCTGGAGCGTCGGATTTTGTGGCCCTCGGGTTAGTTTGAATGTATCATTGGCTTATAGTTTGAACATTGTCTTCCAATTAAGACCTCATTGATCAGCGCCAAGGTTCCTATTCTGGTGTACCTATCTGACATGTGAAAGCTGCATTTCGTTTTCTGCTTAGCTATTCTTCCATTCCTCTCGTGAACACTGAAATCAAAACAGAACTTCAATAATTCTTCACTTCCACTAGATCAAGGAAGAATATTCTGAAGAAAATTATACCCCAAATCTCATAACAGCGTGAATAAAACGACCAGCTTTCTTATTACAATCAATAAACTTAAATGCCTTAAGACTAGATATAATCGCAACTAAATCCCGGTTTCTGAGATAGTGATCGCGTAAACAATCGGTGCCGGTCGTCAAGCGATGAAGCTGCTGAGTGGCTGGTATTATTTATTGCCTATTATCAGTTAATATGGGCTTGCATGCGCTGTAAAGCGATGAGTGCGCTTGATTGGGTATGTTGTGTGTGGAATGTGGGCATTGGTAGCCTTATAAGGCTCTTGCATCTTCACTTCTGTGGTAAGATAGTTCTATTTTGTAAGGAATACTTCGATTTATATTTAATGGTTACGTACTCTCCATACGATCGATCAGGTTAAGCTACGCTTGCCGCGGTTGGTCTGTGGATGGGTGATCTTTACATACCGTGACCCCTCCGTGCCTCGGAAAGCACGTTAAGTCGTTTGTCCCGGCTGTCATTCGTGGATCTTTGACAGTCGTTACGGGTAGTCAGAAGCCCGAAAGTTTGACAACCAGTCTTACCAAGGGGTATCGTATTACCCAGTAACTGGGTTGTGAAGGTCAGATAGGCATTCGCTCCATGTAAAATACTGGTATTCAGCTGCATCCGGTTAGACTGGAAGCCGACCCCAACATAGTTGGGAAAGGGTTAGGCAGATGATGACATACTATTGGCATTATCTCTTCATGTTCATAATCAAGAGACCATTTCTTTTGTCTGTAAGGTGGTAGATGTAATGAAATTGGTCATCAACTTACTGACCTGCTTTTAAAGAATCAATCAAGTCATTTTAATACCATTAATGGATTGAGCAGCAGTTCAACATAGGCCTTTCCCAAGTTGAGCCCTCCTTGTTTGTCAGTGGCTTGACCGAAAAGATCTTTACCAGCTGGGTTCTAGTCTGGCCCAGTTGAGTGTTTTGGCCAGCATAATAGATCAGCAGAACTCTCCTGTCTCCATCCAATAGAAAATCCAATAATTCCCCAAACAAAAAACAAACACCACTTTATCTATACATCACTTCATAAACCCAAGAGCACACTACACAAAAAGCGTTTAAATCTGCTCAAAATGGCCGATACAACAGATTTATGTGCCAGTATTACACGTTCGCTGCGGGCCCCCGGGCGCGGGTTGAGTTAGTGGCCGATTCAGGCTGCTGTCGTGTGCACTATGCTTAATGAGAGCAGATACGTCTGGGTGTGGTTGTAACGGTAGTTGTAATTGTGACTTTTACATCGCTACTATGAGGTTGATATGTTTATTAATTGATAGGTGCTGTTGTAGTTTTAAAGCTGTACACCACAGGTGGTTCTGGGTTTTGATTTAAGAACCTGCGGGTCTAGACCAAGTGACATTCTATCAGCGATAACGATAATGAAAAAGTCAAAAATGTGTTGGATTGACACTATGATATAAAAAGTTTATGTCAAAGGATTTACACTATGCTATCAAAAGCTTATGTCAAAGGATTGACACTATGCTATCAAAAAGCTTATGTCAAAGGATTGACACTATGCTATCAAAAAGCTTATGTCAAAGGATTGACACTATGCTATCAAAAGCTTATGTCAAAGGATTGACACTATGCTATCAAAAAGCTTATGTCAAAGGATTTACACTATGCTATCAAAAAGCTTATGTCAAAGGATTGACACTATGCTATCAAAAAGCTTATGTCAAAGGATTGACACTATGCTATCAAAAAGCTTATGTCAAAGGATTGACAATATGCTATCAAAAAGCTTATGTCAAAGGATTGACACTATGCTACCAAAAAGCTTAATGTCAAAGGATTAAGATAAGCTACGAAGTAACATATTTCTATTCATATTTACACAACGAACTTACTTGTTAAATGTTGTTGTAGAAACGCTTTGAAAGCTGCTGCCACTTGTCCCTCCCACTGTTTCGCCACGTCCGGATAAATTCCTGCCAAACATCTGGCTGATAATTTCTTCCATATTCTACTCCAGTATGGAATTTATCTGGTAACTGTCCACATGCGGTGATGCAGGCCTTAAATATATTTCACTACGCGACTTCGTACGCATGAAATTTCAAAATTTCATCGTAGTGCATCGCCATTTCGTATTGCATAGCGTTCTTTCTGATTTTGTTTGCTTTTTGTTTGGCTCCTAAGGGTCATATATGGTCATATGAGCGTAGAGCCTGCCTCAAGAATTGAACTATCAAATGCAAAAAAAGCATTTTTCCAAATCCGACTGGTAGTTTCACAGATTATCCCCTACATAATATACAAACTTACAAAGAAACAAACGCCTCTTTATAATAATAGTATAGATTAGCTCACCCGATTCTTCTAAGCTAAGCATCTAACTGGTACATTGATGACCTGATGATGGTAGGGTTTTTAACTGGGTGCAATAAAATTCAAATGTTTTTTTCTTTCTTTTTCTTCAAATGGTTTCCAGCATTGATCTGAAACAAAGTAAGCGTGTCCTGTCAGCTGCACGTTACAAGAACTGGTAGACGCTGGTGATGGCGCCAAACAAGTAGCCGAATTCCGGGCCGAGTCCATTTAGATTGCTATCGACACGCTAAGAAGAAGAAGAAAGTAAGTTTTAAGAGTATCTCTGTAAAACCATGGAAACTTTGCAAGGACGATTGCGAAATTCACTCACAAGAGTGGTTTTCAGTAAAATTGGGATTAAGAAACCCTATAATTATCATCCTTATCTGTCAAACAAAATAATAATAAAACTTTTCCTGTCGCAAATCCTTGATTAAAAAATATAATGAATAAGAGAAAAATATCCAATTAATTGGCGACTAGTGTAGTGCCTTCCTAATGAGAGCACCTCAAGGGTGTATTCCAACGGTAATTGTAATTGTGCCTTACGTCGCTATTACAAGACTTATGACGTGTTTACTGGTAATTATTATGTTGTATACTCAGCCTTAATCACAACTTGTGTGTAGTGTAGACCGCGCTCATAGTAGCAGAAAAAAAAAGTGGTCATAGATATTAGCTATGCTGCTAGTCTCTTCGCACGTTTCCGGATGACAGCGATGCGGACGAGCTCTTCGACGTGTAAGTGTCCTTTGTTTTTGTATGTTTATGTAACTTAGTCATTTAAATTACGTATCTAGTGTCAATAACATAAAAAGTAACTAGCAGCGCGCCGCGGTTTCACCCGCGTAAGTTTCGATTTCGTGGGAATATCGGGATAAAACTATCCTATGTCCTTTCCCGGGACTCAAACTATCTCTACACCAAATTTCATCTAAATCTGTTCAACGGTTTCCGCGTGATTGAGTAACAAACATCTTAATATCTTCAGAAACTTTCACATTTATAATATTGAGGACGCATTCAACCAAACTTTTATAGGTACCTACAATTAAGTCATATCCTGAGAATAAATTTTGAATTTTTTACAGTTTTTCCATACTAGAACTGTCAGACGTCAATTTTATTCCACGAATAAAATATATCTGGCTTTGGTAAAATCAGCCCTAAGTAGGATAAAATTTTCTAGCCATGATTTAGATGTCTCTTTTGTCTGAATTTTAGGGATAGCTAGTAGTTAGTGGGCAGCAAGATAAATTATGATGGTCAATAGTTACACGGGCATCCAGGCTAACAATTCTGCCACTAATCTTTGCTGACCAGCCGATCGATTCTGTAAAAATCTCACCGTGAAAACCTAGGTGAAGTGAGTTTGTTTTTGCTAGGAATTGACACTATTGACAGCTCACTCCACGCTCACTTCACCTAAGTTTTCACGGTGAGATTTTACAGAATAGCACCTCAGGTTTTTGTTACGGCCGGAGGAGACCTGTTGTGTACTCCGAGCTGTTCTGTAATCTACACGAGGCCTTATTCTGGTCGGGATTCAGTATTCGGCAGTGGATGGGATGGGCGATGAATGATTCCTGCTTCTCTGAAGGAGTTCTTAGTACAAGGTAAGTACTTCTAAAGTTGGTAACCGAAATACTAAGGATATCAAAAATTTCCTCATTCACGTCTTTGCATTAGGTACTTTTCGTTTGTTAGATTCATGGTTTTCCTCTTTTCCATATTTGATTAATTCACGTGCTCCGTCCCCTTTGATTCAACGTCCTTAAATAAAATAAAATGTCGCAACCAGAAATCCGCAAATAAAGTATTAATACCACGTCACTCATCCACGTGAAGCAGCGTGACAACGACGTCACGCGTGACACAAGCCATCCATCACGCCGCATGCCTACAGGAAAACCAAACACGCTTGCACACACTACCAACCTTATTCCTCAAAAAATTGAGCTGAAATTCTTTTAACCTAACGTAAGGATAAGTTTGTTTAAGAGTATGTTACCAACGTCCACATGCCGTTGAATTTGAATTTTGAACGTACAAAAAGTTCTAAATTCGAGTTTCGCAACGGCAAGGTACAGGTTGTTTGAAATTCGGATTTTTCGTCACACGTAAGTACAGGCGGTTGCCGAAACGGAAAATTGCGATATAAATTTATTTTTCAGGATGAGATTGACGACTTAAGTAGGTGAGTCGTGATATATTCCGTGATACGCGCTTATCTCGTTACGTTTATTGGCGCGAAGGTTTGCAGGATTATTATGTTTTGGGAATATGAGGTGGTGAGGTACTTGAGGATGATTAATTTTGCTTTATTGCTGTCATATTTTTTGAGTTGTTAATACTTTCAGTAAATAAAATATGTTGGTGAGTTTATAGGTAATTAATTAGTCTTAAAATAAAATATTTTCTTTCATTTTAGTAAATAAAAACCTGGTATCTAAACACTTAGGGGTTTATTTATAAACGTTGCTTAAAGTTAAGAAATCAAAGTTCAAATGTCAAAAATGTATGGATAAACAGTCGCTAATCATTATTATTATTTTTATATTTTAACATACCTCGGGAGCATGGGGTCCCAGTCCTTTGGAAGGCGTACGAGGGGCCGAAGCCAACTCGCAGAGGCCCGTTAGAGATTTTCAATGAAATGAGGCACCAACCGACGATTATCCCTGTTCGCACTATACAAGTGCACCCAAGGATTACCCCCGGTTGGTGTAGGACTATTGCAAAATAAGGAAACAATTATTATTATTATCTAATTATTATCATCTTTAAGCAAAGTTTATAAATAAAGGGATAATTGTTACCAACTAACACACTCATAAAGAACGAGTTTGCATAAAAAAAAATGTTGCATTACAAATCTTCCGATCAAACATACACTTGGGACTTGTATTGTGTCCTCTACCAAAAAAAAGAAATAAACAGAAATTAGAGTTTGCTCACAGCAGAACAATACCCTGAACTTCCTATTTACCGGTTCATTGAAATTAAAGGCATACGAAACAAAGTACCACACACTGTCTAATATTTACACTCATCCATACTTGTCATATATCAAATACATCGTCGCTTATTCCAAGACAATCATACCCCCACTCACAAGTGCGTCATTACCTCCAACCAGAAGCGTAATGACGTAAGCGCCAAGAAAACTGTCTCGAGACAATCCAACAAGAGTCGATGGAACCTATAACTCGTACACACCCCGGTATTGATTAAAAAAGCAACATAAATTAGCGAATTCGAGGGGTAAACGGGGGATGAAGGGAGGTTGTTGTCAAAAAACTTTTATAAGTGTTTATGTGTACGTACCCACCCCCCTCACCCCGCGCAGGGAGTGCCCCGCGCCGCTGACACCCTTTCGCGCATACCCACATTCGTATAAAACACCCGGTACAGGAGACGGCGCAACTGGATCTTATTGGTTTTGTGATTTTTATGGTGGCAATTCTTTGTACTAGGTAGGTAGTAAGTATTAAGTAAAAAGGTTAATAATAGGCCGACCGCTTAACTGAGACGTAGCCTGAGGTAGCTGCGCGGTGTAGGAGGGGTGATAGTAGTCAAAACTGTTGACGAATCACTGAGCCCAGACGAAACACAGGCCTCAGGCCTATAATTTACTTTAAAAGTAACGTGCATTCGATCCTGGAAAAAATCAATAAAGGTTAATTCTGTATTCCAGACCCAAATTTTAAAGTAACCTTTTCTTTTCTACTAAGATTATAATCTTGTAAGAAGTCGGAAAATGCAATTGTATTAATTTTAAGTTACTATACTTAAGTAGATATTTGTATATTGATAAACAAAGAAATACTAACAAAATAGTACTGAAGTAAATAAAAAACAACGCAATAAGCGTCCACAGTCCGTCAATACTGTATATTGTTACCAAACATCCCTTTTCCGTCTTCGCCGTTGTTAACCACTTTTCCTTTCGGCTGTACACTGACATACAAGTACATGTAAATTAAACACCACCGCACACAGACACGCACACAAATAAAAACGTAAAGAAACACCGCGGAGAGGAAGAATGTATTAAGAAAGCGCGAAAGGGACGCCCTTCTAATTAACACCCCGTGCGGGAACGAGACGGGGCATACGACACGCTAATTAAGAATACAAGAAGAAAGACGCGTTTTATGTACAGCCACGGAATCCTGTCAATGTGTGAGTGAACTTTATGTGTGTGTCGACGATTTTCCATTTGTAACGCGCGTGTGTACGTGTTGTGTTATTAACTCATTATGTGAAGAGTTAGTAAGTACATAAGCGTTATTTACTGGTTAATTGAAAGCGGTTTTCTCCGATAAGAGCCTGGTAAAGACAGCGGTATCGACACATTTTCTATTTGATTTTGATTTTAATATGTCTCCTCTCCGTATTATGTAAAAATAATGCGGTGGCGGAAAGTTTCGGCTTCGAACTTTTAGTTTGTGTAAAGTTTCGAGTTTGTTGAGATTGATATTATATTTTTGGGACTTCAAAGCGTCACTTGATATTTTAAAAATATGTTTTGTAATATGATATATTTTGGCTGTATTGCATTATCCGTACTAATATTATAAATTCGAAAGTAACTCTGTCTGTCTGTATGTTACCTTTTCACACCTAAACCACTGAACGTATTTCGATAAAATTTGGCAGAGAGATAGATTGTATCCCGGGAAAGAACATATGATAGTTTTTAACGACATACCTCGCGGGAGAAGCCGCGGGCGGAAACTAGTGAATAATAATGAATCTTCGCAATAAAATGGCAATAAAACATCATTTTCTACTTTCACCCCTAAATCCCTTTTCTTTCAGCCCCCTTGCTCCTCAAAAATCCCTTTACATCATTAAGTTCTCACCGGAAGACGTCCTCGCGTCCTTCAGTGGCCGCTTAAACCATTATTGGCTGACCATGACCCTCATAACATCAAAGGACCGGATCTTTATAAGATAAATAAGATATTTCTACTCATTATTATTATTATTACTCAGCGCAGAGGGGGGTGTTGTACTTACATAAAAACACATCCCCGGGATGCAATCTATCTCTCTGCCAAATTTTGTCGAAATCCGTTCAGCGGTTTAGGCGGGAAAAGGTAACATACAGACAGACAGATAGACAGACAGTTACTTTCGAATTTATAATATTAAGTATGGATTTTACGTAAATTATCTTCAAATAATGATATATATTCGAACCTGCGGTGCTATGCTAAAAAGTTCACCGTGATAACTTAGGTGAGCTTAAAGTGAGCTGTCATTCCACCTGATGCTAGGGATTGACACTATTGACAGCTCACTTTAAACTCACTTCACCTAAGTTTTCATGGTGAGATTTTTACAGAATCGCATTACTGAACCTAAGTACAGTTTTGTAACAGGGACAAATCCAGGGAGTCTTATATCTAATTTAGGAAATAATGTTCTCAAGTAATGAAAGTTGATAATGATGATTACTACCGTTAAAGTCCTTTTATTACTGCGCAAAACTGCTTCCATTTTATTGCAGGATTTTGTTTTAAGATAACTGTTGCTGACACTGTATACGCGTCCGTCTCTATAGGTACTAACTTTTCTACCAGTAAGATTAGAACAATATGTCCTCAAGAAAAGTTTGTAAGGAGAAATACTACCACCATTTTAGTCATACGTACGGTCACCAAAAGTGATAACTTCAACTACTTATATACGACGACCCTGGTTGGGTCGTCGGATATAGTTGAAGTTTAGTAAGAAACCGATTGATGTTTTCGAATGAAATTTAATTTGATAAATGAACTGTTTGTTTTCTATTAATTAAACACACATTTAAGGACACTCACATCGTACAGATACACGCACACACGTAATTTTTTCCATTATATTTTTTTTGTATGTGCCCCCTTATTGGCGTAGGGCTTAGAAAAATTATACTTAATAATACTCTAATGTCAGCTGTGAAGCTAACTGATCAAACCTAATATTATGAAATAACCTCCTTATTTGTTGAAGTCGGTACTTAAATAAAATAAAAGTGAAAAGATTAGATTTTTGTTTGTTACGCTTTCTCGCTAAAACGGCTGTAAGGATTTGGATGAAATTTGCCAAGGGGCCCGTGGCTAAATAATAACAGCCGCACAAGTCGATCGATCAGGTTAAGCTACGCTTGCCGCTGTTGGTCTATGGATGGGTGACCATCTTTACATATCAAGACCCCTCCGTGTCTCGGAAAGCACGTTAAGCCGTTTGTTCCCGGCTGTCATTCGTGGATCTTTGATAGTCGTTACGGGTAGCCAGAAGCCCGAAAATCTGACAACCGGTATTACCAAGGGGTATCGTATTACCCAGTAACTGGCTTGTGGAGGTCAGATAGGTAGTCGCTCCATGTAAAATACTGGTATTCAGCTGCATCCGGTTAGACTGGAAGCCGACCCCAACATAAGGGGGAAAGGGTGGACAGATGACATAAGTTATAAACTATTTTCGGTTTATAGAATTTTATTATCATAAATAACACGAAAAGTTAACCATGTTATGTATGTTTTTGTTATGTTACTATATGGTTACACAAATACATCATGCAGTTATAAGGTAACATATTAATGACTTATTTAATTCACCATTTTGTTATTTAATTCAAGACAAATACAGAATGATGTCAGTTCAAGACCTCGACACAAAGGCATCAACAACATCTCATCGTATTTGCTCTCAGATCTCGATGCGAGCTCTACAAAAGCCTAATGATGCGTTCTGTACCAACCTAAGATAAGACATATCGCCTTTTGATCACCTACCGACATCAAGAAAACCTTATCGCACTCACTGTAGGTTTATTTGTTTTAAGCTTTCAATGCGAACGAATGAAACGGACTGTGTATTAAATTACTACAAAAGTCCTAAGTGTGATTTGAGTCCAATCAAAATTCAATTTTCGTTGGCAGAGAGTAGGGTTGAAATTGCAGTGAAGGTTGTGAAAAGATATACAGGATGAGTAGCCGGTCTTGCTCTCGGAAAAACCTTGCGAGAAAGCAAAGAATGGTGGAAGAAAGGGGAAGGGACAAGAAGGAGATATGTCTCAACGGCGGTGATGAATTAAATTTTTTAGGGGGTGTTCAGGGGGGCGACTTTGCCCCTTTCATTGGCGCGTCTTCATCCAGTTATTCGTTTCTTTAATTTGTGTTAATTTTTTTTTGCTTTGTTAATGTGTATCGCGTTTTTTGCGTTTCATGCCTTTGTTTACTTTGTGTGTAAGATAATGAGGTAATGCAACTAGTGCCTAGATTGTGCAAACATCCGTTTTGTATCTTGGCCATTATTTTTAGAATCATAAAGCTTTTGTTGGTGTTGCTCAGAGCAAAATAAATAATAGAACACGTAGAAAAAGTATTTTAGGAAAACGTTACTATTCATTAGCATTCATATACCTATGTTCGTTATAATTATTCTTGCAATATAAGTACTAAGTTAAGTTTATAGTCACGCCTTTGTAAATAAAAAAAGCTTATCAATAGGTACTTGACGAAGATTCATCAGAATTCCGACCTTTGTTGATAAATTTATCACGTCCAATTGATTGCGAATTATGTGGATTATTTAGTTGATCATGTTTATCACTGTTTTATACTCGACTGCTAGCCAATATTTTTATCATTGTTTATTACAATGCCTCAATAATATTGGAGCTATTACCTATTGATTATATTTTACTCAGTTGTAAACGGTACTTATTATTCAATTAGTATAGAGCTAGTTAATAACTGTAAATTTATTTTCTTTAATTTCGTTTTTCAAACTGAAAGTTTATTAAAAACCTATTGTGTGTGCCATCAAACGACTTTTCCAATAACCCACTCTTCAAACCCGCTTAGCCCTAAAAAGCAAAGTTCACAAAAAAAATCGATGACGTCACATTAATTTCCTCCACATCCGACATCCCCTATGTGTGCATGCAAGCTCAGCACGTATGCACGCACTCCTCTATTTGTAAAGAAAAAAAAAACTCGAATCGATAACGCAAAACAAAAGCAGAACCCTTCGTAAAATGCTAAAATCGATGCGAAGAAGTGTCATTAAAGAACCCCCAAAAATTAAAACCCCCTGTTTGTGTACGCACACATGCGCATGGTAATATGACTAATAGATGCACACACATGTAAGGAAGTTAATGAACTATTCACCGTAGGATGTGCGATTTTGTATATTTTTGAATTTTTATGATGCATTCCGGAGTTTGAATTTGGAATAGAATATTTGTGATCGCGTTTTGTTTTTGTTTTTGTAGTTGAGTAGTTCTGAGGGACAATATTATTGTCTCAATATGTCAAAAATACAGCTCCGAATACCTCTAATTTCCCCACATTTTTGACAAGTTTTTGACATTCATTGTGGCTGAGATGAGATTGCAACTAGATTTTGAATGTTTTTAATTACGGGAATTGGCCTACTGTTGTGAAGCTATGATAATTTTCGTAATGATTCGTCATTTGGGGTTCTCATTAGGACTACAGCCTTTTCTTCTTTTTTAATAATTATTCTATCTCCTCTTTTGTTTTGTTAGCTGAATGTTCATTTAGGGAAATTAGTTATACTATTATATACAATTTTTTATTATGGCAAGTAAAGCCGATGTTAACCAATCAATGTCTAAAGTGAATTGGAAAAGCAAGTGTCCATTCTTATAAATTAAAAAATATATACCTAAGTAGAACGATAAAAATCTTCGATGATACAGTTCGACTTAAGATCTTGTGGGGCAGTACTAGGCAAATTACTTAGTTATTAAGCAAAGTTACAGCCTACGTCAATTTGCCGTCTTATTTTCATAAAACTGTCAAAGAATGGCGGTTGAAATTTGAATATACGGACAATTCAAGTTGGTCGTCAATTTAATTAACAATATTTCCCTGACTTTACTAATTAAGTCATTTATTATTGTTTATTTAAACCTGATCAAGAAAAAAGATTAGTTTAAATACAGCTTAAACTTTGTATTTCCTTACATTTTTAATTAATGGCTGATTTTGCAATAGTCAGATAACTTTTATCTGAGCAATTACTATTTCGGTTCGACAGCTTTTGTATGGAGAATATGTCAAACTGTAATTATTTACTCTGCGGATAAAGTTATCTGGCCGATTTTACCAAAATTCAATCTTTTAACCGTGGAATAAAATTGACGTCTGACAGTTTTTGTATGGATAATCTGTCAAAACTTCAAAATTTATTTTCAGGATAAGTCTTATTCTAGGTATAAAAGTTTGGCATAAATCGCCCTTTGTCGAATTAATATTTAATTATCAACTTTGTATCCTTCAATTTAGTTTTAAGCTAATTACTTAATTATTTTTGAAAATTGTTATCGAAACAGAAAAATCTTTGTCAATTCAAAGGAGAGGGGTTCAAATTGTCTGTATTCTGAACGATTGCTTGGGTAATTTGAGCAGTGGTCACAAGCAGTGACCCAACGAAAATCAAGAGCTTGAGTGACACTCCACAATCTGAGGAGTTTGGCAAACAAAATGCTTCGGGAGGGTATCGTTTATTATTGTACAGACGCCATCACATCAAGCTACGAAACTGTCAAATTTTCTCTATCAACTTTGAACCTTATGATTTAGAAATAAAGTTGAAAATCTATTAAAGAAATTTGACAGATTGTAGTAGCTTGATTTGCTGGCGTCTGTACAAGGAGATTGAGGCACAGTAAATATTGTAAAGTCTTAAACTTTTACTTACAATTAAGTACCTATTTGAAAAAAAAAACACTGATCACTTGATCACTGGATCATTTCAAATCATAATAATCATAATCACATCTGAAATGGAAAAATATCAACTAACTTTTGAAGGCCACTGTAGTTAGTCAGTCTTACACAGCAACCTATCGAAAGTTCGCTGTTACTAATTAATTACCAAGCTCTAGCAGTAGGTATACAGATTTACATCAAAACCTTATTAAACCCCAACCTAAATAAAAGACAACCAAGATCGTACCACCCCAAATTAAAGTCATCGCCAAACTTCCCAAAAAATGTAAACATGTAGGAAGGTACACATGTAAACGTGTACAGATGTAAACATATACAAATGTAAACGTATACGTCGCAAGGCGGCGATGAGTTTTAAAGTTTTTAAGGGTTCGCCGAAGATTGCGTGTCTTGATTACCGCCCCCCCCCCCTTTGGGAGGGGGGTACCTCCACACACGGCTAGGGCCGAAAACACCGCTGCCCTCCCTTTTTTAAGGAGGGTAAATTAAAAGTGTTATGTGTAGGCGGTGATTCTTGATACTTTAAGACAGTTAAGACACTCCTTATCTTTTTTTCGCAGCATTAGATATTACGTTGGTGCTTAGTTCTTAATGGGAACGCATTCAATTTTAAGGTTGTGGTTTTGTAGATAATTAATGTAGTTAATTTAGATTTTGGGCGGTGCTCAACGGCTTCCTTATTTGATTATTTTACAACCTATTGTTAGATTTATGTATTTTAAATATTCGCATAGGTCTTAAAAACAACTACACCATGGAGCGTTTTTTCTTTTCAATCCCGTAATACATTTCGCTTGATTTGATTACTTGGAAAGCATCAAGATGAAAAAAAAAATCTGCAGCAAGATGTTGTTTGCAGACATTCGCAAATCTTCATACCAGCTTATGCCTACCTTTTCGAATGGGCGACTAGAATCATTTCTATTTAGTTTTTTTTTTGACGTTCAAAAGTGCCTTTAATGTGCCTATTTGAAATAAATGATTTGACTTTGACTTTGACTTTGACTTTGCCTACTCTCTGGGAGATGGACATGCAAACAGAAGTTAGCAGCAAAAGAAAAAAAAGGTTTATAATAAGCTGTAATGTGACGTACATTTGGGTGACACATATTTAGTTTATGACGTGTGTAAGGGCGGATTGTTTCACGTCCACTTGACGCACGCGTACACGTCAAAAATGGCGCTAACTAACGTCAAACCAAAAAAAGCCTTTTTTCAAAATTACAAGTCCAAAATTATGGCCTTGACATAATGTCAAATAATAATGATTACCTACCGTCGTAATTGTTATTATTTGACGTACGTTTATATCGTTAACCAACCGTTTGAAATAACAGGCCCTAATATAATTTTCATACCGCACCATTCATGAGTAAATGAAAAGTATCAAGACTTGTTGGACTAAGTGGAGACATGTGCAAGACAGTCGTCGTTCGCTCGTTCATTTGCAAACGATTGTAATTCGTATCTATGTCGTACTCGTACCGTGATATCTAAGTATCTCGTGCCGCGATATTACTGAAATGTTGCGCAGTTACATGTTTAATGTTTATGTCGCGATTTTTATGTGGACTCGTTTGCGTTGAATTACTTTTTATTTATTTTTATTTTTTGTATATGTGCTGATATTGGATTTCGTTTGCTCACGTATAGAGTTAATTAAAACTATTATTTAAATCACCCGAAGGCCAAGTCCCGTAGTAAAAAAAATCTAAATCGAATCGCAATCTCGAATCAAAGCGACAATCAATATCAAAAATGTAGGTAAGTATTCAAAATGCGGGAATTGCCCCTCTGATGATTAGTGATCAGCTGGTCGATTCTGTAAAAATCTCACCGTGAAAACATAGGTGAAGTGAGTTTGTTTTTGCTAGGAATTGACACTATTGACAGCTCACTCCATGCTCACTTCACCTAAGTTTTCACGGTGAGATTTTTACAGAATAGCACCGCTGAACGTCATTATTTTTTTGAGTAAAACACTGCTTCAAAATGTGTAGGTAACAGTATGTTATTTTCGATGCCAAACATTTTCGTCTTCCAATATTTCAAACATCGAACACGCTTCTAATCGGGAACCTTACAAAACACGTCACCCCTCTAAAAATTAAAAACAAAACACTCGCATAAAGGCGCACACACACCGACGAAGCTCACCTAATTATCGGCGCGGAGGGACTTTGCATAAGAAAGTATTGCTGCGTTTTACGACGCGTGTCGTGCCCCACCCCCCACGGCCCAGATAAAAAATCTCCCATTTCCTTAATTCGTTTATCGGGGCTGGCGAGGCTTTGTCTCCGATCGATGAACGCCTCCAAATGAGCGCGAAACGTGACGCGCGTGTGTATTAAGCTTAAGGTGACGGTTTAAGACGCAATTTTTATGTAAGAATTTTGTTATTATGCAGATTGGGCACGAGATTTTTGGTCATTTATCATGATGTGGAGGAAAATGTTTGGGCATACTGAAAGATTGCATTCGAACATGAACATAAGATTAAAACTGTTGGATAAGTGGTTCAAAACTAATAAATAATAGCGGCATTTTTGATTGATATTTAAAATAGTTAAAAGTGGTTACACAATTATTAAAAAAAAAATCATCTATCTATTATAAGGAGCAGCGTATCTTTAAGGAAAATCTAACTTGTTTATAATTAGTTAATACAAACATGAAGGTATTTTTTTTACATTTTCGATATTTATAGTGACGTCTTGATAGGCGTTTATTTACTGACACTTACTAACATTAAAAAAAAAACGAAAAACAAGCAAAATTAAATTAAAAGGCACGCGCGAACAGACTAAAGCAATCAGCCGTCCCCTAAAACACGCCACAAAAGTCAATAAATTAAGCCCAGGAACACATGTATCGGCCCCCCGTTTCCAACGATAACTTAGTAATTAAGAAAGGCATTAATCATTGCATGGGACAGAGTCAGTCTGATTGCGAATGTGACAAACTGGCATAAGTCATGCGTTCGGGCACGGTCGTGGGTGCTACGCCTTAGTGCTGGGATATGCAAGATCGAACGTTCGAATGATGCGATTGGCAATTGTTTTTTGTCTAAGTGTGTCACGGGAAAATCGTTCAGCAGTTGGCTTTCATTTTGACAGCTCAACAAGCTAAATTGCGTTATTTACGTTGTTAAGCAGACACATGTTTCGAACATATAAAGCACTGGATAAGAAATATCCTTTTAAATGATTCAGATTGTTGGTGTGTTACTCAATAGGATGCCGAAAAGACTTGGGGGAGGCCTTTGTCCAGCAGAGGGACAGTATAAGCTAACTAAAAAGTTTCTAATAAACAAATGTAAGTACATTATTCTGGTGTCACAGTTATTGAAGATGTGTCAAAAGAAATGGTCCTGTTCACGTGAAGGACCACCGGGGTAATTGCGTAGTACACTAGCTGTAACAATGGCTTTCATTTTGACAGTTCAACAACATTCATTGCGTTATTTGCGGTGTTGTGCAGATAAATTTTTTGAACATATGGAGCAATATCCTTCAAAGTGATTCAGATTGAGTTTGATCATATGTTACGCAATTAAGGTGTGGCTTATTAAATCCTACTAATATTTCAAGATAAAATAAATATTCTAAGCTTTAAGAAATCATTCCCTAGCATCAGCTACCTAACCTCTCCTCCAACTATGTTAGGATCTCTTTTAGAACCAACAGATACTCAATGTGAAACTAGGCTAACACTTATTCGAAAAAAAAAATCAGCTAAGCGCCCACAGTCCTGTGAGAAGCAACACTAACCATAGACATGAATTGTTGCGTTTACAGATATTTCAAATCTGTACCATTCAATAGTATGTAATGAAGTTTGCAGTATATTTGAATAAGTCTGATATAATATCGTATTATGTATACAAATGTCGTATATTTTACGTGTGGAGAGGTAATGTTGAGATTTATCTGTGAATGTTTTATTATTGAATTTTAATGGGATAAAGTTGCCAATGTTTTTAGGGCCTATTATTCCCCCCCGACGGAAACACAGGGGTTCTATAAGTTTAAACATGTGTATAGTGTGTGTCTGTCTGCGCTATCGTAGCTCCCAAACGGCTGAACGGATTTTGTTTTTTTTTAATTTAATGTCACTGAAATGTTGACTGACTGATGAAAATGAGTAAGTGTTGATTGTTTTTGCTCATGGGTTCGAACCCCGGCCGGCGCTTTAATTTGTGTAAATTATTTCACCACCACTGCTCTCAAAACGGTGAAGGAAAACTAAAAATTCAAAGACATGTTACTTGCATCTACCAACCCGCACTGGTGGATTACGGCCCACTCCCTCTCACCGAGGCCTGTGTCCCAGCAGTGGGAACATAACATTAATTTATGATTAAAAACTAAATTAAGAAAGAAAACTGGGAAAAAGTTTTCAAGAGTTCCAATGATAAATATTTATCTTATTGTACTTGGGGGGCCCCTGGCTAAATAATAACAGTCGCACAGGTCGATCGATCAGGTTAAGCTACACTTGCCGCGGTTGGTCTGTGGATGGGTGACCATCTTTACATACCGTGACCCCCTCCGTGCGTCGGAAAGCACGTTAAGCTATTGGTCCCGGCTGTCATTCGTGGATCTTTGACAGTCGTTACGGGTAGTCAGAAGCCCGAAAGTCTGACAACCAGTCTTACCAAGGCGTATCGTATTACCCAGTAACTGGGTTGTGGAGCTCAGATAGGCAGTCGCTCCATGTAAAACACTGGTATTCAGCTGCATCCGGTTAGACTGGAAGCCGACCCCAATATAATTGGGAAAAGGCTAGGCAGATGACTTGCTTTTTGTCAAATTGAGCGCATATGAAGGCAATAAAGGATGTTATTTTTTGTATAGTTTAATCCTGTAAAAAACTGTACCCCCGGAAAACTACACCATTTTGAAACTTTAAAGTCCCTTCTTAAAATTAGTGTCAGCTAAAAGAAACAAGTTCGTAAACACGGTTCCGTATATCAGAAAGTCAACGTCACACCTCACGCTCAGCGTTACAAACATTTACTTTTTTAATATACCAAACGTTTCGCCAAAAATTGGGGCATCGTTCGCACCTCAAAGAAAAATCGGGAGGTCGATTCACCACCTTATTTCTGCAGTCATCATGATCCTTAACCCTAGGGATATAAAGCTTAGATTGCTTTGGGCTGTGTTGGTGATGCAGATGTGAATTAACATTAGGGACGTGACATTTATTGTTTGACAGCCATCGATCTGCCCCTTGCTATGCGAGGTGTGAAGCAGCCAAAGTTCACGGGGTATTCCTCTTCGTCCCTGAATAATGGGGGCTTCGGAATTGCAGGTGTGGTGTGTGGAACGTGTTTGAATTAAAAAGTGGAGCAGCTTTGTCTTGATACTCAGACGTTTATGAAGGCTGTGTGCTTTGAGCGTTCTGGTTCAACGCCTGATTTTGTAGATTAGGAAAAAAGGAGAATTGGATTTTTTTTAATCTGTGTGACAATGTCCAAAATAGTAGAGACTTGTAGAGAGTAATCTACATGCGACTTGAGATGAGTAAGAAGGTTTTCATAGATTGTTACAATTTTATAAGATAAAAACTCATAATCTCATTTATTCATTTACGAATCCAAAAGAAAAGGTCTCATACAAACAATAGTGTCCATTAGCCATTTTTTTTAACGTTGCCCCACACTAGGAATTTCTCATTTAAAGTGCACATACACAAACAGCCAGACCCGGAACAACTACTTGGAGGTCATACAAATATTTGTTCCGTGCAGGAATCGACCCCGCGACACGCAGTGCAGCATTCAACCTCTTAACCACTGCGCCAACCGTGCCGTCGTCATATCCTACCATAAGGCATGCTACAAATACACGGGTATCTACGAAACTAGAATTTAACAATAAAATTATTATTTAAAATATCTTATGGAGTAACATTATATAAGATAAATGAATGATGAAAGAATAAACTGATGGACCATTGAACTGAAAAAGTGATTTTTGTGGAAAAACCTAGCGGTCATCAAGTAAAACCATCCGCTACACTGACTAGATATAATGTTGATTTTGTTTTGGAATTATCTAAAACAAAAGAAACTTATCAATAGAACAAGATAACAGAGGGGCAATTCTCGTAATTTTAATAACGTTCACAGTCGAGTCTGATCTCAGCCTCAATCTGTCAAAATTCCTCTAATTTTCCTACATATTTGACAAGTCAAAATTGCAAAATTTTGACATTGACATTTGTTTGTCGCCGACATGAGACTGTGACTAGATTTTGAGCGTTTCATGTTACAAGAATTGGCCTTCTGATAATTTTATTAACGAACAATCTATAAGAAACCTTAATGTACTTCACAACACAACACATACATCCAATATTGCCTATCTAATATTATAAATTCGAAAGTAACTCTGTCTGTCTGTATGTTACCTTTTCACGCCTAAACCACTGAACGGATTTCGCAAAAATTTGGCAGAGAGATAGATTGCATCCCGGGGAAGGACATAGGATAGTTTTTATCGACATACCTACCTCGCGGGCGAAGCTGCCGGCGAAAGCTAGTATGTAATATGTTACATATAACACAAATCAAATCCAACAAATAAGCCTTTGGAAAGTATTAATGGTAACGATTGTGATAATTCAAAATCAAACAACATTATCAACACAATAAGATAACAGGGGGCCTGAAAAGGTCACTTTGGCAGAATCATAACAGGATAACATTATGAATCATAATATGGCGAAGACAGTCCCTGTTTTTCTTTTTTCACTGCATTACGTAGCCGTAGGTATAATCAAAGAGATTGGGAATGGGATAGGATTTGGATTGGATTGATTGGTATTTTAGCCCAGACAAAAAAAATAACTGAAAAATCCTGCATCAATGGAATTTGACACGATCCATTATGATTCATAATGTTATGTGATTCTGCCAAAGTGGCCTTTTCAGGCCAACAAAACACAAATCTAATCAAAAATTAACTTAATACTTATAGTTAATTAAATCAACCGATAGCCTAGACCTGAATCCTCCAGTAGTGTACTTAGAGGATTCAGGGCTAAGCAAAACCAAAGTGGACTCAAACTGTCGCCCTGAAAATATTCCCCGTTTAATCCATACAGGCTCATCATTCCCCTGGATCTGTCGACATCCTGGATAACGAAGGACCGTCTTCCATTGCCCCATACATGACTCAAGGTAGGTGCGTAGAGTTGCATCTATCTTGTACAACTCCAGCACCCTCATGAGCCACGTATGGGGCAATGGAAGACAATACACGTATCTAATCAAAAATTTTACGAACACTAAAACAAAACACAAATCTCAATCAACGTAACACCCACGGCATGACATTGTCACATGTTTACAAAATCCGCGGTGGATTATCTAATTTGGCTGCGGATGCTGTCGACGGGATGACGGGAGCCTATAGATATATTCATAGTACACTTCGATCCCCTTATACGATTTGAATGTGTTAGGCTTGATACACAAGGCGTTACCAAGTTTATTTTTGGAAAGATATAGATATTGTTTGCGTTATTTGAGTATTTGAGAAAGATAGTCAGATTTCAGGGTCAAATAGATATTATGTGAGTGGTTGACCAAAAAGGGACCTCAAGGGAAAATAAATTTATTTCGAGTAGGTAAATCGCGTTTGAAGTTTCGTGTAGAAACAACTTTCTGACACGTACGAGCGTCTTTTTGTACCTGCACAAGATAAAGAGACTTCTTTGTACTAGAAATAACCTTAAAAGTAAAATAAAACAATAAAACTGATTGCATACACTTACCTGACATCACAGAAACTAGTGTGCGCTGTGTGTAAGGTGTAATTTTTCCAAAACAGCCTCGGCTCACAAAAAAATTCATTAAAAAAAACTGCGGCACCCAAAAATATTCTGGTTAGACCAAAACAAAGCTAAAAGACCACAGATTCAAAAAAAAAAAAAATAACGGTTTCCAATCCGTCCAGGTCCCTTTTTGGTCAACCACTCACATATTTATCTAATTACAAACTTCATAGACATACAGTGGCCTCCAAAAGTCAGTAGACATTTTTCGACATCAGCTGTGGTGCCACCACATCCATACTAATATTATAAATCCGAAATTAACTCTGTCTGTATGTTCCCTTTTCACGCCTAAACTATAGAACGGATTTCGATAAAATCTGGTAGAGAGATAGATTGCATACCGGGGGGGGAAGGACATAGGATAGTTTTTATTTCGATATTCTCACGGGATCGACACTTATGTGGGTGAAACCGCGGGGCGCTGCTAGTTATGAATAAAAAAAAAGATACTCCTAAATGATTACTTGATTATTTTTTATGATAAGTCAAAGATAGTTGAATTGACATGACATAATCACCCTATAATGTTCCCACTGCTGGGACACAGGCCACGCGTGACCAGTGCGTGTCAATGGTAGATGTCACATGTCATCTTTTTTGGTTCTAGGACATGCTGGTTTCCTCACGATGTTTTCCTTCACCTTATTAGGAGCAGTGGTGATAAAATAATTTACACAAAGTAAAGCGTCTGTCTGGGTTCAAACCTACGACCTATAACTCGTAAGTAGCGGCCGTTACCTATCAACATGCACTGGGCCCTTGTGGTTGATTACGGCCCACTCGCTCTCACCGAGAAGACGCTTATGTCCCAGAAAGTAATACATTATAGGCTGATTATAGTTTAACTGATTTACTACAACATTGGAAATTCCCCAATCCTTCCATCAAATTGGAAACTTTCAATTGCTCCTGTAAAAAGATATCTCGACGCAACGCCATGTTTCTTTATAATATGATATTACTCTCTCATCTATAATTAATCTTTGAGTCACAATAGTATTATGTTTTCAAACAAAAATCCACCCTTTAAGAAAACAACCCTTTCTAAGTAACGTGGGCGTCGTTTGAATTATTTTAGAAGGAAATTTATTCACATTTTAATCTATTGGAGGATTATATTCGGTTGTTAGTGTGGGTTTAACTTACACTTGGTTTTTTTACACTCGAAAAGTTATAACAATAGAGTATTTGATCTCACCCGAGAGATATAAACTAGTAAGATTTTAGACCTGTCTTAGTGGCATAACTTATAGTAATTTCCTTTATTTAAATAAATACATATAAATTATATTTTTAAATATTAGTATAAAAAAATATAAAAACATTTAAAAATATAAAAAAATAGTAGCCCACCGGTATCGGGAAACTAAATTTAACTTTATTATTAGCGATATGAAAGATAGAGAAAGTATTTATTGCGACTCGTGCAGGAAGAACACTAACTAAACACAGTGACTACGTAACAAAATAAAAATTAAAAAAAGAACTATATAAAAAAAGTAACAAAAAGAAAAACAAACAGTAGTCTTAAACGAGGCCAAAAGGCTCCTATCGCAGCATGAAGCTGCGACATTTAAAAAAAATGGTGATAGTGGATGCCCAATGTTGCTTGATTATAATTAAATATTGAAGTGCATGTAGACATACATAAAGTTTTAGATAATCTTGTGATAGACAAGTTTTATTCAGGTCTTTTCCTAACTTAGCTTTTCAAGTTAAAGTCCAAGTATGAATCTAGCTTGATAAGTGAGATGTGTGTCTGCATAATATGCACTTATTACGCAATTCACATATCCAAATTCTCATAAAAACAAATGACTTAAAAAAAAACGGTTTTTGCACAGTCATCTGGTTTTTAAAGTTCATTTTCATCTCATCTCCTCTCTTCCTGTTGACAACCATCCTATCAAACATTACATGGAGAAAAGTGTCAACTCATGCCAATGAATGTATAACGTGTGAAAACACGGCCCTCTCGCCTCGGGCAACGATTGTATCGACACATTGTTATGCCGCGAACTTGATTCACAATGGTTTTTGATGATCAGCGAACATTCAAGAGTTTGAAATCCCTTGGGAGCTGATTTTGAGTTTAAAAAAGTTGTGTATATTGGTACGGGGTATGCATTCATAAGAATAAGTTGAATATTTTTAATATTATGTTATCTGATGAAACTTCTTCTATTCTGTTGAATATTGTTTTCTTTTAGAAAAGGTGTCTTATTATTTTGTCCCCAGTTATTAATACCTGACTAGCTGCAAAGGGATAGAAGTCTAGATTCTAGATCCAAGGCATGTTCTCAGATTTTTAAATGCTGCGACTTTTAAACCTACTAGATTATTTTGTTACTCATAAGTTACAACTCCCAATTCTTTCATACTTGACTTAGGTAAATCAGTTAACATTAATTTGACACAAATTATTATATCGTGCAAATCCAAAGTAAGTATAGGTATATTAGGTATTCATTGTATGAAGCTCTTCAACTTCTGTTACTCAACAAAACGAAACGGATTTACAACCAAAACAAACCATTCCAAATTTTAATCAATTTCCATATTCGTACCAACAAATTGGTCCCCACATTCCCCACGAGAAAATTAATAAATTTCACCTGAAATACACTTAATAATCTCCGCTCATATTCCTACATAATTTAAACAGAAAAATGGAAAAAGAATCTCTAAGAAACGCACGAAGAGTCCCTCATATATGCGTACCCATACTTAGTGAGTTACACCCCAAATTAATAGCATCCTAACAAAAAACTCCCCCCTGTCTTATGAGAGGGGGGGTGGGGTGGTTCATTTGCATATATGTCCCCCCGGCACCCTAAGGAATGGCGAGGATGTATTTTTAATTTCATTCTTATCCCTGTGCTTAAATCATGAGAGCGGCCATGCGTGCGAGGGTCTCCCCTGCCCCCCCTGGCCTACCCTGGCCTCGTGCCTCCCCCCCTGTGGCCGTTAGCTTGCGTCATACGTCGCTAACCACGTACAGTAAAAAGAAAAGAAATCTTAATAAGTTTGTTAGGGTGCGCTAGAGTTGGGTGGATGTGACTCTTAATGAATTCGAGTTGGTTTTGTGCAAGTGAGAGTTGCGAGATGAAATATGTGGATGCGACGTACAAACAGTGTTAAAGGTTTGCTTAAAGGACAACCGCACTGTCAAACTCAACTGTTCAAAGCCTTATAAGGGGAGTTTTAGTTAGAATCTGCCACATAATAAGCATCAAGGTATCAATGACAAAGAGGACACTTTGCCAGGCTGAACTTTTTTAAAATTACAAGTGTCAAATTAACAGCCAAGTAGTATAACTACTCTTAAAATAACTTACCTAGAAAAATCTCTCACTTTTGGCTAGAATACAAACTCGAATAACAGAGCTAGAAATCTCGGACATTATTCTAGCTCAGACATAAATAAGTGTAACTTCCTAACTAGCGATCTGCAAAGCTTTATACACGTGGAAGACTGACACATTGGAACGGGTCTTGATCAACATTATTTATTTATTTAAGTTTTTTACGTAGAAACTCAAACTCAAAGCATTTATTTCAATTAAACCATTTACAGGCACTTTTGAACTGTCAAGAAGTCAGTCAGTCAGATGATATTAAGCTAAACTGCCCATTCTAAAGCGTAGTAGGTACCTATGGAGAAGAACGGTACAGTAGTGATTCATAGGTGAACTTAATTTCACAAGACATTCTTATTAATTCTCAAAATTTTTGCATTTTAAACTAAAGTACAAAATATTCACCCACTAATTAGAGCAACCTTATCCTCACTAATCGAACGTCATAAGCAGCCACCTAAAAAAACAAGCGTCGTCATTTTGGTGAGCAAATTTCGTGGAAGTTTCCCGTTCTTCCTTCTCCATACTATGTCTTTTTGTGTGTATGTGTGTGTGTTGACATTACGCGTCGCACTTGTGTGACATTTGGCACGAGCGCCGAAAAGTGAGGTTTTTTTTTAAATGGGTACATAGTTCTGTTGTCATTTGTTTTTGTTTTTCTTGACGGATTCGGTGTTACAGTTGTGGTTCCTTAATGGGTAGGTACCATATTTCTATACGAAAAATATGTGTTTATATAAAGCCAGAGACACATTACTGTGTCGTGTTGTGTCGTGACTCGGGATACACCAATCAAACGAATCTGTTCAGGACTACGTCAAATTACAACGAGTTTTGATTGGCTAACACTGCGTCAGAAGGCGTCACGACACGCCACGACACGTAAGTATGTTTCCGCCATTAGGAGGAAGACATTGTAGTTCTTGATACCTTTTAGTCACTGCAATTCCGAACAATCTATTGATGTGAGTATGGTGATTTGATGCTTAACAAATCAGCCCCAGGTTCTCGCAAAATGGCTTTTGGTGACGTTTATCCATACTAATATTATAAATTCGAAAGTAACTCTATCTGTTTGTATGTTACCTTTTCACGCCAAAAACCACTGAACGGATTTCGATAAAATTTGGCAGAGAGATAGATTGCATCCCGGGGAAGGACATAGGGTAGTTTTAATCACAAATAGAAACTTATGCAGGTGAAACCGCGGGGCTAGTAAGAAAATAAATTTACTTTTAGAATTCAATAAATATTTTATCGGAATAGATTAAAACAAAATGAATCCTACTCTTGTGTAGCTTTTAATAAAGAAAAAAAAATAAAACGTAGAATTCTTATAAATTTCAAGTTATATCCTGAGAAGGAAGCTCTCAACCCAAACCAAGGTACAGCAACTTTCACTACCTTTACCTCAAAATCCTTTACTGTGTCTTAGCTCCAACTTATACCCTTTCTACTTACCCATCAGAATTACTCCTGCACCAATAAATTAAAGCAAGTATTAACTCCCGTTTCCCCTTTCAAAAACTTGCCAAACTCAATTACTAACAAAGAAAACTCGACCCGACTCCCGAACTTTGACATTCCAGAAAAAAATAATTAAAGATAATGCAAAAACCCCGAAACCTTTATAATCGCATCAGCAAACCAGGATTGTTCCCGTTAATTATTGATAGAATTAAACTTTTATCAAAACTTCAGGAACAGAAGCCAAAATTATTTGAAAGCAAGCAAACCCTTCATAATGCTTGCGAAAATATTAAAACAAAGCCAAGGTGGCCGCCCTGCCTTCTACGGACAGGCCAACATGCTGAATTGTATAGAGTTGTGAGTTAGATTTTAATTTGTCCTAATTTCTTTTAATTTTTCTAATAAATTCTTCTAATTTCTTCTTCATAATAACTTCTTCTCTTGTGCCTAAAACTGAGAGAACAGCAGGCTCACGCCTTGGTGAACAGATTATAAGTTGGTTATGTACAGACGCCAGCTCATCAAGCTACCAACTGTCTAATTTTCCCAATCCACTTTAAACCTTATGCTTTAGCGATAAAGTTGAAAATCTTTTAAATAAATTTGACTGACAGACTCCGGACCCAAGTTTTGCCGAAACATGGAAAACCTGTTCAGGTGGAGATTCATAGAGACTCCGCCTTGGAGTGTAAATGTGGTGCTGTTCCACAAACGATGGGACACTTAACATCGTGTCCTGCGTGTCCTGTCAGCTGCACATTACAGGAAATGGGGGACGCTGGTGATGGCGCCAAACAAGTAGCCGAATTCTGGGCGGAGTCCATTTAGATTACTATCGACACGCTAAGAGAAGACTCTTGGTTTGCTATATTATTAGCCGATCAATATAATATTTCTCTCAAAAACGTATAAATTATAAGGAGTTATAAACCAATCCGTTTTCGCTGTCAATAAGTCAAAATTTATTTATGAAGCTAGGTACCACAATATGTCTGTTATCAGAAACATCACATTGTTAGTCTCACCTAAAAATCCACAAGTAGAAAGTAGGTATTAACAGCTCTATAGCAATGCCGCGAGAACCCACGAAGACGCTGGGTGGTGATTAATACGACGCATCTCCCCCAACGGTTTAATCGCTGGCTGGCAACATTTTTACCCAATTTTTGGGCGAGTACCCACCTCACCCCCCCGGCCACCCCTTTCTTTCGTTAAGATAAATTATCCTGTGATCAGGATGAGAGTGTAGGTTCAAATTGCCGCCTTTAAAATTCGGCGTTCGGCCTTAATATTTATGCCGAAATTAGTGTCCTGCCCCTGGTTTTACGTGACTTTTTTGGATTGTTTAGTGGCGGTTCTTTTGTTTTGATTGGGAGTGGCTCAAATTGGATATTTTTATCATGTAGGTATGTAAAAAAACTTGCGTAACACACTAACAGTAGGAATGGCTTTCATTTTGACAGTACAATAACATTTGTTGCGTTATTTACGTTGCGGAGCAGACAATTTTTTCGAACATGTGAAGCAATGGATTGGCAAAATGATTCAGATTTTTATTGATAGTTTGTTACGCAAGTAGGGTGCCAGCTGGAACTAAGTTCCTATCGCTTTTGTGACGTCACTTTCGTTACATAAAAAAAGTGACATGACCGTCAAAATGTTACACCATTTTCGATCTACTTGCCAAGTGTGCAGAGTGCGATATGGAACTCCGTGCCAATAAAGGGAACTAAATGTCATGATAATCGGCAGCAGGGTCCGCTATAGTAACAACGTTGACCAATCAGTCAACCTTGGTCAACATCAGAATTAATAACGTTAAATCATAACCTATAATTAAATTATAATGACGATATTCTGCAGAACTTTAGGAGCTTTTTATTCTCTCTAAAAATCAGTTTGAAATTTCAAACGCTGAGGTGCGGATGATGTGTGCATTTAAGGAACTATAGAAGGTCAAAATAAATTAGCTAGCAAAACTCCGCAGACTATTCTATCACGTTTAAATATCACATAATAAATAAATATTATATATATACAGGGTGTTACAAAACTACCCGTAAAGCCGAAAGGAGGTTAAATGGGGCCTTATAACATACCCCAAAAAAATAAAGAAATATTGTTATTTTCACTGATGTGCAAACCCTATTTCAGTAAAATTAAAGAGTAAACTACGCAGAATGTACCTACATTTCTACCTAATTCGCGGAACGACAAGATTTTAAAAGATTTGAAATTGGCAACATTTTTTTTTTCTAATTTGACATTTTTTGAAGCCAGTACTTGAGTATAATGACATCCTTGTATTGAGGTAGCAAACATTTATGAATGAAAAATAGAAAAACTAATAAAGTACACAATTATTAGGTAAAATAGGTACGTAGGCCTTTCTGTTAAATAATCTGGTTCCCTGACATGACAGCTTACTAGGGTTGACAAAATTTTTGACTTTGATAATTAATTATATTTTTTACGGGGTATTTTGTAACAAGTTGTATATATAACATGTATAATTATATTATTATTCATATGATGTATTTTATCGATACCCAATACGTCTTCGGAGTTTCGCTACCTAATTTAATTTGACCCTGTCTCTAAATACACACATCAAAAGTGTCTAGGGATCAAGCATTTTTATGCGGATTTCTTGAGATTGAGATGTGGCTTTGTAATAAATTTATGATTTTATAAATTTATATGGATCCTTTTTGGTGCATTTCATAATTTGAATCAGGAACTGTGAATCAAATTCGAGTAAAAGATGAAAATCAGCTGTCAATATTTTCCCTATAAAAACATACAACGCATTGAAGACATTATTAGTGCTACTGTTTCCCTACTACTGATTAAAACCAACGTTATTATGGAGCGGCGACGTCATTTAAGCAGGGAAGAAATGCTCAGAGCCGTGGGAATGATAGAAGCTGGTTCCCGGCAACGTACTGTGGCTTTAGCTCTGAATACAAGTCAGAGTGTTATCAGTCGACTTTGGACACGTTACCGAAGCACTGGTACCGTGGCTGAGCGCCATGGAGGACGGTATCGCTGCACCATACGGAGACAAGACCGATACATTCAAATCTTAACTCGAAGAGCTCCAACAATAACCACCATGATGTTAGCCGTGAGGCTTCATCACTCTTCAGGGAACTTAATTAGCGACCAAACAGTCAGAAACCGCTTGCATGAAGTGAACCTTCATTCCCGAAGACCGCTACGGGTACCACCTATAGCAATGCACAATCGTAGGATTCGATATCAATGGGCTCTTGAACACAGAAATTGGGCAGAAGAACAATGGCGTTTCGTGTGCTTTTCTGATGAGTCTCGTTTTGGTATGAGACCGGATACAAGACGTATACGACACTGGAGAACCCCTGGACGCCAACAGCGATTAAAATCCTGCCAGGAAGTCCATCCTTATAGTGGTGGAACCATCATGGTATGGGCGGGTATTTGGATCGGCGGAAGAACTGAGTTGATTTGGATCAGAGGCAACCTCAACGCTCAAATTTATGCTGAGACGATTGTATCAGACGTCATCGTTCCTCTACAAGTGCAAATCGGTCCCTTATTTCAGTTAATGCATGATAATGCACGACCGCACACCGCAAGAGTTGTAAGACAGACTCTCGCCGCAGCTAACATCAATGTCCTGCCCTGGCCTGCTCAGTCGCCAGACTTGAACCCGATTGAGCATGCATGGGATATGCTACAGAGAAGAGCTCTGCCGAATATGGAGGGTATCCAGTCGCAAGAAGACCTTTTTTTGTTGTTGCAACGAACATGGGCGGCCATTCCACAGCGTGATTTGGATGAACTCATTTTGAGTATGCCAAACCGATGTTCTTGTGTTGTTAGTGTTCGCGGTAGAAACACGGATTATTAATTGTTTAAGTTACCCAATAAAATTTTAAAGAAAACTGTTATTTCGGTCTTTTTTTCGAACTTTTGTGTTAGTGGTTCAAATGTCAAAAATCCCTTTATTAGGAAAATGGCAAATTTCTTTATTAATGCAAAGGTGACTTGGTTTATCGTTACTGTGACAAACGAAAACACTTTATTTGATGAATCCTTAAAGAAAATTTTAATTAATATCAATCAGGAGAAAAGTTATTGCAAAAATATATGTTGATCCCTAGACACTTTTGGTGTGTGTATATACCTATCTTCGAAATTTCAACAGCAGCGTCGAGATGTGAATACGAGAAGCGAATTCATTTGTTTTTTTATGGAAAAATCCCTTTTTTCTTAAAAACTAATGAGTTCACTTTTGAATTGTGTGCGGTCACTTGAATGAACCGGTCGAAGTGGAGGTGCTTGGGGAGACTTATTAGTTATTTATTTATACATTTATTTCAGGCATCAAGGCCCATATAAAACACATACAATAATAACTAAAAAATACTATAAATACATACAACATTATAATTAAGTACACTAAAAAACTATAAAACTAAGGAACACGAAATGTCTGCGTCGGCTTCGCTGACTGGTGTCATGTATCCGGCCACGAAACCGGCGGTACACACCACCCTTCGGCCAGAACCCTTCCTTGAGGAACTTCTCGAGATGATGTGTCGGAACACGCACCACGAACGACTTGAAGTTCGTGTTGTGACGCGACTCCAACTTCTCGACCCTCAAAGTCCAGTTGGTCTTCACACGCATGTACTCCACGATTTCCTCAACCTTCGTTATTATGCCACTGCAGGGCAAAGGCACCTTCTCATACAGAGAAGGCAAAACCATGTAGCTTCTACTAATGTGTGATGATTATAATATTCGTTCGTTATAATTACTCCTTCACTCAACACTTTCTCAAATAAATCACACAACTCTCATTCGGCGTGTCGTCGTTACGCAAAGCGGGACAAATTCAATAATTTATTATTAGAATTCCTCATTGTTTTAGCATTAAAACGTTTAAGCGCCGTTTGTTTCGCTCGTTTATTTGTTATTATTTCAACTTTGCCAACGTTCGGGTTCACGCTAACGATTTCTTTGATATTTGACTAAAGAATCGCTTTTGCCTCAAAATTATGTTTTCTATTGTTTAAATGTGGAGCAGATCGAAGAGAATGTAATGCGATATGAATGCTATGTTGTGTATAGTACAGTCGTCGTAATAATAATGAAGCCATTATGAGATTACGAAATTAGTGTTACCATGACAAATCTACGGAGAATTTACCTACTTGAACGTAGAAGTTTTCATCCTTGGATGATAAATACCCATATAAACATTTAGTCTAAAGTATATATTTTTATACTCCTCGAATGTCTTATGTTACACAGTCCGACATAAGCAATTGTCTTTCTATTGTGTCTCTAATTACGACAATCAAAGAGTAACCCACGAAGTCGTCCGCGTGAAATTTCGGCCCCATTCTAACAATTTTTCTTTTTGCTCGGACTCTAAGGGTCGTAGCGTGATGTTAAATAGCCTATAACAGGGGTGGCCAACTTGGTTAGACCCAAGATCTACTGTTCACTGACGACACCATGTGCGATCTAACAATTACATACTTCCTGGAATCTTAAATGAAACAGCATAGTTCACAATTATGTAGTTTTTTATTTAAAAAAAATTAAATTTTTCTTAGTAACTACTTATTTATATTAATTAATGTGAGCATTGTGTTTAAGCATCTTTCGCTAGATTAGCAAAATTAGGTTTGTAGTTGGAAATATTTTTTGCCTTGCCACGATCGACTGGACTATAGTCGCGATCGACCGATTGGCCACCCCTGGCCTATAACCTTCCTTAAAAATTGGGCTATCAAATGCAAAAAGAATTTCAAATCCGACTGGTAGTTCCAGAGAACTCTTCAGTTTTATTATAGTGCAGTTCGGCCGCCGGAGAGAGTGCGTTTCTGACACCTGCAGTCAGTGCGACAATTCTAGTAGCTAATAAAGATCAAATTCGCAAAACACGTATTCGTTTGTATGAAACTGACAGGTGTACTGTAGTAAAGAAGATATAAAGATCAAGAGAAGACGAAAAAACTGCAACGTTTAATTTTAATTAACAGAAAACAATTCTTGTAATGCCAAAAAGGCCTCGGCTAAGTATAATGTCAGATGACAACACAATGTCAACTTTTTTTTTTTGTGTGGGATATCATCAATTGAGGTCCCGCTCTGGGTGGAGCGGAAGGGAGTGTCAGACTCTTACTGACTAAAACCCACCCGTGTTCCTTCCTTAGCCCTTTATGTTCCGGGCCAGCGGTAACCCTTTCGGAAAATCCCGCTGTCCCGGCAGGTTTCGGCCCTAAGGTGGGCCCCCTTTTAGGGCCGATTTTCCATTGATGCTGACATCTCTTTGAGGCGCGCGTGGAACACGTGCGCGCCATCCGGCACTGGCCTGGTCCCTCCGTCCGCAGGCCCGCGCCTGCGGTGGCCGGGAGTCGTCTCGTGGCTCCCGACGCCCGGAGCGTCTCCACCTGACGCTGATTTTCAGCTGCAGCCCACGACTGCCGTACGCTGGAATATTAAACACAGGGAAGTGCATGTATCCGTTTTAACCAATACAACCAACCACTTCAACACTTCTCAGAAGAAGAAGTTCTTCTTCAATTCGAACGCAATGTGAATTGTTACTGAATAAAAATTGAATTGAATTGAATTGAATTGAATTATTCTTTTAATAACCAAACACTTCTGAAACTAACAACAAACGCAATAAACTTTAGACACCGACTGTACACGGCTTGTACTGACAAAATTATAACGATCATTAATGTTTATAAGGTCATAAGTACAGCCAAGAAAATGCAAATGTCGTAAGCGAAATTTTATAGGCAAAGAGACAATAAACCATGTTGGACACACTTCAGTGTCTAGAGAATGACTGGCTCTTTGACTAACTTGGTATTTGAATGGGTAACCGATACCTATTGACTTAAATCTTGAGGTATCGGTATCGGGAGCCACGATATTTTAATTAGGTGTGGTACCTACCTCTTTTTACCCGACTGCGGCGAAGCCCAAAAGGAGGGTTATGTGTTTGACCTGTATGTATGTATGTATGTATGTATCTCCGTTTCTTTGTTCCCTCGTAACTTCTAAACGAATGAACGGATTTGGATAAATTATACGTCTTATCATATATATATATCGACCCATTTGAGTTTGAAAATATAATAAAAAAATGGTATGGATCCTGCTTCCAACTTTTATTTATTTTAAAATGGCCTTGTTTTTAGCTTTTCAGTTTTTTTTAAACTATTTTTTTTTACCGCAGTCGGGTTTTTTAGTTTTTTTAATTACTTGTTTTTTATTGATAGAAATAGAGCATTTGAAAATATTCAATATTTAAAAGAAATATTGAAGATTTTCAAATGCCTTACCATTCGGGAGATAGAGGCGTGATTTTATTTTAGTCATATTGTTCACGTATAATAAGTTTCAAGAGAACAAAGGAGAGAGTAGAATTTATCGGGGCAATGATTCTTTGATAATACCGAAATGGCCACTACCCTTGGATGTCTCAAGGTCGGTAGAAAACAGTTTTCAATTGGCTTTTTATCAACTCGCCATGCATAGATCAACGAATATTTTATTCATCATCATCTGCCTAGCCTTTTCCCAACTATGTTGGAGTATGCAGCTGAATATCAGTATTTTACACGGAGTGACTGCCTATCTGACCTTCATTACACAATTACTAGGTAATACGATACCCCTTGGTAAAATTTGGTTGTCAGACTTTCGGGCTTCTGACGACCCGTAACGACTGTCAAAGATTCACGAATGACAGCCGGGACCAACGGCTTAACGTGCTTTTCGAGGCACGAAGAGGTCTTGATAATGTAAAGATGGTCACCCATCCACAGACTTACCGCGGCAAGCGTAGCTTAACCTGACCAATCGACCCGTGCGGCTGTTATTACTTAGCCACAAGCCTCTGAATATATTATACTAATAATTGTTTGAACACGTTAATCTCTAGAATGGAGATCTCTCCAAGATCGAGATTTCTATGCCTATGTCTAGCAGTGGACGTCTTTCGGCTGAAATGATCATGATGATGAATCTCTGGAAATACCAATCGGATTTGAAAAAAAATCTTGTTGCATTTGACAGCCCAATTCTGGAGGAACGCTATAGGCTTATGACCCTTAGGAATTGAGAAAAAAGGAAAAAATCAGAAAAAAAGGAAACGAAAATACGATGTAATAGCGCGGGCAGGCGATGCAATGCGACGGGGTGGCTCGGGGGAACAAGAAATTTAACGCGGACGAAGTCGCAGGCAGAAGCTATTAAATTAATGAAAAATAAAAGAACTATTGAAAATGTATTTCTATCGCAAAGCGGTAGGTACCAGAAAAACTTAAAAAAAACAGTTTTTCGTTGAGTTTCCTAGTTGTAATACAGACTTTCAAGACAATTTGTTACGTTATTCATGTTTGGCTTACCTATTTGTCGTTCACAAAACCGTTTTACCCTAAATTACACCACAACGACCAGATAAAAATAGTTTCAGACCAATACGTTCATACTCAAGTCGTAATTGTCGTCTATACCTATTTCAAAAATCAGTACTGATAACCCAAAAACGCAATCCACATGGTACTCAACTATCCATTTGAAATAAGAATAGACATTTAAATAAATCTTTTTTACAGTGCGTTTAACTGATTTTGACTTCTATACCGCAGGCATAAGGATGGTATCAAAAGCAAAAAAGTGGTTACGATACCAACTGTTTACTGCAGCTGCCATAATGTCATGCCACCAACGCAATAGAATTCAAAATTGGTTGAACGGACTGTAAAAAAGGTTTATTTAAATGTCTAATTTCAAATGGAGTATAGCTAAAGAGAGGAAACAATTCTCATTGTGTAAAATAAAAAGTCCCAGTTACTTAGTATTCAAAGGGGCACGCGGTGTGCAAACAGGGGCATAAGGGACTAACAAGGGCGTACTGTTTACTGTGACATGTGGGAACTTGCACGTCCGACACGTCAACCTTAATGAATGTTCACCGCGTTTTGGTGCAGATTTTAATATATTTTTAGTGATTTTTTGGTATTGCCCTAACACGTCACGGTTTCGTACCGTGTACGGTAGAAACGTGTCTGTCTACCAACTTGCATAATGATCCATACAACACTAACTACAGTGCTTAAACACGGTGTATAAACCATAGTTTTTCACGGCAAGAAAACCGTGTGTACACTGTGTACATACAGCAGGGCTTATGTGTTTTGGAGGGCTTTCTGAAAATCAGATCAGTTTTGAGGTTCTGCATTATTGCAGTGTTTTGGATCAGTTACCGCTATCATACCAGATGTACCTACAAGGATGGGGTAACTAAGTATGTCTCGAAAATATCCTTTAGTTTTTTTTTGCGCAACCTGGATGAGTAGCTTATCTAAGGGGCTGTCTCCACTAGCGAGAGAATCGCAGCGATAGTGTCGTGTCATCAAACGACGGCCCCTTATGGTGAGCTATGCTGCTATGCTATTGCAAACAAGAACAAAGAAGAATGATTCAGATACTGTGACTGTTAGCCTGCATCATCCTACTGCTTGAAAAAGGCTGAACTGGTTCACTTTTCTCCAGCTCGTCCCGCCATCTTTTACGGGGTCTGCTGCGACGCATTTTGGCTATGTCAGGGCTCCACGTAAGGGTTATTTTGGCTCACAGCTCATTCGGTAGCTATTACTTGCTTACCCGACTGCCCCGGACTGAAGGAGATTAATGTTTATGTTATCAGTTTATAGAGAGGCCTATAGTATTACTGTAGGTTAGGTATAACTAACGCACAAGCAAGTACGCCTCGTCTGTTTGTACAAAAAATTTTTTTTTTCAAAAACACATAAAACTAAATAAAAAACGCAGTATTAAATAATTAGGGTTGTACGCTATGGCTATTAAAATGGCCAAGTCCAAACAACACTAGAAACTTCCGGTCACCGAGCTCAATACCAAAGCGTCATCGGCTGCCAATTAGCGTTGGAGCGCTATTTGAGTACTGCTGCAAAAATACCAGTACCAGTTCCAGTCTGGACTTGTTTACGTATTACGTTGAATTTAATTTGTTAATAGGTTTTTAATATTTATATAAAAACCTACTCTTATACAAACAGCTCTTTCTGCCGCCAACATTTGCTGCGTTCTAATTTTGAAAGGGATGATGCCGGTGAAAATACTGGCAGTCGATTTTTTTTTAAATTTGATCTACTGTCCTGCCAATAAACCCTTTTGAGCGTTGCTGTGGCGATGTCATTATTAGGCCAGATTGCCAGCCTAGACTATAATAAAAATGTGATATTTTTTAATAAAATTGGAGGGTTAATGAAACTTTTCACAGTAGGTATGTTTTTTTCTAAACAACCAGTAAAGAAAACTTTTATTTCAATACAAAACAGCAAACACTTTTTCTAAACCACTCTCACTTTTATATCATTGCGCTCGCGTGTCTCAATCTACATTCAAACGGTCGATGTCCTCAGAAGACCTCATTACGACTCATCCCACATCCCTAATGAGTCCCTCACTAATTACGGGAAACACGGAAAAATCCAATCACACACACACACACCCTAAAGAAATAAGCTAAGAATCCCCTGATGTGTGTGTCGGTATTGTAAAGTCTTAAAAATGGGAGGACGACGGAATCTTTTAAAGGGTAGGACTTAAATCCGCCTGCCCCCCTGCCGTCTTGCCCCCCTTTTTTAAGGGTGTTGTGCGCGCAAACGCGCTACACAGCCTACTGGTTCTTATTGTTCACTGGTGGCTCGATATTCTGATGACGATCAAGGTAGGCTGTGTGTTGTTGTATTAATGTTTGTTTTAATTATTGGATTTTGTGTGAATGTTTGTTGTTGAAACTAATGCGCTACGTATGTATACTCTGATTTCTTTTTCTAGGCCAAAATGACAGCTAATATACAGGGTTATTACGAGTAGTAAAACATTAACAAACTCTTAAGAGGTCATTGTACTCATCATTATGAACAACTTTTACTATGGGACCAAATCTGAAATCGCGAAAAAAAATCGCCTGTTCCTTACATTTTGACGAGTTATACAAACATAAATGTAGGGAACAGCTGTTTTTTTTTTTGCGATTTAGTCCTTAGTAAAAAGTTGTTCATAATGATGAGTACAATGATCTCTTAAGAGGTTGTTAATATTTTACCAATAACCCTGTATACCAAATAATGTCATGTTGACAAAAAAAGATCGATCGCAGCTGTTTATTTTAGTCTAGCAAATAAAAATTCAGAGTTTAAGTAGAAAAAAGTGCAAAAATATGGGGGAGACCTTTGCCCAGCAGTGGGACAAAATAGGTTAACGGAAAAAAAAGTTTATAAATATTTACATACATGAATATTTTTTTCAGTTAATATAATAGATACTATCAGTAGTCAAAGAAAACAAGGTCACTAATAGAGCCAAGGAAAATACAAAAAGTTAGTCTGGGACTTGCTAAGCGTCAATGTCAAAATGGAACCAAATTAAGTTGATAACTAGTTTCAGCAAATAAAAAAAGCTCTATGACTTGACATGCTAACATTATCATCCGCCATTAAAAAGTATAAATAATAAATCATAACGAAGCAAGCATGAAAAGCCACGAAGTCGTATGCCATTCCGTCTTTGTTTAACTTTACTAGCACAAAGTAAGCAACGATATTCATTTGTCATGTGAAAGTACTCACTTTAAGCATTTGCAGAAATTACGAAACAGCACAAGCCACCTTAATAGCTAGCTTAAACGAAAATTTAGAACTTGTGCAATCTAAATCACTAGATAATCATCATAAGTACACAGTTTTCGATGCAAAAATTCCAACAAAACTTTCAATACAAAAGGCTATTTTAGCCTTGCATCCATATAAAACGTTCAACTATATTATTTACGTACCATCATTGTCACGCACATGACATTGCGGTTCCATTAAAGAACTATATCAGGACCAAGTTATATTTACCATCCAGCAACTTGCAGGTACACAAAAATGAACTCTTTCCCTCCAACATAAGGATGCATGTCTAGTTCTCCAGGTGGCACACTAGCTGGTAGTAATACAGCTTCATAATGACATTTATTAGGAGTCGTATTCGGTACATGACAATAATTAAAATCCATGCACGAAGGTTTGTACCACACCGTACCATGTTACTTACGTTTAGCATAATATTAAGCTTTCAAATTATTGGGTTTGTTAAAAATTATTTGGAATATGTACTTTTATAAATTGGTATTATTCAAAGGTATTTTGATGTAGAAGTTTTGGCTTGCGTGTTATTCTGTCATATATTGTGTAACTGGGCGGATTGAATATTGGTTGTTTTTGATTTTATTAAATGTTTTTTTCTGTCCCATATTCTGATAATACTTGGAAAAGTTGATACATTTATAGGTAAATGGCATTGGTATCTGCTAGTTTTCATATTTAAAGGCTTGTTAGTATTTTTTACTTTTCTATAAGTCTTTCTTCTTTACGTTTGTGATCTTTCTTATCATTAGCATCACACATTCTAGTCTTTAAGAAGATGTCTGCTTCGAATCCGACTTTCAATATTTTAACGACAACTTCGGCAAAATATTCTTCGACATCTTAATTAGCGAATGATGCTTCCTACAACATGACAGTTTCCATTGTTTTCTTATCTCTATCTTTCTCTTCCATCACTACTACCATAGACACTTACTTTTCCCAAACTCAACGTACACAACACATTACATTTTTCTTAAATTTTTCTCACAAATGCCTTTTCCCGCTAATTGCAACATCATAAGCATGATTTTATTCAAGTATGTAGACGAAGCACGTGTCTTCAGAAAGAGGGTGAATACCAAGTGTACGCCTTAATATATATTAATGTGTGGCCAATGGCACGGAACGCGCATGGCAAGCAGTTTGTTTGACTTTTTAATTTTCTGAAGGAGAACTTTGTAAACACCCTGTTTACTTGCGGGTGGAAGTGAAGCATGGATGGAATTATTATGGTTTTGGGTTAGCAGAATCACACAAATATTATAAAGGCGAAACTTTGTGAGTGTGTGAGTGTGTGGGGGCACCCCCCCCCCCCACATATATTATATGTTTGTTACTTCTTCACGCTTAAACGGCTGGACCAATTTTGATAAAATTTTGTGTGGAGGTAGCTGACACCCCGGATTAACATATAGGCTACTTTTTATCCCGATATTCCCACGGGATCGACATTTACGCGGGTGAAACCGCGAAGCACAGCTAGTATGGAATAAATAAGAGAGCTTTGGCTGATTGGCGTGCTATTGCGTAGGCCTATGTTCAGCAGTGAAATGCTGCAGGCTAATGATGATGAGTATTCTATTCTATTCTAGGAAGAGATGGATTTGAGAGCTAAGATATTTGAACTTATAATAATAGTATAAAACTAAACAAGATAAGAATGTTTGAAGAATAAAAGTCTTTGTGGAGAAGGAGTTTATAAGCACGCTGTGTGTAACTAAGTGAGTGAAACTATAATTTTTAAGGGCAGTTGAGGATATAAGCGTAGTAACAGAAAAAATCTAATCAGACGAAGGGTCAAACTGAAAAGACAGGAGATGATAGAAATGCATTTAATCACATCTTAATGTGAGTTTGCAAGATAATTTATATTATTGATTAAATTATTGTTATCCAACAGTCCAAATCTGCCCACATCCTAATCCTACGCACTTCTTTGTCTAAAAACAAAAGCCATTTCCTAACGACAAAACCGCTAAGTTTACGCAAGTCTGCCAATAAAACTCGGCTGACGGATACTTGGTCCATCCCTAGCCGTGACGTGCCTCCCATAAACCAAAAGTGACGTCCCTAATGCGATCGCTCCTCTAATTATATCCGAAATTTCCAAAAATTCGAGCTGTCACCTCCCCTCTCTCCTTTTTAACCCATTAGCTGAAACTTTAGACGAACTCACACTTTTCAAACTGCCACGAGACGCGGTCAAAGAATAAATAAAGGAGAAATTTTCTTTTTTTTGTTATTTCTCGGAACTTGGTCAGTGTTTCCTTCTTTTGGACAAACAATTCTGTTATGATGCCAAGTAAGGTGGTATGGTGGTTCTGGGTGCCTTAAAATACAGTTTACGGTTTTTTTTTAATTAATTTCATAATATATTATATAATAATGGTCACGTTCTAGTGGTCAATATTAAAATGATGCACCTCGCATTGGTTTCGCAAAAAAAATAGGGTTTTTTTTATATTCCTGGACACTTTTCATTCCAATAATATAAACAGAATCGCAAAAACTCATTACCTTACTGGTTGAATAGTCGTGAGTCTTACCTCCTCCCTGAATACCTGCAGTATTGTCTCTCCTTCTCCCTTTAATCCATCCAAAGGTTGTCTTTAAAAGACCACTTTTATCGATAAGGTCGCGTATTCTGTCACTCTATGTAAAATTTCTTCTGTAATCCATATGATGTAAAGTCATCAAAAGAGATAAGTATGCAGGATCGTCGGATATAGTTGAAGTTTAGTAAGAAACAGATGGATGTTGTCGACTGAAATTTAATTTGATAAATAAGCTGTTTGTTTTCTATTAAATTTTATTCGAGAACATCCATCGGTTTCTTACTAAACATCAACTATATCCGACGATCCTGCATACTTATCTCTTTTTTTGACTGTACATGTAGTAAAGAGTATTCTATTCTATCCTTTAGCTGCATCACATCCACAATACCCAAGTGACGCGGGCTGTCTGTTCCTGACTAAGACAGCATATTGGAATTACGTCATAATCCTGCGCTAGTTAGAATTGGGTTACAGCGGCAGCCAATTCCTCTAATCCATTATCGATTCTCGCAACTTGGTAAATAACTTTGATTAGCAGATGTATATTGAATATTAGTTGTATTTTCAGATCAAATTTTGCTATATTGTTGCACATTTAATTACCAAGTAAATACTGAATTCTCTTAAAAACTCGGAGTCCTGCATCAAAAATAGTTAGTAAGTAGTGATTTGTGCTTTTAATAGATCTTTTTCCATACTTATTTATTACATTAACTTTCAGGGCAATTTTACATGCAAAATTAGCCGTCCTCCCAGAGGCTTCAAGCTTGTAGGCAAATTATACAAGAACAGTCTCGTCGTACGCAATTCCCGAAAAAAAAAATAGTCATTTTCTTGATTCTTTCACGCGTCACTGAAGTCGTTCGCGATAGCTTTAACTTAGTCTCCTTTAGATAAATGCTTTTGCCACTTAATTATCGACCTTATCACTTTGTGGTAAAGAGTAAAATAAAATGATACAGTTTCAAAGTATGGGGTGTTAGTACTTGACTGATAAGAAGTGGAAATTAAGACTGTGAGTAATGATAAAAGATTTACATACCAAACTAATTTACATGTAATGTCTTTATCAGTTCTTTTATATATTTTCCCCTATTTACAAACAATGCGTGACTGCGTACGAAAGGAGAATGGTTACTTACTAATCCATGAGACAAGGTTAAGACCATTTACGACGTACAGCATTTCATAAAAACTTTCAAGCACTTGTTTTTTGAAATGAATGAACCGAACATTTTCGAAATGTCTTATTTAAAAAATGATAACTGGAAATCTCTGTTTCCACGGAACATTTTAAATCGGTCTAATTTGGCTGTAACACTATTTTTCGAAAATGTTCTTAAGTAACTTTTTAGACCTTTGTATCCTGCATGCGTATGAAGATTCATTAAAATCGGTTCATTCATTTAAAAAAACAAGGGCTTGAAAGTTTGTAGTATTAAATGCCGTACATCGTAAAGGCTCTTATAGGAAGATTGATCAAACAAATATTATGGATTAAATTTTAAGAATAAAAAAAAAAAAAAAAAAGATTAAAAAAAAAAGGTTAAAGAAAGTTATATAACATCAGGCCTATAATCCTTGAAGGGTAAGGCAGAGGTGTACCTATAGTACAGTCACGAGCACTAATATACACTTGGCAACTTTCAATTGCGATTTTTTCACGAAATAACAAATGCAAAGTTGAAATACGACACTTTACATAAACCTATAGGTTCGAAAATACTATGTTTGTATTACCATACAATTTCATTCAAAAATAAAGGAGAAAATCACCTTTGAATAAAGCCAAGTGTAGACATACTTATGCTCGTGACTCGTACACCCACATAATTATGGGCGAGCTTAAAAAAGGAAGTAGGTATTTACCAAAATACTATATTCTAATATATTGTTGACTTGGGACTACCTACATACTGTACTTACATTTTCCTTTCAAAATATACTTACGTAAATTATTCTTTAAAAATAACAAATAATCACCCTCTTGTAAAAACGGAACAGAGTTAAATTAATTTATTAACGTACAGAATGCTCTTCTTATAGGATACTTCCGTTAGCGAAATTCCATTAAGGTGGCACTAGTCGATATTTTTCCACTGTTCTCCACAGATTGACATTATACATCCAAAGTTAAACATGATATCGCTTTGTCCTATTATTATCTGTGTGGAAACAGAATAGTAAAATAAAAACTCATTAAAAAGTTATGAGCCAACAAAGATTCGTTTTTCTTGCTACTTTTAACGTAACTTTTGTAAATAACTAGTAAAAGAAGTGCAAAATCTTCAAAACTTAGTTTTAAATACCGTTTTTTTACTATAATTATGTATATCCTGTGTGTGTCCCAAATAAAATATTTTTCTTTTTTTCTTTATCTTCTCACCAAGGTAAACTAAGAATAAAAACAACCTAAATACATTAACCAAACAAACAACGATAACAATAATAACGGCGTGCACACACGGGGCGCACAACGTGCCTCATGCACATAGGTGCCGCTGACAGCTCTGAGGAAGACAGATTGTCAAGACTGCCTCACTGTTGTGAAGTGTGGAGACGGCCTTATGGGTGGAAGATATTTTTATAAACTGACACTTGTATTATAAAGGTAGCTTAAGAAAAGATTTATATAATGTTTGTATAACATAATATATAACGTGTCTTGTACAACATTCATTGGTTGACCGCCTTTATGCCTAAGGGTCAGCGCACACCAAGAGCAGAGCAGAGCATTTTCTGAGATTATTGAAAAAAATATCTTATGATTATTATCATACTTCGCAAAATTGAATACACCCAAATTTGATGCTCGACCATGCTCGAGCAATCCGACTGCGTGTTCGAGTATGCATTCTACATTTTGGTCGACCATGCGCGAGCATTTTGCAATTCGGTCTGCGCTGTCCCTAACGTGGTAACATTTAGCACTAGTCGAATTCTAAAGCACGATATACACGGTATGAAACGGTGGTTTCAAACCTAAATTTAAAACAGTGTAAACAGTGGTTTGAATCCAAAATTTGTATTTTGGAAGATGCTAAAAGAAGAAGTACGACTTACCTATGTATGACACAATGCCTATAGTTATTTTTCCGTAAAGTACAGTTTAATAGCTATCCATGTAATGTTGCAAATGCATACACAAACTTCTGACAAAATTGACTTTCATCAAGACCATTATTTTCAATTATATACTTACTTGGTTAACAACAAATATTGTCATTGCTCAAAATAAAATCCTTTTAAAAACATCACAATACACCAAAACTGGTTTAAAATTTCCAACCAGTTCCCAAAAAAAGGGATACCTACAAAAATCGATAACCCACATTGTTAGCTAACACATCATCCAAAAAACATGGCTGACCTTCCTTCAAGCACTCTTATAAAATGCCACTCCATGCTATACAAGCACTTTCTTAGACGATTGTCCGGGACACGCGTGTTCTATCGCGTATCTTCGCGAGATGAGCCCCTACCATTGTTTTGATGGTGTATTGTTGTTTTATACAGGTAATTATACTGGTTTTCTTCACTCACTATAAGTAATAGAATAGCAATAGTAGAAAGAATGGACTGAAAACTGGGTTGGTAAAGATAACTGCCCATTTCTGGTGGCACCTTTAAGTGTCCCTAAATATAAATAAGTATTCCGAATATCAACGGTCCCTACTTAGGGAACAACACACGAGCGACACGCGTCGTCGATAGAGGCAACTGCAACCGTCGATGCGTGTCGGCGATAGCCGTCATCGTCATTGACGGCTGCCGTGCACACTTATAAAATAAATAAAATAATAAATAATTTTTTATTTAATTATTAAATTTTACGTAAAATTTTGTACTTTCTACAATTTTTTTATTACCCGTATGTATGACTACATACTGGTAATTGGAAAAAGGAAAAAGACGAAGAAACGTTTTCTATTAAAATAATCTCTCCTAAGAAATTTGGGTGGGACTACCGGTACACTTCTGCTAACCCTTCGGGGATTGCAGGCGTGATGTTATGTATGTGGTTTGTCATATCTATGAAACCAACACAAATATGACGAAATGGTACTAAGGCCGTCTCTGTACATTTAAGTGCTTGAGGAATTAAATAAATATCAATAGACCCACTATTGATATTACATTAATAAATTATAAGTGGGTGAAGTTGCATCGTCACAGAAATCGGGTATATGACTACTTTTCTTAAGATAAACAAAAAGTTTTCCTGAAAAGTCATCTCTTATTTCCAGGTAGGAAAAACTCTTATGAGCGTTTACGCCGTATGGCATTTCATACGAACTTGCCCGAACTTGCCTTGCCCTTGTTTTTCGAAACGAATGAACCGATTTTAATGAAACCTCATAAGCTTAAGCAGGATACAAAGGTCTAAAAAGTTTAGTAAGTCTTATAAAAAGATAACTGGAAATCTCTGTTTTTAAGGAACATTTAAAATCGGTCTAATTTGGCTGTAACACTATTTTTCGAAAATGTTCTTAAATAACTTTTGACCTTTATAACCGGCTTCTGCGTATGAAGTTTCATTAAAATCGGTTCATTCATTTCGAAAAACAAGGGCTTGAAAGTTTGTATGAAATGCCGTACGGCGTAAACGCTCAAGTTTAAAAACAATAGAAATCCATACTATGTAAATGACGCATTTGTCGATTTCATTAGGTAGGTACCTACGTTGCATCGATTGAATGTTATTGGAATATCGGTAACAAAATATTAGTCTGTTCAGCTTGGTATCTTTATTATGTCGATTGACAAAATAACTTAGTTAACTTTACGACGGTCTTAGTTATTGACTGAACGGGAATACTGAATTTGTACCTTAGATAGACATTTATAGTTAATGTGGATTTAGAGTCTTTTCACAGTTGCGCAAATGTACTATTATTGAATTATGCACGAAAAAGATCTTATTTTCCGTTTAATCGACGTGTAGTTTTTATTATTTCATTCATAAACGTCAAACTTGTTGTGCACATTGATGTGCTTAGCCGACACGCAGTAAGGGACAGAAATATTCTTACTCTGTCTCTTTTCTTTGCTAGTGACGTTAATATATTTCTCTTTTTCTTGTGCGAATAAAAAAGAAGATATGCAGCAGTCTATAGTTTACTCTGTCTACGCAGAAAGCATGTACAGACGCCAGCACATCAACCTACCCGAAACTGTCAAATTTTCCCAATCAGCATGGAACCTTATTTAAAGAAATTTGACAGATTGTAGTAGCTTGATGTGCTGGCGACAGACCTACAGATAATCAACATAGGCATTATCCAAGAAAGACGAAATAAAAAAAAAAATCCTTTTGTAATAGCTCACTAAATTTTTGGAGGCCATAGAAAGTTTAATGAGGAATAAGATCTTCTTTCTTTTTCTTCTTCTTTTCTTTTCTTGGTCTTTATCATTGTTACGAGTCCTACAAACCTATGTTCTGTTCTATCAAAAACGTCATATAAATAAAAGACACAATCCACAATACATCATTAGATTTACAAAACTCTGAAATTAATTTTACATACCTACTACTGCATCATCATCTACGTAGCCTAGCCTAGCCTAGCCGGCTTCCAGTCTAACCGGACGCAGCTGAATACCAGTATTTACATGGAGCGACTGCCTTTTTTTTTTTTTTTTTCGCTGAGAAATGACGTTACGCATCTCCGCTCGTCGGGGGAAGAGACGGAGTATGTGGGACTCCCTGCCAGGGTGGCAGTATACCCACTAAAACTCAGCGGTGTTCCCTCATCGCCTTGACGGGGAGGTCATGGGAATCCGGCTCAGCCTTTGCATCCACAACCCCCCCGGCGCATGCCCGCCTAGCTGGCGGGCCCCGCATGTACCCCCGTCTGGGGGGCTACGGGAATGGCCGGGAACACCTGGCCATTCCCGTCCGGCACTGTTGGAAGCCTGTGCAATACAGGCGAGGGTGCCCCCGCACCCGTCGCCTGCTGGCTTCCACCTGGGAGGAGTCGGAGATGACTGTCATACTGACGTCTTCTTCGACCCCTCCTCCGCCTTCGGAGCGGCGCCGCGAGAGGGTCTTCCTCCCGCACGCGCTCCGCCGCCTCCTTCTGGGACATGACGTGTTCGCAGAAGGATGGAGCGACTGCCTATCTGACCTCCACAACCCAGTTACTGACTACCCGTAACGACTGCCAGCTTAACGTGCTGTCCGAGGCACAGAGGGGTCACGGTATGTAAAGATGGTCACAGACCAACCGCGGCAAGCGTAGCCTAACCTGATCGATCGACCTGTGCGGCTGTTAGTAAGTATTTAGCCACGGGACCCTCCTACTACATATTGCTATAATTTTCTTTCTCGAATCATAATTTGTTTGTGGTTGGTGCAACGTGTCTTTTTCATCCATACTCCTTTATTAGTTGTCATTTCGCTAGTCACCCCCTTTCTAGCCATATTGTCGTTCACACAGTCCATCCATCGTTTCTTTAGCCTTCTCTAACTCCAGCATACTCAAAACCTTCATTACGACATTTTCCTTATCCTCCTTAGTCATTCACTTTTGACATAGTGGTCGTGATTGTTGATGCCTCTGCATTTTCTTTGGCCAAAGCAGCGCTTGCGATGCTCCTTCACTTATTCCGCGTCTTCAGCGTCTCGGAAACTCTGGACTATGGAGGTTTGTGTTGACGCTTTGACAAGGTCTGTCTAACGCATAGGTGACCGGCCGCGTGACCGCTTGCCCTCCACTTGTCCCTGGACAACGAGTCGCTCCATGGAGTGTTCGTTACGAACCACGTGGCCGAAATATTTGATAATTCGTGTTTCAACAGTCGACGATAATCTCTGCTTGACTTTGAGCTCCGCCAGGATCGAAACATTGATCCTAAACGCTGTCTAGGGAATCCGCAGCAGTCGCCGCCAGCACCACATCTCCAGTGCATCGATTTTGCGTCGGTTTTCGAGGCGAACCGTCCACGTTTCTGCGCCGTATAGGAAAATCGGGAAGACTAGGCTTAGGTTAGGCTTTTCCTTATACCATGAGCTAAATGCTACATGTGATGACTAGAGTCACCTCACAGTTTCGTATACGGTACGATATACGAGGAGATGTAAAGAGAGAGCCGCTGTCTAAAATTAATCTCGCATACAAGGCGTATGAAACTCGCACACATCTTTAGTAGGGGCAAATGATGAATTATGCGTGTTGCGTCTTCTTAATTGTTGGTCGCCTTGTTATCTGAAATTAGTTACCTCAGCTTGTTTGTTAGAAGTATTAGTAAGTAAGTAATGTAGTCTTAAGTGCTGATATGAAATGTTTAGGATAGTTTTATTTGATGAATCTTTTTGAAATAAAAATCTGATTGAAAGAGTGTTTTAGACGTTTTTTTACCATGACGAAGTGATGTAAACCCACGACATAACCTATACTCTCACACGGGCACACAAACACACACACATACTCGTACACACGCACACAAACTATACTTATGCCAATCTTGTCTACTTACCTATGTTAAATATTTTTCTTTCTTTTGTTATGGAAGAGCGGAGTCTTTTAATACAGGCATTGTTTGCTTAAAAGAAGGCTTCAATCACAAACAAATTTTTGTAATCTTGTTGAAGAAATAAACAATTTAGTTTTTTTTTTTTTATGTCAATTAAAGGAAGGAATATCGACTCATTCTTAGTTCAAGTGTTCACTTTTAGAATAGACTAAACGTTTGTGAATAGTTTTTGATTGACCATTAATTTTAAATATTTAACTGGTGAAATCTGAGTGTAGGTAGGAATAGGTCACCTCTGAAAAATCAGCCCAAAAATATCAAAATAAATACCTATATCATCATCATCTGCCTAGCCTTTTCCCAACTATGTTGGGGTCGGCTTCCAGTCTAACCGGATGCAGCTGAATACCAATATTTTACATGGAGCGACTGCCTATCTGACCTCCACAACCCAGTTACTGGCTAATACGATACCCCTTGGTAAGACTGGTTGTCTGACTTTCGGGCTTAACGACTGTCAAAGATCCACGAATGACAGCCGAGACCAACGGTTTAACGTGCTTTCCGAGGCACGGTCTCGGTATGTAAAGTAGGTCACCCATCCACAGAACAACCGCGGCAAGCGTAGCTTAACCTGATCGATGGACCTGTGCGGCTGTTATTATTTAGCCACGGGCCCTCCCCCCCCAAATAAATACCTATAGCTAACATTTAAAACAAGGCTCTTTACGGTTTCTTAACCGTAGCGACAGAATTACGCAAGACAATGAAATCCAAAGCGAAAATGTAACGAACACAAATAAATGAGTGGTCGGAACCATTCGACCTTGTGAAAGAAAAAAGGATTTGTGAAAACTCTACCAAGTCAGGTTTAGGGCGCGTTTTACTAACAAATATTTGTTAAAATTGTTTAGTGAGTTTAGTCGGTATTGGTAAGGGGATTCCCCCTTGTTCGGCCTTGAACGATGATTAGTTATGGTCCGTAAAAATATTATAATAATAATGGATGGACATTGATTTGGTCTTGGACTGATTTTTAACAGTCTTATGCATTCATTCGTTAACAATAATTTGTATCTGAATTTACACAAAATAAATAAAAAAATACATACCACACAAAACACAAACAAACAAAATTGATTTTACGAAATTAATTCAATTACATAAATCATACAATAATTTAAATTAGATATTAACTACAAATCTTCGATAACATAGACATTTGTTCAATAGGATTTTTTTGAGTTTAGTTTTAGAATCCCTAGATTTAAAAAATCCTATCACAAAACAAAGTAAATACAACTAATTATAATTTCTCCAACTTGATGTACCTATGTCATACCAGTGGAAGGATAAATAAATAAATAATAACATGTATGTTCACAACTATCGCTCGAAAGACACTGCCTCCCAAGATACAGGATTTTTTTTACTTTGGGGGGCTGGGTTCTAAATTCTTACAGGACTTTTGACCCCACTACCATCCTTTTGTATCCAACCTCTGTAAAATCTACTTATGTCTGCATACCTTTCTGTTAACTCATTATTGTCAAAGTTTATGTTTTTGTGAATATATTTTTATTATTAATTATTCAACAAACGTCATAGCAAAGACATCAAGTCTCTCAGTCGTCAAGTATCGGTATTTATTTTAATTATTTATTTATTTTATTTTACAGTTTTTGGAAAACTTACAGCTAAACACTTTTGTACGATTAAGAGTAACAGAAATAAGGCCAATTACAAGTTTTCACAGATAGAAGAGTATTACAACAACAAAAAAATATTTGAGAAGGTAGACAGTTTTTGCGTAGAAACATAAGAACACAACGTAACATAACATAACGTATACTAACTTTTGTCCTTCTACATCAATAAGACATCATGTAGGTAAGGGCAAGAACATATATATTATTATAACGTCAAAGCATTGCATAGCTAATTTTATTTCTTACTAGCTTCCGCCCGCAGCTTCGCTCGCGAGGTATGTCGATAAAAACTATCCTATGTCCTTCCCCAGGATGCAATCTATCTCTCTGCAAATTTTTATCCAAATCCGTTTAGTGGTTTACCCGTGAAAAGGTAACATACAGACAGACAGAGTTACATTCGAATTTATAATATTAGTATGGATATCAAAACCTACTCTAAACTTTAATGAGGTTATACTAACTGTAAGGACAAGATGTAATGTAAGGGCATAAACATAAGTTGTCAAGCCCTGCAAAGTCATCTCTATTTCTGTTATCAGAATGAACTTAACGTTACCATAATGAGGATATATTAATTGTTGTCCAACTTTATCAATAAGACATTATGTAAGGAAAAGAACATCATACATCGTCACCATAGCCTCTATTTCTGTTAAAAAACCAACTCGACATGACCGTTATGTGAATATACTAACTGTGGTCCTTCTCCATCAACAAGACATAATGTAAGGGCAAGAACATACGTTGTCACGCCCTCAATCAATGAATCAAAAGTTATTTCTTTTTCTGTTATCACACCAACTCGAAGCGAACACAATGTGGATATTTTAACTGTTGCCCATCTCCATCAACAATAGATAATATTAACCTAAGAACGCACTACGAATTTCAATCGTTGCGGATAATAATCGTCAATCTATAAACAATGGAGACCGCGCACTGCGGTAAAAAATCGCTTCAGAATTCGCTTGAAAAATTATTTGTGTTTGCGATTTTATTACGCATAAACATGCGATTAAAAAATCACATCGCAGTGCGCACTTAGCCTAAGGGCAAGAACATTCATCGTCAGCCATCTTTATTTCTGTTGTCAGTCCACCTCGACATGACCATGAATGTGGACCATGTTTCAAAAGTTTCGTTAACACCAGAACACACCTTTACAGCGCGGACACAAAAAAACAAGAAATATACCAACGAATGGGCGAAACACTCGAAAATCGGTTCAAACAATTATTTTTTGCTCGAAATACGAGACTTAACGAAATTCAAATCGCTTAGGAGAGGAGAATTATAGAAAAAGCTCTGCGCATCTTCAAAGGTGGGTCGTAACCCTTTCGGGGGGGTAGGAGGGGGGCGGAGGGGGTGGTACGCACTGTAATATAGAAAACTTGTGTTAGCCCAGTTCCGCGCCTTTGTAACATCATTTCGGCTGCCGGTGGACGCTGACCGAACAGTCTTGAGGGTTTTCTTTGTTGTTTTGGAAGACAGTTTTTAGGGTTTAATTGTGTCGATTTTGTATTGAATGAGTTTGTTTCTAGTTTTTAAAGGAATGAGATGTGAAATATAAAATTTTGAATAGGTGGGACCGAAATAGGCATGAATGAAAGAAGATTCAATCTTGATTGAATAAATATTAGTGTTGCGAAATTGATGGAAATCAGAAAATTACATGTATTTCTTTGTTCCCTATTTATATTACACATATTTGTTGTAGTGATGTAAGTGCTTGTAAACCACGATTACGAATAAAGTAATATTGTATTTTTTTTTTTTGCAATTTTGATATCAGCCAGAAAATTATCCATTGACTATACCAAATTTATAAACAACAAAATAATTTTGATAAAAAAATAACATACATATACTCACGCCACTTTTCCACGGGGGTACGCAGAAACTTAAGACAAAAAAAAACTCAAAATTAAAATAATCAACCAAGTATCAAACCCGTTGAATCCACGCTCAGCTTTATAATTTAAGAAGAAGAAACAGGCCATAAGAAATAAATGTAAAGAAGAAACGGTTGGACCCCGAAAGGGTTAAAAAGGGGTGCGGAACACCCCCACCTGTACGTACACGATGGATGTACGTAATAGAATTTTAAAAGGGGTTATGTTTGTTCATTGGAAATAAGTTTTAGGGAAGCAAGAATTTTGTTTTCTTTTTTATTATCTAACGACAAATGGCGTAGTGAAATAGAACTGCTGTAGTTGTTTCTAATGTACTTGTAACTATTATTGTAATTTTATTTTAACGAATCATATTTTTACGAAAAACTTGGAAAACACTGTCATCAAGACGCAAAAATAATACAATTCTACGATTGAAATCCTAGCTAAGATAGAGAACTGTGTTAACATCACTCTATCACACTAATATTATAAAGGCGAAAGTTTGTGTGTGTGTTTATTTGTTACTTCTCCACGCTCAAACGGCTGGACCAATTTAGATAAAATTTTGTATGGAGGTAGCTGACACCCTGGATTAACATATATGTTACTTATCTCGATATTCCTACGGGATCGACATTTACGCGAGTGAAACCGCGGTGCGCAGCTAGTTATGACTAATTGTAATTTTTTTCCACGAGAAATATTCATAAATGATTTTAATATTAATTAGGCCTGAAAAGAAGTTATGAAAGTTCTACTTAAAAACGTTCCAGATAACATTACATAAAAAAGTAGATATATCGACAAAAGGACAAGGAAAAACAGAATTATATCATTAGGCAATATTGAAATTATCTCAATTCACAAAACAAAGCAAAATCGGCAACACACACTATACAAGGTGGAGACGACAATGCGACTGTAAATTAAATTTCGCATAATATCTAATGTTTATGTTCCCAGACAGTGTACGAAAATTCGATCAAATATATCCAATAGTTTAGTCACTATAGCTAGTCATTTATCGGCAAAACTCATATTAGACCCCATCACTGCGACTTATTGAAATAGTTTAAAAAAAATCGCTTTCTTAAAATTTCGATTTCACAATTTTTTTTTGTACAGTTCCTAAATACTTTTATGCATCAGTATTGCTAGTGTCTTTATTGTCGTATTATTGTCTACACTAAGTTTTTTTTTTTTGGGTTTTCACTTTCTTAGAATCACACTAATATTATAAAGGCGAAAGTTTGTGAGTGTGTTTGTTACTTTTTCACGCTCAAACGGCTGGACCAATTTTTGTAAAATTTTGTATGGAGGTAGCTGACACCCTGGATTAATATGTGGGCTACCCGATATTCCCACGGGATCGACACTTACGCGGGTGAAACCACGGCGCGCAGCTAGTTCCGTATAAATCTCTAGTAACATGTATTTGGGCGTAGCTCTCGGCCCTTTGTTTCAGGGACGTCTTAGATTTTCTTACTGTAAATTGTTTTTGAGACATGTATTGATTGCTCTAAAGCTAGAATTTGCTCTGCTTTGTTTTGTTTCAAGAAAAGGTAGGCTTTGTTAGCGGGAGGGTTTAATTATTTTTACATTAAAGGTTTTATACTGCTTGAAGGTTTAGGGGACGTTATAAATTGGTGTGTTGATATACAGGGTTATTGGTAAAACATTAACAACCTCTTAAGAGGTCATTGTACTCATCATTATGAACAACTTTTACTATGGGACCAAACCTAAAATCTCGAAAAAAATCAGCTGTTACATACATTTTGACGAGTTATACGATCTTAAATGTAGGGGATGTTACAGAGCTGAAAGTGAAACTAAATTTTGCCCATATGGATCAGTCAAAGAATCAAATTTCGAAGAACTACCCTAAAGTAACTGCACTTTAAAACTTAAGTTATTACGATGAGATTTTTAATGAATAGACCAGCAGCGGGCCAATTGCGTAACACATTATCAATCCGAATCGGTTTCATTTTGACAATTGAACAACATTCATTGCGTTATTTACGTGTTGAGCAGACTAATTGTTCGAACTTATAAAGTAATGGATTAGCAGTTTGCTTCAAAATTATGAAGGTGTGTTATGCAATTAGGGTGCGGCTCATACATAATATTAGGATGATGACCATGTCAGACATCATTCAAGCAGTCTTTGTACAGTATTTTTATATTTCACCGTAAAGTTTTAATAAATAAGTACTTAATTAAAGTATAAGAAAATAAGATAGAAAAAGTATTTAACCAAAAACCACCATAACCACCATGACCATAATGGTGGTGGTACAGACGCCAGCACATCAAGTTACTACAATCTGTCAGATTTCTTTAATTGATTTTCAACTTTATTGTTAAAGCATAAGGTTCAAGGTTGATTGGGAAAATCTGACAGTTTCGGGTAGGTTGACCTGCTGGCGTCTGTATCATGGTGGTGTATGACCATAATCTCTTATTATATTAATTTGTAACAAGCAAAGGCGTACGAAAAAACTGTTATCCTACTAATATTATAAATGTGAAAGTTTGTGAAGATGTTTGGATGTTTGTTACTCAATCACGCGTAAACAATTGAACAGAATTAGATGAAAATTGGCACATAGATAGACCATTTCCTGGATTAGAACATAGGATACTTTTCATCCCGATATTCCCTAGGGATCGAAACTTATGCGGGTGAAACCGCGGGGCGCTGGTAGTCCATAATAAATTGCACGAAATTCAAGATGATTATAAATGTCTGACGACATTTTAATTCAAAAGGGGTGTTATTTTTTAACGAGAACGGGTTAAGACGGTGGTTTAAATTACATCTTTAATTTTAGCTTACATTGTAGTATTGCAATATTTCACCATTTGACAGCAATTTAAATGTCTTTTAAGACCATCTTGGATTATATAAAGTATTAAGCAAGAGGAAAATTGCTCGAATTTAGAGATTTCTTAATAATTATTTAAATCGTTTGGCGGGAAGATGGGCAGAACTCTAAAAGGCCAACAAAATATTGTCTTGATGGAGACTTGTCTCCTCATATATCTATGCCTTTCTATTTACCATTCTAACCTACACCAAAGTAGGCGTCCATTGCTGACAAAAAACTAAAATCTAGATATTTTTTTATTATATTATAATCACTCTATTATGTTCCCACTGCTGAAACAAAGGCTTCCTCTCTGTGAAAGGGAATGTGCCATAATCCATCACGCAGGCCCAGTACGGGTTGCCAGATGTCACATGTCTTCGAATTTTTGGTTGCCGATTTCCTCACGATGTTTTCCTTCAACTCTGAAAGGCCATATTGCCTTGATTGAGTCTTGTCTTCTCATATATTTATGCCTTTCTATTGACCACTCTAACCTTACAAAGTTGAAGTATCTAGATTTTATGCTTTCATTAAATTATGTCGTGACTGAGTGACCCTGCTTATACAAGAGCACAATGTTTAGTTATATTTTGGAAATTGACAAATGATGGACATCAACTAATAGCAGAGTGCAAACGAATACAGTCCATTTAGGTCCTCTTTATACAGGCAGCAACTCAACAAATTCCCACGCAACCATTGTAACTTAAGACAGACCAAAAAAATGGTTGCCTGTAAAGTCGGTTTTACGGGCGAAGATTTTACGTGACAACGACCGATCATCCGATCATAGTTGAGTGGGAGAGAGACGCAAGTCATTCGGCGGGCCTCTCTCTCGTTCGGTGACTCATCGTAACGTTACCGAGCGTTACACTTTTTCATAAGTGACTCCCAGTCGCAACCTAATTTAAGACGTTGTCACGTCAAAAAAAACAAGCGAAAGTCGAAAAAACAAGAGTCTCCAATCGAAATTCAATACCAATTAAAATCCCCACCCTTTCGTCTTCGAGATAGTATTTAAATTAACGAATATTCTCATTGAGTCGTCCCAAGCGACTCATTTAAATTAAGCTTTTTGAAAAAGTCTCATATCTTCTTTACCAGGGGCGAACGGTACATCAAAGGGGTGGAGGAACGGGGTAAGGTATTTTTCTTGAAGGGAGGGGGGGTGGGCAAAAATGCGTAGCGACTCACACATCAATGCGTAAGTATTTACCGAACGCACACAGGCGTCGACGGTTGTATGTAAAACACTTTAAGAAGCGTCGAAGAAATGCGAGAAGCTTAGCGGGTACAGGGTGTGGTTATTTTTGTTATGGGCTTCGGACGAGTGGTTCTTGACAAAAATTGCCTGTTATTTTATATAAAGTTACCTAAAATTCCGTATTGAACTTAGCTTTGTAAAGAGAGCATTTTAATAGGTCAGCCTCATTTGTTGGCTTTAGATTTTCATAAGATAAATGAACATGACCAGGAAGAATGACAGAAGAAAGGGGAGTCCTTTTATCAGTAGTGGGAAAATGATGATGATTTTTTTATTTTATTTGGGAAAGCAAACTATCGTACATTGTATACTATATCTAGAAATACCGTATGCTATAAGTAAATGTACAATCCACTACGTTCCCACATGTTACTAGCTTATATTCTATACAGTTTTGGTAAAATTAAATAAAATCAATATATTATAAAAACAATGCAATTGTTTCGTTAATGATGATGATGTCATGATCCATGAAAATGCCACGTTATTATGTAGAGTTTTCCCTTGCCATTCATATGTTATGAAATATGTTATGTTCCGTCTCAGAAAGCCAGTTAAGCCGTTGGTCCTGGCTGTCATTCGTGGATTTTTGATAGTTGTAACGCGCCGTTAAAAGCCGGAAAGTCTGACAATCAGTCTTACCTAGTAACTGGGTTGTGGAGGTCTGATAGGCAGTCGCTCCATGAAAAATACTGGTATTCAGCTGCATCCGGTTAGACTGGAAGCCGACCCCAACATAGTTGATAAAAGAGGAGGCAGATGATGATGACGTTATAAAATATATATTAATAAATTACACACACACACAGACTCTGTTTCCAAAACTCTTAAGATTATTAAGTAACGGTAGTTGGTTGGTTCTTATGAGTCAATTGTTATGCATCAAAGATGACCTAGGTTCCTACGAGGTGAGACGATAAGTGTGGCGGATCATGGTGAAAGTGTAACCTTTAAACGATTTGATGGGGAATGCAAAATAAATTTAAAATTGCAGTCAACGTCTCGAATAAGTTATACATAGCCTAATTTTAGTTTGCAAAGCGTTTTATTTTTCAAAAGTAAATAATAAATTGTATTTAAAATGATGATTGATTCTATTAATGTCAATCAATTATTATAAACTTGAAATTAGATAAACAAAGGAATTATCCTCAGGAAAACTTGTGTAAAATTGTTCATCGTAAACTTTTCTTTATATCTGAAGAGCAATAGAGAGTTACGATATTTTTCCTTAATTTTATTTACCTTCACGTTAGTATAAACTACGACACAAATAGTTAAAATACCCTTTTTATTTTACCCATTTTTCCAGTTATCCAAATGAATTGTAGTTTGCAAGTGTACCAAACAAACGATCTATCGTACTTACTTGGTAACATACCTTTTGCCAATTTTTTTATTCCGAAAGAAATCCGTTTTTTCTTCGCCGATATATTTTCTTCACAAAACATCACCCTGTCCAGCGGGGGTAAAAGCGAAAGGGTTGTGGGGGCGATCACCTCCCTTAGACGGGGGTGTCCGCCGTCTTCTTACAACCTTTTTACACAGGGGGGTGCAGAGTAATAGCCTACAGAGACTTTGTATGCGTAGATTGAGAATTTCCTCTTCTAGATTTTTAATGAATATTTTCGTGGTATATCATTATCATTTAAATGAAAAATGTTGTTTTTCTTGAAAAATATCTGAGATTAACTTTCAAAGTGTGTGAAAATAAAGGTTTAAGTTGACATTTTGTTCTTTCGCAAAATAATAAGTACTCATTAGGGATTTTTCGACAAAAACAAGGAATGTGCCGCAACTTTTGACAGTAGAATGCGTTCTGCGTTCTGGCATCTGCGTCGAACCAAACAGTTTGGCAACGCAAGAAATCTGGCAAGTGAAACGTAGATCGCAGAACGCGGGACGGTGAAAACTCACTTTCCCACTTTTCACTTTCCTTTGTTTCATTGTGAGTGATTTCAGTAACTTTACGTAAGTATAACAGTTAACCATACAAGAAAAGCGAAGAATCCGACCCATTCAATAATTTTCAACTAACAATCGGCCCGTACCACAAATCTATCTATACACTCGCCCCCACAACACTTTTCCCGTATAATTTTATCATAAGATTCCCACTACAGCCTCTGTCCCAAAAACTGGCTGTCGCCAAGAATGTTGTATTAGCCGAGGGGGGTGAGGTTGTAGGACGGGCTCGGGAGGGGGTGTAATTGCAAAATAAAATTAGCCGGAACGGGTACGTGCTCAATTTTCGCCTCCCGGCACTGATTTGTTTTCGCTCTCGTCTATGTACGGGTGCCTCGGATTCTTAACTGCTCTGTGCCCGCGTTTTCTTAGCCTATATATTATTGATCCGACGTTACTCTCTGCCATATTGTTTCTTATGCTCGCTACGCTACAAACTCTTCTAACTATTTATGCTGTTTCAATGCCTTCGCAAAAGGAAAGCGAGGGCATCGGGCAACCTTTCAACCGCGACCAATTACTATGACGCAAGCTACAACTCAAGTGACATTTTGATGACGTCAGTATTTGCATTTAATTTTATTTTCGAGAGCAAACTCTAATTAGTTGACAGAAACGAGCACTGAAAATCCTTCTGGCGATAAAAAAAATCCCTCCGGTCGTGATTTCATCCGCGGGAATGTTTAAAAAGGCGTCTAAAACTTTCGGGGCCGGACTGCGGAGTCAATGGCTTTTTTATTTTCGCGTTTTCTTTCTTTTCCGGTTGAACTTTTCCAAAGTTTTATTTTGAGGAAGTTCCACGAGTGTCAGTTTGGCGTTCGCCTCGCAATTTTCCGCGGTTTGCGCCGATAATTGCGGACGCAGGTGGGAATATTATTTTCTTTTTTTCGCTCCCGCCCGTCTGTTTAATTTCCAGCGCTGGCGGCGTTTATTACTATTTCCTCGGTCGGTGAAGTTATCTGTGCATGTCAGCGGTTGGTCAGAGAGGTCGGGCGTGACATGTGACGTCACACGCATGCCGCCCGTGCGCACATAAAGTCGTCAACACTCGAACGCGACCGGCTATTTCCCTTTTAACGTGAGCCTATCTCCACCCATTTACTGACACATGGCACATGTGACACGCCCACCGCAGCGCACGCCCACCGAGCATGTGGCATACATACTCGTGTATGTGCCCCAGTTACGTGACGCCGTATATGTGCGACACATGGGCGTGTGTGGTGCAGTGCGCAGCCGCTGGGCGGGGCCTCCCCCCCGTTCACGTTAACGTGACGTCGTTTCACGGGTTCACGTTACTGCTGTGTGCGCCAACGTGACAGCTATTTATTTCAATGCCTCCGTCGCGGGCGTCTCGGCTCTAACGATAAATGAGTTATAATTTATTTTTACTCGAAAAAGGAAGGGTAAGGGAGCCTGGGCTTGTAATTAATGGTGAAATTGGCTATTCCGAGTATTCGGGATCCGGTAATGAGGTGAGATTGAGATTAAAACTCGGCTAAATGAGCTCCGTAAAGGATTAAGGACGGAAAAATTGGGAGTTATAAAGCCACATCCGACGGCCGACGATGAAACTTTGATAGTTACTCTTTTTCTTCTTAAATTATTAATGAAACGGAATTTTCGTCTGGTTTTAGTCTATTAGTTTATTTCAGTTTACAGTTTGTGGGGGGAGTGAATGAGTTGCCCCCTTGAACTGCGAAATAGTCTCTACTTTTCTGTTTTATAACATCATGCAGTAATGATAGCATGTAGGGGTTTCAAGTTATAAAGTTATGCCTGAGTTTGTTAAGAAAGTGAGGGCAATTCTTCAATCCTCATAGGCACTTACTTCAGGGACAGCACTTTTATAAGCGTTCATTGGTTCCTCACGAGAACATGCGTTAAGTGTGCAAACCACTTCATTTCACATTTTAACTTGCGTGTCCGGCTACAATCTTATTTGTATAATCTTGTTTTCAACATATAAAAAGCTTGAGCAGAAAAGACAAAGAAAACTAACCTACGCACAGACGTACACCTACTTAGTGTTCAAAACAGTTTCATAGAACTCATCATTGCCTTTTCCCAATTATGTTGGGGTCAGCTTCCAGTCTAACCAGATGCAGATGAATACCAGGATTTTACATGGAGCGATTGCCTGACCTTCACAGCCCAGTTACTGCGTAACACGATACCCCTTTGTAAGACTGGTTGTCAGACTTAAGACTTCAGGACTACCCGTAACGACTGCCAAGGATCCACAAATGATAGCCGAAACCAACGGCTAACGGGACAATAACTTGCTTTCCGAGGCCCGCAGGGGTCTCAATATGTAATAGATGGATGGACCCATCCACGGACCGACCTCGGCAAGAGTAACTCCACCTTCTATCGACCCGTGCGGCTGTTATTATTTAGCCACGCGCCTCTCACCCCAATTTTACAGAACTGTCTCCCAAAAAATAAACTGACCCACAAAAATGAGACTCCAAATAAATAACATACAAAGACACTCCGAATCCAAGATTACTGTCGATTCAGCGGAGCTTACAAACATGAGTTATGTAAATCACTGTTACTGGAAGTTCCACTGAAATATGCAAATGAACTGGGATGCCTGACGGCACAGATCCTGAATTATTTTGAGTCATGAACCATTGAGTGTTTTGGCGTTAACTAGTGCTGACCTTGGTTTAAGGCTTTGTGTTAATCAAGAGTGTCTGTTGAATTAGGATTAGGGGTGTCTGTAAGAGAAAGGGGATACCAAAGAAACGATGGATGGACGGTGTGAAATATGATATGGCTAGCAAGGGGGTGTTTACTGGCTACTTACTAAGATGGCGACTAATAGAGAAGTCATCATCTTCTGCCTAGCCTTTTCCCAACTATGTTGGTGTCGGCTTCCAGTCTAACCGGATCCAGCTGAATACCAGTATTTTACTTGGAGCGACGGCCTATCTGACCTCCACAACCCAGTTACTGGGTAATACGATACCCCTTGGTAGACAGGTTGTCATTGTCAGACTTTCGGGCTTCTGACTACCCGTAATGACTGTTAAAGATCCACGAATGGCAGCCGGGACCAACTGCATAATGTGCTTTTCGAACCACGGATGGGTCCCAATATATAACGTGTATGTGTTTTGGTGAAAAGTTACAACGCAAAATGTTCACACGGATTTATTGCTACGAAGTACGAAAGAGACTATTGGCATTGGTAAAGATATTTTAATGGCTGCCGGCAATTTAGCAGTAGCAAACGAGTCACTGTACCATTAATTTTTGTACTACCCATACATACTAATCTTATTCATATAAGTATCACAAACAAAACGGCGTTTTTATAAAATTCCAACTTTACCTCTACACTTGTAAAGCCACAAACCATGGAAATTTCAACTCTATTCTATTACCCAAAAGGGTCACACATGAATTTTGGTACTGGTCATTCAAGTATTGTCCACGCATGCTGACAAATGATCGCACAGCGGGAATAGGGTGATCATTAAACACGGTCAAGGAAACACGTGGGTAGTGTCCCAGGAATTCAGGTAGTGTACTTGACAGATGGACTGTCCGCGGCCTTCGCATTGTGTGGTCACTATTGATTTAATACAGCGTGTTTGGATTTATTTGAAGCCCAACAATTGTTCAAATTTTTGAGAGAAATAGTGACCTTGTTGGTGATGTTATTTAGAAAGGTCACGCGGGTATGACCAGCAGAGTAATTGCGTAACACACTATCAGTAGCAATGGGTTTCGTTTTGACAGTTCAACAACATTCATTGCGTTATTTACCTTGTTGAGGCAGACACATTTTTCGAACATATGAAGCAATGGATTAGCAATATCCTTCAAAATTGTTTGGATTGAGATTGATAGTGTGTTACGCAATTTGGGTGCAGGTTTTAAGCCTCTATTCAAATCAGGAATTTCTCAGAAAAAACCTGGAACCTGGGTTTATGCCAGGTTAAAGGTCTCGCCCCCTATTATATGGAAGTTAAACATAACTGGTGAAATGTGGATGTACAGAGGCCAGCACATCAAGCTACCCGAAACTGTCAAATTTTCCTAATCAACTATGAACCTTATGCTTTAGCGATAAAGTTGAAAATCTATTAAAGAAATTTGACAGATGGTAGTAGCTTGATGTGCCGACGTTTGTACTATAGCTACAGCTCTTCCCAACCTTTCGGGGAAATACAGTCGTATTGTCATGTTATAGGTATTATGATTTTTCGTTTCAAGAGATACTTTATCGAAAAACAACTTCCTCACACTTCTAAGCCCACTATAAAGTAGAAGTAATAGGACACCATGTGTAAGTGCATGGATCACAGTTTAAGTGATTAAAATAGTTTTAAATATACAGAGGCAACCGCACGCGCACGCACCAGAGTTTGGTAGGTTACTGGTTCGGTTACTTACCATTTGGGGAATATTTTTTGTAAATTAACTTTTTTTTTTACAATATCTATTTGCTTAAAGAAATGCCGACGCCATAGAAAGAGTACACAAGGTCTTAAAAATTGCTTTTAGAAATAAATTATTGTTTTTAAGTAAATATCAATGTCTCTGCAGTGCTGTTTAAAGCACACTGCATGAAAGCAGAATAATTTTAGTTAAATATCATGTGTGTACACAGACTGGAAGCCAACATAGTTGGGAAAAGGCTAGGCAGATATATTTCCTATATAAAAACAATGTAGTAATAAGTGCCTTTGGCAAAATTCCATATAAGACCATTTCATTTTGTATTTGTCGCAGAAAGCCATCTTTCTCCACCCCAAATAACTTATGCACCAGACAGGAGCAAACCCAACACCATACCACAGCAATTTATCAGCGGCGTCACGGCACATTAGGCGTGTCCAAACGAATCATGTAAGATACCGCGATACCGATACCAGATACCAGATCACGTGATAAGACATGCACGGTGTTTGTTGTACAATTTATTGGGTACCACCACTGTTTACTGTGGATCGTAATAAAGTAATACACCTACTTATGAGCCCTAAATCAAATAATATACGATACAGATTACAGATCAATATCAGCAGCAGTACCGTTGGAGTAAAAATCGCCAGCTATCCGGGCACATAGAGCTAAGCTGAGCTCTTTCACACGAGCGGCATGGTAACCGCAGCCGTCGACGCGTCGACGGCTTCCGTTGACGCGTCGACGGCAGCCGTCGACATTTCAACTTCGAGTTTCAAGTTTCGCTATAGGTCGACGGTTGCCGCCGACGCGCGCAATGTTCAATGGCAGACGATCGCGCGGCTGCAGTTACCCTGCCGTTGGGAACATGCCGCTCGTGTTTATGAGCTCTAAGTGTGCATACACACGAGCAGCACGCGTCAGCGGCAGGGCGACTGCAGCCGTCGACGCCGACAACGTGCCGCTCGTGCATTAGAGTACGGTGCTGCCAGCCGGCAGACCGCAGTAGCCTCCGCAGCTGACGCATATAGCTCGTCTGTGTACAGTTACGAGCATAAGTATGTGTACACTTGGCTTTATTAAAAGGCGATTTTCTCCTTTATTTTTGAATGAAATTTTATATTATTACGAACATAGTATTTTTGAACCCATAGGTTTATGTAAAGTGTCGTATTTCAACGTTGCATTCGTTATTTCGTGAAAAAATTGCAATTAAAAGTTGCCAAGTGTTGACATATTATTGCTCGTGACTGTACACTAAGATAAAGGGTTGTGACACAAAAAAATCCGTTACAGATGCACAGCAAAAGTGTTTGGTATGCAAATGAAAAATAAACACCTATGCACTATGCACTAGGCAAGGAATACATACAAAATAAAACAAAAATAAATACATATAAAATAGACGTTTGAGAAAATGTGGGTGAAAAGAAACAGCGGTCGATGCGGTATTTTGAGTATGAGGTAAAATTATTTTGAAACGGTTGTCGTCGATAGGCCGTTATGTCGTTGCATCCATAATAGGGACATGCTCATATCATACAAATGAAAGTTAATTCTCAATCTTTTCAGATGGTATGGTTTGAAACAACAGAACAGTTGTTTATGCCTTTGGAGGCCAGCGAAAGAGAGATCTCGACGGCAGGCGAGATCCAATAGTGGGACAAAATGTAGGCAAACAAAAAAAATAGGAAATACTTAGATATTGTTATGGTCGCAAACCCTACCTGGAGCCAGTCAGCATTTTCTTGTAAAGAAGGGATACAAACACTCTCAGTCCTATTGATTTAACCAGCCTCAAGCCTGCCAGCCGGTTCTACCTGAACCGGTAAACCACAAAGTCTAAAGCTTAAAAGTAGCGGTTTTTCCAGTTTATTTCAAACAAAGACATAGTATGGGTGTAGACCATTCATCATAGGAGATCGGAATCGCCTCTTATCTGAGAGATCAGCGCGCTCGTGATTAGTATTGTGAACATTATTCTAATAAACAATTTATAGGGTAGGATGTTACGTAAACTGATATTATGGACTAACAAAATGATGTGGGTAGAAGGATTTAGCACTAACTTTAAAGTTGTAATTTAGAAAAGAATAATCCTTTTAGTCATATTGACACGCGAAATAGGTACTGGTATTCAGCTGCATCCGGTTAGACTGGAAGCTGACCCCAACGTAGATGGGAAACGGCTAGGCAGATGATAATCCATACCTACTATACTAATATTATAAATTCGAAAGTAACTCTGTCTATATGTTACCTTTTCACGCCTAAACACTGAACGGATTTCGATAAAATTTGGCAGAGAGAAGGACGTAGGATAGTTTTTATCGACATACCGCATGGACGAAGCCGCGGGCGGAAGCTAGTAGTTTATATACCCAACATACAAATATGTTATAATGACGGCGTTTACCCGACCAGCTGCAAGTGTGCAAGTGAATTGCGTAAGGACCTTTTAACCGACTGCGCCGAACAAGGTGGTGCGCGATGCTATCGGTTATCGAACGCTATGGGATCACATGGCCCTCGGGCAGATATTGTTTGTGTGCTCGTATTTATAGTCTTGATTAAGTACGAAATAACACTTTTGATTTCGATTTAAGATTGTAATACCTCCTGAACTTATAGTTGATATAAGTATGAAATCGTCAACCCAAACTCGAACTCAAATAATTTATTTAAAATAAACCAACTACCTACAGGCACTTTTTAATTGTCAAGGGATCGGTCAGTCAGAAAGATGAAGCTAGTTGCCCACTCCAAAGCGTAGTAGGTATTGGTAATTAGGTAGGTACCTATGGAAAAGAACGGGCAAGAAACTCCACGGACACTTTTTTAACTCGTCTTGAGCAAGCGTGGTTGGTGATCAATGCTCGTGCTTCTCTGCATGAGAAGAGGCATCTGCCCCGCAAAAAAAAAAAAACAGAAAAAAGGCTGGTATTATTATAATCAGCTTGAGATTACATGAATATTGAAAGATTGGCGATGACTGAGGTCTATGACATAAACTGATCAGCGCCCTACTTGCATTCAATCATAATCTGAATCATATGTTCAAAAAAAAATTCTGCTCAACAACGTAAATAACGCAATGAATGTTGTTGAACTGTCAAAATGAAAGCCATTTTGCTACTGTTAGTGTGTTACGCTATTACCCTGCAGGTTCTTCTAAATTATCAACCTAAAATATAACTTGCATAATCAGCCTATAATATTCCCACTGCTGGGAAACAGGCCTCCTCTCTGTGAGAGGGAGTGGGCAATAATCCACCACGCGGGCCCAGTGCGGGTTGGTGGATGTTACATGTTTTCGAATTTTTAACTAAATAGCATTTTGACATAAAAGACAGTCAACGAAACTCTGCCTTATGATCACATTCCGCTACAAATATATACGCCTAATCACCGGTTTACCAATTCAGCCGTATTAAATAAATTACCCATTACAACCTGCCGCGACTATGAATACGCCGTAAGTACAAAACGGTAACAACATCTAATCCAGTGTGTATTATAAGGCAGTGAGGAGAGTGAGAATTACTGCCTTCAGGACATCGGCCATATTACGCAACTCAACAGATGCTCGAAGATAGCAGATGTGGCGATTGCACCTAAAGTTAAGCAACAGTGCTCGAGGTTTGAATTTTGATGGATGACCACTGGATTGATGTTATGGCAGTGAGGAGAGTGAGAATTACTGCCATCTAGATTGGGTAATATTACCCAACTGAACAGATGCTCGAAGATAGCAGATGTGGCGATTGTACCTAAAGTTAAGCAATAGTGCTCAAGGTTTGGATTTTGATGGGTGACCACAGGGAGTATTGTAAGGCAGTGGAAGAATGCGATTTACTGCATTCAGGACTTTAAGGCAGTGAGCAAAACGCAACTGAATGATATTCAAAAATAGCAGATGAAGCGATTGTAACAGTGGGTGAGGTTTGGATAAAGATGGGAGATGATGGCAAATTGAAGAGGGAATATTGTGTGAATATTTGACCACAAGGAGGTTTTGTCTTTCTTTTCACATTTAGGTTCACAACAGTGGTTACCCAACAAAACTTTGCTCGACCCGGGGATCGAACCCAGGACCTCATGCTCAGCCGTAGCGCTTGCGACCACAAGACCAACGTGGCAGTCAATAAACACCTGCAAAAAGCCCTCCAAGGTCCATAAGTAATAGGTAATACGGGCTACTTTCTGCAACTCCACGTCAATGCGCGTTTTTTGCGTACGGCAATAAGGTCCATAAAGTCATATCCATTCTTCGCACACCGTAGCCCGTCTATATGAAATGGTACTTACACTATATTGTTGAACAGGTGTTCGTACTTCCTTACTGCCGCCATTACGTTACGGCGCTCACCGTTCATGTGTGAGAACGTTTATTGAAAGAGTTATATTATTCGAAGGGGTTTGTAATTAGACCCCTATGCTGCGATGGTGAAATTCATTCATGGTGAAATTCACATTTCAGCTTTTTTTCTCTGATTACATGTGTTTGGAAGTTGGTGGTGTGGTACCCCCGCGCCTCGGAAAGCATGTTAAGCTGTTGGTCTTACGCCTGATCTCTCCGGTCGTGTCGGGTTGCTGTCCCATCGGACTATGAGAGTGAGGGAAGAGTGAGTGCACTTGAGCACTATAATAATTATCCGTGTAGATGGCCAGGACTCAATTGAGATTGGCCGCCGCGCCGTGGCCGAAATTCGGTCCGGGGGACTATTCATGTTACTATTACTTACATGTCCATAGATGGCGGTTATTAGCTATAGAAGCGACTTTTGGCGCGCCAAAATCGGAACTATTTCTTATAACTTGTTATATAACCGTCAACATATCCTCGTAACTCAGTAAGTGAAATTTCGTTAGACGTGGTTAACGCCCTGTTTTCATCATTTCATCCTATGTCAAAACTGTCAATAAGCAGTACAAATATACCTGTTTTGTGGGACTTGAAGCCACGACCAGCAGTACAAAAGGCAATTTCTAAATTTCTGCACCGTCTGAACTAGCTTTTAATGACTAAAGACTTTCTCTTAAACGGTTACCATACACCACATAAAGATAAGAACATTTAATTGCATGCATTAACATTGCACCTTACGTGGCTAAGTAAAAACTCTTTCTTAAACGTCAGACTTATCAGTAAATGCCACGCCAATCTAATCACGAGACACGATTTAAAAATGGAACCAAAGAGATTCAAAGCAAGGAAGATTTATTTCATGTCCCATCGTGCATATGAATTATCTATGGACCGTGACTGATCGAACACTATTCCATTTTTAAAACATACGGAAGCTTAAAAACATGGCGTCGAGGCATCAATCCCGCGCAATTTATTACTCAACCGAGCGTAGGAGGCAACTAAATATTAAGTGTAAGCAACTACCGCTTGGATTTTAAAACTTCCAAGCTATAATAGTCGAGATTAAGAGCATTGTTGCCTCGGGAGGCGCATAGAATAAACGCTTATTAGAATTTATACTCAGCTAGTTTACCTCGAGCACGCGTTTGATATAGCGCTCGTTTTTTAGAACACCCCAAGACTATCATCGGTTTTATTAGCCTAGGAAATATGGGAGCGCTTTCTACGTCATGAGGCTAGCTTGTTAGCCGTTCGCTCCGGGCTCCCGAACGGAAAATAGGATAATTCGCTAATGTAATTCGTGCTGTCGACGAGATATCAGCCTCTGGTGACTCTGTATCTATGCTTACGCGGTCTGGTTAATGGTCAGCGCTCTAAATAATAGTCAAGGTTGTTCGGTAGCGAACGGTGTAATAGGTGGGTATCTTAGGGCGGAGTTGGATAGCCGCTCAGTAGTTGCGAAATGCTCATAGGAATTCGCGCAAGTGGGGGACACGTTTGAACGCACCTTTGCGTTTTAAACACAGCAATTGGTCCGGTATTTGACAGGTTGATATATGTGTAACGGTTTTGGATATAACTGATTCAATACTATTGTATCATTAAATTGCTAATTTAATGGCGATATTGTATTTCACGTAATTACGTTTGTTTAGTGTTTCGGATTGATTCTAGATAGTACCTACGTGTGTAGTGTTAAATTGCTGCGCGTATTCGGTTGGTTAATAGTAGAAGTAGAATGTGCATAAGATTTGCATATTGGTTTGCAAGCGACAAGTTATTGTAGCCTTTAACTGCATCGGACATTGCTATAGCAGCCATAGACTTTCATTTACATATCTCGTTGTAGTAAAGCTTCCTGTGATACAGTTGGTCTGTGGAAGTACTACCATCATAGTACAGTTTGAGTCGCCCAGCAGAATTTGCTGTTCCAGTTTCAAAGTGATATTAAGGGATTTTCGACTCTAAGGACGGTAACAAATGGTCAGTCAAAGACTTTTATTTTAAAATTTTCTTGTATAAAATTCTTTATATTCATATGAATTTCAATTGAATATCGAGAAGCATCTCTTAAAACCACAAAATTCATCACCACTGCTTTCAAAACGGTGAAGGAAAACATCGCGAGGAATTTGGCATGTCCTAGAAAAAAAAAATTTAACGACATGTGACATCTACCAACCTGCACTGGGCCCGCGTGGTTGACTATTATAGCCCACTCTCGGAGAGAAGAGGCCTGTGTGCCAGCAGTGGAAACATTATAGACTGATTATGCAATCTCTTAGAACATTTTGTCATGTTCACAGATTTCGATGATTCATTCCATTTTCTTTTATTTTTCTTACTAGCCTACGCTGTCTCATTCCTGGACAAAGGCGTCCCTCCACTCCTTCCATCTTCTTCATTAATTTCATTATCCTACCAAAAAACTGACAAAATTTGTAATTTTATAAGGCTGATTACTAACTGCATACTATTATAGCCTTGTTAGATTTGTGGTCATTTAAATCCAATAAAACCGAAAGCTTGCTCACTAAAGCAGAATATCGATATCGACTTTCATTTTTGTTCGCCACACTACGTTGCCATCAATCATAATTCAGTTTGCGTTAAATGTTATACAATCAACATTTATTTTTAAATTACTACCGTTGACATGTAAACTAATAATGTAATATGTAATTGATACAGAATCGCTTCAGGCTAAGAATCATTCAATTACGTGATTATTTTGATTATGTAGACCTGTGGTTTTGGTTTTAGAAGGCCAACTGCTTGCGTTTTATCTATAAAGGACTAGTATGTTTGTTTGTTTGAACTCACTAATCTCTAGAACTACCAGTAGTATAAAAAAAAAATTGCATTTGATAGTCCGTGCCTCGGAAAGCACGTTAAGCCGTTGATCCCGGCTGTCATTCGAGGATCTTTGAGTTTGACAGTCGTTACGGGTAGTCAGAAGCCCGAAAATCTTACAACCAGTCTTACCAAGGGGTATCGTATTACCCAATAACTGGGTTGTGGAGGTCAGATAGGCAGTCGCTTCATGTAACGGTCATTTGATGATTTCCCACCCAAAAAAAAAAGTATTCTTTATTGTATGTATAGATAACTAACTATTTACACAAGGTACTAATTTAAATTAAAGAATTGTGGCAGTGGGCAGGGCACATTGCTCGCAGAACAGATGGCCGATGGGGCCGAAAGGTTCTGGAGTGGCAACCGCGTACCGGAAGACGTAGCGTTGGAAGGCCTCCCAACAAGGTGGGCCGAAGATCTTGTGAAGACCGCAGAGAAGCACAAAACCGGTCGAAGTGGAGGTGCTTGGGGGAGGCCTATGTCCAACAGTGGACGTCTTTCGGTTAAAATTATGATGATGATGACTAATTAACTATTATTAAATAAATACAAAAACAAAATTACACTAGGCGTGAGTTATATACGTATTCTTTTTATTTATTTTTTGTGGATGGGAAATCATCGAATGACCCCTCCCGCGGAGCCAAAGGGAGTGTCAGACTCTTACTGACTAAAACCCACCCTTGTTCCTTCTTTAGCCCTTTATGTTCCGGGCCAGCGGTAACCCTTTCGGACAATCCCGCTGACCATTGTAGTTTAATTTAGATGCTATTCTTATATATTACCGAAGTTCGATTACCCAAAATCAATTTTAGTTAATAGAGACCGTTTTTTAACATCATTATCTATTTCTGTCATTAATAATTATGGTGACAATATGGTTAATAAATAGAATTCTATATAATAAAAAAATTGCCTGCCGTTCCATTAGTACACGTATTATAGTCTACTTTAGATGCTATTCTTGCAGATTTATCCAGGTATTCCATTTAAATATGACTCTTACTTTCAAGCAATGCTTTAAGTGAACGACATAACAACCGCCATGCTTATTACGAATGTACTCATTATGCACTGGAATGTCTGACATACGTGTGTTTATAGTAACTATGGCTTGCAAGTGTGTCACGACACTGTTCGAGCCACTTTTAGTTTCCTTTGAAATCGATAATCGGTTTGATAGAAATCGATTTTGTTTGGAATGGTAGTCTTAAAAATATGTCAAAATAAATCTGCCCAGCCTTTTCGTTGTTGGGGTCAGCTGCCAGTCTAACCAGTTGCAGCTAGCTGACTACCAGTATTTTAGACATGAAGCGACTGCTTGTCTGACCTCCATAACCCAGTCACTCGGTAACATGCTACCCCTTGGTAAAACTGGTTGTGACTCTTTTCGACTTTTGACTGTCAAAGATCTACGAATGTTGTAAAAATATTTAGTATATTATATTATTTCAGGATTCTTTATGTCGTGTGTATCTTTTTTATTGTCTCTTAGCATCTTATGTTCTGCCTTTATTGTACCTTTTGAGTTATACAAAAAAAAATGGTCGTTTTAAACAAATGAAGTATAAAAGAAGATGCTGTAGATACAGAACTTGGTAGATGTTTGGCAGTCCAAAGTTGATTCCTGGTGCAATAATTCCTTCACGAGTTGCGATACGTCCGGAGCATCCTCGGTAGCCCTTATACCTATTGTTGTCTGGTTTTGGATTATCTGTGAAAGATAGAATTAAGATCCAAAAGAGTTTTGTTTTAATGTTGGTAACATTTGCATGGCCAACATGCCCAGAGATCGCACAAGACAGGGGGGAGATCTGGAAGAAACAATGGGATGCCTTTGACCAGCAGTGGGACAAAATGCAGGCAAAAAAAAACAAAAATGTACAGTTAGAGAAATTAAATGTTGAGCATAAAAGCCCTACGTCAATTTGCCTGTCAAACAATGACATTGTTAGTCAATTTGTGTGACTATTAATTTCCCTGACTTTACAAGGTAGGTACCTTGTCCCTACTACTTACAAAGCCCTTAAAACCATTTACATGCATATCGTGTAATACCTAACAAGAACAACATCCTTTAAATCAAGCAGGCCTGTAATTTCATTTTAAATACTACCCTACATGTAAAATTAACTGTGGCTTGTAATAGTCGGTTCAAATAGGCGATTACCACGTGACATCGACGAATGATTTATATTGGTGCGACATACATGTCATATCCACTCACGGGTACGCCGCCATAAACTAACGCAACCTAAAATACGCCATAATGACAATTAGATAAAACTCACGTAACATAAAACTGTGACAGCAAGCCCCTCAGTATTTATTTTTGGCTATTTTAGTATTTTGTACAGGGTATAAAACGACCTTTCGGAAGACGAGTGGTCTTTCTCCGTACGCATTCTGTACATCAATTATAAGTAACTATGTGCAAAAAAAAAATGTTATAAGACAAGCAAAATAATTTTATTTTTGGTGCGATTGTAGCGGTGTCTACAACGCCACATATGAACTACGCGTCATACTGACGTCACGCAAAATCCTGCATCTCGCAAGCAGAGTTTACCGCGCAAATAGCATATACACAACGGCCTGACATGAATCATTGGGCAGTTGCCCGCCAGACACGAAACCCGTCTGGTCGGAGGATCCTCCCTTTACTATGGAGGTTGAGTGAACTTTACACCCTATTCCCTCATACGATAATTAGTAGTGCGCAATGTCTTGTTCACTATCATCCACAGCCCGAGTTTACCCACTACTGAGCATAGGCCTCTCTTTTCATGTGCCGAATCCGCAATGCAATGTGTGCATGCATTGGTCAGCGGGATTGTCCGAAAAGGTTACTGCCCGGAACATAAAGGGCTAAGGAAGTAACACGGGTGGGTTTAAGTCAGTAAGTGTCTGACACTCCCTTCCGCTCCACCCAGAGCGGTAGGGGTCATTTGATGATTTCCCATTCGCAAAAAAAAATATGTGTGCATGTAAGCGTACAGAGATCGTGGAATTGTTTAAAGTTAAGTATTTCAAACTTGTCAAAAAAAAGTTGGAACTTTGACTTTGAATATCTCCGTAACCAGAAGATATATTGGTCAACCCGTACAAAAAATTATCGTATAACGGGAAAAACAAATGAGTCTCGGCTTCGTTAAGGGAAGTTTTACACCCTGTATTACTTTGTTTGTAGTCGCAATGCTAAACGTTCATATTGCTGGTTAAGTTCCAAAAAAAAAACCTGTACCTTAATAGCGTAACACACTATCAACGTCAATCTGAACCATTTGAAATAATATTGCTAATCCATCATCATCTAATAAAATTCAAAGTCCTGACTGATATATCAACGCACAGCCTCAACCGCTGGTCCTAGAGATATGAAATTTGAAGGGGGTGTGCTTTGTGAAGAGTAGGTATCCACTAAGAAAGGGTTTTTCGAAATTCCACCCCTAAGGGGGTGACCGGGGGGAGAGTGAAATTTCACGAGGACGAAGTCGCGGGTGGTTTGTAGTATGTCAAATGTGATGACACATGATATGGCTAGAAAAGTTAAAAAAAAAAAAAAAAAAAACAAAAAAAAAAGGGCTACCGACATGTCGACTAATAGAGAAGTATGGAAAACTAGCTTCTGTACGCGACTTCGTCCGCGTGAAATTTCACCCTCCCTCCATTTACCCTTTTAGAGGTGGAATTTTGAAAAACCCTTTCTTAGTGGATTCCTAATCTTCACAAAGAACACATCCTCCAAATTTCGTGTCTCTAGGACTAGCGGTTTCGGTTGTACATACGTTGATTTTATCAGTCAGTCAGGACTTTGAATTTTATATACCTACAGGGTGTCCCTGAAAGTATGGATCAAATCGAATAAGGAGTTTTTTTTTTCTTTGAGTACTATTCGAAGTGGTTGAAAAAAAAAACAAAAAAATTGGTCATAACTTTTAAACCGTAAAAAATTTCACCGACATTCTCAGGGTTAAAAACTTTGCAAATGACCTTGCCCACGCCCCTATTCGATTGGATCCATACTTCCAGGGACACTCTGTATATAGATAGAATATAGATAAAGACATGTTGCACCGACCCCACATCATTTGGGAAAAGGTCAAGAGAAATGATGAAATGTGGTAACACCGCCACTTTTGTTTTCGTCGTTTATGAAATGTGTATTTTATCACCATTCATATAACCACTCCAATCAATTGTGTCTCATTAACGGTGATTAAGAGGTTAATAATTAGATATTACCCACGCGAGTCAGACTACTACCCCCCTCCCCCTAAACCCCCCCCCAACCCCTAAATCCCCTAAACTAGTCAAGTGCAAGTCGGACTCGCACACGAAGGGTTCCGTACCACAAGGCAAAATCGCAGTTTTTTTTTTTTTTTAGTATTTGTTGTTAAAGCGGAAACAGAAATATGTACATAATTTGTGAAAATTTCAACTGTCTAGCTATCGCGGTTCTTGAGATACTGCCTGGTGACAGACAGACGGACAGACAGCGAAGTCTTAGTAATAGGGTCCCGTTTTTACCCTTTCGGTACGGAACTCTAAAAAGGACCCAATGTCCTGTGTATACCCACCATGAAGAAACACACGACACGCCAAACGCACGTAAACACTTCTAATCGATCATAATAATCGATTCCATGTCCCCAGGGATGTTCCCTTTGCATATGTTAAACAGTTTATGAGCAATTTTCTCAAGAACTCGATTTGCAAGTCACAATGACATATTGACGGGGGTGCATACAGTGCAGCTACTATTAAAACCAGTGGCACCGTTAGAAAAGTTCTTGAACGGTTGGTTTTGATGGAATGTGTCATCGGGAGGCCTACGGCTACAATTATGGGCGGCTGTCTGTCTTACCGTCGATGATTTAAAGCGGCTGATAGGCCGCTCAGGGCGGGTTTTTAACATAAACTTTGAGTTAAACGGATCATGGGTAAACACTGTTATATTTGCGTGGTGTAATCGGGCGGTTTGTGATGTTGTTGCGATTTTTCGTTGTTGTTCATGGAGAGAGAAAATGGTTGTTTACGATTGATGCTAGGTATAAAGTACGCTTATAGGGTAAATAATAATACGCTTTAAATTCATAAATTAACTATACAGATACGATACTGTACAAGTATGTATGTAGTTAAAGTTACATACAAGCGTAGTTGGTGCTTAAATTGACTAATTGATCATTTGGACGGTTAAATTCTTCAATAGGATTTCATAAAGAGTCATAATAATCGGTCTTGAACGTCTTTTAAAATCAAACGTCTGATTATGGGAAGAATCAACTACAAATATTTTGGTGATGTGCTTTATTATAAACTTTAAAAGACTTTATAAAATAAAAGACCTCCAGACTACATTTCGGCCGCGGCGGCGGCCAATCTCAATGGAGACTAAGCCCTCGGCGTGGGAGTCATTATAGTGCACAAATGTGTGCGCAGACACAGGTGCACTCTCTCTTCCCTCAATCTCATAGAAAAGGAAAAGAAAAATAAAGGATAAGGGGGTGGGTTAGGTTTGAAAGATATAATAGGTACCTAATCGTTTTCTAGACGCCATCTTTTTTTCATACGATTCAAACCAAAATGAAGAAGAGCTTTGTCTCTGCAATAACGAACTGAGAAGACGTTGATTACAATAAATCGCGATAGATAAATGAACTTGCTTTATTCGTTAATTAATAAATATTTTGACAGTACTATTGTGATAGATTATTTTGTATTGTAATAAATGCTGTTTAACTAAAAAGAGAAGTTCATTAATAACCAAGGCAACATAACATACCTACTATAAAGCTCTTCTTTCTAGATATAAGAACACGTCACATCGAATAGCAAAACCAGTTAAATTTTATTACCCACTAAACTCATCCAACGGGTACTAGGAGAACAGTTCGTATCAGAAGCTGTTCCATCCAATTGATACCTACTGGATCACCTCTATGAATATGCCGTCCATCACACTAATATTATAAAGGCGAAAGTTTGTGACTGTTTGTGTGTGTGTTTATATGTTTGTTACTTCTTCACGCTCAAACGGCTTGACCAATTTTGATAAAATTTTGTGTGGAGGTAGCTGACACCCTGGATTAACATAGGTTACTTTTTATTCCGATACACGGGATCGACACTTATGCAGGTGAAACCCCGGGGCACAGCTAGTACATTATAAGTCCCACGATTTATACTACACAGTTTATCTAATCTGTAAAGCTAAAGTAATAATACCTATACCTAATAATAAAGCTGAAGAGTTTGTTTGTTTGAACGCGCTAATCTCTGGAACTACCAGTCGGACTAGAAAAAATATTTTTGTATTTGATAGCCCGATTCTCTAGGAAGCCTTTAGGTAATTTAAAACATCAAGCCAGGACATTTTGGAGACTAGCAAAAAAAAAGAAAAGTCAGAAGTTTTCGCCAAGCGAAAACTATGCGATGCGATGCTACGGAGTGGTAGAACAAGAAATTTCACGCGGACGAATTCGCAGGCAGAAGCTAGTACATCTACAGGTCCCAAGATTTATGCCACACAGTATATCTAATACCCAATAATTTATTATACGTCACACATTTCACATGAAAATTATATTGAACGCAAACTTTAATTTACCAGTTCCGAGATTGTATCGATACATTGATATCGGCGCAATTACCGGTTGAATCGGTACTGATTTATACGATAATGATGGGACAGTGGCTCCCATTCACATGGTTGCGGAACTTGGTAGTCATGTGTTGTAGTAATTATTAGGTGAGGTTGAAATACGAAATGGTTTTGCGGTTGAAGAGTTATTCTGCTAGTTTGGAATGTAATAAAATTATTTATTTATTTCTTTATATAGGTACACAAACATATATAATATATTTAATATACAGGGTGAATTTTTCAAGTGGGCGTGGATGGCCAAATCCGAAACTATGAGGAATAGCGAAAAGTACTCAAAGGAGTCGCGGGCTCAATTTTGATGAAAACTAAAACTGCATCATTGGATTTTTGAAAAATCAATATTTCTAGCCAGGAATCGAACCCGTTGATTTTGATTAAAAAAACACACACTGTATTATTACACAACTCGATAGTATCCCTAATAAGGATAAAATTCTGGGACGTAATGGGTTTCCCGAATTTGCCAGGAAACATTCCCACTTTTTCTTTCCAAAAAAACCTAATTCGAACATTTTAAAACACAAAACAAAATAGGCTATATTTAATTTTTATTAAATCTATGATAGATATATAGATATCTGCAACCCATCAGTAGACCAAATACCGACCACAGACAAAGATCGAGCTAAGAAGTAACTTTTTAATCAAATAACATATTATAGTAATTCTGTTTCATCTTATCAGACCTAATAAAACACAATTCAAGAGATATCATATCACTAAACATCACGCAATGAATCAAAATAAACTGTTAACAATAAATAAACAGGTGCGATTCCAAAAAAATCAATTCACCGTTCTGTTTTCGAATAGCCGGCGGCCATTTTGATTTATAACTCGCTACAAAATGGCGTATTAGTCACAAATCACTTGAGACTTTCATATAAATTACGTGCCACGCGTGTGCATGGTGTGTTAGTGTCAAGAACTATTATATTGATTTTGATGGGATTTTCAGTGAATGATAGTTTGGGACCGGTTTTGTGTGTTGTATTTTGGAAGGGAGATGCCAAATTATAAGCACTTTACATTGTTTTCCCTTTTTTTTGTTTTGCTTCGTGGAGTCTTCTTTTTGCGTATTCCGCAGAGCCTGAAGACTGACCTTTAATCAGTGCGTGCATTCTGTTATGACTTACAGAGCCGAAACGTGGACACTCACGGTACTACTAGTCTATACGTTCAAGGTCACTCAGCGAGGAGCAACGACGAGCGAGAACGAGCTTGGATTCTCTCTGAGAGATAGAAGCCGGAATGAGATGATCCGGCAGAGAACAAAAATTGTCAGTATAGCTCACAGTAAAAGCAAGCTGACAAGTGACCGTTGGTGTAGACGTGTTCTTGAGCGGAGACCACGAATCGTCAAACAAAAGGTAGCCCTCGGGCTAGGTGGAGCGGCGATCTTCGCAATCGCGAAAAAAAATTTGCTGTTCCCTACACTCAGGTTCGCATAACTCGTCAAAATGTATGGGACAACAGATTTTTTTTGCTATTTCATGTTTTGTCCTACAGTAAAAGTTGTTCATAATGATGAGTAGGTACAGTCAGCGTCAGAGAAATGGAACCCCCCCAAGACTTAAAGACTATCGCCCGAGCACGCTCGGGCCCGCCGTCGCTCGTCGCTCGAGCGACGCGGCGGGCGGGCGGCGCGGCGGCGCTGGCGCGTCACGTGAGCCTTGAGCAGCTCCCTCCCCCGCCGCCGCACCCATCTCTGCCCGAGCGCATCCAACGGTCCGCCTCAGATATTATTTGCAAGTTTCATTCAAGTTTTTAATAATTCTTTAAGGTATTTTTTCGACTTCCTTCTGGCCGAACCGTATACCAAGAATAACTTACAAAAAGACACTTTGCGTGCGATTAAGATACGAACCCGCATCACCAGGCGCCAGCCGATCATCGAGACCGTGTCTTATACTACTAGGCTATTGGCTCAGTTGTCAACCTCAACGAAAATTTTAATAGTATTACTCCATAAAACGAACAAGGTTATTAACGGTCTAATCTTCTAGATAATAAGGTTTAAATTTCAACTTTCGTTTTTTAATTAATACCTTAGTTTTACAAAATGCAATACGCATTAACTCCTCAATTAACTAAAAGATAAGGTTGAAATTAGCTTGTTTGGTTGAATATAATGTGTTGATTCCGATTGTTGCACTACCGTCATTTTACTTCAGAAACTTAACTGCTGTATGAACTGCGAGTTAAGGTTGAATTTAGAATACTTCTTCGCTTTATTTAGTAAACTGTGATTGAGGGTATAATTATTTTTTAAATGGTTTCGTTTTCGTGCCGATTCGCTTGTGTGTAATTATCTTCGTCGTAATATTATCAAATTTATTAAGTTTTTGACCAGTTGATTCTATTAACCGTTGGTATGGTTTGATTAACAACTTTTTTGAAGGCTAAAATTGTTGTTATCTGGGAACAGGAACAAAGCATAAAGAAAATAGCACGAGTTATGGGCTTAACGGTAAGATTTATGTTATACTTCCACATATTACCTATTTATTGTTGCAATAATGTTGCATTATTACTTACTAGTTGGATGTTTTTATGTATTTCTAATATTATTATTTTCATTGCAGAGAAAAACAGTTCGTAGATGGATACAAAGGTATCAAGCGACGGGTGATGTGAAATGTGATCGCCAAGGCCAGAGAAAATACAAATGGAGCGACAACGTAATATTGTGAAAGTTCATTTAGTGGCACCCTTCAAAACTTCAAGAAGTGATAGACTGTGACATCCTCTCCGTTATTATAAGGCGATTTACTCGGCAGATTGATTGTGTAACGTATCTGATAAAATTGCGTTGGAACATATATGAGCAAGTGTTATTAATTCCCAATATTTGTGGGATCCTTATCTCGTAGTTAATCAAAAACAAACAACCTTTATAATTATTATCAATCCAGATAATCTGGTTTACAAGTATTCTTGTAATGTATTAACGATGCACCATCTGACCTCACATATTTTTCTAATGTTGTGTTAAATAAGGGTTATTAGAAAATGTGATAAAAGAGAAAGATGTATATTGCTATACTATTATAGTTTAGCATGTTGATTCTTCCTCTGTAATTCACAGACACAAAAGACAAAATTTCTTTTTTATTAAAGGTTTTTTTCCGATAAGTAAGTATAAAAAAAATCTGTTTTCACAACTTTAAATAAATAAATATTATGGTAAGTAGTTATGTTTCTATAAATATATATATAAACGAACCTTTTTCTAATGTTAAACGTTCTAAACCTCATCCAGGGTATCTCTTTTGTGTTTAGTTAATATTCTAAGTAAATAACCCCAATTTAACACAGATAGAAAACTGTATACTCAACCTGGAAGTGGATTCCATGAAGTCCTAGAAATGTAATTAGAAAAATAAATGAATATTGTTTATCAAAATGCCTAGCTTTTATTACAAACCTCCATTTGATTTCTTAAATAATAATTAACGAAAATCACATAATAAAGAAACTAAAAAAAGGGTAAATAAATAAATAAATAAAATAAAGGAAAAAAAAATCTTCTCATCCGCGGATTTGAACTCGTGACCACCGCATCGCCAAGCCGCAGTGTTAACCATTAGACCAACACGCCACTTACGTTGCATTACGAAAAACTTAAATAGGTTTGATGTCAATACCAAGGGGGGTACCTTATTTGTGAAGCGAACTGTACAATGACCTCTTCAGATATTTCGTTTATGAATAGATAGACCTTATATGGACAGATAGGAAACAGCGGACAGAAGGACACTAATCTCCATATTCTTTGACTTGAAGTTGAAAAAAGGGTTTATAGAGGTATGAGGAACAGGGTGTAAAGTTCACTCATCCTCCATGAAAAGGGAGGATCCTCCGACCAGACGGGTGTTGTGTCTGGCGGGCAACAGCCCGATGATTCATGTCGGGCCGTTGTTTCTATGCTAGTTGCGCGGTAAACTCTGCTTGCGAGATGCAAGATTTAGCGTAACGTTGTAGATACCGCTACAGGTTCATCAAGTCACAGTAAGAAGTGAGAATAACCCGTCTGTGTTGTCGGCAATCTCCTTCGTAATGAACCGTTTGCTGTGGTCTATGTCGTGTGATCTACGATTATGACCAATCTGCATGCCAAACATATGGCATGCTTGAAATTACACCTGTTGAAATATGAGGCAATACCTATTCGAATGGTGGAAGACTTGTTAGTATGTGATCTATTTTAGATTTAGACCATATTATTGATTTACAGGTTAAGTTTAAAAGATGCAAAAAATGTGTAAAACACAAAAGTGGCAATGGACAGGACATTTGATAAGAGAGGAAAAGTGAAATGGACCAAATGAATAAATAAATAAAAATCTTTATTGCAGATCACATGATCCATAAAATCTCAATTAGATAAAGCATTGCCATACGACGTGGTAATTCCGCCAGTCTCTTGGGTACATTACCAGTCGACAGCGATGCGGATGAATTTTTCGACACTATATGGCGGCACTATTGGCGGCACGGTTGGCGCAGTGGTTAAGCGATTGACTGCTGCGCTGCGTGTCGCGGGTTCGATTCCCGCACGGAACAAATATTTGTATGACCTACAAGTAGTTGTTCCGGGTCTGGCTGTTTGTGTATGTGAGTTTAAATGTTTGTAAACGCACCCACAATACAGGAGAAATTCCTAGTGTGGGGCAACGTTTAAAAAAAAAAAAAAAATTAGTTTGTGTAGAGTTATCTGCAAAATGAATTCACTATTGCAACAAAATCTAACGAAGCATAACAAAATAATCACATCACTTCACTTTGACCATATAATTTGAAATTTCGTAAAGCTATTTTACTGAACGTTATTTGATTACAAGATTTAAGATTTTGCCTAAAACCGATTAGATGCGACGTTGCCATTCTGTAATAATATAACAATAATGATTATTTCGTAAGGCAAGTGGTAATTTAATTTGTATGAAAATGTTACCAATTTTGTAGATGCGACCTTTTTGCGATATTTTATTGAACACTAGGCACTACAGAATACCGTTTTTGGCAAGTCATCATGGTCGGCCTTTAATGGCCATTTGGTGGGCCATAATAATACATTTCGAATGGCTATTTTTGTGTTAGGTTGGTGGTAGTTGGTGTGTGACTTGAATGTATGGATTTGGGGGTAGTTGTGCTTATGTATCTGGATTTTTTTTTTCTTAAAAGAAAACGTTCCCCCACTAGGAATTTCTCCTGTATTGTGGGTGCGTTTACAAACATTTAAATTCACGTACACAAACAGCCAGACCCGGACATATTGGTTTGTCCAATTACCCGGTGTAAATCGAGATTGATGTTTAGTTATGGCTTCCTTCTGAAAGCTTATTTTTTTTAGGACCTGCACGACACTACACTTTTCCCTATCCATAGGTACTAATATTATAAATACGACAGTATGTCTGTCTATCTGTCTGTTACCTCTTCACGCTTAAACCGCTGAACCGATTTAGATGAAAGGTATAGAGATAGTTTGGGTCCCGGGAAAGGACATAGGCTACTTTTTATCCCGATATTCCCACGGGATCGACCCTTATGCGGGTGAAACCGCGGGGCGCTGCTAGTATAACAATAAATACCAGCCTATTATTGTCCCAATGCAGAGCAAAGGCTTCTTCTCATACACAGAAGGCACGAGCATTGATCACCACGCTTGCTTAAGACAGGTTGGCGATGTTTTCCATTTAAGCCAAACTAATTTATCACACTAGGTCAAGGCAGAGAGGAGTGGAAAGGAGAAAGGGAGGCCTTTGCCTAAAAATAAATCATCATAATTATCGTATGCCTGCCTAGCCATTTCCCAATTTTTTTCCATACGTTGGGGTCTGCTTCCAGTCTAACCGGATGCAGCTGAATGCCAGTATTTTACATGGAGCGACTCCCTATCTGACCTCCACAACACAGTTACTGGGTAACACGATACCCCTTGGTAAGACTGGGTGTCAGGCTTTCTGACTACCCGTAACAACTGTCAAAGATTTACAAATGACAGCCGGAACCTGTCTAAAAATAAATAATCACTTATCAGTTTTGCAAGGAAACCACCAAGTGCTAATGAGCAAAATAAAAGGTAAACTAGAATTACTTTATTGACATGTAAAAGTGTTTGTGCGAACCTACTTACAAAAATAAAATCATTATCATTTACAGGGAACTAGAAAAGCGTTTATCGGGATTTCTATCTTTTACCGGGACGACTTCATTTATTTTTGCACAGCTACACACCACCTACGCAGGACAACATTGCACTACATTATAGAGGAAATTAACGTCAAAATCAATGGTGTGTAACACTAGATATCAGTACTGAGTAATTTAAGGGAGCAACACGCACTCGGTCCGCTTTCTACGTAACCGTGCGAATCAAGGCTTTCTACCTCCGGTAATCTGTAACTGGATTATTGGAAAACATATTGAACAATAACAAAACGGTAGTCCGAACACGATTCTGACTATTGGACTGAAAGGGAGTTAGTTTTATAGATTCAATGGAAGTGGCCTTTATAGAAGCGTTTTGTGTTAAAACTAGAAAGTAGAATAGGTATTTTATTTGGGGGACAAAGGAAATACAAATATTGAAAAAGGATTATTTAAAACAAAGTTACATTAAAAACAACCGAAAAAAAAAAGACTCGTGCGAAGCCAAAAAGGCTCCTATCTCAGCATAATGCTGCGATATTTAAAAAATAAATACCATGGGCCCCGTTATTAAACCGTAAATTAAAGGTAGATCTAGGTGTTTGGTGACTGGTCTTAGATCGCTTGTATACGTCCGTTTTTCGTCCGGTGTCCGTTGCGCCGAGGGTAGGTGGCGCGGCGGTGCATCCGACGTAACTTGTTCGCCGGACCCGTGTCCGAAGCATGTGCACACATTATACATAATTTGTGAAAATTTCAAGTGTCTAGCTATCGCGGTTCTTGAGATACAGCCTGGTGACAGACAGACGGAGGACGGACGGCCAGACAGCGAAGTCTTAGTAATAGGGTCCCGTTTTTATCCTTTGGGTACGGAACCCTAAAAAGCAACTTAATTTTACTTAGTTTTGAGTTTGATAATCAAAATACCTCGAACCAAGATATCGCAGAATCCCTCGGGACACCTAGATCTTATGATCTAGGTGTCCCTGCGGGAGGTGATTCTGCGATATCACCTCCCTCCAGAATTTGCTTACGTCTCCAAACAGATGTTCTCAACAGGCCAGGAGACGTAAGCAAATTCTGGAGGGAGGTGGGCTGACACACGCCCGCCATGGCCCACGCACAGTGGTCCACTTGACGGACTTAGTGCGGAAATCAAACCTTGTAACATAGAACCAAGATACCTCTTCCAGTTCTGCACTATTTCTGTTACAATATTATTTCCAATTGATCGTGAGACGTGACGCTCGTGGAAGTGAAACCCTCTTTTGTAATGAGCGATTATGAGTAACGATTCTCGATTTTTTTTTGCATCGAAATACAATATCGATTGCGAAATTCGCGGCGAATACGAGATTAAATTTTTCCAGCTGAAAATAAATTTATATTAGGCCAGTATTTGACTGGTATTCTTTTTTCTACACGTTGTTTCGTCATTGCATTTTGTCACGAATTAGAAATTCTTCCAATTGAATCGTTTAGGAATATCAATAGTTTTATAAGTGCTATAAAATAGCTAGATTTGGTTGTGTAAAAAATGTGCTTGTACATAAATGGAAAGTTTTATTTTGCTTTAGATAAGTGTCGTGTTGTATTGTGGTGAAAAGTCTCATATTGCTCTTTTATTTTCAGTTGAAGGGAGAAAGGCGTATTTCCACGTTCTAAATTCTAGACTTGGCACTTTCAGTCCTGCAGCTGACAGAAAGAACTTTTAAGAACAGGATAATCAATACAATCTAACTTTACCAACCTGAATTCTGTTGAAATCAATCAGATTTTGGCTTGGTAAAGTTAGATGATGATGGCTATACATACGTATAACTATTGTAGGTCAGTACCTTCATATCTTGTTGTTTTTATGTACAGATGCCTGCACATCAAGGTGCCGCAATCTGTCAAATTTCTTTAATAGATTTTCAACTTAGTCGCTAAAACATAAGGTTCAAAGATGATTGGGAAAATTTGACAGTTTTGGGTAGTTTGATGTGCTGGCGGCTGGCTGGCTGGATACATAATATGTAAAACACAAGGCCTAAGTACCCTTGCTGTTTTTGTGCGACTCTTGTAATTATTTTAACTGTCAGTCCAAGTTCATATCTGGAAAAAGATTAATGGATTGCATTCCTGAACCAGTATTTCCATTATCGTGTAGATTATTAGTTTTGACTAATTATTGTACCTTTAATGATTTTGAATTGTTACTTAATTGGTCTGAAATAAATAAAAATATCACATTTATTCATACACTTCAAACTGCAAATCCTGCTCACGAGAAATATAGGTAGGTATGTACATATACACTACAGCTATTACTTATATTAAAAAGTGTTCAAGCGCCTAACGCCATCTATGATCAACAATCGCAAACTAAAAAACATACTTTCAAACAAAAAGTCTAAATCTAGACGTCATGACAATGTGTCAAGTAGAACGTGTCAATTTGTCAACGGCTGCTATCGGTTGACCAACAACTGTTGCGCGGGAGTCGATCGTTTATGAATCGATTGCCTTGTTCGGATCGATGTAATGGTCGCGTGGATGTATGTGGTGGATGTTTGAGATCGATGATAAGGATGATGTGTGGAATTGTGGATGGGTTTCTGATAAAGTGAAGTTTGTATCTACATAAACTAGATAGGTTTTTACTTGACGGAAAGTTGTGAAGAAAGATATTCTTAGATTGACACGGACTTTAAAAATATTTTTTGGGGAAATAATTTTCTTTTGTTTTATCGACTGAATTACATCCTTTTTGGGTACAGTACAAAACAGTATTATATGGATCTAAGATCTATGTACCATATTAGAGAGCAGGGGTGGCCCAGTGGTAATGGTTCCAACATACCGGCTTTCCTTTGTGTAAATAATATCATCACCACTGCTCATAAAACGGCGAAGGAAAACATCATGAGGAAACCGGCATGTCCTAGAACCAAAACCTCGAAGACATGTGACATCTACCAACCCGCACTGGGCCTGGACCGTGCGGAGGCCCAGCAGGGCAAAAATTATAGGCTGATCATGCTAAAGTGCCTATACCTAACTTTTTAGATTTATATGCTTTTTAGGTTAGTGATTAGATCATACAATTTAAAAACAATACGGTAACCGATACTTATTGCTTGAAAAATTCATCATGAACAATTGTGTCATTAGGTAGTAGGTAGGTATAGTCAACAGCAAAAGTAGATGATCAAAATCAGAAATTCAATAGGAGTCAAAACTGATCACGAATATATGGCAGCTGTACTAGTAGTAAATGTTTGGTATAATTTGGTATAATTACATCGACTTTTGCTGTTGACTGTACAATAAAATATAGAAACACTAACCTCATTAAAGTTCCACACATATTTTCTTAATCATTAGAAATCTTTTAATTCCTAGTTACACTAATCGTTCTCCTCTGCAACCAGATCTTATATCCACATTATACAACATATGTTTACAATCACATATAATCTTGTAATGCGCTTATACTTTTGTAATGATAGGCAGTGGACACGTGCGTCGGCTTAGGGCGGAATTTGCTACTAGAGGGGGGAGAGTGGGGGGCATAGGGACAGCAGCGTATGAGAGCTAGTGATATTATTTGTGATGACACTGCGTGCTGTGATGTTCTTAGGAATGGTCAGGTGCGTACTACAGACGCCAGCACATAAAGCTACCCGAAACTGTCACATTTTCCCAATCAACTTTGAACCTTATACTTTAGCGATAAAGTTGAAAATCTATTAAAGAAATTTGACAGATTGTAGTAGCTTGATGTGCTGGCGTCTGTACTTGTTACCGGCGTGCGTTTGTGACCAGGGGGCCTAAAAATGCCACTTTGGCAGAATCATAAAAGGATAACATTATGAAACATAATATGGCGAAGACGTCCGTGTTTTTCTTTTTTCGCTGCACTACGTAGGTATAATCAAATTCGGATTGGATTGATTGGTATTTTAGCACAGACGAAAAAAAATAACCACAATAGTACATTATGATACATGTGTGCTATGTTGATCATTATGCACGAGGCGATATTATCGCGCGAGCCGCAGGCGAGAGCGATAAGAAAGCCGAGTGTATATTGATTAATGCACACGCGTTTCATACGACGTTTTTCAACACACTTGCGAGGAAAAACAACAGACTTGTATTGTTAAATATTAACTTGTATGGAAAATGGCGCGCTGGTTTTGTTTTCCCGCGCGCCGTGCTAGCCAGCACTAGCTATGCGCGCGCAACATTGACTCATTTTAAATATATCAATCTATGGCACAGACAAAACCGATACAGCCTATAGAAAAAATATAAGTAATAAACAAACCTGAAAATTGCAAAAAACCTAAGAATTTCGCGGTCTACCACTGCGCATTCACCTTAAATTGTCTGTGGTCCCCTGCGAGTTCATTTTGCGACCAAGGACAATACAGACTATTTAAAAAAAAATTGAAATATAGCCCGCGGATTTTTTCTTTCGGCATGAAGTCTCTTTGGGCGCTTTCCGAATTAGCTATAATCGCTCACATCACAGCGCTCACATCATCTCCATGGACGTAATATTACGTCCATGCATCATCTCACATGCGTTCCGATTTAGATATTACTATTATGACTTCTGAGAGCTGGCAACAATTCGGAACACTCCTGAACGCGCTCACATGACAGTGCTTACACAATGTAAAAAAGATATTATTACAGTATTTCTTTGTATAAACACCACATTTCTTCTTCAGTTCTTCTTCTTTGGTTAGGTGGCGACTGTCAGCCAGAAGCACAATTTCAAAAATGCCACGTTAGTTTAATTTAAAGATGATGCAACTCAAAACAAAACACACACTGACACAACCTCATACACACACTGTAATTTTTGACAGCGCTCACGGTGATATTATTCTAGGGCATGGTCGGCATTATCGCAAGATGGCGAATGTCATGACGTCATCTATGACGATTCACGGGACATCGTTATCGTTATCGCGCTCACGCTAATTCGGTTATTTCCCAATTCGGAACACATCGATTATTTCCCAATTCGGAACGCAGGGTTTGATGAGATTAAAAAAGCGCGCGTCTCCGACTAGTAAATAGTTATCTGTGGTATTACAGAACATGTGGATTAAAGTAAAGAAAAAGCACGCGTTCGTAATACACTCCATTATGGACCTAAAAGCGGTTCAATAAGAGCCACTTTACGAGCAAGTGTGTTGAAAAATCCTTAAACTTAACAGTTAACTGTCCATTATGATTAATAATGTTATCCTTTTATGATTCTGCCAAAGTGGCCTTTTTAGGCCCCCTGATGTGTGAATGGTGACGAAGTAAAAGGAGTAGGTACCTATGTAAGGATCGAGCGTTCTATATTTTCTGTCTACCTCCATGGGAAAAAGGTGTGAGTTTATATGTGTATTTCGCATTACTTTTGATTAAGTAATCTAGTACTTAATCAAGTAGTACTTAATTAAGTATTTCTTGTAGGCACTGTTATTTAATTGTGAAAACATCATGTAGATTTAGAGATGTAATGTACAGTCAACAAAAGAGATAAGTATGCAGGATCGTCGGATATAGTTGAAGTTTATTAAGAAACCGATGGATGTTCTCGAATAAAATTTAGTTTTAATAATAGAAAACAAACAGCTCATTTATCAAATTAAATTTCAGTCGACAACATCCATCGGTTTCTTACTAAACTTCAACTATATCCGACGATCCTGCATGCCTATCTCTTTTGTTGACTGTGGGTACATCTTTAACAAGTAATAGAATACAAAGTGAAGATATTGAATATTTAATGTATTGAAAAAAGTAATGATTGTTAGGAACTAGTATTTAAAGCATGCGATTGGACGTAAATATACTCATATATACCTACTTATTGTAAAATTTTGCATGTCAAATGTCTGACTATGTATTTTAGGAAACTTATTTAAATTTTAAGACCAACGCTGTACAAATACCTATTGCAAATAAATGCTTATGAATACGATTATAAAGAAGAAGATTTTATCTACTGTTCTCATACTATAAAACAAGTAAGTTTGTATTAACACATTATCCAACAGAATTTCATGTTTTATATTTTGCTGCGCACAAAAACAAGTTTTACTTTACCCAAACCACAATTATAATACTCCGCCAACATACTCATCAAGCACAATTAACCAACAACCTCCTGAAAATGTCACTTTGTTTATTCGAGCACTCAACATGTCCATTGTTCCATTCAACCCCACCCTCCCCGTCGGTTACCACTTGACACACTTCTCGTTATAATTGTAGCAATTTACTAGCGAATAACTGGCGACCGACGTCCGACTTGGACACGTCAAAACATATCGACATAACGCCTTGTGCAACCAGAGCCTTGATTGAGCCATTCACATATAATCAGTTGTACATTTATGCCAGTTTCACTCACCGTTCGAATACGCAAATGTCCCTTAAGGCCTTGTGTTGCATGTTTTGTAGGGTATAGGTTGGATAGTCGTATGTATGTACAGTCACGAGCATAAGTATGTATACACTTACTTGGCTTTATTCAAAGTCAATTTTCTCCTTTATTTTATAATGAAATTTTATGTTATTACGAACTTACGGTTGACTCGTGACTGTACCAGGCTTGTACTTACGTCACAAAGAGGGCATCAAAAAGGTGTTTTCAAGGTACGGCCATAATGTTGATGAAGAATTATAAAGTCATAGTATAGTATTTTTATCTTACGAAGCGATACGCTCTTTACTTGTGATTACCAAGTATAAAAACACGCTGTGAATGCGTGTGTAAGATCTCGGTATCGTCGGAGACAATGGCGAAGTCGGAAGTGTGGTATTTGTGTTATGTGCTGACGCTACTCGTCTTCACGCACACATTCAGAGCGTTTATAATATTAGTATGGATATATTATAATTAAATATTATATAGTATCATATGGATCTACATTTTGGTCAGATAAGTTTAAGTCCCATGGGCATCTTCACTGGACGCCGACCCCAATAGATACCCAACTAGTTCTGGGGTTGGGGCACGTAAAATACTGGTATTCAGCTGCATCCGGGTAGTCTGCTAACGAGATGCAGTAGTTGAATTTTATATGGAGTGATTGCCTATCTGACCTCCACAATCCAGCACTGGATACTCCTTGGTAAGACTGATTGTCAGACCTGTAACGACTGTCAGAGATCCACAAAAGACACCCGGGACCAACGGCTTTCCGAGGTACGGAGGGATCTCGGTATGTAAAGATGGTCACCCATCCATGAACCAACCTTGGCAAGCGTAGCTTAACCTGATCGAACAAGCCGTGCGGCTGTTATTACTTAGCCATGAGCGCCTCGAATAGATTGTGTGGGAGGCGAGCATTTTCAATTTTAAAATCGTTCGAATTTAGGTTGCGTTTACTCCGCTCGTTCACGCTAGCCCCACTGCCTCGGCAACCAGTACGCCAATGAATGTACAGATGCACAGCAAGCACATCAAGCTACTATAATCTGTCAAATTTCTTTAATAGATTTTCAACTTTATTGCTAAAGCATAAGGTTCAAAGTTGATTGGGAAAATTTGACAGTTTCGGGTAGCTTGATGTGCTGGCGTCTGTACAATCATTATGTAGGTACACGTTTTATTCTAAAAAAGAAACTTGAGGAAATTAATTTCGTTGTATGTTTAGAAAGAGTGTTAGCTTTTTAGGCTAGTTATTGTTGTGATAATGTTGCCTCTACTATATGACAAAAGGGATGAATAAAAAAAAAATGTTCCGAATAAAATTTGGATGAAAGTACGACAGTAAATATCACTGCGACTAAAATACGACTAAATTTCCCTTCTTTTTTAGGGTTCCGTAGCCAAATGGCAAAAACGGAACCCTTATGGATTCGTCATGTCTGTCCGTCTGTCCGTCCGTATGTCACAGCCACTTTTTTTTCCGAAAATATAAGAACTACACTATTGAAACTTGGTAAGTAGATGTATTCTGTGAACCGCATTAAGATTTTCACAAAAAAAATAGAAAAAACAATAAATTATGGGGGTTCCCCATACTTAGAACTGAAACTAAAAAAAAATTTTTTTCATCAAACCCATACGTACGTGTGGGGTATCTATGGACAGGTCTTCAAAAATGATATTGAGGTTTCTAATATCATTTTTTTCTAAACTGAATAGTTTGCGCGAGAGACACTTCCAAAGTGGTAAAATGTGTCCCCCCCCCTGTAACTTCTAAAATAAGAGAATGATAAAACTAAAAAAATATATGATGTACATTATCATGTAAACTTCATGTAAAATTTAAAAACCTATGATGGTACGGAACCCTCGGTGCGCGAGTCCGACTCGCTCTTGCCCGGTTTTTTTTATGATTTACTGGATCCCAAACAAAATGTTCTCTCGATCGCTTCTCACTTACCTTTCCATCGACATTATTCCGACTACCACTCGTACCATCACACGAACGATGCGTAACGCGGTGGCCCGACGAAGCTCATTTCATGCTCCATTGTGGCATCTTGTGAAAGCAATCAGTCGCCACGACTTTTTTGTCAGTAATAATTACCGACGCCTATGTTCTAGTTAACTTCGGTAGGGGAATGCAACTGGCGATCGGAAAATGTTCTAGTCGAATGATCGTCGCGATTGCGAGACGTAATGGCGGCTCGAATTATCGGACACACTTGGCAGTTGAAATAATATTAAGTGGGGAAAGAGTATTTTGGGATGTTACGGTTCGGGGATAAAGAGAAAGAGGTAGGGAAATGAAGTTGATTTTGCCAATAAATTGCATTATAGATAGTTGTTTGTTGATATTATCTGCAGTGCTTATGTATTTGTGCTATTTTTAAAGAGAGAGACAGACCAAGATATAGCATTGAAATATACTGCTTCGATGATGTATACATATATATTAAATTCAAAGTCCTGACTGATTGATATATCAACGTACAGCCTAAACCGCTGGTCCTAGAGACAAGAAATTTGGAGGGTGTGTTCTTTGTGAAGAGTAGGTATCCACTAAGAAAGGGTTTTTCAAAATTCCACCCCTAGGAGGGACCGCGATTTCACGCGAATGAAGTCGCGGGCAGAAGCTAGTCAGCTTTAAGAATAATCCCATCACATTGAACAGACATGAAGCAAATGCTCTGTGAGCCGTTCTCTGGTAAAAGGATACAGCTCATATGACACTGCTATATGAGGCGCTCGGAGAGTTATAAGAATTCCACCCACGACTGAAAAACTGTCATAGCTACAAGAACTACATGATTGTGCAATTAAGGAGCATCATCCACCTATCTACTAAAACTTTTGTTAAGTATAAATAGATTGGTAATGGTAATGGTATTTTCAGTTGTAAACGCATTATAACTAAGAGGAACGTCTAGCAAGAAAATGTAATATTACAAAACCTGCCCCATTCTTCCACAAATACCGTAGAATTAATCTCGAACCTAGATTTGATAATAATATAACTCTTTGATACAACTTAACGGTCCGGTGACCCCTCTGATTTATAAAAGCATTTGTAATAAGATGACAATGTCGCATGGTCAAAAAATTAATTATAGAGTGTAAAAGGTCTTTATTATCAATTATGTAAGAATTGCAGGTTTTATTCAGTATTTCAGCTTTTTATTGAGCAGGTGTGAAAGGCTTAGTTTTCTTTATTTTTCAGGCGAATGTAGTAAAGCGGAACGGGTGAAGCGATTTGAGATTTCGAGAGTCATGTTATATGACTCTGACATATTTCGACACTTTTTGCGATCTAGGTACGATTATTATGTATTATTATTATAAGCCTGTGATTTCCCACTGCAGGGCAAAGGCCGGAGCACCGGTTCGGTAAGGACCAGGCCCGGGTCGACGGCGCGTTGTGTTCCACGCGCACCTCAAAGAGATCTCAGCACAAACTGACGGGGTCCGCTAGGGCCGATGGCTGCCAGGGTCGCGGGTTGTTCGAGAGAGATACCGTGGCCCCTAGCACAGGTAACTGAAGGAACACGGGTGGGTTTTAGTCAGTAAAACTGTGACACGCCCTCCCGCTCCGCCCAGAGCAAGTTTTTTGATAATTTCCCACAACAAAAAGGGCAAAAAAGCCGGTCTTCCCTCTTTCCACTTTTCCCGGTCTACTGCGATTGTGGGCCAACCTGTTAAGAATCTAGGTACAATACGTCGGAGAATCATTAAAAACTAAGCAAGTGCACAAAGTGAAGGGTTCCTGTCCTAGTCGGGATGAAGTTGGAGTTTCTCGCCGGCTCTTCTCCATAGGAAACGACCAATTGGAACCGTGCACATAGCTTCTGACGTTTCATAAGTGCCCATGTAGGTTTACGTGAAAGTGAAATAAAATGATTTGATTTGAATGCATGACCTAACAGCTGTTTGTTTGTTCTTTCCATATCATCATGCACTAAAAACTCAAATTATGCATTTGACTAACACACTGCCGCCGTATGTATGCAAAAAGTAGATTTCGTTGTAAGTGATCGTTGATTAAAATGCCTTTACAAAAGATCTATAATAGATCTATTAAATAGTTTGATGAAATACAGTGCATTTAGGAAGTGAAATCTGTGTATATGCATTGTTACGTATGCAAGTGAAATCAAGCCACTTGTTTGGTAAATATTAGTTTTTGTGAGGGCGTTGACCTGACTGTCAGCGAAGCAAATTGTTTGGTTACGTCATTGTATTTGTTATGAACTGATTTTCATACTCGTGTAGTTTTTTTTTTCTTAAATTGTTTGACAACTCATATAATCACAGGTAATTTATTTTAACTACGTATGTTGATATTTCGTGACGGAAAAATGAGATAATTTTTAAACAACATAATATTAACATAATGTAAGCCAACAGACTTAAAATAATATTATTAATATGTAACTAAAATGTACATGTATATAAAAAAAGAATGAAAATAATCATGGGGCATCAAAAAAATTTTCCTCTTCGCTGTCAGCAGGAAAAGTGCCCAAAAGGCTGACAGCATTGCCACGTTGTATGGCGATGCTGATACTTTGGACAAAAAATAGGCCAGCCCCCTCTGGTCACATGCAGGGTCGATACGGTTGATATTGGACACCTATATCTATATTTCTGTGCGGTTGGTCTGAGGATGGGTGACCATCTTTACATACCGAGACCCCTCCGTGCCTCGGAAAGCACGTTAAGCCGTTGGTCCCGGCTGTCATTCGTAGATCTTTGACAGTCGTTACGGGTAGTCAGAAGCGCGAAAGTTTGACAACCAGTCTTACCAAGGGTATCGTATTACCCAGTAACTGGGTTGTGGAGGTCAAATAGGCAGTCGCTCCATGTAAAATACTGGTATTCAGCTGCATCCGGTTAGACTGGAAGCGGACCCCAACATAGTTGGGAAAAGGCTAGGCAGATGATGATGATGATCTATACCTATTTCTGTACATATTATAATATAAAGTCGATTTTCGTTGCTCTTCTAAACTACGCAACGGATGAGATTTGATGCGGTTTTACCATCGTTTAGAGAATTTATTCCGGAAGGTTTCTGTGTATAATACACAAATATTAAACTTACAAGTACAGTAGTGAAATCTTGATGTTTTGTCAAGTCGTAAAAAACGTGCAAAGCCAGGTCAGGGTTATTACTAAAAATGATTTAAACCCAAAATAAAAATCATAACGAGTCTATACGTAAAATAAAACGAATATTGCTGAAAAAACAGTTTCCAAATATTTCGCTAAATTACCCAAGATAGTTAAGTTTTCGCGACAAAAATTTTTTTACTTACACAGAAAAAGGCTAAAATGTTTTGGTAAGAACTGGTTTACTTATAAAATTGTTTAGGTAAACTAGTACCTATTAATTATTCACCAACCCTACTAGCTGAACCGTGCGGTTGCGACAGGGAGCGGTCCAACGGACCATCGGACTGCATCGGTTTACGAAAGCCCTCTGTACCTCTATAGCCCTCTAATCGTGTAATGGACTTCCCACGAAAACCGTCACTTTTTGCGTCCGAATGCCTCCGATCTTACCACATGGATACTGACGACCGGCTCGTTTTTATTTCAATGGAAGTCCCGTAGTAACGTCGATGGTGAATCATTTTGATTGGGAATGACGAGGTGTTTGACTTTATTGAATGTTTTTCGATTAATTATTTAGAAGAGAAGAGTGATAGCAGTTAGTAACAAATATTTGGAGAACGTATCACGATGGTTCGACAAAAAACTTGTAAGTAGGTACAATGGGATTCAATGGCAATAGCAAATGGGACCCATCGTTAATAGCTAAAAAATGGGATCTAAAACTGGGATCCAACGGAAATAAATCTAATAAATAGGTTTTATGTCCTTTAATAATTTAGTAACTTTTCCAAAAAATGTTATCTATACTAATATTATAGATGCGAATGTGTGTGTGTCTGTCTGTTACCTCTTCACGCTTAAACCGCTGAACCGATTTAGATGAAATTTGGTATAGAAATAGTTTGAGTCCCGGGAAAGGACATAGGATAGTTTTTATCCGGATATTCTTACGGGATAGATACTTATGCAGGTGAAACCGTGGGGCCCTGCTAGTTATTAATATTTTAACTTTGTTAGCTTATTTATTAATTTTATTGTGCATGCTGTGGTCTCCTCTAAGTGAAGGAGTGCACCTACTTAATACCTGATATTGCCATTTATGTCTCGTGTATTGTGTGTATTTTGTTGGATATCTATACTAATTTTATAAATTCGAAAGTAACTCTGTCTGTTTGTCTGTATGTTACCTTTTCATGCCTAAACCACTGAACGGATTTCGATAAAATTTGGCAGAGAGATAGATTGCATCCCGGGGAAGGACATGGGATAGTTTTTATCGACATACCTCAAGGGCGAAGCCGCGGGCGGAAGCTAGTCCTAAATAAAAATGCACTGGACAACAGTAAGGATATGATATAAAAGAATTGAATACTCTTTAATATGTATTTTACACTATACGAAAGCACAAGGATAGATAGGTACTTCTAATAGGTATAAAATTACTTCTGGCATGTTGCAAGCACTAAATCAATATTCACAATAATTTATGACATAACAATTACACGTAATACAGCATGCATAGGCTGATACATGAATACAAGACGTACAAAATAACGTTTCCTTCGATCTCTTCCATTTATACAGTATCCCGCAAATTCTCTAATGCCGGTAATAAATCACTCGCTACAAATAATTTCTCGTTACTCAGACCGCATCTGTATACCGAGCGTTACATTGAAGCAGTAGTTGCGACGGACTTAGTTCTCAAAGAAACCTACGACATGCGCTTATAAAAAAGATCCTACCAACCAATTTGTACCCTACACCCGCAGCCACACGGTTGAATTCACGTTGGAATAAAAAGTGTGATAGATCAAAACGGAATTAAAAAACTAATCGAAAATGAATGCACGTCGCCTCAGATGGCCGAGAAAGGAAAGCACGTATTTGTCGCGGTTCCGTAGGAAAAAAATCTTATTTCATTCATAAAATGAGTTGCATTCAGAACGGAGGTTCTTTTTTTCTTTCTCCGTCGGAGCGCGATATTCATCGGGCCGCTTGATCGACGTGAAATGATGTCAAAACTAACTTTTTTTAGGGTTCTTTACATTTAACACACTGTTCACACTTGAGTGGGTCCGTCACAGATACGGATTTTCATAGTTCGGTTCCCAAGCTTGAGTTGAACTTATTTTAGTGACCTGTTTTTATTTGAGGGTTATTTTAATCCTAACATACGTGATGGGGTGATTGACAAGAAGTCTGTGGATTGAGATAATAATAATAGCCTCCCTCGACCGTTTTCGGTCACGGTGGCCAATCTCAATGGAGATTAGCCAGCCACGCAGGAGATATTATAGTGCACAAGTGTGTGCGCAAACACAGGTGCACTCTCTGTTTCTTTACTCTCATAGTCCGATGGGACGGCAATCCGACACGACCGGGGAGAGTTCAGGCGCAGGACCAACGGCTTTAAGTGCTTTCCGAGGGACGGGCGTATTAAACCGCCAACTTCCAAACTTCGGACTGTTACTGAGAAATTCCTAATGGAAAACCCGACCCCACCGTCCCACTTTGTCCGACTCGGGAATCGAACCCAGGACCCCACACTTAGCAGTCGCGCTTGCAACCACGAGACCAACGGGGCAGAGATGAGGTTTACATAACATCACGACTTTATTTTCAAAAAAAGGGAAGCAGATGTGTGTAGCACACCTAGTTATGTTTGAGTCCCAAGTAAAAGTGGCAGAGTCTATTGCAATCAACTGGACGCAAAAAAGAAATACGGGTTGCTACTAAAAACTTCCTAAAGGAAAAGAGTCTTTGGTCAACTGGACCCACTCGAAATGGACCCCCGGGATCACTCAACCCAATCACATTTTGAATAGGTCGACTGGACCCACTGCCCAATTTCATCATTAGTACAGTCACGGAGTAAATCCGAATCTTTTAGGTTTATTGCTATGACTTAAAATATACTAATATTATTCAATAGGTATTTAAACAGTTTACCCAGCCCCAAATTGAACCCAGACCCTAACACTTAGCAGTCTTGGTTGAGCCACTAGATCAACGTAGAATTCAAGGAGCATTCGATTTTACTATAACACCGTGTTGTGCCTATTTGATGGCAACAGGCTTGCCCCCTATTACATGGGACTTAAAAATAACTGAGGGAGAGGGCTGGTCAAGTGGTAACGGCTTATGAGTTGTATGTCGTGGGTTCGAACCTAGACAGGCGCTTTACTTTGTGTAATTTATTTCATCACCACTGCTCTTAAAACGGTGAAGGAAAACATCGTGAGGAAACCGGCATGTCCTTGAACCAAAAATTCGAAGACATGTGACATCTACCAACCCGCACTGGGTCCGCGAGGTGGATTACAGCCCACTCCCTCTCACAGAGAGGAGGCCTGTGACCCAGCAGTGGGAACATTATAGGCTGATTATGCTCAAAATATGCGTATGTTATCGTGTTTTATCGGGGGGCACGGCAGTGCCGCCGCCAAGTCGAGCGCGAAGCGAACACTGCCGTACCATCCTTTACTGGAACCATTTCGCCGCATTTTCAGGCCCCTATTTGAGAACCTCTAGATAAGACCAGAACGCAGAAATTTTCGTCATCGAGTAAGCTATAATCACATACTTATAATCCAAAATTTTAAGTCTGTAGGTTATTTAGTTCCGAAGTTAAGCGAAAGCAAAGTTTCGCATTTATAACACTCACTCACTCACTAATCATCAAAATAGAACTAGTACTTCCCATAAACTCAGAGTGCTGAAAGATTTCATTACTTTTTAGAGATAAACAAGCAGCTCCATTGAGACTTGGCTAGTTTTTTACAGAATGTTATTGGTGGGATTCATATTGTGTATTTTATGTTAATTGACAAGAAAATATCAATACTTACCGATTTGCTTGCTATAATAGATAACAGTCCAGTTCTGTCGATCGATGACATAGCAACTGTTGAATATTCATGAAATTCAAGGCAATATCACGATTTATGCGTTTACTTTAGTTAAAGCCTTCGTTTAATACCTAAACCAGTGCAGATGTTTTGCAGATGTGATTACCTAATGCTAAAAACACACTAAGAGATTTTTTCCTGAAATGTCTTTTTTGATGAAAGACTTGCTTGATTCGTTATGAGCAGTAAAGCTAGGGTTTCCTAAGATTACGGTGGCCCCGCATAGCGTTCCCAATTTACCGTCGAATGACGTCACTGAATATTTATTTATGAAAGTACGACCTCATTCCACCGGCCCCCTTCTACCTTCGGACATCCAGACGCACTGCAAGTTACCATCCCTGCCTAGTTGCTATTCCACCAATTCGCAATCATCATTTTCAAGTATCCTTTATAATGCGCACAGCAAACGAGTGCAACTCTACCTGCGTCTATGTTTCCGAGCGCTTACAACCCGAATCTCTTCAAAGTAAGAGTGAACAGGGTCTCTTCTGGGTAAGCTCACTCCATCGTCGACTTTGTCTCTGTCACCTCTGGACCTAGACTAAAGAGCAAACCCATTTCAAATAAAAGTAAAAATAAATTAAGTTTGGAGGTTTTTTTGACACCGTAAAGTAAATCCCTAGTGCCATCGTTTTCAAGACAACCGTGTCACTGCGGCCGTTGTGCCGGCCACCGCTTTTGAGGGTTCCGTACCCAAAGGGTAAACACGGGATCCTATTACTAAGACTTCGCTGTCTGTCCGTCCGTCAGTCCGTCCGTCTGTCTGTCACCAGGCTGTATCTCAAGAACCGCTGTAGATAGACAGTTGAAATTTTCACAGATGATGTATTTCTATTGCCACTATAACAACAAATACTAAAAACAGAATAAAATAAATATTTAAGGAGGGTTCTCATACAAAAAACGTGTTTTTTTTTCGGCGTTTTTGCCTTGTGGTACGGAACCCTTCGTGTGCGAGTCCGACTCGCACTTAGCCAGTTTTTTAGGAAACCGCAGTTCAAAGCTATTTGTTTTTAATCCTTAACGTCATCTTATTTCAGAGAGTATCTGCAAACTGTCAGAAGTAAGTGACTCATCTGACAGCATGCTGTCATTGGCAAGTTACATTGGGTGGTGATGAAACTGCTTGCCACATAGCTCCACTCATAACCATCTTTACAACTCTATTTAATCCTCTCTATAACTTGGTGTAAACGGGCTTTTCACTACTATGTACAGTCACGAGCATAGGTATGTATACACTTGGCTTTATTCAAAGACGAATTAGACGATTATTTGAATGAAATTTTATGTTATTACGAACAAAGTATTTTCGAACCCATAGGTTTGTGTAAACTGTCGTATTTCAAAGTTGCATTCGTTATTTCACGAAAAAATCGCAATTGAATGTTGCCAAGTGTTGACATATTAGTGCTCGTGACTGTACTTGTATCCAGTATAACTAGCCTATAAAGCAAGCTCGCGCGAGACACCTATCTTAGAAGGTGTGAACGTAAAATACAAATGTCTTGGAAGTCCACTAATAACGTTTTCTGTGAAGAAATAGCTTCAATATTTTATCGTAAATTTGAAATTATTATCGCTTCGGGGTTAAAGTGAGATTGGGTTGATCGAATGTTATGGTAGTACATAAATGTTTGGCGTTTCATATTGCACGGGTTTGTAACTTTGTGTCTGTGGTTGATACGCAAGAGTTGTATCAGCATAATCAGTCTATAATGTCTCCCACTGCAGCTCGGGGCACCAGACAGAACTTGGAGGCAACATTTGTATTGCCGTGCCTCAAATCCCATCGAGCACGCATGAGACATTTAAAAAAAATCTTTATTTAATTTTGTAAATCATGAAACTTTTATTTTCTTTTGACTGTACTTACCTGTCAAAAAGAGTAAACTTAACATAATGTGGATAAGACAGAGATCAAAACAGATGACGAATTTGCAGGGGATCGAGGAGGGGGGACCGGAATAAATCGCTGGGACACACGCCTCCTGTCGGTGAGAAGGAGTGGGCCGTAATCCACCACGCGGGCCCAATGCGGGTTGGTAGAGGGCACATATCTTCGAATTTTTGGTTCTAGGACATATACATATAGGACATAATATAGGTACAGGATTTCAGGGACCGGTTCAAGAGTTGCATGTAATGTGCTTATTTTAATTACTTCTAATAAAGCATCGGATTTCACCGAGAAGTCCTGCTAAGAGAGAAGCCTGTCTTCGTGTGCGAGTCGGCCTCGCACACGAAGGGTTCCGTACCACAAGGCAAAAACATCGAAAAAAAACACGTTTGTTGTATGGGAGCCCCCTTAAATATTTATTTTATTTTATTTTTAGTATTTGTTGTTATAGCGGCAACAGAAATACATAATTTGTGAAAATTTCAACTGTCTAGCTATCACGGTTCATGAGATACAGCCTGGTGACAGACAGACGGACGGACAGACAGCGAAGTCTTAGTAATAGGGTTCCGTTTTTACACTTTGGGTACGGAACCCTAAAAATGATAATTTGAAGAAAACTCAATTTGGATTCAAAATATCTAGGACTAGCTTCTATCCGCGACTTCGTCCGCGATATCTTTCGTGTACCTCATACCCACCCTGTCGCATCGCATCGCCTGCCCGCACTATTACTTAGTTTTTGCTCAGCGTTCATTCTGACTTTTTTATTTTTGGCTCAGCTCCTAAGAGTCGTAGCGTGATGTTAGCCTATAGTCTTCCTCAAGAATTGGGATGCATAATATTTTTTTGAAATCTGACTTGCTGTTCCAGAGATTACCCCTACATACAAACTTACAAACAAATACCTCTCTATAATATAGATGATGACTAATGCTACCAACCTAGCTGAAATAGCAAGTCTCGTTCTCTCATTCAAACATCTCCAATTCCAAGAACCATCAATAAAGAAGCCAACTTGCCCCCCCCCCCCCCCCCCTCTGTCCATTCAATCACTCTCAGAACATTTCACACAAACGCCAAAGCCAAATTACAAGTCCACTCTTCACAATTAACATGGCGACCTCACACAGTCGCAAAAACGCTAACAATATCTTCGCGATTCCCGCACGTAGCAAAGAGAACAAGACTAGAACTTTACATAAACGGCGAAACTTTCGAACGTAACGCAATCATGATCACGACTCGATCCTTTGTGCGGATCGATACGATCCATCGATCTGGTGCGTCGCGCCGTGTACGCATGCATTATGTACTCACATTTTTAGGAACGGTTGCACTGTGAGGGCTTGTTGTGGCGGTTAAAATATTTTGTTAAATCCTCTCAGAATGTTCGTTTATATTCAAGAGGAAATCTCGAAACGGCTGGTTGACGCTTCCCGTGACCAAAGGGCTGACTTTTACCTTGGCCAGAGGCTAAGCATTGCCAGTCTCTTGGGTAGGTACCTACAGTACCAGTCGACAGCGATGCGGATGAATTTTTCGACGTTATATTTTTGTTTATGAATAGTTTCCGTTAAGTTAGGATATAATTTTGTTTTTTTTTTTTTAATTAGATATTGGTTGTTATTTACGTACTTATATTGTTTTAATTCTGAATAAATACAAACTTTAAGAAGTGCTTCATAAATACAAATAATATTACCGTGGAGTTTCTTGTCGGCTCTTTTCCATAGGAAACGACCATTTGGACCCGTGCACCTAGCTTATAACGTTTCATAGGTGCCCATGTAGGTTTATGTGAAATAATTATTTTTTATTTTTATTGTGTAAGTATGTTAATGTCTTACCATATCAGATTCATTAAAACTGTTGCATTTTCCATGTTTTGTTTTTGCATCACAATCCAAGGCAGGAAACGCTGTGATAATATAAAAATCCAGAGGCTCGCGCTCTGGATTTTACGGATATATGACACAAGCTGCAAAAGAAAAGAAAACCTGTTCAAAGAACTTGTGTAATACTTTAGTTAGTAATAGTTTGACTAGCTAAAGGAAATCGCACTATAATGTCACTTAATCTCTTCTAGAGACAGTAATTGTTTTGTCCATGTGTGCTTATCTAAGCGCAGACAATTTATTTACTTGATAAGTTTAGTTAAGACTGGGTATCGTATAGTTATAAGACTAACGTAACAGAACATTTACATTGGTAGGAACTTAATCTTCTTAAAAAATATTTTTATTTTTACTTTTCTAAAATTTTTATTTTGAACATTATTGATGACTATTTCTTTTGTTTTAATGTCGTATTGTTCTGCATGAATTCATTCTTATGGGTAGGCCTAGTTCTTTAAAATAACCAGTGAGGTAATTGCGTAACACACTAACAGTAGGAATGCCTTTCATTTTGACAGTTCAACAACATTCATTACGTTATTTATGTCGTTGAGCAGACAAATTTTTCGAACTTATGAAGCAATTGATTAGCAATCCTCAAAATTGATAGTGTGTTACGCTATTAGGGTGCAGATTAATACATCTCTCAACATCACCCTACTTTACTTAGCAAACCAAAACTTTAATCTCTTTTTTCTTCCGTCAACTTAAACCGCCGTTTAACTCCACAGTGCAACCGACCAGGTACTATGCCCAGAAACCCGATAGGCATCTAGCAATGGGATCGTTAGTTAGTGCAACTTGAAAGGTATTGCGGGCATTTTGCTCGAAATTAACAATTATGGTCTTACACTCGATTTGTATGTTCCAATGACCACAGACGTGAAAGGGGAGCTTGGAATAAGTTGTAGCGGGCAAAGATTTATTTTGCCCAGTATTTAAGGGCATTTTCTATGTTGAAGTAATGGAGCTGCGATGTACGTATATTTGATTCGTGCTGTTTGTAAACTATCTTTTAGTGTTATGGGTTTTTGAGTCATGGTGGCTGATGGTTTGAAATGTGGTGTGTGTATGATATAAATGTCGGGTTCAATTAGTATTGTGGCTGTATTTAGAATAGAATACTTGCTAAGTTGGTCTTCGATTTCAAATGTTTGATTTTGTATGTATGTTTGAGTTTCATTGTTGTAGCTTGTTAGAAAATGTGGTACCAATTGTAACAATAAAACCAATAGTCCTGATTATTAAAAGTGCTTTTACATTTAACTGAAAGAAATGTTAAGTTAATGTTCCCTCAGAAAGTCGTAATTTTTTTTCTAAAGTAATTGTTGGCTTTGTAATAATCTTCCACTGTCATCCAACGTGGCAATGCCGCCAGCCTACAAGCCGCTTTTCCCATTGACAGCGATGCGGACGATTTTTTTGATGCCCCATAAGCTCATCCTTTTTTATGTATTTTTACTTTTACTTGTACACAATAAATACTCATCATCATGTGCCTAGCCTTTCCAAACTATGTTGGGGTCGGCTTCCAGTCTGACCGGATGCAGCTGAATATCAGTATTAACACAATAAATACTACTTAACTTTAAAAATAACTATTCAATCATCACAAAAAGTCCATCCTATCATTCACGTGACTACTTCAATCACCAACAAAAGAACTGAAACGCATACCACCCCAAAATCCACGCGAACGAATTCACGAAAATCTAAAAGAAACAAAAAAGACCAGCATGTATTTAAAAAAGGGGCAATACAGACCAACATGTCAAAAAAAACATGCAAGAACAACCCTTACAGTAGGTACTTTCGAATCAGCATAATTACGTGAGTCGGACGCAATTTGTAAGCAAACAAGGTAATCGTTGGATGTGAATTCACGTACAAATAGGCGTCCATTAAAATGTAGCAGTGTTGGACACCGGAAGAGCGGGTCGCACACGGCCTGCACGAATCGACAACCTTCGACATCACACACCGTTTAGAGATGGGACGTTTCGATATCGAGTTTTTTTGGTTGACAGATTTATTGAAAGAGTTGACAGTCAATTGTTTGGAGTTTTGTGGAGTGTTGTGTTTTGAATTGTTAGTAATGCAGAAAGTAGGTTTCTATTATTCTTGACACCTTTTCCAAGTGGGTTTTAATATGCCTAAAAGAAGAGCTTTTTATTTATTTGTATATACTTAAAATAACGTACTTACTTACTTTTAAAGAGTTTTTGAAGTAAAAACTTCTTTAGCCGAGTTGGGAATTTTTTGAGATGGGAAAAAACCATTGAACTCGCAACACTTTTGCCGTAACCGACACCGCGCGTGTTTTGTTTATAAGACGATTAAAAAAATACATACGAAATTGTTCAAGTTTTCACATTCGGCACTCCCGGAGTGCTTCTCTTTTATTATTATATATAACGCACCCACTGCTGGTACAAAGGCCTCCTCTCTGTGAGACGGAGTGGGCCATAATCTACCACGTTGGGTCCAGTGCAGGTTGATGAATGTCACATGTCTTCTATTTTTTTATTCTAGGACATGCCGATTTCCTCACGATGTTTTCCTTCAGCGTTTTAGAGAGTGATGAATTTATAAATATACACCAAGTAAAGTGCCTGCCTGGGTTCAATCCACGACCTGTAAGTCGGAGCCGATATCACTCGGCCACCACTGCTCTCGAAAGAGGAGTTGTTGACCGCAATTGAGCAACCGCTGCACTGGCAAGATTTGAACTCATTTCGACTCTTTGGTCTTGAAGAAGCCTTATTCCTTATGACCAAAAAACAATTGACTTCTGTTTATCTACCTGTTTTTTTTTATGATTTTAATGTAGGTAATGTATTTTGATTTATTTTTATGTTTTCGTCCTTGTCATACTTATTGAAGAGCAGTTGTGACCCAGTGGCAACTTACGAGTTGCAGGTCGTAGGTTTGAACCAAGACAGGCACTTTGCTTTGTGTACATTATTTCATCACCATTTGCTCTCAAAATGGTGAAGGAAAACATCGTGAGAAAATGTCCTAGAATCAAATGCTATACGTATTGTACCTACCTAGATTTTAAGTAAATTATGACGTTCGTAAATATGCTTGTAATTGTGTAGTCTCTGGTGGAGATCAAATAAATAAATGATAGTCCTATAGTAAAACCACACATTGATTTCTATTAGATACTAAGAATTTATTGAGGAATCCGTGGCTAAATAATAACAGCCGCACAGGTCGATCGATCAGGTTAAGTTACGCTTGCCGCGGTTGGTCTGTGGATGGGTGACTATCTTTACATACCGAGACCCCTCAGTGCCTCGGAAAGCACGTTAAGCCGTTGGTGGTGGTCATTCGTGGATCTTTGACAGTCATAGTCAGAAGCCCGAAAGTCTTACAATCAGTCTTCCAAGGGGTATCGTATTACCCAGTAACTGGGTTGTGGAGGTCAGTTATGCAGTCGTTCCATGTAAAATACTGGTATTCAGTTGCATCCGGTTAGACTGGAAGCCGACCCCAACATAGTTGGAAAAAGGGTAGGCAGATGATGATGAATAAGAATTGATTGATTGATTACTGCGTTTATGATCGCAAATAACTTCAATAGCAGTAGATATAAACACAAAACTCTTTAAAATTACTAAGATGCATACCTAATGCACTACTTATAGTCCACCTAAACAGTTATGATTGCCAGCCGACTTCAATAACAAGAAAAAAACCCAGGAAATAAACTTTCCCTTAAAGAGAGACCTCCAAGGCTCCAACCATTTAAGCGTGCCACGTTAAATCTCATCTTAGGAGCTAGGTAATTATCCTGGCGACACTCCAAACTGTCTCGCTCATTTCAATTAGCTCTCTTAAATATTCAATGTCTTTAAAATAGGCTGCGATTCCACGTCGCTGCTGGGGCTAGTTCAGAAGTTTCATTAAAACCGGGGTTAATTGTTGACTTCAGTAGGAATGGTTTCGGTTTTATTTTTACGACATCACTCGACTTTTACGAGTTATGAAGAACAAGTTCGCAGCGTCCGATTTTGACAGTAAAGGCCGTGATTTGACGGTGTTAATTTTTAATGGTTTATGAATTTTAATTACCTATGGTTTTAGGCGTAAGCGATGTGATTTTTGGAGCTGGGTTAGAACTGTAAAATGTTTTATGTGTAGGATGTAAAATTTTGGAATAGTAAAACTTTGACTAGTTAAAATAAATTTAATTAGTTCGTTAACAAAATAAAATTACCGATCCATATCTAATGAAATAACATGATTATCAATCTCTGACACTATCTAATTAACGAACACACAGAACGAAACGTTATTCTAATTAACAATTCGCATACGTAACATGACTAATCACAAACACATCTCGAGTACTCACATCTCGATATCGATAACGTCGCGTAAATGTTTCCGCATCGACACATCGGTGCGCGCGGAATGCGTCCGGGCGCATCCCTACGCACACGGACTGATGATCATTGCTGGCGCATGCTCTCTATAAATAATATGTTGTAAAACGATTTTCGATAGATTAATCTGAATCGTGAGCGCGGTCGTGCGCCGGCGGCCGCAAGAGGGATCTATTGTAGATCGATGCTGATTTAGGAATGGTTAGACGGTACGGGAAGAGTTGTCGTATTAATTGTGAATTACTTATAGTGTTAGTTTGATTTGTTGGTGGCAGTTCCTGTTTTGCATGTGCTTGAATGTACATAGGCATGCAAAGAAAATACAAGCAGTCTTATTTGGGCAAAGCTATTTTATTCTATAACCAGAGTCATCACAGGGTTGATTTCACCAATGAAACTGAACGCGATCAGCAAATCTAAACCGCGTTCATAAACTGTCAGTGTCATCATTGTTGTGGAATATTGACACTGACAGCTCTTGAACGCAGTTTAAATATTTTGATTTCTGATTCATTGGTGAAGTTTGCCTTTAATCGTCTGATTTTTAGCAAAACGAACTATTGTCAAATCTTCTTACAAGATTGTGCAAATTGAAAACGAACGCCCTAATTAGCCAACTATCTACATTTGAAGTAATTTGCTACTGGAAAATCATAATCCTAACTTCGTTACTAATAATATAAATACGAAAATAAGTTTGTTTGTGACGCTTTCACGCAAAACAGCTGAACGGATTTGGATAAAATATGGCACACAGATAGACCATGACCTGGTAAGAACATAGGCTACTTTTCATCTTGGATTGCAGAAAAAATCGCGGGAAATAGCTAGTAACAAATAAATCATAAACGAGCTGGCATAAAAACCACATACCATAATGAATACAATATTTACCATCCTTTTTATGGAATGCAAAATTGCTAAGATTTCTCATCCTAGCTTCAAATCGTGACTACTAACATTTCAGTTATAATTCACTGATTTTCTTCCTTACAGTGAGATTAAGCCATCAACGCAAGATGTATTGGACTTGCTTGAAGCTAGTTCAGTAACTTAAAGTTTTAACTTGATAAGATGGACTTCAAAGTGTAAACTAAGTCGTGATTACACGAAGAGTACCGACTGGAGCCGACCCATAGTGCGCCTGACTTCGCCTCACGAAGATATGAATCGAGGAAACTATTTATTTTTATTTGTTTTCTTTCATATTGCACAGGGTGGCGGGGACATCGAAGTGCAAACTTTAACCATGAATTCTAGAACCCTAAGCCGTGTGTTCACCAACATTTAAATCAACTGATTAAATATTTAATCAGTTCTGTATTTAAAATGACATAAATCAACTGTTTAAATACCTAACCAGTGGTCTGAATGTTGGTGAACTCAGGCCTAAGCGTAGTAATTTTCAAAGGTTATAAAATAAAATAAATAAAAGCAGCTGTTTCATACAAAAGTACAATACATACGCGGTCGAAATGTATGGAAGCTTATGTTTTTTTTTTAATAACCGACGAAAAAATTTAACGCAGGGGCGGCGTTTAGAATCATTTACTGGAACCATGGTAACAGGTTACGCGTTCATGTCCTTGCCACTCTGTATACGTACAAGTGTACAACCAATAAAGTGACAAAGAATCCAATAAGATTTAAAACAAAGAATGGAAAGATCTGTAGTAAAAAAAGTTATAGGTTTATCGTCGTGTATGTCGGTGAAACATTCGGTAGCTGGAAAGGCCTGTCAGCGAAATGTCCGTAGATGAAAGACTCTGCTGGGGAAACGGAAATAAATGAATGATCCGGTTGCCGAACAGTCCAATGGCGAATCAGTTTTAGGAGAACGGTTGTGGAATCAGAAGATACAGTATATAATGTATTTTTAAGTCATTCGCAACTTGCAACTGGGGTAACTCTCGATTTCATTAGGTATATTACTCGTAATCCCATGTTAGAAATTTTTTATCATCATCAGCCTATAGCAGCTGACATGGCCATCAATCAATTCAGCCTATCGCAGTCCACTGCTAGACATAGGCCTCTCCCAGGCTACGTCACATTACTCTGTCCTCCGCCTTCCGCAGCCAGTCTGTCCCAGCCACTTTCTTAAGGTCGTCGTTCCATCTAGCTGGGCTGATATGGGCATAGGCTTGTCCAATCGCATGCCATTAAACTCGATCCTCGGCTACTTTCAAACTCAAACTCAAACTCAAAGCATTTATTTCAATTAAACCTTGTACAGGCACTTTTGAATTGTCAAAATTAAATAGTCTGTCAGTTAGTCAGAAAGTTGAAGCTAGTTGCCCATTCCAAAACGTTAGATCTCTATTGAGAAGAACGTACATTTAGAACGAAGAGAGAACGAGAATAACGTACATGGTTTCATCCAGCTACAACCAGCCTGATCATCGGCATCATCTAGCCGAAAGGCGTCCTGCCTTAGGTGCGTTTGCCGAATCGCAGTCTTCACTCAAGAACATTTCTACCCCAACGGGGGAATTCTTTGGCTAATATGGCCGGCTCCCACCTCCGCTTTCCTATTCTAAGGTTCAAAAAGACATATTTTTCCCTTTCTGATAGCTACATAGCCCTGTATCATTCGGCACGCGTGTGTCCGCGGCACATAAATGTTCTGCGTCCTGTGGGACATTCCCACACACTACACTCGATCGGGACGCACGAACTCGAACGAGTATGTCCCGGGAAATGGGAGACATTTATCATAGTAATGCTTATATATAAAAAGGGTAGGGTTTGCTGGGTTAGATTGAATTATTTGTGAGTGTGTATGTAGTGGGTGAGTGGGTGGCTTCTGAAGTATGGGCCGTGGGTTTGATTTTGCATGGGAGAACTACATATTTGTTTGGCCTAAAACTGGTTGGGCTGGACTTAAATGTTTGTATCTACATGTATAATTTAAGATTGTCAATAGGACAAAATACTACTATTTCTTTTCTGAAGGTCAGTTTTCGTACTGTAAAAACGTATAAATTCAAGTCGCAATCTTATCTTAGCGACAAGCAATGTTAAAGACTTGTCAAACATGTAGGTACAGTCGCCAGCACATCAAGCTACTACAATGTTTCAAATTTCTTTAATAGATTTTCAACTTTGTCGCTAAATCTTAAGTTTTTTTTTTTTTTTGCTGATGGGAAATCATCAAATGACCCCTCCCGCTCTGGGTGGAGCGGAAGGGAGTGTCAGACTCTTACTGACTAAAACCCACCCGTGTTTCTTCCTTAGCCCTTTATGTTCCGGGCCAGCGGTAACCCTTTCGGACAATACTATAACTTTACCAACTTTATTGTGCACTCTCGACAATTTAGATACATCCTTACAACACTGAGATAAGATCTTAAATTGTTTGCCTTCACAAAATCTAAGTGAAGATCTAACTTGGTATAGGTCTAAGGAGGCGTTAAATGTAAGTTAGTCGTATTGCGAATAACTATAAAGAGTTGGTCGTGTGCGAAGGCTTTATCTATGCCTTTTTGTGTGCGTTTTATGATAAGCGAAGTGTCTATGAATAGTTTCAAGTTTTCTTTTGTATTTCCCTTCTGAGATGTCACACAAGGTACTTACACATAGTTCGAAACAAAAGACGTTCGTAAGAAGGAAGTCTTTGTATATCAGATGTGTTCTGAGACCGAGGGAATTTGATTCTTTCTATGATTGATGCATGATAGAGATTAAACACACTTGCGAAATCGAGAACGCAGTAACACAATGTGCTACACTTGATGGTATTTTTTTGTGAACGACGGTGTACTAAGCTGGAGTCTTGGGGACTATGCATTGCATGTGGTTCGGTCTTCTTCTTCTTCTTCCGTCCCTTAATCCCAGTTCCATCTGGGGTCTGTCGCTAGGACGATTTGTCCTATATTGTCATAGGAGTCAGGTTCTGCGCTTTCATCTCCCTCTCGATACTGGTCCACTATGAAGCGGGGGGTCTTCCTCTTCCCAGGCGTTCCGTCTATGTTCAGGACTGTTTTTACTGAAAAACTGCCATCTTTTTTTATTACGTGGCTGTACCATCTAAGCCTGCTCTTAATTTATCCGCATATGGTTCAGTAAAGGTGATAAACCATTTCAAGCAAGGTAAACAAATAGCTTTTACACACACTATTACATTAAACGTTGTTGCAGACGATATAACACTCGTCATTTATTTGATAAAGTCATTTATAACCTCCAACCAAATGCATTAATATTTTCTCATTTAACCAATTGTAGCAAACAGTCGATATCTACAAAACCAATAACCCACTATCATACACTATTAAATACTTAATTACGCGTTCAACACAACAATACACATTCGCACATTTGCGAGATCAAACCTAACTGATAGCTCGCAGAACGCAATAACGCTAATGGGTCCCGTGAAATGACACTCGATGGCAATTACTGATAGCTTCGGTGAATGTTAGTGAACGACAGTGTACTGCACGAGGGTCCGAATATGGAAACCACACGAGATTAGATTGGGGTATGGTTTGGCAATGGCAAAGGTCACAAATTTATGAACAAGTGTCATTTCAGTGGTCAGTGGATGAATGTTAGTAAACGGCAGTGTACTGAAAGAGGGTCCGAAAATTGAAATCACGTGAGATTAGATTGTCGTATGGTTTGGTAAAGCGATAGGTCACAGATTGATGAAGAAGTGTCATTTCAGTTATCAGTGGGTGAATGTTAGTAAACGGCAGTGTACTGAACGAGGATCCGAATATGGAAACCACACGAAATTAGATTGTCATATGGTTGCTGTGCACTGCTGCTGATATGCCAATGTTAATTAACACGATAAAGGAGAACATCGTGAAAAAACCGGCATATACTAGAACTAAAAATTCGAAGATATACGATATCAAGAGCGCAAAATACCTGTTGAACGATTCTTGAAGGCCGATAGTTAAAGATACTTGTGACTTTGTATTAATTAAGTCTATGGAAAAATGACTACGGTAGGTTTCTTTAAGCAAGTTTTTTTTGGTACAACGGGTCACCCGTTACAGTGTACCAAATACTCCAGCATACATTACAGAATGGTCATCAAAATTATGGATGACATGGCTGTACTTACGAGTAGGTAACAGACGGATTAGTGATCACCTATATGTATGATATCATAATGGAAATCATCTATTTTGTTGCCGAGGTTACCTAAGATCACCTTAGTCATCTCTACACTAATCTTAGCGACGGACCTGATAGAAAGACACTTTTCTGCTCCGTTGACAAACGCGTTGTCGAAGGTGTTCACAAATGTAGCTACCAGACCATATTTACGGCGGAGATTTCTTGAAATCGGCCAAAAAGTTGGTTTAAAGCAGTTTATCTCGTAAATAATTTTGACCAAAAAAAAAAATGATATTTTCAAGTCTTATTTTAATTCAGTGATGGAACTCAAATCATAATTAAAAATACATTAATGCATCAAAAAATCTACCTCTTAATTGTCTTTAAAAGCAGTTTATCCTTCATTAACAATTTTGATTATAATTAAAAATCTCGTACCATTAAATTTCTAATGCAAAACTGCATTCATGTGATGGATTTTTATTATTAAATAATTTTTGCAAATAGATAATTGCTTCATATTTTGCAATAAACTGCCAGCGTTGAGTCCGACATCACAGTGACCGCACTTTAGATCATGTAGTCCCCTTAAGGCTCTAAAACCATAGCACACAGCGCTCGTTAAAATATCGACCGATGTACAGAATAGGGTACACTTTCGACACATATGTGACAAGATCTCATTGTTACGTGCTAGTAGTAAGATCGCGGGCCGAACGGTGCGGTATCTGATCCAGTACTATAGTCCATTTAAGTTAAGTAGGTTGTGTGGGCTGTAAATGTCAGGTGTTGAAGATACTTTGTTTCTGTTATTTTTGGAGATTCGGCTTTTTGTAGCTTTATAACATACTTTAACGTGTACCATATTGATTAAGATTCTCCTTAAATTTAAATTTAAAGCATTTATTGTAGTAGTTTGTATAAGGCATGATGGGGTTGGCGTATCCATTGGGATAAAAACTCCAATTAACCAATAAAGATATAAAAAAAAAAAATACGCATGTTTCTCCAGAAGTGTAAGGTAGAGGTGTACAGACGCCATCACATCAAGGTACCCGAAACTGTCAAATTTTCCCAATTAACTTTGAACCTTATGCTTTGGCGATAATGTTGAAAATCTATTAGTCATCGCGCTTCTCTTTCTTTTCTATGCAGCCCGACAAGACCGCGCTTTAGGTCATGTAGTCGCCTTAATCAAGAATAGTGTTTTACTTACCGCAAGGGAAAGACGCTTGTGTAGTAAGTATGGTTTTGGCTTCGTAATTAACTCCTGGATCTTATGTAAAATGACCAATTTCATTTCACGTCTTTAAATTCACCATACCTACCATATTTCTAACGAAACATTTACTTACGTTGTTCACCTGCAAAGTACAGATTAAACAAATAAACTTCAAATTACATTCCCTACGTTACACAATACATTCATAAATAATTAATTATCAATAGCGCCATGCACACATGTATCTGTAATAGTTTACAAAACAAACCGTTAGCATACTCCACTTGCATACAAAGTTAGACCTAATTACTTTCCTAAGTTATACTGTCGGGTTTAATTGCAATTGCATTCAATTAATATTACAATACCATTGTTTACAATTACAGGTCGCACCCCGGGCGATTGTAATACATTAAATGTTATATACAGGGTGTTTGCTAATTGAATTTGTTTTTGTACAGAGGTTCTGGCGAGATGTTGATTTTAAATTCGTAAAAAGCGAAGAAACTGCTTTGAAGCTTTTATTTATTTACTTACTTATTTATTAACATTATCAGAGACTAGCGTCATATTATTACCACAGCGTATTGTTTTCTTACTAAACTTAAACTATATCCAACGATCCTGCATACTTATCTCTTTTGTTGACTGTACACGTCTTTGGCCCTTACAATTCTGTCACACCCTGTATACCGTAACGCAGGTAGATATTCGCGTGAGGCAACTCGATATCAAAAGAGTATGTTATAGCGTTCAATTAAAAAGTACCTATTATGTATCACATGTTACAAAAAGCCTTGGAGCTGTTTTGTAACACTTTTTTTTTTGTTCGCATATGTGGAGCAGTGTTAAATGTTTTTGTTTTGTTATTCGACTAACAATGAGGAACTGTATCGCTTTCAGTGTCGTAAGAGGTGAATGTATATCAAGTATATTGTTAGAAGGCTTCTGTAGGTACTTAAGAAATTAATAGCATGATACGTATCTATTGTATGTTTCCTAAGATTGTAGAGATTGATTAATGCTTACAGAAATAGTACATTGTACAACTAGTGCATAAAAGAAGCCATTTTACCCCGAGACGTCGACGGATATAAATCCACCCGACCTGCAGGCCAGGGTGGATAGTTAAGTCTAGGGGTAAAATGGCTCGTTTATGCCTGAGTTTATACACTCTGCTTTTCACTTCGATTGCGAGAAAATGAAACGGACATATATAACAGTATTTTCACTGTTCAAAAATGTTGCAAAATTGAAGATGAGAATAGCTGATTCCCGCCACGAAACTTTTTAAACTTTTTTTTTACCACTACTCTATCTGGATCTATTAAATTAACAATAGAAGACACGGAAGTGATATAAATTAAAGCAAATGAAATAAAATGACGACTGTAATCTGTGACGTTTTATTGTCCGTGTGGCTGTTGGGCCTGATTATCTTAGTCTTAGAAAAAAAAAATACTTTATGCACTAGAACATAAAAAGCGACTTTATATCGCCTACGTACAACATAAAGACGAACTTTTGGGACATGAGAAATGAAAAGTATATTGACAGAATCACATACACGCATAATATTAAGCCTTGTTTTCCAGAAGTCTTGGGCAGTGGTGTAACTATCCCCCATTTTGCCAGTTAAATAGGGGGCGAGCAGAATTGTAAGGCAATCCATACTAATATCATAAATTCTAAAGTAACTATGTCTGTCTGTCTGTATGTTACCTTTTCACACCTAAACCACTGAACGGATTTCGATAAAATTTGGCAGAGAGATAGATTGCATCCCGGGGAAGGACATAGGATAGTTTTATCGATATACCTTGCGGGCGAAGCCGCGCGTGGAAGCTAGTTATAGAATAAAGCGGAAAACCATGCTATGTGGAATTGAATATTGCGATTATTCCACTAATAGTTAATGAAGCTAGGATACAGCATGTGCAAACAATTTACGTACGTCGTATTTGCAAGTCTCTTATGTTAGCTTCTCAAGACATGGCTAGGATTTTTTGTGGAATAATAATAATACATGTCAAAAAAGGGAGGTTTCAGAGTTCTTCAAAACGTACAAGTCTTCAAATATTTTTTACAAAGATAGTATGCATTTATCCATAGTAGAAAAGAATCCCATACAATGGTTGATTACTGCCTAAAAATAAACTATAACTAAAATATTTTTAACAGGTGCAAGTAATGATTGTTCGGAATCAATATGAGGCAGCGTTAAATTTTGCCCGATCATGGTTTATGCGAACCAGTGTTTCAGGCCAAGTACTGAATCATCATCTGCCTAGCCTTACTCCAACTATGTCTGTAAGACTGGTTTTCAGGGTTCCAGGCTTCTGACGACCCGAAGAAGAAACTAAACAGTCGTAACAAAACTTGTTGTTCTCCATAACTCATTCGCTCTTTAAATGCAATTAACTTTTAAATACCAATACATCCAATTGAGTTTATTAGCAGCATTGACAATGCAGAAACGTATCATGTTATACCAAGCTGTGGTCAATATTGATGGCTTATGGTTTATAGCATACGCTGAAGCGATCCTGGGGGTATGACGTCTACTGATTTTGCCTGTATGCACTGAAAGAAATAAGCAGTAAATAAAAATGAAAAAACATTAATCTGAACTGCTTTAAACATTTCTATATTATGAGCCTAACGTTTTCTGTGCCGTGTTCAAAACAGTAATTTTTACTGATCTGAAAACAGTTAAAGCTTGAGGCAAAATGTTACCGTCATGACAGTAAACTTTATCGTTTTAAGTAGCTAACAGGCAATGATTTCAAAAGTAAGGATACGCCCGTCTGAACATTTTACATAGAAGTTCTTCGTTCGAAGTTCGAAGTTCGCGCGCACCACTGTCAACTGAGTCGCGTTGGACCTAAAACCGTCATTTTAGGGCCAGCGCGTTGGTGCCATTTAGTAGCGCCGTTAGCCCGGTCCTTACGCTAATAATATATATGTCAATGCTAAAAGGTCACAAAATTAACTGTTTTATTAATTTCGTTCAAACCATTGAAAATACCATTACCTAATAACCACCACCACCAAAAAATCGAATCGAATTGTGATTAAAGCTTTAGCGACAAATAAATAAACTATTGTACAAAAACGGACTTAATGCCTGAGGCATTTTCTACCAGTCAATACATAACACAACATAACAGATACAAAACATAACAGGTAAGCATGGCAACATAAGAGATAGACAGCTCGAAAATGACTATAAAATCACATCACACTAATATTATAAAGGCGAAAGTTTTGTGTTTATTTGTTTGTTACTTCTTCACGCTTTAACGGCTGCACCAATTTTTATAAAAGTTTATATGGAGGTAGCTGACACCCTGGATTAACATATAGGCTACTTTTTATCCCGATACTCCCACGAACGCAGGTGAAACTGCGGGGCGCAACTAGTACAAGAATAACAACTAATATAGCTGCCTCAACTCGTAAAACCAACCCTCTACAGCTCCTAACTTGCTCCATACAAAATGACGAATGCTAGCCGCTGGCTTGCCGCGACACCATACATCATGCATCAGGTAATTGTTGCCTCCAGTTCCTGTGGACCTAGCCCTAAGGTCCTGGGTGATTAATTTAGCACTCGAAGTGGATTGGAAGCTATTACTGATTTGATAGAGTTATGGCGGTTCTGATGGCGCATATGGCTGTTAGAACGGTATTAAAATGTACACGTGGTGTCATTTATCTGAAAATATTATTTAATAGTAGTAGTAGTAGTGTGTTACCTAATACGGGATTATTGGCTGTATAAATTTGTTTTGCTATGGTAATTTCTAGAAGGACTCATCGAATATTAAACAGGTACAAGTATTTCGCAGCTTAGCTAATTGTGAAGAAGTAGACACAACTAAATTGACAATCGAGATAATGATAAGAAAATTGATGTGAATCGAGAAAAAATACTGCTAAATTTTTGTTGTTGTTGTTTAAGTTTTGCTGTAGTTTTAGCTTCAACTTAATCCAAGCTCAACAAAGACTGAAAACTGAAACCGCAGTAATGTTATTTTTATTTGTAAATCCAATTTTCCTTATCTATATATTATTATGTCGTATTATCCAATATAAATCAACCAATAAAAGAATTCACTTGACACCCACGAGACACGCGTTAAGGGCAAATTATTTCGACTAGAAAAAGATAAATAAAGCTTCCCCTTTGCCGAATAAACGGCAATAAATCGACATGCCCTTATGTCAACAGCGTATTAGTGAAAACTGAAACACCAATATAAAATGATCTCCTAAATTCTACACACAATTTTCGCATAGAGTTCAACTTATACTAGATGCGTTAAGCCCTCAGATTTGTAGCGGGTAAATCACGCGAAAAATCCGACGATAAACGTCTATATCCGCTTTTCCCACACATTTTCGCGTTTCCCTCTCTCATGTGCTCACTTAATATGATGGTGTTTGCCCTTTCTCCCCCATGCTACTAAGTGAAGTATCCATTGAACAAAACTAAACCTTATCTTAATCATACTAAGCCACACTTTCCAATGTAGTGATAAAAATAAAAATGCGCGTTCTTTTTTTCAGGAAATATACACATGACATCACTTGATTCTAAACACAAACAAAATAGGGTTGACTTTCCTTTGACGGTGAAGTTCACTTATAGGCTTATTTTCTTCGAAAGAGGAAACTCGGGTGACATTGTTACACAGTGTATTGCACATTATTGGTGATTGAATGGCGTACTTAACTGGTTGAGGCGACAACTTTGATAAGGAGCCCCTGTGTGGATAACATGGGAACGAGGAAGTTAGACATAAATTGTATTGGCGTAATATGTTGTGGTAAATTCGATACATTTTTATACGCTGTTCGTGTATTACTTGTATTGAATATTGATGTAGGAAATGTTATTATATTGACGGAAATTGGGGAAATAATGTTACATGTGTGGCTTTTATATGACTGAGGGTTTTTATGACAAATTCTTTATCATATCTAGACAATAGGGCCTAGAGGCCTAAAAAGGCCACTTTTGCAGAATCATAAAAGGATAACATAATGGACAGTTAACCGTTAAGTTAATCGTATCAAATCCCATTGGTGAAGCATTTTTCAGTTAGGTATTTATTTTTGTCTGTGGTAAAATACCAATCAATCCGTTCCAAGTCAGGTTCAGGTTTTCACGTTTAGAGGGCTGTTCACACGCGAAATGGGGGATGATTCGATTTCCCTTAGGATTTCGACCGATTTTGTGATGCGCGCGCGTCTTGCTTTCACTCACACGACCTCTGCCTTCGCTCCAAAAAAGACGAGTACATGATTGTGTGCAATGACAGCTAGTTAAAACTGTTTCCGGTACCGCCATCTTGCGAGAAATTGGAACATCGATGCGTTTAGAAATTGATCTTTAGCATTAGAAAAACGTTACGGTAACGGAACAGATAGCTCGAAAATAACTTTAAAATACAAAAATAAATTCTAATACATGATAAGTATAGACGCCAGCACATAAAGCTACCCGAAACTGTCAAAATTTCCCAATCAACTTTGAACCTTAAGATGCAGGGATAAAGTTGAAAATCTATTAAAGAAATTTGACAGTAGCTTGATGTGCTGGCGTCTGTACATCCATAATCAGCCTATAATTGTTCCCACTGCTGGGACACAGGCCTCCTCTCTGTGAGAGGGAGTGGGGCGAGTCCACCACGCGGGCCCAGTGCATTGTGCCTAAAAAGGCCACTTTGGCAGAATCATAAAAGGATAACATTATGAATCATAACGGACATTTAACTGTTAAGTGTTGGAGGATGACATATCTCCGAATTTGGGTCTAGGATGTGCCGGTTTCCTCACGATGTTTTCCTTCACCATTTTGAGATGAAATAGTAAACCTGCCTGGGTTCAAATATACGATATACAACTCGTCAGTAGCAGTCGTTTCCATTGGTCCTCCAGTTGAGTGCTCATACATACCTACATACATAAACGAAATAAACTTTGTCTGGACACAACAATCGGTAGAAGAGCAAACGAATCCAGCAAACCGAAGTTTACAGACCCAGCGCTGGGTCTGTAAACTTCTTACGTACTCGTATAATTATGTTGACGTCACTATCAACATGGGTTCTGATAAAATATTTAGGAAATGGCCCAAAGAAATGAAAAGCAATTTTTATCATGAAAGGAAAAAATACTCAATGCCTTAGTAAGAAGAAGAATGCCTTAGTAATTCTTATTTACATAGGTCTGTCGTAATTTCTAAACTAAATCAGGTATAGCAAATTGTGGTTTAGTATCTATCAATTGGAATGGAATACATAACAATAGATTGTAACCGCAGTCTGCCGTACATAGATTCAATTGTATATATTTCTTTCCATTTCAAATAATAAATAGGTGTTGGGTAATAAGTAGTAGGTATAATAATGGCCATTTTATCATTTTGATATTGTATAGTCCTTAAGACTGTATGTCGTCCATAGCGGGCATCTCAACGGAGACTTATGCGGGTTGCAGAACTAGAGCTGAACTGAGCTGTTGAGCTGAGTGAACTGTATTGTTCTTTATGAGTAAATAAATTCGTTAACCGAACCGTTCGTTCGCTGACCTGAGAGCTAAGCTAAGTTAGTCTAGCTTAGCTCGCATAGCTGAGGTAATTTTTCATATTTCAGTTCATAGTTTGCAGTGTGTACACAAAATAAGATAACACATGACAAATAAAAAAAAAAATTTGATTATCACATGATTTTTTTTTCCGTCATCCAAAGGGCAATGGAGCTATGCTTGGAGTGATCGAATCAGGAATGAGGAGATCTGCAGGAGAACCAAGGTAACCGACATAACCCGAAGAATTGCCAAACTTAAGTGGCAGTGGGCTAGCACATTGCACGCAGAACAGATGTCCGATGGGGCCGAAAGGTTCTGGAGTGGCGACCGCGTGCCGGAAGACGTAGGGTTGGAAGGCCTCCCACAAGGTGGTCCGACGACCCTGTGAAGGCCGCAGGAACCCGTTGGATGCGAGAAGCACAGAACCGGTGATTCATGTTGGGCCGTAATATCTATGCTATTTGCGCGGTAAACTCTGCTTGCGAGATGCAGGATTTTGCGTGACGTCAATATGACGCGTTGTTCGCATGTGGCGTTGTAGATACAGCTACACTCTCATAGTCGACATTAAATTTTGACACACACGTAGATACGAATCTATGTAGATTTTCTTCGTTCTAATGGATAGATAGGCAAATAGAATGAAAAACGAAGTTTTCGTTTCAGTGATTTCACACAATGTTGTAGAAAATAATCAAACAATAGTTTTATCAGTGACTTTATTGGGTCTGAAGCACTGCCTGTTTCAGAAAATAATTAAATGAAAAAAATTTAAAGCCGTTACAGCTGGACGACCGACGACGCCGGGAAATTAAATACGTTCAAAATCTAGTCGCAATCTCATCTTAGCAGCAATCATTATCAAAAACTTAGAAGTATTTTTGACAGATTGAGTCCGAGATCAGACTGGTTCGTTCTTAAAATTACGAGAATTGCCTCTCTAGTCTAACCCACAGATAACCTATATTTTTTGTATATAAATAAAATTAATCAAAGAAACGAAAGGCAATTGGACCAACAGCATGTACCCGAAAAACACAAATCATACTTTCAGTACATATATCACTTAGTTGTTACATGTACAATTTTATTAACAACAACTATATTATTATAAACAAATTAATTTTTATAACAAGTCCAGCATATAACTCGGAGTAGACAGAGGTACAAATTAACACGTTACAGACGCCATATTGGTTTGGAAGCGCGTACGCAGCTAAAGGAGATTGCACACTGGATTGAAACGTGTCAGCGATTTTTATTTAATGAACATAATATAAAAATTCGAATAAAATCTTTTTGGAACTACGTTTTCAACTCAAAGGGTTTTTCGAGACTATATTTTTAGGACTCAATCATTAAACTTCGTAACCATTATAGCCAACGTTGACAATGGTTAATTGACTCAAGTAGCAGTAAAACCTTGCGAAATAATTTACCATCACTAATCAGCTCAAACATTGACCAAAGACAGCTGTTTTTTTTATTGCTAACCTCGTCACGCCTTATGGAAAGCGATGGATAAGGTCTATGATGGAACGAGCGTGCCCAGAAGATGCCTAAGACACTGGAACTCCCACGCATCGACGAAACACAGCAGGCTGCTTGACGCAAGTAAAGAAGTGGCCAGTCAAATAAGGTGTTGGGTGTGACTATCGAGGATGTGACGAGCGTTCGCTTCAGTTGAGTGTAAGTAGGTTATTAATAAATAAATAAAATAAAAAAAACTTGAGTAATGACGCAGGCGGAACAAACTGCGCTACACGAGGAGGCTTCTTCATGCATCCCTACCATGAATACGGGTCTCGGTAGATAAAATACGGGTATTTAGCTGCAACTGGTAAGACTGGAAGCCGACCCCAACATAGTTGGGAAAAGGCTAGGTAGATTGAGTTACAATGCTTGAGTGTTTGATGGACTGGAATCACTATTTTTATTTATTTATCCATTTATTTCAGGCATCAAGGTCCTTATAGACACATAAAATACAATATTAATATAACTTGAAAAATACTATAAATACATACAACATTATAATTACACTAAAAACGAACGCACACGAAGTGTCTGCGTCCTGTTTCGCTGACTGGTGTCATGTAGCCAGCCACGAAACCGGCGGTACACAACACCCTTCGGCCAGAACTCTTCCTTAAGGAACTTCTCGAGATGATGTGTCGGAACACGCACCACGAACGACTTCCACTCGACTACTGCTACTAATACTACTACCGCTACTGCTATTTTTACTACGACTTCGATTTTGTTGACGGCATTTATCGCACACGCAAATAAATCGCAAGTACATTATAAACTCCTGCTAACCTGGAGCAGTTAATTCCCCCATTCGATTAATAGCAACACGCTGCAATAACGTGAACACGGTGTCCCGCTGTTGAGCGTGCCGGTCGCAATACACATTATTAGTATTGAAACACAAAATCACATATCATTGTGACGTGACGTATCGATCGTGTGTGCGTTCATTTGTTTCTGTTAGTGCGAACACGATTGGTCTAATTGATTTTGTTTGGATGGTAGCGTGTGAATTTTTTTGGTCCTGCGGTGCTATTCTGTGAAAATCTCACCGTGAAAACTTAGGTGAAGTGAGCGTGGAGTGAGCTGTCAATAGTGTCAATTCCTAGCAAAAACAAACTCACTTCACCTAAGTTTTCACGGTGAGATTTTTACAGAATCGACCGGCTGTTTCTAGTAGACTGCCTCCGGATAAATCGAATATCCAACAGACTGAGGATTGGCATGTGTTACGGAGAAATGAGGAAAATGTCATGAGGAGAGTTTTGAGCATGGATTTCGATGGCTTTAAGAGTAGGGGAAGACTAAAGAAACGATGGATGGAATGTGTGAATGATGATATGGTTAGAAAGGGGGTGACTACCGAGATGACGACTAATAGAGAAGTAGGTATGGAAGAAAAAGACATGTTGCGCCGACCCCAAATAAATTGGGATAAAGGCAGGAGAATGATGCTGAAAGAGTTATTTGTGACATCTTTCTCCAAAATCAGTCCTTAAAACGTCCAGTTCATCAGCAGCTCACTTTTTAAACATATTATCACCCGCCCCAATGCCAACACCTTTCTCAGAACCCACACACACATTCAACAAAACTATATCTTACGTGACGTCATTCTCACTTTCTCAATCGCAACATAAACAATTATAACACACAACAGTAATAGCTAAACAGATTTCCATTAAGCGCAACAACGGAGCGGGCCCGTTGTGCGGAACAAATGCCAAAGCGCTTAGCGTATCTCAAGCCATAATCTAAGGCAGCGGTCGAATGCGCTGCAGCGCTGTGATGCAACTGCGAATTAAATAATTTCGAATGTGAGCGGTCTATTTTCGAATGAGGTTGTATTGTTTTGGATTTAAATGTTCTAGTTTCAAATAGTGCTGCGATTATAATAACTATAGTAATTGGACTTGTCACCAGAATGGCAATTCTCGTAATTTTAATCGCTTGATCACTAATGACGACACAATTGATTTTCTATCGTGCCACATGTAGAACGCGCGGGGCTTGGTGGGCAATAGATACATGCTAATTTACTAAGTCTATTTATTTCGTGGTCCAAGTGTTCTACTACTTAGCAAGTTCCACATTACCTAAAGGTCTAAGTCGTGCGAACTGTCTCCGAGGGTCATTATTTGTGAATAAAATAATAGATACTTAGATACGTACATAAAGACATTATTTTATTCAAATTTAGAACATAACACAATTATTTTCTCAATGTCCTGACATAGACCTATAAAATGAAGTTTTTTTTTTTAATTATTTATAATCAAAAAGGGATTTCATCCATACGGAAGCCACACACCCTCTTTACAAACACCGATCTAGGGTTTGCTATAATGTTCAATCACTAAGGTTTATTTAGGTAGAAAACAGGCGTAAATTGTTTCTAAAACTAATATTTCACACAATCAACGATTACCATTATGAACAGTTCCTAACAATCAAATCAAGCCACTGGTACAAATAAAAAAATGTATTAACCTCTAGCACTCGTATGCTCCAAATCAAAGGTCACATCATTATAATTTGTAGAGTAGGTACGTGACCGTTCAAGATGGCGGCCGATCTCGACTGATTCGAAATTTGAATTCTCTTGTCGTAATAAAATCATGCACGTATGGCGGCTGGCAATTGTTTGTTGTTTTTTTTGGGTTGCGTACCCAAACGGTGCCAACGGGACCCTATTGCTAAGGCTCCGCTGTCCGTCCGTCTGCCACAGGGCTGTATCTTTTAAACTGTAACAGGGACGTTTTGCGATGTGGCGTTTTCAGAATATGACAATTTGAGAATTATGACATTTTGCGAAATTCCAATATGTAATTTTGCGAATGTGGCATTGTGCACCGAATCTTTTTTATTTACCTGCCGCTATAAAAACAAATAGTCAAAATAAAATAAAGGAAATCATAGAAGAAACGTGTTTTTTTTCGGCTTTTTTTTGGTCATTTTTAATAGGTGTACGGTGGTACGGAAACCTTCGTGTGCGATTCCGACTCGCACTTGGCCGCTTTTTTCTTTTATTGTGTTGCAAAGGTGCTGTTAGTGATTTTGATAGTGTAACGTTCAAAAGAAATAGTGCTCTGTTATTGATATTAAATTGCAAATATTGAAATGTGGATAAAAATTAAACATAAATAAAATCTTTGTAGTAGTAGTGTAGAGCAGTGGTGGCCCAGTGGTATCGGCCGCGACTTACGAGTTGTAGGTCGTAGGTTCGAACCCAGACAGGCGCTTTACTTTGTGTAAATTATTTCATCACCACTGCTCTCAAAACGGTGAAGGAAAACATCGTGAGGAAACCGGCATGTCCTAGAACCAAAAATTCGAAGACATGTGACATCTGCCAACCCGCACTGCGCCCGCGTGGTGGATTACGGCCCACTCCCTCTCATAGAGAGGAGGCCTGTGTCCCAGCAGTGGGAACATTATAGGCTGATTATGATGAAAATCTTTGTTAAGACTTCAATTATCTCTCTACCGATAATTTCTTCAATTTAGTTTGGTTTCACAACAACTTGAAAGAGTCTCATATTTTGCATAGTTTCCATACAGTAGGCATACGTTTTAGTTGTAATTGTTTTCATTGCCACACGAACGCAACAAATAATAAAAAAAAACAAATATAAAAAAGGCTGAGCTTTATAGCATAATATCACGCCTGTGCCTAATCCTTGAAGGGTTAGGCAGAGTTGTACCAGCAGGGTAATTGCGTAACACACTATCAGTAGCAATCGGTTTCATTTTGACAGTTCAACAACATTCATTGCGTGATTTACGTTGTTGAGCACACAGTTTTCGAACATATGGAGCAATGGATTAGCAATATGCTTCAAAATGATTCAAATTGAGAGTAATACCTACTGTGTTACGCAATTAGGGTGCTGTAGTACACCCACATTTCGCCCGTAAGCTTTAAGTTCACACAAATAGTCCGAATTGATGATCGTAACTTGTTCGAGTAGGTACTCGAACAAAATATTTTTATTTCTTTCTTCCTTTCTAGGTAGAAAGGAAGAAAGAATATTTTATTTGGGACACGCCCAGGAAACAGAACAAAATAAAACTAACAAAACCATGTAAACAATAAAAAAAACGGTCAAGTGCGAGCACCAAAGTCTCTGTAGGTATGTAGTAGGTATATAAATAGTTTTAATTTTTTTTTTTACGGTTTTCGGATTTTTTCCTTTACCTGTGCTATATGACATTGCTTCTTGCCAAAATTCATGATTATAGGTCAACGGGAAGTACCCTATAGGTTTTGATTTCGGAACATAAACGCCCGTGTCTTTTGATTGCGTTGACTTAGAAGTTAAATTTTTTCACTGCTTCAAGGGATTGCAGCCCTGAGAATTCAATATTAATTTCAACTTAATAACTGTACGCGTTCCTGAGAAAAAGGGGCTTGACTGACGGACAGACAGACGGACAATGACGACCAGTGCGAGGCCAAAAAGGCTGTTACCTCAGCATGATGCTGCGATATTTGAAAAAAAAAAACAAATTCCGTTGCGCTGGTATTTGCGCTAGTAACCCTAGGTTGATCTTATTGCTCATTGATAAATGACCAAGTCCCCCACCTGTGCGAAGTTGATCTACTTTTAGTCGTGACCAGAGCAAGGCAACAAGTGTCAAATGCCGTTGCGGTCTAACACCGCACCACTCCATAACCGTCAAAAAGATGAACTTTAGAAATGTCAGAACATAAAAGTTGTCAAAAAGGTTTGCATTGTGGTTTTTATGTGCTACGGAATCCTTTAAGGAATTACTACTTTTGAAATAGGAAAATGACAATTAAAGGTGAAATTGAAAACATACGACAAATCGAAATGGGAGCTTGTGATTGTGGTTGTTGTTTGTGATTGTTTGTGTGGTTGGGATTATGTTGTTGTGTTGTTTGTGTTTGTAATTATGTCTGTAATTTGTATAGTCTACATAATAAAGAGTATTCTATTCTATTGTACTCATCATTGAACAACTTTTACTATGGGACCAAACCTGAAATCGCGAAAACAAAATCAGCTGTTCCCTACATTTATGTTCGCATAACTCGTCAAAATGTAGGGAACAGCTGATTTTTTTTCGCGATTGGAGCTTTTGTCCCGTAGTAAAAGTTGTTCATAATGATGAGTACAATCCCCCATTTCAGTTTGTCGCGTTTTTTTAAATTCCAACCTGTATAATTATACTAATATTATTTTCCAGTCACAAGGTTGCAGAGTTCATTGTTCTTTCTTGTTGTTACTATTATTTATTTTATCAACTGCTTCGTTGGTACAGTGGTTGCATGCACTTCTGCTGAGGTTCTGGGTTCGATTCCCGGGTCGAGCAAAGTTTTATTGGGTTTTTCCATTAAGAATTTCTCATTAGCAGCCCGGAGTCTGGATTGGCCCGGTTGATGGCAATAGGCTCGCCCCATGTTACATGGGACTTAAACGTAACTGGCGAAATGTGGGTAGGTATACTATATGTAAGTACAGTAGCCTAAACCGTCGGGAAATACCAGACGTGATGTGAAAATCTGTCAAATTTTATTTAAAAGATTTTCAACTTTATCCCTAAAACATAAGGTTCAAAGTTGATTGGGAAAATTGGACAGTTTCGGGTAGCTTGATGTGCTGGCGTCTGTACATCAAATCCTTTAACAAAATAACAATATAGAAATATGGCTCTCATATCATACATTTTGAAATAAATCCAACTTAAACACCACATGTGAACATACCCTAGACTAGATCAGGACTTATCAAAACAATCTAACTCCGAACTTCTAATTAGTAAGGCTGATAGCAATTTGCACCATGCCAGTTGCGACACAATACACACGTACATACGAAATGTCAGGCCGATACAAGCTGTTAGCACTAGCAGGACTAATTAAACGCGTTAGCTTGGAACAATAGGTTTAGAATTGGACTTAGCATATATAGTTACGAATTGATCGGAGATATGTAAAAGGGTTCGTTTGAAATTCTTGTTAGTGTTGCCTTGCGTGTGTTAAATGTTAGCGTACATGATGTGGACACTTGTATCGACAGCCAAACTTTATTCTACCTCATTTTCACATTAGTTTAGTTTAGACGGCGCAGCAAGTGGCGCCTTCTAGTTTTGTTACGAAATTACTGATGACGTTGGATAAGAGACTGGCTGGTTACTGTCATTTTAGCAGTACGTCGGACGGTTGTCTTCTGATGTCAGGGGAGTCGCTATTGTACCACGTCCACAAGAAACTGCTGTATTCCGGCACAATCTTGATGATATTGAAGCTGTTGAACCACTAATATCTACCATGACCAGTTCTGGTAAAGGCTATTCTGCGCCGTTAAGTATAATAAAATTTTACTGTTTTCATTCATTCATACTTTTATTGTAGTGCTTATATTACCAAACGGTTGACAGTCGAGTTCACCAATTTTAAAGACTTAAGAAGTATCTGTGTCTTCTTTTAGTGCCTCAGTAGAAGGTACTGTAGATATTCTAAAGATAGCTCTTGTAATTTTTGAATGAGTTCAGACTTGTTCAATTCAAGGGCGGTTCGGCGTCAGACACACTTTTATTTCGGAAACACTAACACGGAATTATTCGGATGAAAGACTACGGTTTTTTATGCAGACAAAATTGTTGATATATCACGCCTTGTTTCCTCGATGGGTTGGGTAGAGGTGTACATATAGTACACATACATTTCGCTAATTATATTTAAGTCCCATGCAATAGGGGGCGAGCCCCTTGCCATCAACCTTGCACAAATCCAGTTTCGGTCTGCTTCTGAGAAATTCTTATTGGAAAAATCTAATAAAACTGTACCCGACCTGCAAATTGAACCGAGGACCTCTTGCAGTAGCGCTTGCAACCACTAGACCAATGAGGCAGCTACATGTGTAGGTATAGCAGAACCTATAGATGCATAGATAATATATGTGTGCATATGTAAATCTAACAGTAAACACACACTGTTTATTGGTCGATTTGAAAGTGATACGATTATGCTAAACTTATCGTCCACGCCCTCCAATCAAACGGCAGGTAAAATGTATGCGGCCTATCAGATTACACATATTCCACTCATGGGTAGAATATTAACTTTATCGTACGTTTATTGGCATTCAAGCATTTGTAGCGCATTATTGTTGTTGTTGTTGTTGCGCGTTTTTATTGTTGCTGTTGTTTTTGTGCATTATTTGATTAGAGTCCAAACCAATGTACCAACCAACCAAACCAATGTGTTCCTTATTTCGTTAAATAGATTGCGTCGATGGTCTAGGGTTCGCAAGCGCTGCAGGGCATGACGTCTTGGTTCGGCTCCCAGGTAGTGCAAAGTGTGATTGGCTTTTCCTATCTGAAATTTCTCAGTTATAACCCGGAGTTTCGATTTGTGCTCGTTTGGTGGCAATAGGCTCTTCCTATACATATGGGACTTAATCATAATCACTTAATTTCTGTATCTTAAAGTCCAATTTGTTAGTATTGTGGTAAATATTATGTATGTACTAATTACTAACAATTTCATGAAATATTATTAGTAATATCATTAATATTATCTCTATCTATTTCGTTTGATCCACGACTTTTTGACCACCCTGTGTATGTATATCTATGAATCTATTAAAGTATATTATTTTGCATCACTGACAACCCCATTTTTTATATCCACGCAATCACTGTCCATTCCAAGGTTGCCTGGAAGACATCGCAGAAAGCAATAAGGCCACCCATTGTATGTTTTGTATAAATAATCTTATTTTTATGGTATTTTCTTGTGTACAATAAAGTATATATAAATAAATGCCTACATACATAATATTTTGAAATCCCATCAACTTTCTAAACATAACTTGCGAAAATATGTGGGTGTACTTTATGGGTACACGGTATGGGTGTAGCGTAAACTGAACTTTATGGTGTAGGTTTTAAAGTTATTTTTCCATAAACTCATATTTGTTTACATTTTTGGCAAATGAATCGCGAATGCAGATTATGTATAGATCCCCAAACTTTTTGATAAGCTTGATGCGTTTTGGCTGGGCAAGCGTAGTATTACGTCGATCTTATGGATTGAATTTTCTCTAAGTTCACACAGACATATAATTAGATCACTCATTTGTATGATGAAAATGAACTGTAATGAATGATAAACTGTACCAATGTACAGTTTATAAACAATTGGCTTTTAATCACAAGTTATGTCAATAACAATGTTATTAATTGTCATCAAATATTATAATATACCTAAGCTTCTCGCATTCAGTGGATTCCTGCGGCCTTCACAGGGTCACCGGTCCATCTTGTGGGAGGCCTTCCAACGCTACGTCTTCCGGTACGCTGTCGCCACTCCAGAACCGGCCTTTCGGCCCATCGGCCAACTGTTCTGCGAGCAATGTGTCCTGCCCACTGACATTTAATTTTGGCAATTCTTCGGCCTTTGTTGGTTCTCCTGCGGATCTCTTCATTTCTGATTCGATCACGTAGGGATACTCTAAGTGCCTTTTGGAAGTCTTTTAGCCTTCTTAAATCCCATTGTGAGCGACCACGTTTCAGTGCCATAAGTCATCATTACGCACTGGTCAAAAACTTTCATCTTGAGACACTGCGGTATGTGGGACACGAAGATATCGCGTAGCGGAATAAAATTTGTCTAGATGGCTTAGTCTAATGATTAGACTAAGTTCTATCTAGACAAATTCTGTCTATTACTTTTGCTATGCAGATACAAACTATAGGTCCTAACTCCTCCATTGCAATCTAAGATTAAAACCACGTATTGAATCCGATACGAAAGTTTTCTCAATAAGTACATACTATAGTACAAAATACGGTCACCGACATGCCCTCACCGGCATTACTGTGCATTATAGAAGACAAAACAGAGAATTACCACAATAATATGTTATTATTGTGGGACACAAGTTATCTGATCCGTATTATTTATCTGTGCTCGGTATGTGCATGACAATTTTATAGATTATTTCAATGGCCATGCATAGAGATTGTAGTAGGTATAAGCGAAAATTGCAGATGCTTTAATTTTTTTTATAGGTATATACCGGAAGGTGTAGACACGTGACAATCGTTTTCGACGCGTTTCGTATTTCTACAACTATATTTAACTGGATTGACAAAAGCTTATGTTTTTTATTTTTACTACATCATCGTGATAGAATGTCACTTTGTCCAGACCCTATGGTCTTTGTGTTTTAGAGAAACGTCAAACCGTACATTAAAAAAGAAATGGTTTAATCGCATTTTTTTTCCTTGCTTTGGGTTTCATAGAAAGTTAAAACTATCGACAGTTACAAACAGAAGTGTCCTATATAGTTCTTATTGAGTATCACCTTACCACAGAAAGATGTGTTAATAAAAATAATAAGTGTTAAAAAATTGAAAAATGGTGGTGGTGGTGGTAGGAAAATGGTGGGAATGTCATTCCCATAACATAATCACTGCTAGATAATTCTTAATCCTTTACATAAATATTATGTAAAGGTTTTACATATACTACATATCGCAATAATCCGTGTGCTGTGCGATCTCTCCTTTTGTCGGGGACATACGCTCACCGTACTGCGCCCGCGACGACGACGGTACACTCCGGTGTTTTATTGTTGCATATGCACGCGCATAAATTGTATGCGCTTGTATCTTTTTATCGGTTCATAATTATGTTGAGTTATAATATCTTTTAAATAAAACTATTATTTTTCGGTCGTTATGATGTGTGGTCCCTAGTTTAGATTGATTTATTTATTATTTATTTTATAATTTATGTGCACACAGTAAAATACATAGGGATATGGCATAATTATAATTTGAGTACAAAGGTAGGTACAGCTTATTTCTTAAGAAATGATTTTTGTGATTGTGTTTTAAACTTCGGTATGTAATGCGAAATCTTCAAATTTTTTTATGAGGTACTGATTGTTCCTGCTCTTGACCTCGATCACGCCTAATGGAAAGCAATGGATGAGGTCTATGAAGGAACGAGCGTGCCCAGAAGATGTCTGTTCACTCTTGCTTTGAACGCAGAGGGAACACACACGCTGGCAAAGAGTTCTAAACGTAACGTCATACGTACATATCCTATTCAAACATACATATCTCACAAAACCAATGAATCAACAACACAAACAGTATTACGAGTTAATGTCCCAAACATCGACATAAAGTCCCAAAACAGGCTTGCCACAAATTAGCGCACCCCTATTTGACAAGCAAACAACCGATGTTAGGCTGGGTGCATAAGTGATCGGCGGAATAAGTACGTTAGTGATGGGTGAATGGGTGATTGACGATGGAACGGGTATTGATATTTGGTAGTACGAGTGTGTTACTGGCGTGTTACTTTGAAGGAGCAAATGTGACAAAATGATAAAGATTTGTGATATTGAGCAAGGAAAATATTTTTGTACTTATAACGCTTCTGGCTTCTGTTCTAAATGGACAATAAAAAAAAAATGGAACTAATAAATGATTACGTCAACTGGACCCACGGGTCCAGTTCCGAGTGGGTCCAGTTGACCAAAGACTCCATAATGTAGGTCCTGAGTATCTCAAAACGTATCAACGCACCCCGTAAGTCGTTCGTTGTTACTGCTGTCAATAGTAAATACAACAAAAGAAAATGACTACTCTCATTTTTGAGTCTGCATACACCCAGTCCTGAGTTGAGAATTTGAAGGTAAGAACTTGCCAAACTCAGTTTTAGCATTAAAATTTAGTTACAAAAAACGTAAGAATGTAGGATTTCGCGGCTTATAACGTACTGAAGACATCACGAAAGAAATGCTTAAATTCTCAAATTAAGAACCGGATGTAATACTGGTTATGTTATAAATAAATAAAATAAATAAATCATTTTATTTCAGGCATTGTGTACATACATAGTGAAAAAAAAAAAAAAGATAAATGATAATGATAAATGATTTTATTTTTGTAAGTAGGTTTGTGCAAACACTTTTACACGTCAATCATGTTTTTTAAAACTAGATGAGGTCGGCGTTTCCTATCTGACTACTCTGAGAAGAAAGGCCGAAACAAATTCAGAGGTCACAGTCTCTTATAAAGTCCAGACATAATCTTGGTCAGGTTATATGAAGACCATGTAGATCGATGTCTGAGATGGTCTTTTGAGGAAAGAACCACACAGATTGAGAGGACCTGTCCAGTCAGTGCACGCATTTGTCAATTGTGTGTTTATTCAAAACGTAAAGATTTTTTGCTAAATCTTTCTACACATTTGTAGGCAGTTACATATACACAGCTACGTAGGTATACAAAGATTGTTCACTAGTCTCAAAAGTGAGTATGTCTAATGTAACTACCGCAATAATTCAGACTTGTCGCGCATACCCGCCGCGTTTTGTCCCGTCTGTTGCGACACGCGTTGAAACGCGACTATTTGTCGCCAGATATCGCGACATGCATTATTATTTATACATGCTATATGCGAATTTACGACTTTTGTATGGAAAGTGCGATATTTTAATATTTAGTGTTTTGTTAGTATTATAATCGAGCAGGGACGGTTGAAAGGTACGTAAAAAGCGTGGGCTGTAGGTACCGATTTATATGTGCCTCCTTATTTCCTGCTATTACGTCATCAATGGCTGCAGTTAAACATTTACCTTATAATACACATTGGCTAGTTTGATCGATCAGGTTAAGTTACGTTTACCCCAACATAGTTGGGAAAAGGCTAGGCCATCAGGCCACCATACCATGGCATGGCAACGTCATCATCTGATGACGTTGCCATGCCATGGTATGGTGGTACACTTTGCCAAAAAGGTGCCGTTCGTCCAAGTGCGGTTCAAATCAGTGCTCTGAGTGGAATACCCCAAAAATTATTACTGGCTTGTGAAGTTTGTCTGTTTGGAACTATTTTAGATGCCAGTCTCTCACAAAGCATCATATTTTATGCATTTTTGCCAAAACGCTACATACTCTTGTCTCCGTGTATAACTATGTAAATCTTTGTGAAGACAGAAAAATATTAATTTTTTATTTTACCTATCTCCGGACCATGGGGTCCCGGTCCTTTGGAAGGCGTACGAGGAGCCGAAGCCAACTCGCAGAGGCCCCTTAGGAAATTTTAATGAAATGCGGCACCAACGGACGATTATTATTTTGAGACCTAATATCATTGAACATTTCACGATATTGGCTAGGATATTTTTAGAGACACATTTCCTTAATTTTGGTGAAATTACGGGCACTAAAATGCAGTGACATTATTGAATTTTTTTTTCTCAAATTCGTCCCTACTACTACAGCAAATTACATAATACAGGGGATATACAGGTGGAGAGATACAGGAGACAAACCCCGGATGTTGAAATACAAACAAAAATCAAGGAAATCGATCATTTGCATCGTTAAACGGGCCTAAAACCTTCTCACTATCAGTCACAACCATCACTATTTACTCTTAAATAAGAACATTAATAGGAGCAACGCATCTTAAGATTCCCACGTAAATAAAACAAAACAAAAAAGAAGCACTTATGAGATAGATGGTCATTAATTTGTCCTGTAGCTCGAGACAATGGAGCTAAGAGCTGTGCATCCTAACTGATAGTGTGTAACGGGATTTATACACAGGCTGGTGGAAAAAATGTGGATGGCTGTAGGAAAAGGTTTGGGGATTTAAGCGAATCATCACGTGGTGAAGAAAGATCCAAAGAATTCAAAAATGTTAGTCCCGTCTGAGATAGAAGTTCATACCGCCGCTTTGTTGCGATCAACAAAGAAGTTCTAAGTGCTATCTTTTTTTTTTTGCTAGCCTATGCTGTCCCACTGCTCGGCAAAGGCCTCCTCCAAATCCTTCCAGAAACTCTTTCCGCGCCACCTCGAATTTTAATACTTGTTTTTTTTTTCAATCCGTTCCTTTAGTAACTATAAGAAAAAACCATAGATATCCGATGGGACAAACCGTAAACTGTACCTTTTAAAGGATCAGATACTTCTTTTAAATTTTTTGTTTTATTTACTTTCGCAATAAGTACTTATTTGCTAAGAAAAAAATATTACTAGAAACATTACTAGAATTATTATGTTTTATGTATTTATTGTATATGTAAATGGTAGACCACTGAACTACTTGGTCTCTCCTCCCTTCAATCCATCCAAAGGTTGTCTGTAAAAAATCGCGATAGCTTTGTTTTTTTTTTGGATAAGACCGCCCATTGTGTACCCTATGTAAAATGTATACTTTTATATCCTGTAACGTTTATGTTATATTAATAACTAGCGGCCAGTTTCGCACGGGCGCAATTTCTTTTTTTGAATTTCCGAAATTTTCATTCATACAAACCTTGTCCTGGCAATACCGAATACAACAAAAAAATAATTATCCAATTTGGTGCAGTCATTCGGAAGTTATGCGCGAACATAGATTTCGGCGATTTTTTTTTATCCATACTAATAATACAAATTCGAAAGTAACTCTGTTTGTCTGTCTGACATGTTACCTTTTCACGCCTAAACCACTGAACGGATTTCGATAAAATTTGGCAGAGAGATAGATTGCATTCCGAGGAAGGACTTATGATAGTTTTTATCGACATAACTCGCGGGGAAGCTAGTACTACATATGTAAAAGGAAGAATATTCTATCCCTCGTATCTATATTGGCCAACTTATCTATTTACTGTTATGTTCCGTAACCAAAAAAGCACCACCCTCTAAGTACCTCATCGCTCGATATGATCTAAAGCCGTCTTGTCACTCGTCACCACGTCGCTACCAGCGCCACGTACCATAATTGATGCTGGTACCAGTTTCGTGAACGGGGGCATTTATAAACAGCGTATAAGAGAGTGTGATGTTTGGGCTTTCCCTTTTTTTTTTTTGTTTTGGTAACGAGGCAAAGGTATTTGGTTTAGCCTTTTTGTTCTGGAGCATGCTGCAAGCGATAAGTAGTCTGCAAATAAATAATTTGGGGGTTAATTCCAATTTTTTGGATTGAAGTTAATTGTGGTTATTTTGTGGTAGTTTATTTATTAAAACTTTATGCACAAGTAAAAACTGTACAAAGGCGGACTTAATATGCCTTGGGCATTTTCTACCAGTCTACCTTAGGGTGATGCAGAGACAATACATAGTAGGTGCAATACCAAAAAACAACTTAAAAAATAACTAGAATATAAAAATAAATACTTAGATACATACATACAACAAAACATAAAACAAAAAAAAAAAGTTATGAGAGCTAAAAAAGAAAACCTGCAACAAATTAATTTTGCATTTATAATAAACAAAATAAAATATCTAGCTCAATAATTGGTTGCGTTATTCTTTTATAGAATAACTGATATTGATGCTGATCTCGTGAACGAGGGCATTTATAAACAGTGTGTATGAGAGTGTCATGTGTGGGTAGGTACGTTTTTTGTTTTGTTTTTGGTGTCGAGTTGAAGGTAGTTGTGATTAATAAAATTATAATAGTTGAAGATAGAGAGGCTTGTGGTTAAGTAAAAACAGGCGCACTGGTCGACCGATTAGGTTAAGTTACGCTTGCCGCCATTGGTCCGTGGATGGGTGACAACGAAATTAATTTTCTCGAATTTTTTTAAGAATAAAATCTTTGCGTACCACGACCCCTCCGTGCCTCGGAAAGCACGTTAAGCCGTTGGTCCCGGCTGTAGTTCGTGGATCTTTGACTTTGACTTTAAATATTAATAAACAGCAAAAAAAATATCTCTCGAAATATGTATATATAATTTTTTGCAAGCAAGCCACAATACTGCCATATAAAACGTTATCTGTTAATCCACAACAAAAACGGAACAAAAACATATTTTCTGACAAAAAATATAAACAATAAGGTTAGAAAAAAAACAGCTTCAGCGCATAGATCATTGTACCACATAATATATTTTTGCTACTGAAACTAGTGTAAAAACTGGAAAACAGTCATGTTTTACAAAAACTTGGATTTTACAAGAAATGTCTTTAAAATAAGGTGCACGCGGTGTGAACAGTTGGTCTGAACTGTATTTTAAGTTTTTTTTTATCAGAATTTCAGCACGTTATATTAGTTTACAAAATAAGATAAGTAAAGGCAGCTCCACACTGTATTTTATGTTTAAGTTATTCTGTGATGCGCTTTTAAGCACTTTTCCATACGAGATTTCTTCTTTTGGAACAAATCTGACTTAGAAAGATGTATTAATGATTATAAATCTGTAAATACGTACCTGTTATAGTCGCAAATCATATTTTGACCAAGATACAACCTGACACTGATCTGAAAGTTGCAAAAAACGTAAGAAAAATTGAATTTCGCGGGCTACAACTGCGCATTCACCTTAAGTAAAATGGTTAGTTTATGGACTCCTGTCTGAAATAAAAGTTTTCTTTTCTTTCTATTCTAAAGGAAAATGGACTATACTTGGTCGACCCAGTCTCTTTACAGTTAATAAACAATTTCAAATTAATAAACAATTACATCCCTACTCAATATGAAAACAGTATAATTGAATAGGTTCAGAAAAATAGGGCGAATAATATATTAACAGCCGGTCGATTCTGTAAAAATATCACCGTGAAAACTTAGGTGAAGTGAGTTTGTTTTTGCTAGGAATTGACACTATTGACAGCTCACTCCACGCTCACTTCACGTAAGTTATCACGGTGAGATTTTTACAGAATTGCACCGCTGGTCCACAAAGTAACCACAATAGTTAAACAATCAACATGAATTTCATGTAATTCATGGGACATAGAATGGGTTAATAAAGATTAATAGCACAATAACCACCAGTAATAACCATATTCATCGTTTTTGCTTAGGTGTAAAAACAGAAGCATCAGTTCAATAACCCGGAACTTTAAAACAAAAGATTGTATTTGAGCGTTATTTGATGGCAGTGACAGTGAATGCGACAAAACTCTAGATTTATGTGGCTATATTCTCTTTGAGATTTATTAACGACAAGCTGTGGGGTTTTCCATCAGCAAAAGTGACGAACTTCCATACAAAGTTATGCCCTCTACCATATTCATAATAATATACATACAATCATTCTGATTTTTTATCAGATTATTCTACAAGCAACATATTAAAGCACGTGTTTGAATTTTTTGTCCAAATAGATTTTTTGAAAATAGATAATTGCTTCATATTTTGCAATAAATTACCAGCGAGGCAGCGTTGTGTCACCGCGCTTCTCTTTCTTTTCTATGCAGTCCGACAGTGACCGCGCAGGTCACGTAGTCCCCTTAACCAACATCCTTCTAATTTAGAAGGATGACCAGACTTAAAAGGATGTCACGTGATCACTTACCTACTTAAGTACCATCAACACAGCCTATAACTACCTACTTATACTTACTCCAAATCAGTCTTAAAGCTCTATTTATGAACTATTTATAGATAAACAGTTACTAGTTAAAGCCTTTTAAGTTCGAGATAAGTGCGTGATGATCGATTGTGGGAACTTTCGAGATGGGCTGGTGACAGTAAGTTACATTTACGTGGGGACCGCTTGATCTTTGCTTAGCGTACGCGCATGAGTTTGATAACATCTGTAGTTGGAGGGAGCGGTTTTGATACTTGCATTGTTGTTTGTTTTGAAGCGTTGACAAGTGATGGTTGATTATTCGTTCAGATATTGTAATATTATTACTATTCGTTTGAGTTTAGACTCGGTATTTTTTAAGTTAAGTGATAAAATCATGTAGTTTAAAAAAAAAACATCGAATTAAATATTTGAAAGGTTCGTTATTAACCAAAATGTCCTTATTAGCAACTTATTTAATTTAAACTACGGCTAGAAATGACACAACACAACATCACGCCTCAAAAAGAAAGGCAGAAGCATAAAAACCACATCTTTTTAGTTACGTTTAAATCTCAACTAATAAGGGGCGAGTAAGCCGGGCAGGCATCCAAACTACGGCCAGAAAAGTAGCAAAAAAGATAGCCTCTTGACAAGATCCATAAGCAAAATAAACTAATAGCAAGTATGTATGTACAGACGCCAGCACATCAAGCTACTACAATCTCTCAAATTTATTTAATAGACTTTCAACTTTATCGCTATAGCATAAGGTTCAAAGTTGATTAAGAAAATTTTACAGTTTCGGGTAGCTTGATGTGCTGGCGTTATATTTTAATATAGTATGTTTATATCTAAATTAGATAATTATTTTAGATTTTATGTATTTTATTTCCCTTCTACTCCTACACACGTTGTCTACATCTCTTTTTATCTCTTCTCCTATCGCAAGAAGAGGAATGCTGGAAAAGATTTTATTTAGAAATAAGCGTCACCTTCGTACGTATTTTTCTGTTCCTTTCTTCTATATAAACGTGTGTACATAAGTTACATAAATAAATAAAACAACACTAAACAAAAGTAGATTGCAACACAATACACTATCAAGACTACTTCATCACGCTACACAATCGAAATGCCTCTCCCATACATTACTCTGACATACATTATAATATAATCCATATAATCACATTTCTCATAATAACGTCATTAGAATTAGTGCGGTACCTACGACGTGTGCGGTCGGGTTAAGTAACTAGGCTCGGAGATATGCGGTGTGGCCTAATTTGTAGTCTTTAGCGACTTGTTTCGAATAAAGGATGTAGTTCGGGAGTTTATTAGTGTAATGGAAAATTACACTAATAAACTCCCGAACTACATCAGATTTCTAAACGTAAAAATACCATGTTTATAACTCAATCACAACATTTCCTATCAACTGTTAAAGAAAGGCCTTGCAATCACCATACTTTAGCAGGTAAAGATCCTTATAAATATTTTTTTTTATTTTACAAATATTTTTTCCGTCGATAAAATTAAGCTATGTTTCCCTCATTTCGTTATGTGCACATTATGAAGACTCACACTGTATAAAAAGGATGGGAAAGAATCAAAGGGCATGAAAAAATTCGTCCGCATCGCTGTCAACAGGAAAAGTACCCAAAAGGCTGACACCATTGCCACGTTGTATGGCAATGCTGATTCTTTGGCCAAAAAATAGGCCAGCCCTCTGGTCTATTGGAGTTAGAGTTTGAGTTTGAAGAGGGGTCGAAGGTTTTTTGAAGCTGCTAACAAGATATCAGGGAACTATTTTAAGTAGTTTTTTATTGTTTCCATTTTGCCAAAGAGAATACAATCGACGCAGATCCTTACAAAGAACCCCAAGAAATTGAACAGGATTGTCTGAAACTTGAGCAGTGGTGGCCCAGTGGTCACGGACACGACTTACGAGTTGTAGGTCGTAGGTTCGAACCCAGACAGGCGCTTTACTTTGTGTAAATGATTTCATCAGCACTGCTCTCAAAACGGTGAAGGAAAACATCGTGAGGAAACCGGCATATTCTAGAACCAAAAATTCGAAGACATGTGATATCCACCAACCCGCACTGGGCCCGCGTGGTGGATTACGGCCCACTCCCTCTCATTGAGAGGAGGCCTGTGCTCCAGCAGTGGGAACATTATAGGCTGATTAGGGTATGATGGTCTGAAACTTATAAAAGCTGTTCTCATCAGCTCATCCATTAAACCAACCCAAAAAAGCACCCAAAAGTCACGAATACACAACGTGTGTGGAGCGTTAAACGACGTCTTAATACTCAGAGGTGAAGGGTCGCCTAGATGTCATGAATGAACGGTGGAAGCTCGTGCCTTCAATTCTGAGAGGAATATTTTATAGACTCATTATAACATCGACGTGTGGGGGAATAAAAATATAATAAGTACCTATTTTATGGAATAGTATTGCATTCTGTGAGATGTAGAACGGTGTTATGAAATTCGTGGATCTTTGACAGTCGTTACGGGTCGTCAGATGCCCGAAAGTCTGACCACCAGCCACTGGATAATACGATATCACTTTTTTTTTTTTGGATGGGAAATCATCAAATGACCCCCTCCCGCTCTGGGTGGAGCGGAATCCCAGTGTCAGACTCTTACTGACTAAAACCCACCCATGTTCCTTCCTTAGACCTTTTTGTTCCGGGGCAGCGGTAACCCTTTCGGACAATCCCGCTGGATACGAAACCCCTTGGTAAGCCAAGGGGTATCGTTACTAGAGATTTATATGGAACTAGCTGCGCCCCGCGGTTTCAACCGCGTAAGTGTCGATCCCGTGGGAATATCGGGATAAAAAGTAGCCTATATGTTAATCCAGGGTGTCAGCTACCTCCATACAAAATTAGCAAAGCCTTTTGAGCATGGAGAAGTAACAAACATATAAACACACACACACCCCCCCACACACTCACAAACTTTCGCCTTTATAATATTAGTATGATTGTGATTCTATGATGATAATGATGATTCTACAGGCAATTTTTCTGTTTTTGTTTGTTTGTGTTTTCTGAGAGGAGGGCTGTGTCCCAGTAGTGGGAACATTATAGACTGATTAGATTATCTTTCTGTGAACTTTTTCATTTTTGAATGAAATAGTGAAAAGAGAAACAAATTGCAGTCATTCTGTGACTAAAACACGGACGGTAATGACATATCGAGTCTAAAGATTGTAGTAACAGATAACATAGGTTGCTGGCTCAGACCGGTGACTTTTACAACTGGCTCAGAATGCTGCGCAATGATACACTCGGCGCGTTCTAATCGATTTGTCATCAAGATTGGGAGATATGGAGCGGTTTAATAATATATGTTTGAAGATGATTTATCTTAATTGATTCAGATGCAATGAGAGTCAGTGGAGCAGAATGCTTAAGAAATACAGTAATATTAGACATTATTTTAGGTTTTCACGCTTTTAAACACACGAGGGGCTTGTGGCTATATAATAACAGCCGCACAGGTCGATCGATCAGGTTAAGCTACGCTTGCCGTGGCTGCTCTGTGGATGGGTGACCATCTTTACAAAACGAGACCCCTCCGTGCCTCGGAATGCACGTTAAGCCGTCGCGTTGGTCCCGGCTGTCATTCGCGGATCTTTGACAGTCGTTACGGGTAGACAGAAGCCCAACAGTCTGACAACCAGTCTTACCAAGGGGTATCGTATTAATCAGTAACTGGGTTGTGGAGGTCAGACAGACGGTTAGACTGGAAACCGACCCCAACATAGTTGGGAAAAGGCTGGGCAGATGATGATAACGCTTTTGAACTACACATTTAAAGGGGATTGAAGATTATTTTTTTATATGGAACCTACTGGCATACCCAGTGTCATAACAGAAGAAGGCCTGCCACAGTAATTAATTTCTAGCTTAATATCATTACTAAAATGATAACGGTGGAGTTTCTTGCCCATTCTTCTCCATACGAAAACTACCTTTTGGAAGGGGCGTCTAGAATCAATTCTATTTTTAACCCCCGACAAAAACAGAGAGGTGTTATAAGTTTAACGGGTGTATCTGTGAGACAGTCTGCGCCATCGTAGCTCGCAAACGGCTGAACCGATTTCGATGTTTTTTTTTTGTTTTATTGTAATTTTTGATGTTCAAAAGTGCCTTTTATGTGCCTACTTGCAATAAATGCTTTGACTGTTCCTACTTTAAACATTGTGAGTGTAAACAAAATGTACGAAAATAAAAAAATAAAAAATATGGATGTCACGTAACCAACTTTGAAAGTTAATATCTCGGAAACGTGACACTTTCCGGGATTTGATCTTCTTGTATTTTGTTTACATTGACGTCAGCTATCGATTAATATAGGTTTCATGAGTGGCAGCCATTTTGAAAAAAAACCATAAGTTTAAAAGTTTGGGTTACGTTAAGTTACCGATATTTTGGCGCTATTTTTGCGAATGTGACAAACTGGCATGCATAAGTCATGCGTTCGGGCCCGATCGTGGGTGCTACGCCTTAGTGCTGGGGTATGCGAAATCGAACGTTCGATTGGCAATTGTTTTTTGTCTAAGTGTGTGACGGGAAAATCGTTCAGCTGCGGGGTAATTGCGTAACACACTAACAGAAGCAATGGCTACCATTTTGACAGTTCAACAACATTCATTGCGTTATTTACGTTGTTGAGCAGACAAATTTTTCGAGCATATGAAGCAATGGATTAGCAGTTTCCTTCAAAATTATTCAGAATATGATTTTCAGAATAAATAAGGGTGCTGGTTAGCGAGCTGATTTCTGAGATTTCGACGTAATTTAGTTTTCAATGGACGAGGCTGTAGCTGCACAATGAATAACTTATTTTCTTATAAATATATTGTTTTCTTCTTCAGGCGGGCGTTTGGGCGACTGTGTTTTGTAATTTTGATGTTCGAAAATTACTGATTCTCAGCCAAAGAATAAATGAGTTTTGATTTTGATTTATAGGTTTTGGAGCTGATATGTTCCATTCTCCTTTGCGAATTATAATGAAGATTTTAAATTAATAAAACAGGTCGGAATAAAACATTGAATATGCATCAACCAATGAGTAAAACACACTCCCAATTAAGAAGCACTCACTTCCACATGCATATTCAAAAACCACACATCGTCACCGAAAAACAAGCAACCCAAACCGAAAATAAACTCAACCCTACCGGCACCGCCGACAAAATAAATAAACCCTTCAGCGACCACATAAAATGAAGTCAATTTTCCTCAACCGAGTCCTGGCTTTTCTCATGTCCCGGCGAATTTTCGCGAGCGACGAAAATGTCCCGGTTTAGCCTATACGTGTGTTCAATGGGTAGCGTAGGGGTGACGTCGACACGTTATATGGGTTGTCGTATGGACTCAACAGGTGGCTGCCCGTAGGGTTAAACGCAGTACGCAGTATATTAGGTAAAATGCTCTACGTGAGTAATTTTTTTTGTATATCTGAGTCTCATACGAGGTCTCTAGTATATATGGTCTTTATGGATGGAGTTTGAAAGGGTGCGTCTAGATTACGTTATATAACACATACACTTATGTTATATAACACGACCAAATTTATTTAACACCACTCCACTTTTAAAATTATGATAAAAAAGCACTTCCTCTCTCCTTAAACATCATCATCATAATTTCTTTGCTCCTGTTTCATGTTTATTATTATATGTATATATTTATTTAGATTAGTATAATATACGTTATGTATGTATTATGTAATAGGTACACCACAGACTACCTACAGTATTTGTCTGTCCTTCCCCTTTTTAATCCATCCAAATGTGGTCTTTAAAAGATCGCTTTTAGCGATAAGACCGCCCATTGTGTCACCCTATGTACAGTTTCTATTTTTATGTCTGCAATTTATTTGGTGTACATAATAAAGAGTATTTCTATTCTATTCTAACTTCTCTATGTTTAATAACATGTTATGTTACACAGTGTGGACGCACCTTTACAAAACTAAAGAAGAAATATAGCAAAGAAAGAAAATACGTTTATTTACGGCTAACATGACGCATAAAAAAAAAAAAAAACAAAGTCATCGCTCAGCATAATGCTAAGACCCTATACGAGACAGTGCCCTAGTGCTGGTTTTCAGCGACAGCCGGCGTTGACGTGATGACTACAGCCAGTGCAACATACGATTACATATAAATACAACTCAAACTTGTACAACTAACATCATCATTATCAAATGATGATAAATACAAGGTGGCCTGGAAGGGATCGCAGAAAGTGATAAGGCCGCCTATTGTATGTTTTATAGTGGTAAATGTATTTCTTGTTATAATTTTTTTGGTGTACAATAAAATATAAACAATTAAAAATATATCAAATACAAAATAAAGTAGTAAAATTATTGAAAATTTGGCAAGTTTAGCAACCAAATTATAGTTTAGCAATCAAAAAACAAAAAAAAATTACGAATCGTTCGCAATTAAAAATAACTCTTGTACAGCAACATAAAGTCAAACAATATATGACATTAAAATACCAATGTAAAACGAATAGTGTACTTGCTAAAACTTTTTATAATGACTTGAAAATAATACTGATTGTGTCAGATAAACAGAAAAGGAATAGAAAAAAAACAATGCAGTAATGATTCTATCCGCCATATTTATAGGAACGGTATTGGATTTCCTCTCTCTAATTATAATGAACATTCTAGGAAAGTACTCGATTCCTAGTACAGCGAAGAAAGTTCTAGTTTTTCAATTATTTCTAGAACAAAATGAGTACAAATTTATAATTCTTCGATTTAAAAAATATATGATAAATCAAACTGGTTGATCAAATCGAATAAAAGTCTAGTACTTTTACAATAACAGGATTTGCATATAAAAGAGGCATAATCACTTTTGAATTTTTATTGTTAGTTCAATGCAAAACATTAGGTACAAGTACGTCTGTCTTTCTGTCTGTGAAGGTGACTTTTAACTACCAAACCATGATTGATTATATAAAATTTTCATCGAAACAACTTTGAAAAAGCCTTGGAGGAACTCAGAATACATAATTATTATTAAAAAACAAGCGAGCAAAATGCACAACCAATATTTTAAAATAACAAAGTAGAGCATCTTCCAAATCCTACACGGAAAATGTTTTCTCATATGTCTGGAAAAGCCGAGGCCAACGTGTAGGGGCCCATGGAGGGCAATTTACGTCGTACTTTTGTTTTACGGGGCCCACACCGAATAAATTTCAGACTACCCTCTTTCGAGAGCATTATAGTGAGCTCATGAATGTGATATGGATTTATGGGCACATGTGAGTGAGGTTTTATTTTGTGCTTGGTTTATGGTAAAGAGTGAGTTTTGTGATTCAATTTGTGTTGGTTTTGTTGCTTTATTTTTTATGTTCGCTGATGTTGACTTGTTTTTTGATTTGTGTTGCAGATGTGCAATTGTTTTTGGAGCCATTGGAACTCATTGATGTTGCCACCTGAGGAGGCTCTCGTTGGGCAGCTGGATCAAGGGCTTGATTCAGAAAGCGGTACTTCTGGACACGGCCCGCATTGTAAGGAGGTTCCTCTCTATGGAGCCCTGACCGCAGGTAGCTTGGACCCTGTTCCCGATACAGGTGAGCTACTATTTTTAATATATTTAAAGGTTTTTATATATTTATTCAAATATTTAAAAATATAATTTGTTACAGACTGCACATCAAGCTACTACAATCTGTCAAAATTCTTTAATAGATTTTCAACTTTATTGCTAAAGCATAAGGTTCAAAGTTGATTGGGAAAATTTGACAGTTTCGGGTAGCTTGATGTGCTGGCGTCTGTACATTAATTAAATAAAGTAAATAGTAATTTAGTATAATCTCCTTGGGCCAGTTAGTTTCTTTCGAAAACAGGCAGTAAATAATCGATCGCCGAATTAAGAACGCCTGTAAAAGCTACTGATGGTAATGAAGGATCATCTGCCGATCTCCCTGAAGCGCAAACTCATCGAAATGTGTATCCTGCCCGTCCTAACCTATGGTTCCAGGCTCTAATTGGATTGGGCGGGTCACATCAGCCGCATGCACGTTGACCGCTGGGCAAGGGTCTCCTCACAATGGGTGCTGGACGGCCGCGCCGCCGAGGCTGGCCCAGAAAGAGACGGTGAGGCGATCTGGACGCATACCGCGAGGGCTGGTTTGACGTGGTGCGGGAAAAGGAGTTCCTGGAAGGATTTGGGGGAGGCCTTTGCCCAGCAGTGGGACAGTATAGGCTAAAAAACCAGAAGAAAAGTAATTTATTTCCAAATCTTCAGTACAGTAAATGAGGTCTCGCTCAACTCCTGGACTACGACATCCTGGATGATAGGAGCCGAGGTGTTATAATAATTCTTTGAAAATCTATCAAGAGCACTTCTTGTGTTCGCAGTAAAGATGAAGTTCTGAAGTGACGTGACTAGTATTTAAAGGTAGATGTGAGTGGAAAAGCTGGGAGGGGACGCCAGACCAGGGGTGGCCAACTTGGTTAGACCCAAGATCTACTGTTCACTGAGGACACCCTGTGCGATCTACCATACATACTTCTTGAAATCTTATATGAGACAGCAAAGTTCAGTAGGTACACAATTATCTAGTATTTTTTATTTTATTATGAGGGAAAATATAAAACTGAAAATTATTCTTAGTAACCTACTTATTTATATTAATTGGAGCATTGCGTTTGAGATCTTTCGCTACATTAGCAAAATCAGGTTTGTAGTTTGAAATATTTTTTGCCTTTCCACGATCGACTGGACTGGATCGTCAAGTCGATCGCGATCGATCGATTGGCCACCCCTGCCCTAGACGGACAGACGGACGGACATGGTAATGTTCTTCAGAAAGCTCAGGTGCGTAATACTGGCAACCGGCGTCAGGTGTGCGTGTATGACCAGATGTATGAACGTAAACGAAGCAAAAAGATTATGCTATGATCGTAGCTAGTGGCGTTCTGTTGTGTCTGTCTACCCCCATTGGAAGGCGTTAATGCATAGTTATGATGGCATTTATTGCTAATAAAGAACAGCAGACATTACCAAACAAACTTCATAAACACACAGAGGAAATGCGGTTGGAGAGACTTTTGAAAAAGCCTAAGCAAAAAGTCGTGATTCGAGGTTTGGCTCTCGCCTATTTCTTCCTCTAATATTGGACCAATTTAAAAGATATTTCATAAACTGAATAATAAGGATCTAAATTGTGTCCTTATGTTTTTCTTTTTCCAGTAATAATTGTCAAAGGGAGAGCAGTGGTGGCCAAATGGTAACGGCCGCGACTTACGAGTTGTAGGTCGTAGGTTCGAACCCAGACAGGCGCTTTACTTTGTGTAAATTATTTCATCACCACTGCTCTCAAAAACGGTGAAGGAAAACATCGTGAGGAAACCGGCATGTCCTAGAATCAGGAATTCGAAGACATGTGACATCTGCCAATTCGCACTGGGCCCGCGTGGTGGATTACGGCCCACTCCCTCTCATCGAGAGGAGGCCTGTGTCCCAGAAGTGGGAACATTATAGGCAGATTATGTATGTAATTGTCAAAGTACCTCTGTTGACAATTTTGAAATTTTTTTGAGGGTTTTAGAGTGCTTATAAAAATAATGTATCATCAAAAAGGAAAACATACAAGTAGTTAGTATTTATTATTCTGTAAAAAATCATTGCTCTAAGGTCATTAACCAGAAAGAAAACAGGCGAGAGCGTTCCACGTTAACGACAAAGACATAAACACACGTAGATACCATAAGTAAACCCGTAAACACATTGTTCAACCCATTACTGAAATCTCTTCAGTACACAATTAATTCCCCACAACCACGTACGCAGTAAACGTTTACCGTAACGCTAACTGTTACGTAAACGTTTAACGTAATGTGTGATAAGTGATAATACGAGGGGGAAAACGGAAACCCCTTGGGATGATAACGTTACCCTATAACCGGGAATTTGATGGCGTTGATGTGTGTAATACGAGGTTCGTGAGGTTTTACGTTGTAAGTGAAATGTTGTGTGACTTTATTGGTGACATTTTATTGAAGATGTAGCGACAGATAGGGTTTTTATGGAAGGTAATTTTCTTTTTGTTCATAAATGTTTTTCGTAATCCGGCTTTTTTTAGCTAAGTCTTTTTAGGGTTCCGTAGCCAAAGGGTAAAAACGGGACCCTATTACTAAGAATTCGCTGTCTGTCCGTCCGTCTGTCTGTCACCAGGCTGTATCTCAAGAACCGCGATAGCTAGACAGTTGAAATTTTCACAAATTATGTATTTCTGTTGCCGCTATAACAACAAATACTAAAAATAAAATAAATATTTAAGGGGGGCTCCCATACAACAAACGTGTTTTTTTTCCCGGCGTTTTTGCCTTGTGGTACGGAACCCTTCGTGTGCGAGTCCGACTCGCACTTGGCCAGTTTTTTTTTTCAAGTGTATTGAATGGTTGTTGCCATTTGGGTCGACTTGTCACAACCTACCCAATCAACTTCAGGTTTGACCGCGGATTAACTGGCTAGAGAATGACCAGACATTTAGAAACTACATAATTATGTAGATGAGGGGTCTAAATACCTAAAGAAGGTGGCTGGGGCGGACTGGATGCGGAAGGCGTAGGTAGGACAGGGTGTTGTGGTGCAGTCTGGGAGAGGCATATCCAGCAGTAGACTGCGATAAGGTGAGTTGATTGAGACGTGAGGCACTATAATCCGGCCTCGAAAACTCCTGTTTGAAACTTTAATATTAAAATTACTAATAATTTAATATTAATTTTAATTGTCCACTTTTAAAATTATGGTTAAAAAGCACTCTCTCCTTAAACATCATCATTACATTTTCTTTGCTCCTGTTTCATGTTTATTATTATATGTATATATTTATTTAGATTAGTATAATATACTTTATGTTATGTATTTATTGTATTAGGTATGTAAATGGTACACCACAGACTACCTACAGTATTTGTCTGTCCTTCTCATTTTTAATCCATCCAAAGGTTATCTCATCAAATCGTAATAGAACTAAGTAGTTCTTTAAGCTTCCTACGAACGATCAAGGAAGTATCTCACATGGTAGCTGCGCTGCGCACATACCATGCATTACAGCTATCGACACACGCCAACAACGACAAGTAGGATTATACTACATGAATTGTTCATTAATCTGTCCCGTATGTGCCCGTAATAGGTACGGTACGCATGGTAAGGCATCCGTGCGTTAGGAATTACTTACGGATGTCGGGTGTGGAGGGTCCGAAAACATTTTCTTGAATTATAAAATTTTAGGTGCTTTTTAGGGTTCCGTACCCAAAGGTTAAAAACGCCCGTCTGTCACCAGGCTGTATCTCATGAACCATGATAACTAGACAGTTGAAATTTTCACTGATGATATATTTCTGTAGACGCTATAACAACAAATACTAAAAACAGAATAAAATAAATATTTAAGGGGGGCTTTAAATATTTATTTTATTCTGTTTTAGTCGGTCCAGTCGGTTCTTGAAGCAGTTCAGTGTGGGAGCCGTCACAACATTTTCCGGGAGCCTATTCCATGCTGTTACAACTCGGTTAGACAAGAATTGCTTCAAAGGCTTTTTTTTTATAAATTTTCCCATAGCTTTAGGGAATGCCCACGCAAATGTGTGTTCGCATTCAGTGTGTAAAGATCTTGAAGGCTGGGCACTTCGTAGTGTTTGTTAAGTATTTTGTATTTATCTGCATTTTTGGTTAAATATTAGCGTATCTCAAAAAATACCAACCAAGAGAGACTAATAAATTTTTACTGTAATATACAGAAATTCTATTTTTTTTTACATTTTGTCCTGTAAATGTACCACAACTGCGTGGCAAAAGTGTCTGCACTTTGTGTAAAAGCCCTCTCAGCTTCAAATCTACATCTCGCACAAGTCTTACGATTATTCCTCTATGTTCCTAATCGGTATTCGAGTACCACATTAGTTCTGCTTGCAGTTTCGATTACCCTTTTAGGAATTCAATGTGTAAGATCCTTACTTAGTATCAAGTCCTTTCAGGGTAGTAAAGGAGATGATATTGTTTTGATAAATTATTTTTTTAGTTGTTATTGTTTATGTAGATATTTGGATACTGCCGTGAGGAAAGTTTTGAGAATGAATGTGAATGGCCACATATAAGAGTAGGAGAAGACCAAAGAAACGATGTATAGGTAGGCTGTGTGAAGGATTTTATGACTAGCAAGGGGTGACTTTCGAGATGGCAGCTAAAAGAGAAGTATGATAGAAAAGACATGTAGCGCTGACTTCAAATAAGTACATATGTATACGTATACGGTATATATATGTATACATGTATACGTATAGGTATACGGGCAGGAGAGTGGTGATGATAAGTCTTGAATGGACTAAAATTCAGGTTTGTGTACGATTTTTTGGTGGGGTGGATTACGGTCCACTCCCGCTCACCGAGAGGAGGCCTGTGTCCCAGCAGTGGGAACATTATAGGCTGATTATGTATGCGTACGATTAAGATTTTCATTAAAAAAATAATTACGATTATACTCATTGAATCAAACACTTTTTTTTTTATTGTAATTTAAAATGTAAGTGAAAACTTGTAAGTAAATAATAATAATAATTTATTTATTTGCCACAAAAAACTGATGTTACATTTAGACAGATATACAGGACAATTTAAAATTTTCTTAGTTTTATAGTGAAGAGGCATCTGTGTCTGAACTAGATAAAAATATCTAAAAAATACGCGCGTAAAATACGCGGTGTGGTATTATTTTCGTTTGAGAATGTAAACATACTGTTAAAAGTTCAATTCCTTTTTCAACCACTGATCAGAGGGCCGATCAGTCGTTTTAAAAGCGTTTCGTATTTCTATAAAGACTTCCAATTTCAACAGGATTGACATAAGTCTTTCGGTAGATTATGTCAGTTCTATACATTTTTGACTTTTCTACCGTCGTTGTCGCTGATAGAATATCACTTTGTCTTTGCCTTAACGTCTTCGTTTGTCCAGAAACTATTCGAAAAGTAAACAATCATAAACAAAACAAAAAGCACTGAACTTATTTTGCTGACCGTACCATAAACCGCTATTCGCTGTCTAATCTCGTACGGCAAGTTATTTGCGTGTTACTATCTCACGCACGCACTGGCCGCTTGTTTTGCTGACGCTACTACCATACGCGTCTCTTGCTATCTGTACCGCGGTGAAAACAGATAGAAATACCCTTTCTAAAACACTTAGTACTAATTTACATTTGTTCGGAATTCGTTTTATGGTACAGTTAATGTTTAGAGTGAGGAAAGGATGTAAATAAATTAATATACTGACGTCTGCAAGTTCTATCATGGAAAAACTGACTGTATTTGGGTGTTCATGCTCTGAACTCGGCAAGTAGCAAGTGTAGTGCGGGACGCCCCCCAGCTAGATGGACAAAAATACCAATCAATCCAATCCAAATCCAATCCCAATCTCTTTGATTATATCTACGTAGAGCAGCGAAAAAAAGAAAAACACGACTGTCTTCGCCATATTATGATTCATAATGTTATCCTCTTATGATTCTGCCAAAGTGACCTTTTTAGGCCCCCTGAACTCTTAAACAATAAAGACGTTTGCAGTTTGGAACAATTTTTACTTTTCTAAATGCATTTTAGATCAAATATCACAAATTGAATCCGTTTAGTGTCACTGTAGTTTCCATTACAAACTATTTAAATAAATATTCAATGCGACCTTTGAAAGAGTTCCAAGAAAATTAATATTTTGTTTCAAAACATGAGATATGATTCAAAATATGACACAGGTCAGTAGCAGTTTAGTAAATACACGTTGTGTACGAACTTACACAAATCAATCATACACGCACCTATTGCAATGAAAATAGGGTTGAGTTTTGGATAAATAATGGTGTAAAATGATATTAGTATTATAAATAGCATTGCTTATAGTACACCTAAGTTGTTGGACTGTGCAATCAGATGACTGGACAATGCAGCGACTAAAAAGGTGTAGAGTAGTCATATTGACTAAAGATTTTTTTAAATGATTGACGTTGACGTAGCTGCGAAGCTAATATTTATAGTTTAGGTACTATTACTTTTCTAGAAAATGGAGAATTACCAAGTTGTTGGCCACGTACGGTAAAAACCATTTTCTTTTCAAGGTTGGCTTTGTCTTAGTTCTAATGTCAGCACAGAAGTATTATAATTAAGAAGCGGGGCTTACGTTAAGGGATGTTGGCATGTGTAATTTGATCTTGTCTAAACCTACATCCAAATTAGCTATTAAGTTATATTACTTGATTGTTAAATTAATTAAGTTAAGATCCTAGTTGTTAAATACTTTCTATTTATTTTGTAACACTACGAGGCTGGCATAATCGCTTCGCGATTAAAGCCTTTTTTCTCAATAAAGATATAAAAAAAAGTATTATAATTATGAGTTTGTCATGTATCAGAAATAACTTCTAAACTAAAAAACTGAATACTTAAACTGAAAGCATTTATTTGAAATAAACCAATTACAGGCACTTTTGAATTGTCAAGGGGTCGGTCAGTCAGACAGATGAAGCTAGTTGCACTCTAAACATTGTAGAATATAATTGTATATCGCTATCCCTAACCATTTACGTTAGCTGCAAGTTAATAAGAGAATAACCTCATTTTTATGTAACTGTCAGATTTCATTATTTTTCAAATTCTTTACAACGAACACCGACTCCACCCCACCAAAATTCTCGCACAGAGCTACTGATAAATCGGCACAAGTCTGCGCACATTACAATTAGACCGAATCTGTAAGGACATAAATAATGTAGACGTTTAATAAGTGATCCTAGCATACCTGCATATAGCGGTCCCGTTCTGATTGTACCTGATATGGCATGAATCAGACTTATTGCTCCGATTGTGGCTGAAAACTTGTTCGAAAGAATGTTTTGTATCAACAGCTTTGTTTGAGAATGGGCGGTTGTGAATGTTGGCCTACGGAAATGTATAGAGTAGGTCTTAAGCAACACTAAAGGTTACCTATCACTATGCTGCATTAATGCGTTGATAACAGTAAAACTAAAAAAAAAAACCACACGCCTTTTGCAGTGCCACAATCCGGTAAAATATTTCTAGGTAAGTATTTTTTTTTTAAATTTAATTGTATTTATTGTATTGTATTATACTTTTTTTTTTCGAATTTCCAAAATTTTCTTTCATACAAACCTTGTCCTGGCAATACCGAACACAACAAAAAAAATATCCAATTTGGTGCAGTCATTCGGAAAATAAGGGCGTACAGACATTTTGGCGACTTTGTTTCATATGAGGCAAGGATTAAAGTCTATTTTCGTATCTGCCTGTGTTACCACGTTGTTCTTCTGGACTACACAACGGATTTTGACGCGATTTTCACTATAATTTTGAGAATTTCTTCCGGAAGGTTTATGTGTTTACTGCATTCGTACATAACCTAAATCTATATATAATTATATAAAATTCAAAGTCCTGACTGACTGATATATCAGCGCACAGCCTAAACCGCTGGTCCTAGAGATATGAAATTTGGAGGGTGTGTTCTTTGTGAAGAGTAGGTATCCACTAAGAAAGGGTTTTTCTAAATTCCACCCCTAAGAGGTGAATGGGGGAGGGTGAAATTTCACGCGGACGAAGTCGCGGGCGGAAGCTAGTATAGCATATGACATACGAATACGGGTCGCTAGTTCGCAGAGACCGTTTTCACAAACACAATAAAAAAAAAAAAAACTTAATTTTTTTACTTGTTAAAGGTGAAGGTAATACTGCGGTAATTAATTCAGTAATTATGCGGCCTACCCAAAAAATCTGTGTGGTTCTCTTCTCAGAAGATCATTTCAGACACCAATCTAAATGATTTTCACATGATCTGACCAAGATTATGTCTGGATTTTAAAGGATTGTGAGTTCTGAGTTTGTATTGGCATTTCTTCTCAGAGTAATCAGATAGGAAACGTCAACCTCATCCAGTTTTTAGGGTTCGGTACCCAAAGGGTAAAAACGGGACCCTATTACTAAGACTTCGCTGTCTGTCAGTCCGTCTGTCTGTCACCAGGCTGTATCTCAAGAACCGCGATAGCTAGACAGTTGAAATTTTCACAAATTATGTATTTCTGTTGCCGCTATAACAACAAATACTAAAAACAAAATAAAATAAACACCTATTTAAGGGGGGCTCCCATACTACAAACGTGTTTTTTTTGGCGTTCTTGCCTTTTGGTACGGAAACCTTCGTGTGCGAGTCCGACTCGCACTTGGCCAGTTTTTTAAATATTATTGACTTGTAAAAGTGGTTATAAATTCTTTTCAAGTTCCTTTTAACTTGTTTCAAAAGTAGATCTCTTACTATGTACCTACCTACCTATTAGTAGCATTCTGCATACACAGGTCCCAATTATTTGATTGTACCTAATATGGCACGAATCAATTTCTGTGTAGATTCCAATGTGTAAACTGTTCAGCCATAAATTATTTGTAAGGCTTACAAATGATTAATATACATTTAATTTTCAGGTGACCAACTAATCGTAACAAGGTATTACGAGGTTTGATTTAGTTAATCGGTTGTCTTAATTATTTTCTAGATATTAATTTACAGTGCTTGTAGTAAATAGGGTGGTCAAACTGGAGTGTATCGGTATCACTTTCAGTTGGATTGTGGTCGTGCCCCGTTTCTTTATGCTCAACCGAATCGTCTAAGTCTCCTACAAACAGGCGCGACACGCGATATAATCGCACGCGACACAAAGGCACCACTCGTTGCTCGACTTGCGGTCCCTTTGTGTCGCGTGTCGTGTCGTGCCTGTCTGAAGGAGCCTTTATGGTGACTGTATGTCTCATTCTAGATTAAACTAGAGGTATATTACTCACCAAACAACGTTGACAAATTATCTAATTCTGTTTTGCTTTAGGCTGTCACAAACAAAATACCTTTCAACTTATTCGTCAAATTTTAGCAAATACATAATTATATGACCTTCATACTGTACTCATGTTTTACAAAATATACATTATCTTACATACAAAATTGTGCAACAGAAATTGCATACACAAGACAGAATGCAAAAAATACAAGTGCCTTTTTATAAAAATAACAAAATTTTACAAACGAAGTTAAAGATAGCAAAAGTATCTACCTATATCATTATGGATTAAAGAAAATTGTACTTACCAAAATATGAAAATAAACATAACACACAACATCATGTCTGATGGGTCCGTGGCTAAATAATAACAGCCGCACAGGTCGGTTACGTTTGCCGCGGTTGGTCTTAGGATGGGTGACAAAGAAATTAATTTTCTCAAGTTTTTTTAACAATAAAATATTTATGTAGGTACCACGACCCCTCCGTGCCTCGGAAAGCACGTTAAGCCGTTGGTCCCGGCTGTCATTCGTGGACCTTTGACAGTCGTTACGGGTCGTGAGAAGTCCGAAAGTCTGACAACCCGTCTTACCAAGGGGTATGGTATTACGCAGTGAGTGGGTTGTGGAGGTCAGAAAGGCAGTCGCTCCAAGTAAACTACTGGTATTCAGCTGCATCCGGTTAGACTGGACTGGGCTTAACGTGCTTTCCGAGGCACGGAGGGGTCACGGTATGTAAAGATGGTCACCCATGCACAGACCAACCGCGGCAAGCGTAGCTTAACCTGATCGATCAACCTGTGCGGCTGTTATTATTTAGCCATGGGCCCCAATGTATATGTATATATATATATATCTATATATATATCTTAGCCTAAAACCTACAAATCCGTGTCACAAATAACTGCACGATAACACAAAAACTAAGGACATACGCTCAGCATGTGATTGTCCGCTCTGTCGCGTACAGCCTTCGACACGCTTAGATGCCTACAAGTACGGCTAATGACACGGAAAATGTACTGTTAAGATATGGTTATGGTCGTTATAAATAGGTTTCATATTGTCATGCCTTTAATTTGTGAAGGGTAAAGATAATGAGGAATACTTACTTCATTTTAAGAATTAAAACCTTAAAATGTTTTTGCTTTCAGATTTTTGATTTGTGAAAACCCTAACAACAAAAAATCGAAACTCGAAAAATCCGAATTCCTTCGTGTTAAGCATCTGATATTTTACAGGCAGGTTATCATAACACTAAACAATAATGTGTGTGAAAATAAAATGCTACTACCTTATAGAACCTGCGCAAAAAAATGATTTCAAAATTACAGAAAAAATTACGTAGCTTGATTTAAATAACATCAAAAAAAATTTTTTTTTGATTCTCCAAATAGCAGATATTTGGCTTTATCGCATACTATAATTAAAACATAAAACGTTGCATACATAATAAGTTATTACAATTCTATTGATCTCTATGGATAACCAGAATAAAATATTGAAAAAAATATAGCTCTGGTTCTAAGCTGAATTGGTTTCTGAGTTCTACTCTAGCATTCAAAACAGTGTATACTACTGATTAGAAGAATAATAAAAAAGCGATGTCCGTTTTTCGAGGTATTTATCATACTGTGCTACGTGGTGAATTACGGCCCACTGCCTCTCACAGAGAGGAGGCCTGTGTCTCAGCAGCGGGAACATTATAGTATAGGCTGAATATGCAGTGTTTGCAACCGATTAAAACAGCCGTCTATATAAGAGATTAAAATAATTTTCATTCCTCGCTTAGTAGTGATAGTAAACAACGATATCCCCTGATCAATTCAGTACCAATTAATTTTTAACGCAAAAGTGGTTAAAGTGTAGTCGAAAGCAACTTTCATAAGAGTCATTTTTACACAATTTTATACAGTTTTAATTACCCTTTATTGTCAGCTTACTTACGACATCGCCATGTAAGTTCAGAAAGAGAACTCATCATCGTCATCATTACAGCCGAAAGACGTCCACTGCTGGACATAGGCCTCCCCCAAGCACCTCCACTTCGATCGATTCTGTGCTTCTCGCATCCAACGGGTTCCTGCGGCCTTCACAAAGTCGTCGGGTCACCTTGTGGGAGGCTTTTCAACGCTACGTCTTCCGGTACGCGGTCGCCACTCTAGAACTTTTCGGCCCCTTCGGCCATCTGTTCTGCGAGCAATGTGCTCCGCCCACTGCCACTTAAGTTTGGCAATTCTTAAAAGAAAGAGAACTAGGTGGGCATAACACGTGAGGTTGAAACCATAATATACACCTGCGATAAAGTAAGTTTTCCTTTCAACGTTTTCCGCAATAAAAACTTTTCTATTTACTCCAAACATTTTCATTCCTGAAACGTGTCAACATAAATATGAAATTGAAATAAAAATAAACAGCAAAGTGTACATTGAGTCGCGCATTAACGCATTTAACATAAAAATCTTTTTAATTCACACGTTTTTAGTCCTCTGCGTCCCTATTCTATTGAAGTTAACGTTTTATAAGAAATTATGACGATGAAAAGGTTTATAATTTATGCGTTTGTTTGCAGGCAGAAACGTAAACACCTATTGAAACAAATTCGCACAGTTAAGTGTTGCATTGCGTAAGTTTGGACGGCTCATTTGTGTTACATTTTATACTATGATGCACCAATCTGTACCGGGCATTAGGGGTCGTAACAAGTGAACAAGGTTACATCACCAATATTATTAATATGAATAATTGACTAAGATGAAGCAGTGTAGTTATGTAATAGTCAATGTCATTCTACTAGCAATGACTTGCATATTATTTGGACGATACCTCTTCAAGTGACGTATCCACTGCCGATCGATAACCACAAAGTCATTATTAAGTCCTTCAGTTATTTTTTCCTCTGATTTTGCATCACTGTCAATACCACAGTGATCTTTAGTGTCATTACAATAAGGTCGCTGTTAGGTTGCTGCTGTCAGAGTAAAATAACTGTGAACGTACTGTAAAAATGGTACGTTTTACGTATATGGATATTGATGACACATTAGTTAGAAGAATATGAACATTGCTAGCTGTTGTTTCTCTGTTTTAATTAATTAACGCATATATGTCACCCTGATAATGTAAAAAAAATGCAGAAGGCATTAAGATGATTGATTACAAGAATGGCTGCTCGAAACAGACAAGTCAGTGACAGTACAACTATCTCCGACAATAACATATCAATTATACCACATACGTCACACCTGCCACCACGCAAGTGGTCTGCCGACATCTCGACAAGCCACACAATGACAAATGACGTCAGACTTCAGAATAAGTAGACGAACCGTGTAGTCCGACGCGTCTGTTTGAATGGGAGGCGCATTAACGCGCGGCATTCATCAACCGACTAATGACACGTCCGCACGTCACACTGGTGGGGTGCAAGTTAAAAGAGGAGTGTGAATGGTGGGTATTATGTTTAGGAAAAGTAGGGCCTCTGACGGAAAAACATCATGAGGAATCCTGGGGGTCTACTCCGAAGTGGTAAATTTATCGGCCGAATGTTCTACTACCTTTCATTTCCTATATTGACTATGGTCCCGACCAAACTGTGCCAATCCGAACCTTTTTTTTTAAATTCGTAGTAGGACAATAATATTCGGTTCGGCCGTATGTCGGATCGTTCCGATCATTCGTATGTGTCACTTCGGAGTAGACACCCTGACAGCTAATAGAAGTCTAAAATCGCCAAACCGTCTTAAGCAAGCGTTTTCGCAAGGGAGAAAAGACCATAGCCCTGCAGTGCGGGACAATAAGAATCTGGTATTATTACTGCCGCGGGAATCATAGTACCGGTCGAAGTGGCGGTGCTTGGGGAGGCCTGTGTCCAGCAGTGGACGTCTTTTGGCAGAAATGATGACGATGAATGACGTGTAATTAGAAAGGTCTATGTCCAGCAGTAGACTGTTGATGATGATGATTAGGGCTGTTGTAAACTAACTATGTTGTAGACTGAGGATTATTAAGGCTCATGCTAACCATTAAGGTCTCGTAAAAGACATATAAAAACAAAAATAAACTGATTTCACCTGCCTATCGCTAAAGAAGGTGGCTGGGATGGACTGGATGCTGAAGGCGGAGGACAGGGTATTGTGGCGCAGTCTGGGAGAGGCTTATGTCCAGCAGTGGACTGCAATAGGCTGAGTTGGTTGACCTGCCTATTATTGACCGCATATCTTGCCCACGTAAGCCTTGGTAGCCACATTCAATTAAACTAAAACTACCGAGAGCACAAAAAGTTAACTCAAATTAGACTGACTTCAAATAAATTGGAATAAGAGGGTGATTATTAGGATGAAACCAAATGAGGCTAAGAATCAGTACTTCTCCACTGTCAAGAAAAGAAGGTCCCATCATTCACACCATTTAGAGCCCTACAGAACAACGGTGAATGCCTCTAACACAATATGTACTACTTGATATCTAATAGTTAATTCGCTACCGTTTATGACTTGAAACGCATCATGACGGATAGGAATATTAAAACATTACATATTTTCCTTTCTTTCTTTTTTCCTCCGATGGCGTTTTCAGGTCTCCGCCTCGCCTGAATAAAATCTACGGATGGTATACACTACATTTTAAATTGCTTTATAGGACTATGTTATACAAAGTAGTTACACTATGTTTGTAATGTCATAATCACCCAAATACAGGGTTGTCATTTATTTGGTAGTTAATATCCCCAATGTATCTTTAGAGAAGAAGTATAATAAAGCAGTTACAAGCAGTAGCGACTAAGCAGTAAAAGAAGAAAGGTGATGTCTGTGTCCCTACCTTAGCAATTGGTGTATTTCAGTTAGAGTGTCTGATGTTAATCAGTCCTCCCCACAGATAGACTACATCGCGTGCCAAAAATTGCACCAGCTTACGTACAAAAATCGTAAGCCGCTACTTTCACGCTCAGTCCTGTGTGTGTACAGTCACGAGCATAAGTATGTATACACTTGGCTTTATTCAAAGACGATTCTCTCCTTTGTTTTTGAATGAAATGTTATGTTATTTCGAACATAGTACTTTCGAACCTATAGGTTTATGTAAAGTGTCGTATTTCAACTTTGCATTCGTTATTTCGTGAAAAAATCGCAATTGAAAGTTGCCAAGTGTTGACATATTAGTGCTCGTGACTGTACTGCTGGCTGGGTGAGCGTGAGCGCTGGCGCTAGGGCCCGGGGGTGGGGCGAGACGGGTGCAGCACGCGGCGGCATCTTTGAATCGATTTGATTTTCCCATCACTAAATAGTGCTTGTGACGTCATAGTAGGTAGTCAAAAAATGGCACGCTTGGTTTTCATACAGATCGTGATACTTGCGTTATTTAGGTCTATCTATATCTGTGGTCCTCCCTATATTTCTTGTTAAATTTATCAACAATTGCCTCATTGGTGTAGTGGTCGCAGGCGCTACCGCTCAGCATGAGGTCCTAGGGTCGATTGCCAAGTCGGGCAAAGTGTGTTATTGCGTTTTTCTATCAGGAATTTCTTAGAAGACACCCGGAGGCTGAATTTGTGCATTGGACTCGCCCCCTATTACATGAAACTTGAACATAATTGGTGAAATGTGGATGTTTTACAGATAACCGTTTAGGAGCTATAGGCGTGATGTAATTGTGCTTAGCAACATTTAAAATACTCCTATTTTCTTTTCAAGAACGACACGTCACTAGGCAATAGTTCTTTACTATCCCATACCTCTGTCTCTCCAAACCTGTACAAATCTTCAACAGCACAATATTATTCTAAAGCAGGCACAAGTACTGAACACTACGGCTATGGCCGCTTGCAGACATTGTAGTAGCTCAATTAAATTTAGTATTATAACTTGCGTAGGACGAACTAGAGATTAAGGCAATATACACTATAGCGCTGGTATCGCTCTGTGTCATAATATTATGACAAGCTTCCAAGGAGGTGGGCAGAAAACTACGTGATACGATCCTTATTTCATTGATTTTCTATCTTTGTTCATCTACTGCACATCGGGTCTTTTTGAAGGTCAAATCGGTCATGCGATTTGTGTTAAAAAAGTGAGGGTTTAAAAACGGGGAAGACAAATATTAATCTATGTACAGACGCCAGCACATCAACCTACTACAATCTGTCAGATTTCTTTAATAGATTTTCAACTTTATCGCTAAAGGATAAGGTTCCAAGTTGATTGTGAAAATTTGACAGTTTCGGGTAGCTTGATGTGCTGGCGTCTATACTTTATGCTACGTTCACACGCGCGCGTTCAACTCGACATTCAACGTGCACATTCACATTCCCGAGCGTGTAAACGGTACGCCCGAGCCCGTAAACGCGCCTGTGAACGTGAATGCCGCGAACCGGGCGAGTGTCGGTTTTTTGGCAAAGTTCAAAGGATGAATGTGCGGGCGCCCGGTGACTGTTTACACGCGCGCGGGCAGTCAGTCTCTCTCGCGCTTTCGTGACGAGTGGATCTTCTTTGCAGTCTTTTTCTCCGTCGTTCATCATTACCGACTTCACAAAAAGGAGGAGGTACTATGTTCGGCTGTTTGTATGTTTTTTTTTTTTTGTATGTTTGTTCATCGAATACTCCGCCAATTGTTGACGGATTTTCAAAATTCTTTTTTTGTTCGAAAGTAGATAGTTCTGAGGTGGTCCCATTGTCACCAAGTTAGGATCTGATGATGCGATCTTAGAGAAATCGAGGGCAACCCTCAAATTTTATAGGCTCACTTATTGTTTTTCGCATATTTTATGAAGTATCTTGTGTATGGTTGTCACCATCTCAGGTAGCTGGGCTGATGATGGAAGGTACAACTCCTTAACAGTAAGAAGTTACTCGAACAGGCGTCCTTGCCTGTTTGAGTGTGTTTTAGTAAATTGTTTTGATGTTTGATAGGGCATTTGCCACATTTGGTCTCATGATCATCAAGTCATGACCTGATGCTGCAGTCAGGATAGTCTGCAGAGTACCTAACTCCTCGACAACTAACAGCAGATATATCGTGTTTAGGCTCATTGAAAAGGGCTCGATGTGTGGATAAACGTACTGTTACTGAGGAACACCGAAGACCTGATGCTGAAGCCAGGAGCATCAGAAAAAGTACAAACCTTGAAATTACAGCACCGTAGTCGTGTTTGGGCTCATTTTAAACAGGACTAAATTTTAAGTTCGATGCAATGTTGACATAAGTCTGGCCTTATGCTGCAGCCAGGATTATTAGCTAGGAGAGTGGATTACTAGGAGAACTCCTCAACAATCAACGTCCCTGCATCGGGAAAAGCAATATTTTGTAAAAGGTGATCAGCAGTTGACATTAGGCTATTGTAACTTAGATAAATTACAAACTGACCCACTAAAAAGTAAAAACTTTTTACAAAAAAAACAACCGACTTCCAAAAAACACTATAAAGTGAAAAATAAATTTAATTTCGGAAGTCGGTGGCAAAAACAAAAATACAAATCCAAAGACACCGACTTCCGAAATTAAAGTAATTTTTCACTTTATAGTGTTTTTTGGAAGTCGGAGTTTTTTTGTTCCTTTTTCCAATAAAAATAAGTTAAGCCAAAAGATATGGCAGCAACAACACCGAGATCCTCGCTGCCCGCCATGCTGGCACTGACTGACACGACGGCGTGCGTGTGAACAGCTTGAATTTTCGCCGACCTGGGGCGGGCTGCATGCCGCGCAGCCCGCCAGGCAGCCCGCCGGGCTGCACGGCGTGCATGTGAACATAGCATTAGACTTTCAATGTCAAAATAATGATATTTTTATGCTTATGTCAGCGGAGTAATTGCATATGACATTATCAATGGCTTTCATTTTGGGAGTTTAACAACATTCATTGCGTTACTTACGTTGTTGAGTAGACTACATTTTTGAACATAAGAAGCAATGCATTAGCAATATCCTTCAAAATCATTCAGATTGTTTTTGATCGTGTGTTACGCAATTAGTGGTTTCCTTGAGACAACTTTTCTATATGTCATATTTCTCATCTAGTATCGTTCTAATATGTTTAAAAAGGATAATAAGCTTCAGCCATTCTATTTAAAATAAATAAATGACCTCATAGTTAAGTCTTTTCGTCAATAAAATAAGTACGTCTTCTTGTAAGCTTTTCTAACAAAAAGCGAGCGTCAGTTTTCCTCCAGAAATGGTAATTCGGTATGTTATGTGCGATTGCATCTAGGGGTCCGTGGCTAAATAATAACAGGTCCCTAGTCGCACAGGTCGATCGATCAGGTTAAGCTACACTTGCCGCGGTTGATCTATGGATGGGTGACCATCTTTCCATACCGAGACCCCTCCGTGCCTCGGAGAACACGATAAGCCGTTGGTCCCGGCTGTCATCCGTGGATCTTTGACAGTCGTTATAGTCAGAAACCCGAAAGTCTGATAGCTAGCCTTGCCAAGGGGTATCATATTACCCAGTAACTGGGTTGTGAAGGTCAGATAGGCAGTCAATCAATCAATCAACTCAGCCTATCGCAGTCCACTGCTGGACATAGGCCTCTCCCAGACTGCGCCACAGCACCCTGTCGTCCGCCTTCCGCATCCAGTCTAGATAGACAGATAGGCAGTCGCTCCATGTAAAATACTGTTATTCACCTGCATCCGGTTAGACTGGAAGCCGACCCCAACATAGTTGGAAAAAGGCTAGGCAGATGATGATGATGTGCGATTGTATCTACCTCTCCTTTTGCATTATTAACATCATGCTTAAAATTAAGACATTCTCTTGCAAATAACACCAAAATTCTCATCTCAAAAAATGTACGTACAAACATCCTAACCCCGTTTTCACACTCGAAAAATATTCATAAAACTCGACGAAAAATGTTGCAAAAATCTTCTACCAACTTAGACTCGGGAGAAATTCTAGACACGCTATGTTTCACACTAGCGCCTTTTTAAGAGGGTATTCATGCACACGTAACACCTGGAGTGGCGTAAAGGGGCTATTACCCGCCCATTACGGGCATTATGACTATGTCGTGCGTAATAGCCCCGGCTGTGTAGAATAATGTGTGAAAAAACTGTGCAGCACTGAATGGAATGAATGGGAATGGCGTGTTTCATTTGTTTTTTTTTTTGTGTGTGTGTTTGTGTGGCTGCTTCTCTTGGAGTGTGTGGGTTTTATAGGAGAGTAATATGGTTGTAATTGATGTCGCCGGCTGTCGCTGAAAACCAGCGCTGGGGCTCTGTCTTGCATAGGGTCGCAGCATAATGCTGAGCGATAGCCGTTTTGCGTGGATGTGACGCATGTTTTCCCCAACCCTTTCTTATTTTTTTTTGTGTTTATGTTCTTTATTGCGTCATGTTTTCCGCAAATAAACATATTTTCTTTCTTTCTTTATGTAGGCTTTCGGTATTTGCCTGCTTCAGTGAAAGTCGTATGTAGAAGCGTCGTATCGTACCAAATTTACTTTCATTCGATGTGTGGTAGCGACATAATCACACCTATCTGTTATGGCAATTAATTTGCCATAGGTTTAATACAATGACAAACAGATATATTTTTGCTATTGCAATCTAAGGAAGTCACAAATGGCGAAATTCTATGGTTCCCAACGATAATAAACCAACTAGAGTAGGTACACAGATAAATGCAAACTTCCTATCGGTCAGCTTTTAAAACGCGCCCAAATCTAGGCAATACATTACAAATACCTTATATATCATTGGCTGACCAATCATATACAAATCAGGGTTATCGTTTTAACCATAAATAAGGGAACTAGATCTGAAACATAATCACTGTTCACCATAACCGGTATTTATCACATGAACTCACAGTGTTTATGTTACGTTCTGAGTGTTACAACTATTTCTGCCAAGTGCTTGGGGTGGTTGGAAGTGTGGGGCAGTAGTTGAAGTCGGTACGAGTTTGTGTAGTTTTAGGCCTAGTTTTCTGTCTCGTTGGTCTAGTAATTCAACGACCTAGACCTAAGGATTGTAGCTCGTGGGTGCGCGAACCCAAGTAGGCACTTTACTTAGTGTAAATTATTTCATAATCACTGCTCTCAAAACTGTGAAGGAAAACATCGTGAGGAAACCGGCATGTCCTAGAACCAAAATTTCGAAGGCATGTGACATTCACCAACCCACAATCGGCACGCGTGGTGGATTACGACCTACTCACGGACGTCTAACAGAGAGGAAGCCTGTGTTCCGGCAGTGGGAACATTTTAGGCTGATTATGTTGGTCTAGTGATCGCAAGCGCTATCGCTGTGCATGAGGTCCTGGGTTCTGGGTTCGATTCCCGGGCCGGGAAAAGTGTTAATGGATTTTTCTGGAATTTCTCAGTAGCAGCCCGGAGTCTGGATTTGTTCCCGGTTGTTGGCAATAGACTTATCCCTATTACATGGAATGATGGGACTTATACTTAACTGGCGAAATGTGGGTGTACATCTGACTAACCTTTCGAGGAATGCAAGCATGGTGTTATGTGTATTATTTTCACCATAAAATAGGGAAAAGACCCTTCAATTGAGACGAGCCACTGTCTGGCTAACTGTGATCGTGAAATCACAATAGCTCACCGTTTGGGAAGGGCGCAGGGGTATTCTGAACGACAGCTACCACCATGATATGACTGTCTTCACTGCGTATATGCATGCCCTTTAGAATATTACGTACATCTGACACCTCACACATCCGGTTGAAAACCAGCGTCAGGCACTAGTTGTCTGGCATTTTTGCTGAATTGGGCCTTTTTGGCGCAGCCGTGAGGCACACTTTCCTGCTAATTTCTTACATAGGACTTTACACTTTTTAGGGGGAAGTCCCCTAGTGACGGACATATAAGGTTTTCCGAAAATAAAATTAAAACTACTTCGAGAAATATGTATTTATTTATGAATTAGTTAAATTAACAAAATATAAAATCAAAATCAATTAACAAAAATACAATCTCTGCGTAAACATAATCTTGGAACGTTAATTAAATTTTGGTAGAAAAAAGTTAGTCTTTAATATTGGCACCTAGTACCGGACGGGTTAATCTTCAAACCCCAAGCGCCAGACATTCTTAAAACATTGTGCATCTATCACATATATAGGTATCTCCACATTCCGGAACGTCTGCACATGCTTCATGGGCCCATTCTTGGCAGCTGGAGCATTGTTTCCAGTCCTCGTCGTGGTCCTCTAAACACACCACAAGTAGTTTTTTCCATATTAGATATTACAGTTTTCAAACTTTGCTGATCCCATTTTCCTTTCTTTTTGTCTCTTCCATGTTGAAATATCTCCCTCCTTCTATCCTGTAAAACAACAAACTCTCATTAGTATGATAAGTATACATGCTTAGTAAAAAAGCCAACCTATAAACTGTCCGGTGGTAAGGGACAACTTTGTGTCCGGAGGTAGGGGACAGGGAATGTCCAAAATTACGTATTTCATACTAAAACTGTTTAAGTAATTAATAAAAACTTTGACAATTTACGAATTATTATGAAACACTGTCTTTATTAACAAATAACAAAACGATTAAACACAAAACTATACCAGTAATACTCACTTGAAATTTACGAGACGCAACGCTTTCCCGCCAAAAACAGCAATTCACCTCTCCCACCGCGGCTGTTCGCCTCACTGGCAAACTGCGTTGCGTGATCCTGTATCGCTACGTTCCCCCGCGCCCCTTTCACCAATATTTGAATAGATCGCGTTGTCATTTGTCGAGATAGTACGAGTGTCCGACGCTAGGTGCCGTCCGGCGCTACGGGACTTCCCCCTAATTGATCTTTATTTTTTGTTTTTATTTTGATGTATAGTGCTGGTGTATTGTGTCGTTTAGTCTGTGCTAAATAAATGTATTTTCTTTCTTTTAGGTATTCTCCAGGACGACCTGGTTCAGACGCTTACAGACCAAAAGGGAAGACGCCTATATTTAGCAATGGCCCACCCCTAGGCAGTGATGATGATGATGGTTCCAGAGTTAATCATTTCCTCCAGCGATGAGCAGCATCATGTCCACACTTCAGCGATAACGCATTTTTTGTTTTAAATGTTTTTTTGAAGTGAAAACTTTTTTAAGCGCGTTGGGTATTTTTGAAGATGGGAAAAAACCATTAACCTCGCGACACTGTTACCGTAACCGACACCGCGCTACAATTGGATGTGTTCGGCTGTCCTCGGGATGTACTCGGTTTTAATGTATATCCGATATGTCAGTGAGTGATGGCAAAGTATTCTGTTTCTTTTGTTTATAAGACGATTAAAAAAATACATACGTAATTTTTTAAGTTTTCACTTCTGTTGGCACTCCGGGAGTGCCACTGTTTTTTTTTTTTGTTTTCTTTCCACAGATAAGACAGTATCAACCTAACTGCAACTACTGCCCATCACCTGCCCAGTGCTCGTAGGCAAGGCGTTAAGATATCGTATCTCGGACGCTAATGCAGTACTAACTCATGTGCACGCGCCGTTAGCGTGGCGCAACTCTGACTTACAGCCACAACAGATATTTAGTTTGTTTTGCTTTTCTCGCTTTTGTTAGCAAATGTAAAATAATGCGACCCTTTATGTTTTACGGCTGTTGGAGCAGAATTTAGAGACTTACCGTTCAGTACAGCATATCGCTGTCCACTTCTGAATGTGGTCCTATCAAAAGTTACGTCAGAATTCTCCGTTCATTGCCTTCCGCTTTCAGTGTATGACTATCTTCTTGAGCTCAGGCAGTTAGTGAACATGATGACTCTATTTTGTTGGTTTAAGTACGTCGTAATAGTGTCTTGGCTAAAATCTGTACCACCATCAGTTGGTTAGTGACAGGGTATGCTGCATTCTGTAAGATCATTGGGAAGCATAATCAGCCTATGATGTTCCCACTACTGGGAGTCCTCTCTATGAGAGGTCCACCATACAGGCCTAATGCGGATTGGTAGATGTCAAATGTCTCCCAATTTTTGGTTCTAAGACATGCCGGTTTTCTCACGACGTTTTCCTTCACCATTTTGAGAGCAGTGGTGATGAAATTAAATACAAAAAGTAAAGTGCCTGCCTGAGTTTTGAACACACGACCTAACTCGTTAGTCGGACGCATTACCAATGCGCCACCACCTTTCTTTTTGAGAAGACTGAATGGTCTTCACACTACTCAAAATAACAGATAGGTACATGTTGATAAGTCAGTCGTCAATATTTGAATGAAGTATCAAACAATTTTTTTCCTGATGAATAGATAAATAACCAATCCCACCACCAAATCTCCAAAACCCACGTACCCCAAACGGAAATCGAACGACAAACAGCCAACCAATAACGTTGTGACTTACAAAATCGATCTGCAGTTTCAACATACACTGCTCATACATACCTCGGCGCAAGACAGACAACGTTGGCGGGTACCCTAGACAGATCACTGACAAATTTATGTGTCAGATAATCTTATCAAATCGGGCACCATACGGCTTTATTGCCCCAGTGTATGGAGGCGAGGCATTGCGTTGTTTATTATTGCCTCGCCGTATATTAGGTAAGGCAATATTTGGTATTTGGCAATGTTGGGATATGTGTTTTGTGTCAAGTTGTATGTTCATTGGGTATGGGGGTGTCTTGTTCAATGAGGAATTGCTCCTCATTGATTTGCAAAGGTCAGGGATTAAATGGCACAATTTTTAGACTCCTAAGATTTTATGTATTTTCAAGCTCTATGGAATCTTTATAGACGTCATGTCATTGATGAGCTTTATTGTTAGCTTCTACAACAGATTGTTTATTATTTTTACTAGCAATTATTGTCCCACTGCTGGGCAAATGCCTTCTCCTATCACCTCTCCTTGTCCAAAGTTTGTCATATATCATTTATCATATCAATGTTTTATCTCGTCATTGTCAAGGTGGATAACAGTTTTCAGTGTCACTTATTTTATGACCATGATCTTTGGTCCAGGGTCAGAGTAAAACCATACTTTTAAAAGCAAAATTTATAAATAGTTGCGAAGAGATTTATCCATACTTGTAATCGCAAACGGTTTTGTAAATAAATGAAAAGCTTGTACTTTATGTCACAAAATTGTCACAAAGTCGGTCAATAACCGCACAAAATTTATAGTAACTCCATTGTCCTTTAGGCGTAAACCGTCTTTATTTAAACACACTTTAAGGTGAACATAAAAATTCGCGTTAAACCGCGAAGTGATACGGAATAGTGTAGTGAAAATAAAGTCCCGAATAAACTATCACATACAACGTTTAATCTTGTTTCCTACAAGCCCCTTTGTGTGTAAGGGTTAGGTCTGCATAATAGGAGAAGCGGATTTAGCATTTGTATTGGTCCCGTCACGTCAAAAAGAACGTTAGCGTTTACCTGCGCACTGAGCGATTTAACGATCAAATTGGTGGTATGAAGGGAGCGCGACGCTAGTAAAGTAAACAATTACACTTGTAAAACAATAGCCTAGTACTTAAACAGTAGCCTTTAGCCAATATCTTTTTTTGTTTTTAACTGATGTATGTACGATTACTGTCTAACTATTTGGTGTATTGTGTGTCTTTTAGTCTGTGCTAAATAAATGTATTTTCTTTCTTTCTTTCTTTCTTTCTTTAGGACACGAATGTACCCGTGCGCAGTCACACCCCCTCCACTGTCGCTTAGCAGTGTTGTTTTTACGTGACGACAGCTTATAACGCTGTCCACTATCCAGTTAACTAGATTTTGATATAAAATTCCCCTTTAAGACCTGACCAAAATAGAAGAGGTAAATAATTCTGCTGACTCTTCTAAATAATTATGTTTGATCAACAGGTTCCATAATATTCTATGTATAAAGGTCTACTGACCTCCTCTACACAGCGTCAAGCCAAGAGTAATAGTATAAGGTTGTTTGTTTTCTTGTTGTGTGACCAGTTTGATGACCTTGTTCATATGCATGACACGACAGATTGTGTCTTTGTTCATTTTCTATGATAATAATTGATTGACTATCGTTACTGCCTGTTATTTTCAGAAAAGTAGACCATACACAGACGGACAGACACCGAGTTGACACCCGCAGAAAGAATATGTAACATAGATTGTGTCAGAAAACCGCCACCTCTCCACAACCCGCTTCCTCCCACACTTTACTCACACCCTAACCACCACGTTGTGACGACACGCCGCACTAAATCAGTAACCCGATACGGTAGTATCTGTACGTGTCGGGGGTTCGTGTCCCGTGCAGACCTGTCGCGGTGACGTGTTTACTTCACGCCGCGCTGGTACAAGCAGTTGTGTAACGCGATCGCGAATGTAGGTGATGCTGGAGAAAGTTAGGTATAGGTTTTAAGGTTTTTGTTCGGAAGGAGCGATAAGCTTTAAGTTAACTTCCTCAGATAACATTCATCTTCAGAATATAATTCTCTATGAAGGCGCGGCTTTGCGTGGCTTCATTTTTTCATGGTTTAAACTAATAAAAAAATAAGCTTAGACCATGAAATGTCCTTGGACAGTTATATTTTATTTATTTATTTAGGATTTCCAACAAAAGATGTACACAATACATGACACATAAAATAAAGGGCAACATCCGGGGGACTAAAAAGGCCACTTTGGCAGAATCATAAAAGGATAACATTATGAATTATAATATGGCGAAGACAGTCCGTGTTTTTATTTTTTTCGCTGCACTAGTTAGTAGTTACAGTCAAAGAGATTGGGATTGGATTGATTCGTATTTTAATACAGACAAAAAAAATAACTGAAAAATTCTTCACAAATGGGATTTGATACGATTAACATAACAGTTAACTGTCCATTATGATTCATAATGTTATCCTTTTATGATTCTGCCAAAGTGGCCTTTTTAGGCCCCCTGGTATTAAGTAGGTGCACTCCTTCAGTTACAGTTTGTAATCATCAGTGTCAAAGACTGACTTTTGACCATTGACGTGGTTTTTAATGAGGATCCATTTGCTTACATTTAATTTAAATGAATTAACAAGAACTGCCTTGTTTGATGCGCATCGTGTCAAATATTTTTTTTTTATTAATCTGCGTCATTATAGCTTCCAAAAATATAGTAGGATTTTAAATGTCAGATTGAGTTATCTTACCTCTAGAAATTCATAACAAGAAAATTAAAATAACAACTAGCTACTACTCTATTATCAATAATTTAAGAGAATCTATATTTTCTCCTTGGTTTTTTTTACAAAAAAAATCAAAATATTTATTTTCACATAAACCTACATGGGCACTTATGAATCGTCAGAAGCTAGGTCCCGAACGCAGAAGTAAAGAGCAGTGACCATAAAATCTCAATTATCGTTTAAATTGTACAAATTGTGCGCGTGCGACTTTAACGAAGTGTGTGCGAGTAATGCTGAAAGTTTACGATAATCTACTACTACTCGTTATCATCAGAGAAAAGTTGGTTAACTGTTGATGGATCCCGTGTTGCGAAGGAGTTTGTTGCTATTGCTTATTATTTCCTGTTACTTTCAGTAACTACATATTTCCACGGTTGAAGAAAGTTGGAAAGATTCTGGTTTTTTTTCTTCAGAATATTAATTTTTACAAGATTTTAAAAACCAGCGACTAAAATAATTTTATAGTCAAATATGCCCAGAAAAAAAGGCTTGGTTTTCCAAAGCCTTGTACAATGTTTCTTTCCCAACAGTTCCCAACCTTGGCTATCAAAGTAATGTCAACGTTAAGTATAATAAAGCACATATTACAAAAGAAAAAAAATAACCCATAATATTCCAGTAGCTGCACTATGAATTTTGACATACCTACAAGTAATTTCAAGCAGTGGCAAATGCGACGCCATTCCTTCAAATACACAAAATACGTAACCAAACCGTAGTCTAAGTGAATTAAACACACGATGCATTAGTGTATAATCGCAAAACATGCTGCGACTGATCGCGTCTCTCGTATATCGGATAAACGACGCCGTTACACAGAGCTAGTGTCGCCGAAACTATACCTGTGTAGCGTGAGGAAATGGTTTTGATACTTGCTTTAGAATAAAGCACGGTCTTGATGGTTAATTTTGGCTGAAAGTGGTACTAGTTCGGGACAATAACCTAAAAGTTGGTGCTGACTTTGAGTATGACTTAGGCTGGTTAAGAATGAATTTATAGAGGTATGAGGAACAAGGTGTAAAGTTCACTCAACCTCCATAGAAAAGGCAGGTTCCTCGAACCAGACGGGTGTTGTGTCTGGCGGGCAATTACCCGATGATTCATGTCGGGCCGTTGTATATATGCTAGTTGCGCGGTAAACTCTGCTTGCGAGCTGCAGGAATTTGTGTGACGTCAGTATGACGCGTTTTTCGCATGTGGCGTTGTAGATACCGGTACAAATTAATGAATGGATGAATATAGTGTGACGTTAAATAAATCTCCAACCAACACGTAAAAACCTATACACTAGCAAACAAAGAGATCATACATTATAAATAAATTACGAAAGGCCAATGAAACGGCGGATGGATTGTGTGAAAGACGTTAGCATTTTAGCATAATTAGCTTACATGACGACTGAAAGAGGTGGTACGTACTTATACAAAGATGATCATAATTTATGCTGGTCACCATCGTAGAATCAAATTGTTGTATGTAAGTATGTCTAAATTCATTTATCTTCTGACTTTAGCTTAATTAAACAAGTTCGATACCTATAAGTTAATTTAATTTAATATTTGATTTTTATCTTTTTATTACGGACGCTTTTAACATTCTGCATCGTTCTCGCTTGCATAATTAGAACCAATACTTTGTAACCATATTGTTTTGATTTAAAAGAGTGCCCGTGGAGTTTCTTGCACATTCTTCTCCATAGGTGCCTCCTACGCTTTGGAATGGGTAAATAGCTTCATGTTTCTAACTGACCGATAACTTGACAATTCAAAGTAATTGGTTCATCTTTATATAAATAAAACAAATTCGGGTTAGTTACATCATTTATAACTCAAGAACGGCTTGACCGATTTTTATGATCTATGATTTGTTAGATTTGTTTTTGCCCCGATTATCAGAATAACTATAAAAAAATGGACAGAATTCACGAAAAAAATATAATGAAGATAATTAATTTTGTCGGCTTTTTTAATGATTTATGAGGCGGTATGAAGTTCGCCGGGGTCAATCTAGTTTGAAATAAATACTTTGAGTTTGACAAGAATTTTTACGAAAAACTTTTACAGCTACACAAAACAAAAAGGATTGCACAGCTCATAAGTTTGTTTTTGTTGAGCGAAAAGTCAAACGTTCTGGCAAAGTGTGAAGAGGAACACGGTCACCGACGTTTGATGTCGGGAACGTGTCTGTGTTTATAGAAAACTTTCGTGCGAACTTTGATTGCACGATCTAACATCGTGACATCATGTTGGACGTATTATTATGATTATGACGATGCAGCAATAATTCTTATGGCTGCAACTTATAGTGGCAGAAGGGTCTATCTGCTGCTAAAATGTCAAAACAATAAATAATCAGAAGCTCGTCCTAAGAAAGAAATTCAACCTCGTTGTTTTTCGTGTGTTATTGGGTTATGCATCAGACATAAAAAAAAACAATAAAAACAAAAAGTAATAATAAATAAATTTCTCATTAGCAGCCTAGTCTGAACCTGACCGATTAAATACAATAGACAATAACTTTAATTCGAGCGAAGACTCATATAGGGTTAGTAACATTGTTCTTCTATGTGTTAGTAGACAACACGATACATAGCAGTGAATTATATATACGGATAGTCCACTCTGTCAGCAATCATTTTCAGAATCCTGTTGGGGCTGGCCATGACTCGACCCACCATCCACATGGAACTTATACATAACTGGCAAAGTATGGCTGTACTATACACGTCCTCTGCATAAACCTTCGGGGGACGCAAACCTGCACCCTAATAAAATTGCGTAACACAGTGTCAATCACAATCTGTATGGTTTCGGAGGATATTGCTACTCCATTGCTTCATAAGTTTGAGAAATTTGTCTGCTCAGCAAAGTAAATAACGCAATGAATGTTGTTGAACTGTCAAAATGAAAGTCATCGCTACTGCAATTACCCCGCTGAGACTATGAACATTTTTATCAAAAGCGACTGTATAGCTTTGAAAATGAAAACTACTTCTTTGCTTATTTATCTCCATTTGATTACGTGCACCTAATTACGTTACTGGCACTCTTATTTTTATAAAAAAGAACGATAGAGTTTATATACTAAGTTTTTTTTTCCTTTTTGGCAACTGAGCCGATGAAGTTACTGCAGCACAGCAGGATTAACAAGTTACCTCCTTTTTTGTAGTTAACTCCCTGCATACTCACTCAACTGAACACCAAGTATCAAAACGTCAAAATCCACAAACAAAATGGCGTCAGCACTGCGTTGTCAGTGCACACATTACGTGTGACATACTGTGTCATTGTGTACAACGGCCGACTTAGTCGAGTATTAAAGGAAATTATTTGACTAGAATTAGGACGAAACGGCCTAACGCCCACCGCATGATGTCTGCAAAGGGATTATGAATATTTATTGGTTATAACTTTAATGTTTGATATATTGGATAGAAATTGGTTGGGATTATTTTTGCAGGAAAACGCGTGGTAGTGAATGCATATAATTAGGAAATATATTATGTTTAGTTTTGGCTCGGAATATACTAAGTATATAAGTATATAATATACTGTACATCTTTACATATACATATATTTATGAAAAGAAGGAAAAAATACCTCTCTCTGTTACCAGGGACAGCGAATAGTTCACTGAGCCTTTTGTGAAGTGAAAACTTCTTTAGGCGAGATGGGAAAAACCATTGAACTCGCGCCACTGTTACCGTAAGCGACACCACGTGTGTTTTGTTTATAAGACGATTCAAAATTGTTTTCACTTCTGTCGGCACTCCCGGAGTGCCACTGTTTTTTTTCTTCTTAATCTGTACCTAGGGTCCCACTGCTGGGCAAAGCCTCCAAAGACTTCCACTCTTCCCTATGTGTTACCTTCGCCGCCAATCTCTCATAAAGTCATCACGCCAGGGTTTCCTAGGCATCCCTCGGCGACGATCCGCGTCTTCTAGTGCCTGTAACAAAATAAAAAAACTGGCTAAGTGTGAGTCGGACTCGCACACAAAGGGTTTGGCCGAAAAAAACACGTTTGTTGTATAGGAGCCCCCCCCCCCACTTAAATATTTATTTTATTCTGTTTTTAGTATTTATTGATAAAGCGGCAACAGAAATACATCATCTGTGAAAATTTCAACTGTCTAGCTATCACGGTTCATGAGAAACAGCCTGCTGACAGACAGACAAGACGGACAGGACAGTGGAGTCTTAGTAATAGGGTCCCGTTTTTACCCTTTGTTTGGGTACGGAAACCTAAAAACGATTGCAGTATTTTTTTTTTCTGCTAAGGGCCAAACGCCTATCACTCTAAATAGAGAGATAGGCGTTTAGCCCTTAGCAGAAAAAAAAAATAGTAATATTACTAATTGAATTCTCATTCCACAGAGCCCATCCAATTGCAATTGAGCCAAGTAATGAGCCGTTTACTCACAAATTATCGCCCATACGGCCGACCCCCCAAACAAATTAGCAACATTACCCATCACATATCATTCGGGCAATCGTGATCGCCGCTAATTGCCCGGGCCGACCGCGATCCGATCACGAAGGCACATCATACACATTAATCATAGACATATTGATAAACAATTGCCCTACCTTAAATGAGGGGTCAACGCTGCCTTCACGGCGAAACTTTTTGAAGCCACCTTATTGGCTCATTCAAACAAATTTCAACCTTACCATTCGCTAATATAATTGGTAATCTTTTGTTCAAGATGACAGTTACCACTTTTGGGAATGGAATGCTAGGCTTGATTTTTCCGTTGCCATTCATTTGGAATTTAAATCTTATTGAATGAAACTTATGGTTTGTTTTCGGGTGGGTTGTGCTGTTTCGTAGATGAGGCATGTTGTCGGCGATGCTTTGTCGCGAGCCGACAAAGGGGGCACGTGGGAACGTGCGCGTGCGCGTTCTTCCTGCTAACAGAATAGTGCTGTAATGTATGGTTGTTGTGTTATTGTTGATCGATTTTAGTCGATTATTTTTTAACATATAATATTATACTCCTACTTTGAAAGTGTTTAGATGATGCAAGGTGCTCTAAACACGTACGAACATATCGCGGAAATGACTATAATTTTTCAAATGGATTTGGAGATCATTTTAATCAAAAATTTTAATGGACAACCTCGCCTGACCTCCTGGTTATTTTTTAGTAGTTAGGCTTGTTTTATAAATCAAAACTATTTTTCTAATCATCTAAGGTATGTGTAAAGAAACTCATCCTTCAAAATACTCAATCATGTTCGGCCTATAACGTTTGTTACTCTCTGTGAGAAGGAGTGGGCTGCAATTCACCACTCGGGCTCAGTGATGGTAGATGTCACATGTCTTCGATTTTGTGGATCTAGGATATATGGGTTCTAGGGCCCATAGGTTTCCTCGCGATGTTTTCCTTTACCGTTTTGAGAGCAGTGGTGATAAAATTATTTACACAAAGTAAAGCGTCTGTCTGGGTTCGAACCTGGGTTACAACTCGTAAGTCGTTACAACTGGGTCACCACTGCTCTAATACTCTATAGAGGTATGAGGCAGGGTGTAAAGTTCACTCATACTCTATAGAAAAGGGAGGATTCTCCGGCCAGACGGGTGTTGTGTCTGGCGGGCAACTGCCCAATGATTCATGTCGGGCCGTTGTATGCTAGTTGCGCGGTAAACTCTGCTTGCGAGATGCAGAATTTTGCGTGACGTCAGTATGACGCGTTGTTCTCATGTGGCGTTCTAGATACCGCTACAACTCAAAACAAAAACAAACTATCGAATAACTTACGGGTTTTCCTTCACTCAACAACAATCACATTCCTCAATCAATAAATAATCACTATCATCACCAATTATGATTGTAACGTGATACAGTTACAAAAGAACTAATTAATTGAACCACACAATAGTACACAGTTGGTTACTGTTAGTCGTGAGCAAACTTTGTAGCCCCATGTGGTAAGTAGTTAGAGGTAGTTGTATTTTACGCGGTGATTTTACGTTTAGGATATCGTTGTATATCGTTCTCATATGTATAATTTCAGCATAAATTATGTAACCGATATTTCGATTTGAAAGAGTATCCATCGAGTTTTGTGCCTGTTCTATTTTGGAACCTACTAGGTACGCTTCAGTATGGGCTAAGCTTTATCTTTCTGAATATCCGGCTCGTTTGACAATTAAAAAGTGCTTATGGTGAAAAAGGGGTGTCAAGCAGGGGGATCCGCTGTCTCCAAAACTCTTCACAGCAACGCTTGAGGAAGTCTTCCAAAATTTAGATGTGCACTGGCGGGACAAGGGCATTGTCGTAGGGGATAGAAGATTAACTAATCTACGCTTAGCCGACGACATTGTCCTTTTCTCGTCTTCGGCGGCTGAGTTGAGTCTTATGCTAGAACAACTGAGCCACGCCAGCCTCGAGGTCGGACTCGAAATGAATGGCAAAAGTAGCCACTGACTGGATTCCGAATAACAGGAATCGGCGACGCGGTAGGCCCAGAAAGAGATGGCGTGACGAATTGGACGCCTACCTAAGGGATTGACCAGATTTGGCTAGAGACAGGAAAAAATGGAAAGACGGAAGGGAGGCCTTTGCCCTGCAGTGGGACATAACAGGCTCATAATAATAAAAATAATAATAATATGGTGAAAAGAAAGAAATAAATAAAAAGTATTTATTGCGACTCGTACAGGAAGATCACAAACTAAACTAAACACAGTAAAATAAAAATCCAAGTTAAAGTCCTATACGAGGCCAAAAGGCTCCTATCTCAGCATGATGCTGCGACATTTAAAAAAAATAAAGTTCGCAGCGCTGGTATTCTGATAGGGCCCGCTGTGTGTGGTGGTGGTGTGTGCTTTTTTTTTTGCGGATGGGAAATCATCAAAAGACCCCTCCCGCTCTAGGTGGAGCGGAAGGGAGTGTCAGACTCTTACTTGACTAAAACCCACCCGTGTTCCTTCCTTAGCCCTTTATGTTCCGGGCCAGCGGTAACCCTTTCGGACAATCCCGCTGACGTGGTGTGTGCTTTACGTTCTACATCGTTCTCATATGTACTTATAATCATCATTATCTGCCTAGCCTTTTCCCAACTATGTTGGGGTCGGCTTCCAGTTTACCCGGATGCAGCTGAATATCAGTATTTTACATGGAGCGACTGCCTATCTGACCTCTACAACCCAGTTACTGGGTAATACGATACCCCTTGGTAAGACTGGTTGTCAGATTTTCGGGCTTCTGACTACCCGTAACGACTGCCAAAGATCCACGAATGACAGCCGGGACCAACCGTGCTATCCGAGACACGGAGGGGTGTCGGTATGTAAAGATGGTCACCCATAATATACCTATAATGTCAACAAGAATGATGTAATCATTTTTTGTAATAGCATTATTTTGATCTATAAGACTTTACATCGAGTTTTTTGGCCATTGTTCTCCATAGGAACCTAATAGGTACTAAGGTAAGGTAAGCTAGTTGCCCGTTCCAAAGAGTACCTACTCTTTGGAACGGGCAACTAGCTTCACCTTTCTCACCGACCGACCCCTTGACAATTAATTCAAAAGTGCCTGTAATTGGTTTAATTGTAATAAATGCTTTGAGTTTGAGTTTTAATAAATAAAATATTAGCAGCTGAAAGAGCTTTACTGCTGGACCAAGGCCTCTCCAATCGCACCTTTTAACTGGAAGTCAAAAATAAAAGTAGTAATTTATTCAAATTCGGCTGAGAATCAGCACTTTTTGATAGTCAAAATTACATATGACAGACCCTAAAACGGCCGCCTCTCACCAATTCTTAATGCTTTAGTGCCCAAAGTTCGAGCTGAAGGTGCGTGTAAAAATAGCATATACCTACTGCGAAAACCAGTAAATTGCACAGAAATTCCATTTTCCATTTATTTATTTTCCATTTTTACCTTTCCCCGCAATTAAACACCCAAAAATAAAACATGACCTAAGCCAAAGCACACGCTCAATTAACCTTTAAACAAAGCCTTAAAAGAAAAAATAAAAAGTAGGTTCCCGTACGGACCCCACATGCGTTCCGTTTCGCCAGTCATGGCCAAATGAGTCGATCCTATTAACGATATAAATAGCCGAATATCATCGCGGCTTCGGGAGAGTTCTGTTACTGGAAGCGACTTCGATTTAATCGGTGAACTGTTATTTGAATTTAGAATGTTTTTTTTTTGTTTTCTGATTTATAATAGCATAATCAGCCTATAACGTTCCCACTGCTGGGGCACAGGCCTCCTCTCTGTGAGAGGGAATGAGCCGTAATCAACCACGCGGGCCCAGTGTGGGTTGGTGTATGTCAAACGACTTTGAATTTTTGGTCCTAAGACATTTAAACACAAGTAGTTCGTTTTGTCGATATTTAACGAATTTTTGTACAACGAGTCCACTCATATTCTACTTATTAACATAAATTTTGCATTTTAGAGCACATCCAGCATCCCTACATCAAGAAGTTATCAAAAATATCGGCGGCATTGTGTGGCGTATCAAAAATGCCTGCTCTAACGGAACCACATCGATATGAACCCCTTTGTTACAACAAATTGGATGTTGCGAAAATATAATAGTAGTGTGTCTATTTATCATTTTATTGCTTTCGTGGTATGTGGTCAATGGAAGGTCAAAGTGGTGTATTTAATGCTGAAGATTGCAGGTCAAAGTTGGGGATTGCACAGTTTTTTTTGGGTTACTTGATCGGTGAAATGGGATCTTCTTCATAGGCCCAACGCACACCGCTGGAGGCGCGGCGGAGCGCAATTGAAGACAACAATTTAATATAAACCTTAACTACCTAGACATACGGTCAATATAAGAATAAATTCGCACGCGGTGCTCGGAAGCTACTACAAGAGCATGCGCGCGACTGCTCCAGTCGCCGCCGTGCTGCTCTGCCGTGCTGCGCCGCCGTGCCGTCCTGCTCTGGGTTAAAAAAAGGGAAATCTGGGTTGGAAAAAAAAAAGGAAATCTGGGTTAGAAAAAAGGAAACCTGGGTTAGAAAAAAAAGAAAATCTGGGTTAGAAAAAAAAGGAAATCTGGGTTAGAAAAAAAGGAAACCTGGGTTAGAAAAAAAAAAGAAAATCTGGGTTAGAAAAAAAAAGGAAATCTGGGTTAGAAAAAAAAAAAGGAAATCTGGGTTAGAAAAAAAAAAAGGAAATCTGGGTTAGAGAAAAAAAGGAGGGTTAAAAAAAATCACTGCTAACAGTTTGTTGATTGATATTAACAAACTGAACAGTTTGTTGATTGATGGAAATCTAAATGACAAGTACCTAAATATTGGCTCATCTGATGGTAATTGGCGTTTTCATCCCATCAGAGACAAAAGATGAGCATGTCTCAAGCGCCTGTGACAAGACCGGAAGGTATCAGTAGTAATGGGTTTCATTTTGACAGTTCAACAACATTCATTGCGTTATTTACACTGTCACATTTTTCGAACATATGAAGCAATAGAATAGCAATATCCTTCAAAATGATTCAGATGGAGATTGGTAGTGTGATACGCAATTAGGGTACAGCACTCATATATAAACTTTCCTACACAAGCTCCTGAAGGCGCTGCCCAAAAGCAGGACACCGTAATGATAATAATTTAAAGGGAATTCAATCAACTAAAGAAATACCTAAGAATTATTCCACTGAGCCGTGCATTTATTTTTTAATTTAATTAAAACTGCAAAAATACTTATAATTTGGTAATCCATTCGATTCAACTATCATCAAAGGCATCGCTGTTTTGAACCTTATTTGTTGCCGTGATGAGCTATTGTCTTTGACCTAAAAATTTAGTTCTTACCGCACCTTATTAATAAATCCCTTACTCAATGTTACGTTTCGGTATCAAGAACATTAAGAAACAATTTTAATAGATTTCCCTATGATTACTGTCCCTACCAGAGTCACAGGGGTGTCATTAAATTCAATAGTACTCATGTATTGAACACAATAACACGTCGTCAATGCGATCAGTAATAGTATACTTTAATGTATCATTCTTACTTCCCGCTGTATTACTGTGAGGGTTAGCGGGAGCTGTCGATCGTTCGAGAACTTTAAACCGATAGCTAATTTCGACATCCACCGATCTATTTCGTAAAAATCTCACTGTGAAAACGTAGATGAAGTGGATTGACACATTTTATGTTGTGATTTGACTATTGGTGGTATTAGAAAAATAAAATTTATGTAGGTTTTTACTATAGTGGCTATAAAAGAAAATCATACCTATACGTATACAGTAATGTCCGTTGTACGAGTATATACTAATTATTCCGTCCTATCAAGCGGTGATTGATCTAAGACACATTCCATTTTCACCATTATGGAAAAACATTGAATACACATGGAAAGACTGCTGTAGGAACCTGATTTTAAACTAAAAAATATATATGATTTACTTTAATCAGTAGGATATCCAGGATTCACTATTCCTAGTGTATTCAATATTTACCTGTAATCAAAAACAATATTCGCCACGGCGTTAAATGACCAACAACTGCTATCGAAAATCACAACGACACCCGCTAACCCTCAATACTGAAGCTCACAACACGTGCTTAACGTAATCTATATAATTATACGAGAAACGGTAATCTATGTCTCAGATGATACTGCGCACGCGTCTAACAATACGGTATCGATGTAATGTATAATCTGTGTAATAGATATGTTAGATTGTTTCGGACCTTCTTTTTTGTCGAAGTTCTGGAGGGCTTTTTAGAAAAAAGGTTATGGTTAGCGGCCTAATTTGAAAGGTGAAGTTATGAAAAGAGATTTTTAGCTCCCGAGAAATGTCTGATTCAGAATAAACTTTCAAGCCGTTCCTGTAACTCTATGGTTAAATAATTTCAATATACAGTGGCTTCCAAAAGTTAGAACTTAACATTTTCCCACCCTTTATTTGGTTTAGGACAGATTCCGGATTCCAAATTAGACAGATTCGAAATTCGGCAGATTAACTACTTGATAGCAGTGCTATTCTGTAAAAATCTCGCCGTGAAAACTTAGGTGAAGTGAGCGTGGAGTGAGCTGGTAATAGTGTCAATCTCTGGCATCAGCGGTGCTATTCTGTAAAAACTTAGGTGAAGTGAGCATGGTGTGAGCTGTCAATAGTGTCAATTCCTAGCAAAAACAAACTCACTTCACCTAAGTTTTCACGGTGAGATTTTTACAGAATCGACCGGCTGGTGGAATGACAGCTCACTTTAAGCTCACTTCACCTAAGTTATCACGGTGATGTTTTTACAGAATAGCACCGCTGTTTCCTTTCAGCTTTGACACACCACATTATGATTTGAAATTCTAGTGATCCAAATGTTTGAACGTTTTTATTGACTAATTCAACTACCTACCTGTGACTTATCATAAAAAATAATCAAGTAAGTACCCTTAGAAGTACCTGATTTTTTTAAATCTTAAGAGGAAGTGCGGGTGGTCTTTTCTCCATAGAAACGCTCTCGCCTGTTTTGTTTCTGGTTAATGACCATAAAGCAATGATTTTTTACAGAGTAATAAATATTAACTGCTTGCCAGTATGTCCCTACGTTTTCCTTTTTGATGATTCATTATTTTTATAAGCCCTCAAAAAATTCTCAAAATTGCCGCTGTCAACAGAAGAATAGTACTTTGACAACTATTAATGAAAAAATAAATCATAAGGACAAAGTATATATTTCTTATTCAGTTTATGAAATATCTTTTAAATTGGTCCAATATTGGAGGAGGAAAAAGGCGAGAGCCAAACCTCGAATTATGACTTTTTACTTAGGCTTTTTTAAAAGTCTCTCCGATCGCATTTCCTCAAATGATGGCACCACAGCAGAAGTGGAAAAATGTCAAGTAACTTTTGGAGGCTACTGTATATAAAAGGGCTGGTCGCACTGCAAGTCATTGCACTGCACTTAAAATCAAACCGAAACAGAGTTTCAGGAACATAGGTCTGTACCAGTTTAATTTTCAATTGTCCCAAATTCAAAATTTCAAACTGGCAGCAATTAAAAATTGTACAGCCCGTATGCACTCCAAATTCAAAGTGTACATTAATTTGAGTAGCGAATTTACACGAAGCGACGCGAACTTGCACGAACAAAACTTTGGTATAAATGCATTCGATTCGAATTTCGTAATACAATACCGTTTTTCGATTGGTCTCAAATTGGGTGCAATTAAAAAGTTTTCGATTGTGGCAGAGTTTGGATTCGTGTTTATGGTTTTAGCCGTCTAGTGTGTGTTATGCTCTGTCGTGCACTTATCTTCATAGCTTTCAGGGTTTGCGCTCAAATTAAATTCATCAATTTCATTTCAAGGTGTCAAAAATTGATCACGAGTAAAAGAACTTTCATAAAACTGGTACGATACGTTCCAATTAATTATTAGCAATCATACTAAGGAAAAGAAGACTGATTTAAAAAAAAAGTATTAATCTTCCCACTGCTGGTGTGTCCCAGCAGTGGGAAGATTATAGACCTCTTCGCTTTGTGAGAAGGACCGGATTGTGCCCAGTGCGGGTTGGTAGATCTCACATTTCTTTGAATTTGTAGTCTCTAGGACATGCCGGTTTCCTCACGATGTTTTCCTACATTGTTTTGAGAGCAACGGTGATCAAATTATTTGCACAAAGTATTATTAGTATTATTTGCCTGTCAGGTTTCGAATCTACGACCTACAACTTGTAAGTTTCAGTTGTTACCATTGGGCCACTAATGCTCAAAAGTAAAAGAAAATATTACCTTACTAGCAGCGCCCCGCTGTTTCACCCGCGTAAGTTTCGATCCCGTGGGAATATCGGGATAAAAAGTATCCTATGTTTTAATCCAGGAAATGGTCTATCGATGTGCCAAATTTCATCCAAATCTGTTCAACGGTTTACGCGTGACTGAGTAACAAACATCCAAACATCTTCACAAACTTTCACATTTATAATATTATTAGTAGGAATTGTTCTTTTATTTAACATACAATTTAATAGAATAGAAAACTTTTATTTCAGACATATTTTTTTTGTCCATAGGCTTTGTAACAATTTCACTTATCTTCTAGTGTTAGTAGGTTACTGACACAGATATACAATTAAAATTTAGCGTGGAGCTGCATCCAGCTCCGCAACATCGGGCAATCCCACCGATCTGCGAACACACTAAGAATACTGTTGGTGTTAGAAAACCATTAATGTTATTATCCGCAAACATCCCTGATGCACTACAACGTCACGGCAGCCGCAGCAGTACTAATACCTTTATCAAGCAAGAATCAGAATCCTAAAATATTAAAGAGTCCTTTTATAAATAATAATAATAAAATAAAAAAGCCTTTATTCTACCATAAATACTGTGATGTTCGCTGGGATGCTTAATAAAACACACTTTGACAGATACATAGGTAAGGTAGCATAAACGGAATCCAGAGACGTCTGATGTCGGCTACGGCCGGTAAGTGACTGACCTGTCAATGCTTTCCGCATACACTACATCCCTCCTTTATTTTTATTAAATTGAAATGTTGAATTGATTCTAATCGCCGATTCGAAAAGGTAGTTTTCGTATGGAGAAGAATGGGCAAGAAACTCCATCGTTACTCTTTTAAAATGTTTTACAAGTTCTTATAAACATAATATTTAATTATATGTGAAGACGATGCACTCAATTCTGTGATAGATACATCGTGCTCACATATTTACAAATATTGTAAAAGTAGATGATTTTCCTAGAACTTTCGCTTTGATAAATCCAATTTAATGGAGTGTTACATATGGTTTCCTCATGATGTTTTCCGGTTTCCTCACGATGTTTTCCTTCGCCATATAATGGATGTCCAAATGCGTCCAATTTAATGGATGCCCATTGCGTCCAATTTAATGAATCACATGTCTTCGAAGTATTGGTTCTCAGACATGCCGGTTTCCTCACGGTGTTTTCCTTCACCGTTGATGAACAGTGGTGATGAGTGAAAATACACACAATGCCTGCCTGGTTTCAAACCCACGAACTTAGTCGGGCTAGACCATCACCACGGTTGTGCTGAAATTAAATGCTATTATTATGTGTATGTGCCTACGTGTGACATGGTGAGTGATCTTGTCTGTTCAAACTGTTAAATAGCAAGGTGTATTATTCTTTTGACAATATTTAAATGACAAATTTTAATTATACTTTTTAACTTAATCCAATATAAGCTCATGTTAAGACATACTAAATAATTTTGAGTATTGTTGTATGTTTTTTTTTTCACATGACATTATGGAACCTTTGATATTTTGTATGCCTTTTGGCGGGGCACAGCTCGGATCTTATGTATTTATAACACCTTTTGTATGTACCCTGTGTTCACGAAATAAGTGTATTTGAATCTGACACAACTTAACTTGTTTGGTAAACAATAATTATTGAGATCTTCTATTATTTTACATCTGTCATTGTGGTTGTGTCCTTACACCTCCTACCTAATATATATCTTACTTCGTTTCTTTCCATATTCAAGAACCTACCTTTAGATTCAACGCTTGTATTTCTATAATAAGGTCCCAACAATTGCCATGGAATTTGAACCTTATCATGAAGGTATGACATTAAGTTTTGTGTTCCCAAAATTGATAATTATCTGAGAGTCTGAATTCGAATATACTGAGACTTCTAATTACTCAGTTGATTAGATCATCCAAACAATACTAAAGAGCTTCCCATATTTCGATATAACTAGGTACTACAGTAACTTAGTATTCCAGTACTAAGCCATCTCCAAACATCGTTTATTTATATCGTTAAATAGATAATATAATGGTTCTAAGCAGTAGGTAAGGTATACTTGCAGAAGTATAATTTGTTTGAGATCCCTATCATCACATAGTTTTGAATATTTGCTGTTTATATGTGACGGAAACTTTGACAAATTTATACTTTTGCTATGTTTTTGCTGTTGTAATGTTTTATTATTTTTAAACAGCGGATGTGTCTATGCTTAGATTTATTTATAGTGTTCAATGTGTGTAATGTGATTTACCTGAGTTTAGATTGGTTCAAGGGCCAGTGTTGGTATTAACTTAATGACAACAATGATGTTGGCATGTGCCTAATACACATCATGGAGTTTGTACATGTGTCCCAGTATTTATAGAATAATTTTTTTAGACAGATGTCACATTCATAAACGTGCTTGTAATTCTGATCGTTTGCCTGTGCGGATGCACAATATATTTTGGAGTCTAATATGGTATTTTATTGAGTAGTCCACGGAATTACCAACAGCGCGTATCTACCTATTTCTGTAATTATTCTTCCTTTTTTTTTTTTTTTTTTTTTTTTTTTTTTTTTTTTTTTTTTTTTTTTTAGGGTTATTTTTAATTTAGTAGTATCATTAGGTACTTTTAACCACTTCAATACCTATTAGGTACTACTTGACAACATTTCCGGTAGGTAGTTCAAGAAATTTAATCTGACAAAAGTTGTATTTTTGCCTGTTGGTAAAATATTATTTATTTACGTTTGTTAGTTAATTACCATAACATTGAATCATCAAAATAATTTATAATCGTATCATGTTCTAGAATACTGGGTTGTCCTGGTGATGATCGCTGAGCGAATTGACTGCCCCTACATTAGGAAATGCTGTAGCAGACATGTATAGCCAGTGCACTTAGTTTTAATTGACATTGACATTATTATCTTAATTTTAATTCCATTACCTTTTTAATTTTGTATTCGTTAATTTGTTTTATTTCTATGCATTGAAATTTTATTCTGTGGTAGTAGGCATTGTAATATTTTAATTTCATTTGGGTCTTGCCTGAATTAAATGAATTTTATTTATTTTTATTTTTATTTTAAAGCTGCATCCTAACCAACTTTCTTACGGATGCAGCCGAATAACAGTATTTCATATGGGGCGACTGCCCACCTGACCTCCAGAACCCAGCCACTGGGTAATACAATAGGTACCCCTTGGCAAGACTGGTTGTCAGATTTTCGGGCTTCTACCCGTAACGACTGTCAAAGATCCACGAATGACATCCGGGACCAACGGCTTAACGTGCTTTCCGAGGCACGGAGGAGTCTCGGTATGTAAAGATGGTCACCCATCCACAGACCAACCGCGGCAAGCATAGCTTAACCTGATCAAACGACCTGTGCGGCTGTTATTATTTAGGCCTACTTGTACCCCTACTACCTACTGCGTAAGCAATACTTGTACGCCTGGCAAGGCAGCACATAGTGACATATTTTTTCCCATCATGGGCCAGTATGGTATATCTATGTGTACAAATAAATATATTTTAATTTGAGTTTTAACTAATCTTCCATCAATATAGACTGACTTCTAATGTGACAAACAATACAAAAGATGGTGCCAATCTCATACTGAAGGTATCAATACTTTCACTCAGACCATTGTAATACTAGTAACAGGACCTCACCTAAGGCAGTATTATCAACTTTGTGATACTTAAATAAGAATTATAATCTCATAACCACATCACGCCTGTACCTATGTTTGAATAGGTAAGCAATCTTTATTGTTATAAGTACATTATTGTCTTGGTTTCACATAATGATACATGGCATCTGTAACTTAGTGACCTTTGATAGTACTACCACAAAACTCCAACAGAAGAAGGGAACTTCTCTTCTCAAACAAAATTGATTTACCGATTCATCATATCATAAGAAAATATTATGTCATACTAATTCATGTTACAGGTGAAAACAGTTTTACTAAACATTTTGTTCATCTATCTACCCTTAAGGAATCACTGGTCTCCAAGTCACAGGCTATAACCTAGTTTGGGTGCCAGGAGATAATACTCAATGCACTTTATGTTGTACCATATTACTGTACTTGTAACCTTTATGAACATTTTACTGGAAATAAACATTAGTATTATTATTTTGAGTGTCTTTTTTTTCTCACCTCTTAGGCTGGTTTTAGCTACATTTACGGGCCAAAGTCAAGTAAATGCAGCGTATGGTGTGTATTAGAGTGTTTTCTTCCTCTAACTGTATGAATTTCCTAACTATTCTGCAGGTGTTCAAGATGGCAGCTTTCTGTTGTTATTATATTATTATTAATTAATCATTGCAATAACATCAAACAGCAGTTTACTGTTATTGTGACTTTTTATTTTCACTTTGCCCCTATTTTATTTCAAAGTATGTATACTTATTATTTTAACTGGTTGGTAGGTACTAGTACCTAATTATAGTAACAATTACATAGCTTTTGTCTTTCCCATAGTCTGTTGATACCGATCTAAATTTAGATCGGTATAATGTCACCCTAGAACTCAGGTACACATGTTAAGCATTATCAGTAGTACTCATTAGTTACTTATTCCTACACGCAGGAAATTTTCCTCTGTGGAACGGGTCTACAATAAGAGACTTTTTACTACCATCAAGTACCTAATAACCCATATTTTTTTTTTGCATTGTTTATGTTTAATAGATATTACAATGAATACATTCGTTTGGGTGATTCTCCCAACATGGAGAAGAGTAGCTCGTTTCATAAATTTCAAGTGCCCTCTTCCATTTTCTCCAACTAGTGCCGACAGATGTCGGATCGCCTTCGCAATCAAAATGGTTTTAGTTGGGAAGTGTGGATGATGCATGAGTCATTTTGCAGCTTGCATTAAAATGTATTGACTCTTATTTTTGCGTGGCTTTTACTGAAAATAACAGTAACAGTATTACAACTGCATGCCCTATTATATTTTTGTAAGTACTTATTGCGTGAGTCATTTTTTGGGGCGACCTGTAACAGGATTTTGAGACTCGTATGTGTGGCCTTTTATCTTTTATATAGATAACAGTATGCGTAGCCATAAGGTACCTGTTAGTATATGCGTGGCCTTTAGACCATTTCGGATTCAGCATGACCTTTGACTTATGTGTAAGAATGACTAACTAATTATACTGAATAACTTTATTCAGTAGCGTTACTTTACTATTATTATGGAAATTGACTGATAATAACCTTTATCTATTAACATATTAGGTTTATTAACTGGTTGGCAGTAAATATGCTAGTAATTAAGCCATTATTATCGCAATGGACTGCGATAGGCTGAGTTGATTGATTGAAGCCATTATTGATGCTACACGTTGACTGCCAGACGACAGACACAATAGAAAATCTATTGTTTGCGGTCACCGGTGACCGCGCTGGCAGTCAATGCATTACACTAACATTTCCCGGTCTTTTCTCACATTTATCCGTTATGCATGGTCGTATTGAGAATAGTATTTGCGTGACCTTGATATTTCTGTGTCGAAATGCAAACAATTGATCCTGGCAAAACCAGTGACCTGATTAAAATAGTATCCAATGATTTTGTTTTATTTTTACAATAGGTGGGTATGTAGGTTATTTACAACAGAAAAGTTAAGTATGTCCAAGATTTATGATATTAATTGGTTATTATTTTTATTTAAAATAAGAAGCGTGCAAATAACTCAATTATCTTGTTATTTAAATGAGAACACTTACCCAATAACAATAATTTACTGTTTGCATTCCAGCACATTGAAATAATTGCGTACTATTCAGGCATAGCCCTTTGTTTTGTTGTAACACTTGTAACCAACACTTACTGCATGGCCTTTGTAACATTTACGCAATGATATTATATTCAAGGGGTAGATATGGCACTAGCGGGCGCAAATTGTTCAGGCAAATTTAGACAATATTGTTGTAGTTTCATTTAGTCCGCTAATAGCAGCAAGCAACACAATACATATAGCTATCTCTTTCTGTGTCATACGTTCCGCACTGTCTATCGCAGTAACTACTTTGTAATAACAACGCAACAATACAGAACGTCGGCGTCGGCGTCGCTCAGTATGAACGTAGCGTATCTTTCCTTTATAATATCATTGCATTTACGCTTATAAGTTGTTTACATCAATCGAAGCAGAATTTATTTTTCGTAACTTAATCATACGAAACTTAGGTAACAAAGCAATCATTAGATGTAACCTTTTACCTTGGTAACGATTTATTTACGTGTAGGTAGGTAGGTACAGCGTGACTACGTTCTGTTTTTCTTTAGTATCCAACTATTAACGATCCTTATCGAAAAATAGTCGCTTAACTGATCGTAAACAACTATCAACGTGCATTATTTTTCAGCCTGCATTCTTCCTCTTTTTTTGGTAAATGTTTTCAGCACTTACTTTTATCCTCGTCGCCACTTGTGATGTTCGCTGGGATGCTTAATAAAACACACTTTGACAGATACATAGGTAAGGTAGCATAAACGGAATCCAGAGACGTCTGATGTCGGCTACGGCCGGTAAGTGACTGACCTGTCAATGCTTTCCGCATACACTACAAATACATAGAACAATTTAAGCATAGTATTTTTTTTTTTCATAATTAACTCATTCTATACTTACTACACATTTCATTAGGTATCATTAATATTATAGTTTATTATTTGAGTTGAATTCATATTGTTTATTATTATTGTATATTAGGTATCATTAATATTATTGTGTATTATTTGAGTTGAATTCATATTATTTATTATTATTGTATAATTGTACCTATATTTCATAATGTGTTTGTAAGCTAAATATAATTTAAATATATGTCGGATTGGCCCGGACATCAGAAGTAAAACAAGTTTATTCAAATGAACAATCGGTTATCTTAAATCTAGAAAATACAGAAATGAAATACTAAAACTAATAACGGCAAAAGGCGGTCACATAGGGCAGTACTGACTGTCAGGGACAGTGGTCCATGCACCCACCGCAATAAGGATAGTACTAATTGTCAGAGACAGCGTTCCACATCCAATAATCGGGCAGTACTGACTGTCGAGAGACAGTGGTCCGTGCACCACGACGCAACCGTTGGAAATGCGTACCGATCAAACAGCGCAGCTCCTTATAAAGGCGATCGCTAGTGGGGGGGAAACCGTTACAATATTTTACTGGATTGGATACCAAGTCCTTTAGACCAAATGATCGATAGAGTGAATGATTTGCGTCTGGTGCACGTTCCACTAGCGCCATCTAGTCGCCGTCTCTCACAGCTGCTAATCAATGTGTCTGCCGACACGGCCATCCTGATAAATCACTCGTTCTCGAGTGCATTCATTCGTCATCAATTCACATCGTCATCATCGTTACATATCAAATTAGCAAATATCACTGGTCTAGGTATTTCTTTACAATAGAAAACCCCTACAGTTCAAACATGCTGGTCTAAATCGTCACCCACTAAAGCAGGTGAGATTCCTGCAGCTACAACTGGACTAGGTCACAACTCTTGTAACCCCTACAGTGCATATTTGCTGGTCTAGATAATCATCCCATGGATGAGATCCCTGCAGCTCACTGGACTAGGTCACAATACTCTTGTAACCCCTACAGTACACATTTGCTGGTCTAGATAACCATCCCATGGATGAGATCCCTGCAGCTGACTGGACTAGGTCACAATACTCTTGCAACCCCTACAGTACATATTTGCTGGTCTAGATATCATCCCATTGATAATGACTGAGAGGCATCTAGATCAGTAATGTGGCTGCGCCGCCTCGAAGGCAAGGTCAGCGTCATGATTAAATTGACACCTTTCAAATTTTTGCTTTTAATTATGGTGTCTGACAGCCCTCTACGTATGAATTGGGGTAATCAGGATCAAATGGTACCAACACCGTGAATGGTTGTGGTGGCGCATTGGACCGGGTAGTAGAGCATCAGTTAATTATGAAAGAAATGCTTCTAAATTATTTGAGGGTAGCGGAATATTTTTCTGGCCATTTTGTGATAATGAAGTGCCAGAGGTGGGCGGACAATCCGATCCCACTTCTGATGTCGGATTGGCCCGGACATCAGAAGTAAATCAAGTTTATTCAAATGAACAATCGGTTATCTTAAATCTAGAAAATACAGAAATGAAATACTAAAACTAATAACGGCAAAAGGCGGTCACATAGGGCAGTACTGACTGTCAGGGACAGTGGTCCATGCACCCACCGCAATAAGGATAGTACTAATTGTCAGAGACAGCGTTCCACATCCAATAATCGGGCAGTACTGACTGTCGAGAGACAGTGGTCCGTGCACCACGACGCAACCGTTGGAAATGCGTACCGATCAAACAGCGCAGCTCCTTATAAAGGCGATCGCTAGTGGGGGGGAAACCGTTACAATATTTTACTGGATTGGATACCAAGTCCTTTAGACCAAATGATCGATAGAGTGAATGATTTGCGTCTGGTGCACGTTCCACTAGCGCCATCTAGTCGCCGTCTCTCACAGCTGCTAATCAATGTGTCTGCCGACATATATAATATAAAAGATCAAAATATTATTAATGTTAGCATGCACGTAAAAATTATTTATTTATGGAAGTCGCCTCTGCGGCGTAGGCCTCCCCAAACTTTCTCCATTTTTCCCTATCTCTAGCTTGTCTCCTCCAGTCTGGTCCACATCTTTCCTTAAATATATCTTCCCAGCGCTTCCGCGGCCTTCCTCGTTTTGTTTTTCCATCTCTAGGTACCCATTCTATGAGTCCTATTAGGGCACGATAAATATGAACAGTATTTACGACCACCTACGCAATCTATTTACGTGATTGTCATAAAAATGACACTCATAAAAATTATATCATACTCTTTAACGTTACCTCATTACGGACTGTGAGTGTATGACGCAATGACGTAAATGTTATAACAAAATATTAAAAAAACACAAAGTTTATTTTTGTCAATGCTTGAAGGACGGCTACCCTTTTCAACCTCGATTCAGTGAACATTCATTCATTCAGCTGGTTCATGAAAGAATTTTGTTTATCGTCAATTTATGTTAATATTTTGGTTGTGAAAAATTCCATTTCTTTTCTCTATTACTAATTTGGAAATTGTTCTTTAAGTTTGTTAAATATAATTTTAAGTCATTAACGTTCAAAATTATTAAGCAGTTGGCATTTATATTGTCCGACCTTAGCATAATTATCATTTTTTTTTTAATTATTTAATTATTTTGATAAACAAGAAGTAATAACATAATTATATGAATATTTTGATAAAAAAGTAAGTAGCAGATAAAAATAATATATGGTATATAGGTACTGAAATTTAATTATATTACTTTATGAATCTGAATTGTTCAAATAGATACGAAACCCTAATAACCCATGTATAATAGAAATGTTATAATTTAAATTTTAACAAATTAATGTGTTGTATTAAATATTTGTATGCCAGTCCATGGCGAAACATGTAAGATCATAACTTTAAATTACCATATTTTTTAAAGCAAATAAATATATTTCTTATTCATAGCAGAGTTAAGTTCAAACGGCACCATTTAGTACTCAAAGCCGACTATTGTGCCCTCAGGAATGTCTGTGGTGTAAGTTGAACCAAGAAGAATTTCTGTCATCCACAATCTCTAACCAGTAAAACTACATGAAAGCTTAAGACACTGAATTTACGAGAATTCTCGATTAAATTTTATGTCCTGAAAGAAAGGCTTCAGCACCCTTATTGCGTAACACCATCAATCTCGATCTGAATCATTTTGAAGGATATTGCTAATACATTGCTGCATATATGCGAAAAAACATCTGGTCAGGAACGTAAATTAATAACGCAATGAATGTTGCTGAAATGTCAAAATGAAAGCCGTTGCTATTGTTAGTGTATTATGAAATTACCCGCAAGTTTTCTATTATATAAAGCCCATTCTAACTCACACTCTCTCATTTCCACAAATACAAATTACACTTACGTGTTAACCTACACATACCATTAATATCGAGTGTTTACTCAACCCGCCAAAATACACGCAAGCGGGAAAACAATTGACGGTTCAAATATAGAACAAACAAAAAGAACGAACCGATTACGTAAACAAAATATACGAGTATGTACTCTACGTTCGGCGCAAAAAACTGCTGACAACTGACAGCCCGCCATTTTTGATTTCAATATGGCTGCCACTGCACCGCTCTATGCAGTCAGCGTTTTTGTGAACGTATTTGTTTAATCGGTTCTGGTTTATTTTGTTTTTATTTAGTGCGAATGTAGGTAAAATTGGGAGTGGTAGAGGAAAAAGTGCATTGAAAAAGATGGTCAAGTTTTGGAAGGAAAGACTTAGTGCAGCAAAATCTCATATTAAGCAGTGTCCTTAAAAAAAACATTAAGAATAATATTATGAGCAAGTCAATATTATTCATAAATATATATTTTTTAAACTGTTTTGTGGAAATTCAATCCGTTGATCGTGTAGGTGTGGTATTCCAAACTTTAAACATGTAGATGTATAGCATCTTGTCAAATCCTTGGCTCTATAAGATACCCTCATATACCAAGTCACAAAACGCAGATGTGGTCGATTAGACCAGTTACGTATTGCAAGCTATGCGATACTACGAAGCTTTCCCGAGTTGTCACTGCGTAGTAGTAACCTAATTCGTCCATTTACTCTTGCGATACCAAGACAGTCTTACCAAGGGGTATTACCCAGTAACTGTGTTGTGGAGGTCAGATACGCAGCTCCTACATGTAAAATACTGGCACTCAGCTGCATTTGGTTAGACTAGAAGCCGACCCCAACATAGTTGAGAAAAGGCTAGGCAGATGATGACTCTTGCACTACTAAATATCGTTTTGGTTTAAAAATTAATAGATAAATCTTTAACAATTAATAGGAAAAAAAGTTTTACTGTACTAAGCAACAGACGGCCGTGGCCGTATTTTCAATAAGCTATACAACGTGTAACGTTAAATGCGCAAAACCTCGTAAGAGTTCATTGTACACATCATTATGAACAACTTTTACTATGGGACCAAGCTTGAAAATGCAAAAAAAAAATAGTTATGCGAGCATAAATGTAGGGAACAACAGATTTTTTTTTCGCGGTTTCAGCTTGGGTCCCATAGTAAAACTTGTTCGTAATGATGAGTAAAATGACCTCTGTGAGGTTTCTAATGAGGTTTCGCGCATTTAACGTTACACCTTGTATAGGAGCATAGCTTCAAAAATGATAAGCATAGCAAAAGCTGAATTCAACTGCTGACACACAAACCTTATCAAAACTATAGACCGAACTAACATTAAGATTTAAGTAAGGGACAGTGGAAAGTAGAATCACTTCGCAATTACAGACTGACAAATGCAAGGATATTAGGCACACATGTGCCACCAAGTTCCCGGGATCCCGGGGCCTCCCACCCATGGTCTCGGGCGGTGGGGGCACCCCACTATGTTAGAATGTAGTTTTGAATTGATTTAATTTGGTGTTTAGAGCTTAGATTTTATTTTGGTGCTACTTAATCAGTTGAATACCGTATTACAGAAACAATTAAAAAGCCAATGTGTCTCGCGTGGATCCACGTTCGACGGGTTAAAGGAGTAGCACTGAAAGTAAATTTCCTACGGGTACCTAGAAATATAATAACTACGGTTAGACCGATATACAGAAAAGAAAAAAATCTAAATTGTCCGTTATTTAATTTCGAATCACAAAATTCGGTCTTGTTCTAATAGGAAATGAAAGAAGAGAAAATATGAAAAAATATTTATTGACACAGAAACACGTGAATCTATGGAAAATTTGCTCAAATATAAAATATACGTTGATAGATGAAGGTAAAGACAAAAGTCCGTAATTTCCGATAATACAATTTACTCCAAATAATCATAATATACAGCTAGTCTAATTCTGTAAAAATCTCACTGTGAAAACTTATATGAAGTGAGCTCACCGCAAGTGAGCTGTCAATACTAACAATCCTTGAGAATTGACTCTAAACTGACTTGGAAACAACGTGCATCAATTCTTATAACAAAATTAAGTAGGTTCGCTTTTACTCTATAATTATAAAGTTAAGAAAATAGTAATAATTGCTGCTGTTGTAACTGCGTATTATGGCTTCAAAGAAAATTTATTGTATTCTTAATAATGAAATTTTTGTTAATTTGTAGATATGTAATATAGGTTTTAAATTCTTACATTGTTGAAAGGTGTATGCCCTAATGGGTAGTTTTTTGAGTTACCATAACCTAACTAAACACACTAATAAATACTTTGACTTACTGGGTTCTATTGAATGACATTTCACTTCAAGCTCACTTCACAAAGTTCTCACGTTGAGATTTCTGCAGAACAGATCGTCAGAATACTCCTCTTTCATTACCATAGAAAAACAATTCCACCTACTAAAATATTCAAAGAGGACATTATTAAGAATCTCTGAATCAATATGCAAATAACAACAGGAACTTTAGAAAGCACACATCCCTATATCATCATTAATCTGGCGAATGCTACGGAAACCGTATCTGATTGAATCAAGCAGGTAACCAGGTCCTGTGACCTGTCTTTCAGTATAAGGACCGAAGGACGAGGGGTCAGATAAGATTGGTTTGGTGTTGATTCGCCGTTGCAGCGCTAGTAATAAGTGAGGAACTTTCGTGCGCCCACGCAACGCCTACGGTGTTGGCCTATCTATGACATGTGGTGAGACCATAGTGGTAGAAGGTGGCTGGGTAATTTACTATTGTTTAACTGAAGCGATTTTGATTATCGGATATAATAATTGGTGACCAAGAAACCACAAATAAATGGGTTGTGTTACAGATTTCAACCCCTTCCTGTATTTTAAACTACTTATCAAACTGGGTAGTTAAAACAGCTTTTTGTTTTTCACGAACTTTGAAGCGGGGGAAGATTTAACTTGCACAAATTAATTCTACTTTAAAAGCTTATCCTAACCATCGTCATCAGTTCTTCAACGGTGGTGGTACTCCATCTGAGAATCTGAACATTAAAAGTACCCTTTCGTACCTGCTTTACAGCAATGACAGGTTCTGCGGTGCTATTCTGTAAAAATCTCACCGTGAAAACTTAGGTGAAGTGAGCGTGGAGTGAGCTGTCAATAGTGTCAATTCTTAGCAAAAACAAACTCACTTCACCTAAGTTTTCACGGTGAGATTTTTACAGAATCGACCGGCTGAAAGAACTTTGAATCGTCTCTATTAGCAAATAGGTTCTGAGTAAATAATTTTCACGGTCCCCGAAAAATTAGCAATACCCTCGTACCCCAGTATTTTCAAAAGCTATAATGTAGTATTACTACATGTTTTGTTTCTTTATAATCTTATATCCAGCATTTTACAACAATTTTTATTTGTTATTGGCATAACAATCTGTAATAATTATATATTTACGGGGATAAACTGGCTGCTCTCCTGAATACAGTTATACTAGGGCAGGAGCCAGGGAATTCTTTAATTTTGTATTCCTAGCTTGTGTCAGTAGATATTAATTTTTCCTTGATAAAAAAACATCACAATTATATCAACACATACGCCGCACTAAAACCTGGTCCTTACCTGAACCTAGGACCATATTTACGGCACAAAGGGCGTAGAATGATGTCCATACAGCGTGGAGCAACGTGTGAACATCTGGCACACTTCCGCCTTCATACTTGTCTCATTATGCAAGGCTTGACCGGACTGCCATAATACCTATTTAAGATATTTAATGTTTGCACAATGAACTTTAGAAGACTATATGGGAAGTTCACTTTGGCGTGCAAAGACCCACTTTTTGTTACTCATCGAATTTGTAGAGAAGTCGAACGGATTTCTGTGACGTTTTCCTTCGCGATCGTCATCATAATGTGGGCAGACAGAACGCACGTCATTATGTTTATTTTATCACGACCTAAGTGTTTCGTTCACTACAGCCTATCAACGTCCTCAGTTAGAGTTTTAAGTAAAGTCCACCTCATCATCTGCCTAGCCTTTTCCCAACTACCTATGTTGGGGTCGGCTTCTAGTCTAACCGGATGCAGCTGAATACCAATATTTTACATGGAGCGACTGCCTATCTGACTTCCACAACCCGGTTACTGGGTAATACAATACCCCTTGATAAGACTGGTTGTCAGACTTTCGGGCTACCGACGAACCGTAACGACTGTCAAAGATCCTCAAATAACAGCCGGGACCAACGGCTTTCCGAGGCACGGAGGGTTCTTGGTATGCGAAGACGATCACCCATCGACGGACCAACCACGTCAAGCGTAGCTTAACCTGATCGATCGACCCGTGCGTCTGCTATTACTCAGCCAAAGCCGCAATCTCCAAATATTATCCTAAAATTCCCAAGATCCACATATGCTACCAAAACAATGGTCCTAACATAACTCGGCAATATCTTAGGAGGCCATTAAGTTTTCAATAAGCGAGGAAGGGCCACATATTGCAGAATATTCGAGCTCTATTATAATTTTGATACGGGTAAGGGATCGCCAGTAGGAATTAACTTATCACACTGGTACCGCATCTGCATACCTTCAACATTTATGTCGGGGCGGATTTGGGTGAGTGTATTTTTGTAATTGTAAATAAAAGATGGATCGAGGTGTTTCTGGAAAAGGATGCCTTGCCTTTGCTCAGCAGTGGGATAGCGAGGTAAACAATAATTTTTGTTTGGTGCCAAAAAAATTAAGCGGAAAATGTCTTGTTTTTTTTTTCAGAATTTGGGAAGTTCGATTTTTTTTTAATGTTTTTTTTTGTATTCGCTTAAAAAAAACTTGTGAATAGTGCCAAATTATTTATCCTATTATCTGATTGATGGTCAGAAGAAACAAACAGTCTTTAAATAATAAAAATGTGGTTTGAACTAAAAGTAACGTTTGTAAGTAAGATGGCTCCCTGTTTTTTTTTTTTATAAATATCGTTGCTGCTACTTTCCAGTTATTCCAATGCTTCTTGCTAGCTCTAAAATCAATATATTTTTTACAATTATAACACTATAATAGTAAATATTTATCAAATAAATAGTTACCTACTTGACTTTATGATTACAGAACAACATTGCCCCTAATACGTCCCTGGCACCACCCCGGTCTGGACACGGGGAGCTAAGACACATATCTCAGACGGGGCTGCAAGAAATGCCCACACCCCAATATGTAGATTTGTACCTCTCCCAGGCGGTGGTCATTATTCTACGGCGATTTACAGAGTTGATCCTTTGCAACACTAAATCATAATTATCATTGTTATATTTATCGACATAACTTTATTGTACAAAGTAAAAATTCTCATAAATAATAACTGTAAAAAAATGGTTTGGTACATAAACCATTTCTTAATAAATGGTTTCCCGGAGATAAAGAAACCTCTTGCTAATGAGGATTTCAGGATGCATGCGATGTTAAATCTTGGGAAGTTCCAGTGTATATGATGCAGGCAGATTCTAAATTAATTCATATCCATAAACTCGTACTTTACACCCTATTGATGCAGGGAGTCTTCATACTTCATAATCAGGTGATAATATGCCCACTGCTGAGACACAAGCATCTGTGAGTGGGAGTGGGCTATCCGCTTCCTCTCACGAACCATTAAGTATCCACCACGCGGAACCATTTTAAGGTAGTTTTTAATAATTTCTGCAGTCAGTCTTCAGTTTTTAATAGATAAATATGCACTTATTTTTTTAGTGAAACTGCTCACTTATAATAACTCAATTAGCAAGTATCAAAATCAATCTACCTCCGACCCGCGGACGAATACCTCTACCCAATCAGCACGTAGAAGGGAATGTTTTGTCTGCTTCGACTCGGGTTATTACCAAGTGTGCCGTGTGACGTTGCCTCGTGCCTCTGCCTTGTGCCTCGTGCCTCGACGGCATATGCCTCAAATATCCCTCATTGCGGACGACATGTTTCGATTAAGACAACCCTTCTTAGCTTAGGAGATAGGGTGGTTGAATAACGTGTGGCAAGTTAATCTGGGTGTTTATCTCGATGTGAGTTACGTTTCACGGTAAAGTCACAGGTAAGGTAACCTGTAACTTTTTTTAAGTTAGTTTTTAAGTAATAATGAAATGTTTTAAATAAGTTTTTTGAAAAATAACCAAGATTATGCAATAAAAGTACTTTTCAAATGGCCTTTTCAATCTTTGTTTTTCTTCTTGTATGTTTAAGAATCACGTATCATTATTTACTTAATCATCAAAAACATACTGGTACTCAGCTACATCAAGTTAGACTGGAAGCCGACTCCAACATAGTTGGGAAAAGGCTAGGCAGATTGGTTTTTGACAAAATAATATCATTAGATTTATCAAAAAAAAAATCGCTAGATTAATTTTCAAGATATTTTTTAAGCTTAATCTTGCACCCTATTGCACTAAACTAGAAAAGCCAGCCACGCTTCCACACCAATTATAAACCCACCAAGTAAGAGATACACTCAAAATTCGACTCCCTGGCTCCCTGACTAGGCTATCGTCTCAAGACTCCGCAGGGTTGTCCAACGCAGACACCAATAATGTAATAATATGAGCACTGTGATTGTCGTATGTGCGTCTAAGGGAATTATTAATGCCATCCTGCCCCCAATGGGCAAGGAGGACGGGCTTATTTAAATAGTTACGGAGACCGGACTTTAACGTTAGAATCTTTGATTTAACTAAGGCATTGAAGCAGAAAATTGACTTAAGATTTCAGACGTGTTGGTGCTGATGTTGAATTATTTGTTGGTTATGTTGGTGTTGAAGTTATTATAACATTATTGCAGTCTTGTTATGTTCGTTTGACAGTTGGGAGTCTTTTAAATTCTTGAATGAAGTTTGCCGTGGAATTATTGTTTTGGTAATATTTTATTGGGGCAAACACTTTTTGTCTCTTTTTCATGCTCAGGAAGCAGGGAAAAATACTTAATAGAAGTTAAAAACGAGTCGAGAGAGAAAATCAATCAATCCTTGTGTTCTGTGACCTGCCGGTCGATTCTGTAAAAATCTCCCCGTGAAAACTGAGGTGATGTGAGTTTGTTTTGGCTAGGAAATGTCACTATTGATTGCGCACTGCACGCTCACTTCACCTAAGTTTTCACGGTGAGATTTTTACAGAATAGCACCGCTGTAGCTAATCATGCCTATTGTGATACAACAACAACAACAAATAAAAGTGATTTGATTTGATATACCGTAAAAATATCACCGTGAAAACTTGGGTGAGCTGTCAATAGTGTCAATTTCTGGCATAAAGTGGAATGTAAGCTCACTTTATCCAAGCTTTTACGGTGCGAACTTTACAGAACAGACCGGCTGATTACACCTACTCTTTAAATTAAGTCACACAGAATGTAAGACCCTACGTCTCACATTCTGTGTGACTTAATTTTCGATACTCTTCAACCTATCTTTTAAGATACAGGCTAGTCCTAGTTTAAAAGATAGAGTCTACAATTGCAAAAATATGTAAATATCATATCAAACAATGTATACAGTGCAAAGTGCTATATTTTTTCTGAAAATAAATACTTATTATTATTATTATATTATTATAATTTCAAAATGGAGGTGGTTTTCAATTCGACTCCATTTTTTTTTGATTAGGTAACTAAAAAGTTAAGTCAAAGGAAATCAAGCCCGTATATTTCCTTCTGCTCTCTCCTTTGAAAAATCACCACAAAATTTTCCCTTATAATATTTATATTCTAAAAGATTTATAATTTGTATGCAACATCCGTCAGCCGTCAAGTCTTGTCGCGCGGTAGCCGGACAATGAAATATTTGCTCATTAGCCCGTCTGCTGATTAATTGGGCGTCTTAGAGTGGGGTAGGGCCGCGGTGATAGCGGATGAGTTTTTTTTTTTATATTCGTAAAACTTTTACATCTGAAGACTACCCCAAAAGCCAGGAACTTATTGCTCTTGAAAAACTGACATTGGCGCCGATTCCCTTGTTCACAAACTAAACTAAATTTAAGTTCAGTGCATCTTTTTCTTTCTATTTCATTAAGAAAAGGACAGAAGATAATTAGTTTAGAACTGTCAAATTTTATTATTTTAATTACAAGGCTACGCCAACACATCAAGCTACTAATGTGTCAAATTTCTTTAATAGATTTTCAACTTTATCGCTAAAGCATAAGGTTCAAAGTTGATTGGCAAAATTTTACAGTTTCGGGTAGCTTGATGTGCTGACGTCTGTAAGTCGTGTTTGTGCAGAATATACAATTTTTCTTAGTATTCGTTGTATTAATCGTATCTAACCTTAAAAATAACGTTAAATAAAATATCTCATAAGCGTCCAATTTTACCGTCATAATTATATACCTTTCATACCGGGACAGCAAAATGTGCTTGTCGGTAGAAATACCGACAATAATAATAATAATAAATAGTCGATAACTCCATCAAAACTGTCATTTTTACATCTTATTAAATTCCCTTTTTAAATATTTTGCTCAATAACTAAGATTAAAAAAACTAAAGTGTTTATCGACTTTTGTTGCTGACTGTACTACTTTTTCTCTGGACTAGCTTTTTTCTCCAAAAATATAATTAAGTAAGTACTTATATTTACGTAGCAAGTAGTGTGCGTTAGTGTGCTCTGGAAAAATCAAAGGAAAGGCTTAGAAAGTAAAAATTCCGTTGAACAAAATGTTTACTTCGTCGCGGTCACTGGGCCCTCAAGTAAGCTTGTCGGCTCTTAACTTAGCCATTGTATTGTTTATACGGCAGATATAATGTGTTTTGTCGGTAGCTGTGATACGGAGCTAAGCCCAGTAAATGGATGCACCAGGAATGTGGATAACTTAGTGCATAATCTTATACTAGAGACAACACGTTGCCAAGGAAACATGGACTGAGGTCCGTGGCTACCTACTGGGCTAGACTGATTTGGTATTACATACATCTACTATATATATCTCTAGATTTTTTTAATGGTCAACAATCAATCAATCGGACTTGCCCTTTTCCCAACTATGTCTTCCAGTGTAACCGCATGCAGCTGAATATCAGTATCTGACCTCCAAAACCCAGTTACTGTGTAATGGTAGGAATGGTCGTCAGACTTGGTTTTTTGACTACCCGTAACGACTGTCAAAGATCTACGAGTGACAGCCAGGAGCGACGGTGTAACGTGCTCTCCGAGACACAGAGGGGATTCGATATAAAATGGATGGTCACCCATCCAAGAACCGACCGCGGCAAGCGAAGCTTAACCATCAATCGACCCATGCGGCTGTTATCATTAAACCATGAGATTTTTTTAAAGGTATCAGTGGAAATTAAGGCAGTTTTTCCTACAGACCGCCAGCGATATTTCAAACAAAATGGCCAATAATTATTATTCCATTACCTATTCGAAATGACCATCCACCGGCCATTTTAAACCAAAAGGTAACTCATTAATAAACGTTTATCCCAAACACAAAACTGATAAACAAATTATTCCGTTTGCAAATCCACACGTAATATAACCAAAAGGAACCCTCGTTCCATCCCCTTCTTTTAAGTACAGAATGAGAGAGAGGAAAGGTATCTTTATTAGTCTCACATGAACATAATTGTCGAATACAGATGTCGCAAACCCAACCGAGATTAATTCTAACAAGGGACGCACTATAATTACACGGGTTATGTGGTGGTCCAAGTTCGAAGAGGCAGCGTTGAACCTAACAAAGAGGTTTAAATTCAATGCTCAAACATAATAAAAACAGTGGCACTCCAGGAGTACCGATAGAACTGAAAATTTGAAAAAGCATAGTAATTTTATAAATATGTTTGAAGGTCATTCTTCCCAAAGAAAATGTACAGCGCGTTGATGTCTTTATAATGGCCAAAACTTAAAACAGAGGTGTTGGTTACGGTAAATGTGTCGCGAGTTCAATAGTTTTTTTCCCATCTCAAAAAAAAGGCCAACGCACCTAAAGAAGTTATCACTTTTTTTTTTCCGGGTGTTAAATCATCAAATGACCCCTCCCGCTCTGGGTGGAGCGGAAGGGAGTGTCAGACTCTTACTGACTAAAACCCACCCGTGTTCCTTACTTAGCCCTTTATGTTCCGGGCCAGCGGTAACCCTTTCGGACAATCCCGCTGAAAGAAGTTTTCACTTTAAAAATGTTTAATTGAAGAGTAACAATGCACCTATTACATAATTTTATTATGTATGTATGTAGGTATAACCACATACTATTCCAAGTTTTATGCTTGTTTCAGTGTAACTCGCAACCATCGTGCATATTCGGCCGGAACTTCAGCCTTTCAATTTAATTTTAGCAAAGTGAATGACTAATTCTAACCTTTCTTACCTTGCAAACAATGCTTTGAACTTTCAATGATTTGTTATAATTGTCAAAATAATTGAGTAAATGTGATTAAAAGATGATCTAATTCCACCTATTGCTAGACATTGGTACTATTGATAGCTCACTTCAAGCTTACTTCAAGTTCACTTCACCTAAGTTTCTACGGTAATTTTTTACAGAAAGGTCGGCTGGATTGGATTCAGCATTGAGAACAAAATCGCCGCTCTCTCTTTCCTCACTTGTGCCACAATAACAATCCGTGTATTACACACGTAGGCGCCGATGGCGACAGATCACGTGATCGCCAATAATCCTCGCCGCGGCAGGCACACACGAGCACCTAATCTGGGGATGAATCCGCAAATATTGCCGCGTATTTGTGTTGCTGCCTCAATTATTGTTGTTGAGTTTATTTTATTTTGAACTTGTTGGAGATGATTTGGAGCGTGTTGTTAAAGTCTAACTTACAATAAGTAGACATCATAATATAATATCATTGGATCTTTAACGGAAACTAGAAAATTTTGACAGGTGACCTCATCATAATCAGCCTATAATGTTCCCACTGCTGGGACACAGGCCTCCTCTCTGTAAGAGTGCCGTAATCCACCACGCGGGCCCAGTGCGGGTTGGTAGATGTCCCATGTCTTCAAATTTTTGGTTCTAGGACATGCATGAGAGCAGTGGTGGCCAAGTGGTAACGGCCGCGACTTACGAGTTGTAGGTCGTAGGTTCGAACCCAGACAGGCGCTTTACTTTGTGTAAATTATTTCATCACCACTGCTCTCAAAACGGTGAAGGAAAACATCGTGAGGAAACCGGCATGTCCTAGAACCAAAAATTCGAAGACATGTGACATCTGCCAACCCGCACTGGGCCCGCGTGGTGGATTACGGCCCACTCCCTCTCACTGAGAGGAGGCCAGTGTCCCAGCAGTGGGAACATTATAGGCTGATTATGAAAGTGCCTGCTTGGGTGTGAAGACACGACCTACAACTCATAAGTCGCGGCCATAAGCACTGGGGCCCAAGTCTACTATTTTTATAAATTCGTCATTCCAACACGATCCCTTTTGATTGTCATATTGCTAAAAGTTCGTAATCTGCTATATTCATAATGGTCGATCATTGGTCGGTCAATGGCATAGAACATATACGATACTCGTAACGAATTAAAAGCAATAACTGCACAATGACGTTCTAATGGTAGGTCACTGATCAAAGGAACTGTCAAAATTTTTGCAGATTAACTCATGTCAGTAATTAATTTGTCATTAGGTACGAGATTACCATTCTATGCCATTTCTTTCAATGGAGTGTCAGTGGTTGACCATAGGAATGTCATAATGACGCCATCATATTAGTAGATTACCAAACTTGTCAAAATCAACAATTATGAAATCAATGATAGACCATTCTGACACGATTGTAATAGCAGACGTGAGGCCCTGGGCCATCACTACTCCAATCGAAAATAGTACACATTAATTCAATTACCAAACAAGTTTTACCCACACTACCTTTACAAGCAAAATTCGGCAAACCAAAGTCCTGTCCGTCCGTCCGTGTGATATGTAAATATATGATAATGTACTACCATTTCACAACTATGTCCTGATACTAGGGACCCACAAGTTTACGTGTTTATACAGAGGCAGATGTGGGCCTAAAATTAATATGTTTTGACTCCATTATCATTACAAATGTGCGTATTTGCATGATGTATTCAGGCTAATGTATTGGGTTGGGTTTCAGGCCGGAATTGGTAAAGGTGATAATGGGTATTGGATTAGGAAGCTTTTAAATATTTTGTTTTAATCAGGGCGTCCTGCCTGTTATGACTTACGGAGCCGAAACATGGACAATCACGGTACGGCTGGTTCATAAATCTCAGATATGCTTGAAGTCTCTCTGAAGGATATAATTCTGAATGAGGTGATCCGGCAGAAAACGAAAGCTGTCGACATTGCTCACAGAATAAACAAACTGAAGTGGCAATGGGCCGGCCATATTAGCCATAGAACCGATGACCGTTTGGGGTAGACGTGTTCTTGAGACTGCGAATCGGTAAACGTAATATAGGACGCCCTCAGGCTAGGTGGAGCGACGATCTTCGCAGGATAGCTGGTAGCAGCTGGATGAGAGTTGCCGAGAATCGAGCTAAATGGCGTGCAATCGGACAGGCCTATGTCCAGCAGTGGTCTGCTGCTGATGATGATAATGATTGTTTGTTTATTGTTTTGACGGAGTTTTTGCGCCTGTAGTTTTCGAGTTCGGTTCAAAACCCATCCGAAAAGCAAGCAATAATAATAATAAACATTTACAACAGTGCATACAGGGATAATCGTCGGCTGGTGCCTCATTTCATTGAAAATCTCTAACGGGCCTATGCGAGTTGGCTTCGGCCCCTCGTACGCCTTCCAAAGGACCGCGATCCCATGGTCCCGAGATATGTTAAAATAAACATTTAATTCAGACCAGGTCCATATTTTGTTAGTAACAATGGTACTTAAAACTTGTTAGTATTGGCAACAAAATTAAATTACGGCATGAAGCCGCACCCACCTTTGCAGCATGGGGGACTCCCACCGATCAGTAAAAACACCCAGTATAGTGTTGGTACTGCCACGAACGCGAGCGAGTAGGGAGGCGTATCTTTTCCTAACGATAACAGCAATGCCATCCACCCGCGCCTCAGCAAACATCCCTGACGCACTGCAACGCCATGGCAGCCCCAACAGTACCCTGAGTGCATTATTATATTGGACACGCATTTTGCTGTAAGCTGCGAATAACTGACCCACAGGCTGCAGGTGTAAAAAGATTGGCAGTATGCTTTAAAAAGCGTGATTTTGACCGAATTCGTTCACCGTGCAAACCTGCGGGTCAGCATGTTACAACGGACAGCCAGCGGCCTGCGTTCCCTTTCTATGTCTTCATTATCACTCAAATCATCGGTGACCCAGTGACCCAAATATTTAAATTTAAACACCCTACACATAGGAGTGTCACACAGTGATACATTGGGAAATGCCGGGTAATGAAAACCACGGGCTCTAAAGAGCATTAGCTCACTCTTCCCAACATTACATTTGAGCCCATGAGCCACCGCATATGATTCATATATAGAGGTATGAGGAACAGGGTGTAAAGTTCACTCATACTCTATAGAAAAGGGAGGATCCTCCGACCAGACGGGTGTTATGTCTGGCGGGCAACTGCCCAATGATTCATGTCGGGCCGTTGTATCTATGCTAATTGCGCGGTAAACTGTGCTTGCGCGATGTAGGATTTACGTGACGTAGTATGACGCGTTGTTCTCATGTGGCGTTGTGGATACCGCTACACATATATCGACACTAACCTCCTCATAGCACTGATTGATGGACTCAGCAACACCATGTCGTCTGCGTAACTAAGATTATTGGTCCACACTCCGTCAATATGACATCCGACCTTGCAATGATCTGTTTGGCCGATTAGTCGGTCTTTTTAACCAAAGACTTGGTTATTCTTCCCATAATACTTTCCATTACACAAAACTTGGACCTACATTCCGCACTCCTTCCAATAGAAATGCAAAAATAATACCCCCAGTAAACTATAACCGACTGAACATTAAAGACGACAGACACACATTTAAAACACATTAGTACTTCGCTATCATATATCAATAATATTGTGTCGCGGAAATTGAATCCGTCTAATATATTTGTACCTGGAGGTGTGAGCGTAATGGCTTTGGAGTCGGTATATTTTTATTTTGTTCTGTAATGCGAATGGTTCGTGGGATAAAACACCAATCACACTAATATTATAAAGGCGAAAGTTTGTGAGTGTGTGTGTGTTTATATGTTTGTTACTTTTTCACGCTGAAACGGCTGGACCAAATTTGATAAAATTTTGTATGGAGGTAGCCGATACCCTGGATTAACATATAGGCTAGTTTTTATCCCGATATTCCCACGCGATCGACACTTACTTTATAAAGCTTCCTGTGAAAAATTTGGTATGTTTTGACTAAGCTTATTTTACATGAAGAAAATATCTATACCTACTAATAGATATTATAAAGAGGTAAAGTTTGTAAGTTTGCAGGTATGTAGGGGGTAATCCCTGGAACTACCAGTCGGATTTGAAAAAATCTTTTTGTATTTGATATCCCAATTCTTGAGGAAGACTATAGGCTATTTAACATCACGCTATGACCCTTAGGAGCCGAGCAAAAATAAAAAAGTCGGAAAGAACGCTAAGCAAAAACGAAGTAATAGCGCGGGCAGGCGATGAGATGCGACGGGGTGAGTCGGGGGAACAAGAAATTTCACGCTGACAAGTCGCGGGCAGAAGCTGGTTATGGATAATTAGAAACTTGCTTTATTAGAACTGGACTTGCATTGACGAGATAAATTGAAAATGGATAGATGAGCTATGGATAAATGAGCCTCTAATAATGTACAACATCGACATGATGGTATGACAATATTAGAACCAAATTGGTATCGTCGAATCAATTCTTCTTCTTAGCGTGTCGATAGCAATCTAAATATACTCGGCCCAGAATTCGGCCACTTGTTTGGCGCCTCCACCAGCGTCCATCAGCTCCTGCAACATGCAGCTGACAGGACACGCAGGACACGACATTAAGTGTCCCATCGTTTGTGGAACAGCACCACATTTACACTCCAAGGCGGAGTCGTCTATGAATCTCCACCTGAACAGGTTTTCCTTGCTTCGGCCAACCTGGGTCCGGAGTCTGTTTAAAGACTTCCAGGTTACCCAAGGTAGCTCATGTCCAGGTGGGAGGTCTTCAGCGGGTGGGACGAACGGTCCGGGTAAGGAAGCACTGTCTCGCCACAGCCTCAGTCTGTCTTGTGATGGTTCACCATTGAGTCGAATCAATTCTTTGAACGTCACATCTTCAGAAAAAAGATTTTCAGAAGAGCTTTATTTGCACTGTGCAATTGGAATCTAGTGCCGTTCGAGAAGAAAGAAGTGGCATACTTGGTTGTGTACTGAAGAGTTTGTCTCTTTGAACACGCTAATCCCTGGATGACGGGTGGAGTCGGATTTTATAAATTACTAGCAGCAGCCCGCGGTTTCATTCGACCCCGACCCGTGGGAATATCGGGATAAAAAGTATCCTATGTGTTATCCAGGAAATAGTCTGTCTATGTGCCATTTTGTCATCTAAATCTTTTCAACGGTTTACGCGTGATTGAGTAACAAACATCTTCACAAACTTTCACATTTATAATATTAGTAGGATTTTTGCATTTGATAGCCTAATTCTTGAGAAAGGTTACGGACCTTTACGAATCGCTCAAAAAAAGTCAGAAAGGACGCTAAGCGAAAACCAAGTAATATCGCGGGCGGGCGATATAATGCGACGCGGTGCACCCACCGCGTCGATAAAGAAAAATATGGCTGATATTGTAGTATATTGTATAACTTACGACTTCCACACGAACGATGTCGCGGGCAGAAGCAAGTTAGAAATAAAGTAAGTATCAAAAACTGTAATAGGTAATTATGACTTATCACAATCTTCATAGCTCCTAAAAGTGACGTCACACGTAACAAGTCCCCACATCTCACAGTATCGAGATTATTAATTCGGATATGAATCCGATAGCCGGCGGGATATAAGCATCGAGTTATCGTAATCGAGAATCGCTCCTCGATATATCGAGTAACTCGGTGTATGAGTTACTTTAGTATAACGAAGGATGGTTTACTCGCCTCGGGTTTTTTATGATTAAAATGTGGGGTGGATACTGTGTCCGTTTTTATTGATTCTGTTACAAGATTCGGGTTTCTGTAAATGGATGTAGAATTTTTGGAAAATTAGGACGAAAAGTACTCTACGTAAAGTACAGATGCCAGCTCATCAAGCTACTACAATCTGTTAAATTTCTTTAATAGATTTTCAAATTTATCGGTAAAGCATAAGGTTCAAAGTTGATTGGGAAAATTTGACAGTTTCGGGTAGCTTGATGTGCCTTCGTCGGAATCTTTATCATCTAGTCTAGAGAAAGAACTACGACAAGCTACCAATGCTTTTTAGAACGATGTTCCTTATTGCATATAGGTACTCTGCACACTTGAATGAGAATTAGACTAAAAAACGTGTAACATTTTGAACCTCACGAAACGTTTGTTACGTACCTATAGTCCGCGGGGAACTAGTTGGCCGCGCCTTGGGTGGGGACGGGGGTGAAGGCGGCGGGGTTGCCTAGCCATGTACTGAGTAATGACAAAGCGCCCCCGCCCCTCCGTCCCACCGCTCACATACCTAAGGCGCGGCCAACTAGTTCCGCGCAGACTATAACAAAAGTGTGCAAAAGCGAAATGTTCTTCGTTCCAACCGAGTGTCCCACGATACCTCTCGTTTCTTATACACAAAAAAAATGCGTTATTGAAGCCTTATAATAAACGAAACGAGGCAAAAAAAAAAACAACCTCATGCCAAACTGAAAAAAAGAAGTTGATCAGTCACTTATGACAGCGATTATCCACAGACTACATAAAACCATCTTTAAGACAACACAGTCATATCAATATATAATCCCAAATATCAATACTCAAATGGAATACATACACTTATACAACTTAAACCAATACGACTGATAAACGTACAACTTTGCCGCACAAACTACACGAGGACTGAGGTCTCGTCAGCCGGCGCTGTTACCGAACTTGTAATCCGACATCTTATTCTGATATAGTTGTTATGGCTACGATATGTCAGAGAATATTATAGAATAGGTTTGTAGTTTGAAATATGGGTACGAAATGGACTGTGTTAAAGATCATATGGCTAGAAAGGACTGGGGTCTTTTCTAGCCATACTTATCTAAAAATGGACTGAAAGATCATATGGCTAGAAAGGGGTTTCTAGCCATATGATCTTTCAGTCCATTTTTAGTTACTACCGAAATGATGACTAATAGAGAAGTATGTACTTACGTTTTTGTTACATCGTTCTCACATATAATTATAAATTCATAATTATTAATGTAAGTAATATTTTTGTAACAATATAATTTAGAAGGGTGTCCATGGAGTTTCTAGCCCGTTCTTCTTAATAGGTAGGTACCTGCTACGCTTTGCAATGGGCTACTAGCTTCATATTTCTGACTGAATCCTTGACAATTCAAAAGTGCATCATCATCATCAGCTTATAGCAGTCCACTGCTGGACTTAGGCCTCTCCTATTGCCCGTCATTCAACTCGATTTTCGGCAACTCTCATCCAGCTGCTTACAGCCATCCTGCGAAGATCGTCGCTCCACTTAGCCTGAGGGCGTCCCACCTTACGTTTACGGATTCGCGGTCTCCACTCAAGAACACGTTTACCCCAACGGTCATCGGTTCTACGGCTAATATGGCCGGCCCATTGCCACTTCAGCTTGCTTATTCTGTGAGCTATATCGACAACTTTGGTTCTCTGTCGGATCACCTCGTTGCGGAAAAGTGCCTGTAGGTTTAATTGAAATAAATGCTTTGAGTTTGAGTATGGAAGGAATTGGAGAAATAAAGGAATAATAATTGGAGGAATAATAATAATTGGACAGGAGAATTATTATGATAATGTGGGCAGGAAATGCTGCAGATTAGTCGTTTAAAAAGTAACAGTGAAAACATACCTAATTTTTAACCGACTTCAAAAAAACAACACTACAAACTGAAACATAACTTTAAGTTCGGAAGTCGGTGTCAAAAAACGAAAAGGAGGAACCAACGACACCGACTTCCGAAATTAAAGTGTGTAGTGTTATTTTTTTTGGAAGTCGGTTATTAATTTCTTCTTTCATCAGATTTATTACCCTCCAACATTGTTACTTCTATAAATGTCTGTGGATTCCACAGGTACTTATAAAAAGTCCACAGTGTAGAAGCAAATAGTACCGTACCTAGAAGCTAAAAAAAACAGTCGTACTAATTAATTAACACCCGTTTATCAAACAAACCTATACCACCACCCTACCAACCCAAACAAACCCAACCTATTTATTTAAAAAGTAATATTCAAATGTGTCATCAAATTCTATAAATCCATGAAACTCAAAATCCAAATGATTTGACTAATTTTAGATAAAAAATTATTTGAAAAACATCCTTGGCTTGCCATAAAAATTACTTCTTTTGAACAAATATAACAACGGACCCTGTAAAGAAGGCTGCACACATACAGCTGATCGTCCACTGCGCATTACAGAATCGGCTGACGATCGGAGAACGTCGCAAATCTCACGTATTTGATAGCTCGTTGATATACTTGTATTGTTACATATGGATTGCATATCTCTATGGAGCTGATAGACCACCCAAATACGCAATGAAGGGGCGGCGGTGTTTCTGGAAATAATTATATTGGTGATTTGGTTTACTTAAGTTTTTATTTTAATTATTTTATGTATGTTTTAAATAAATTCTTTTTTATTTTGTGAATGTGAGAAAATTGTAGGGTTTGTAGACTCGCAGATGATTCGATTTGTTTCCCATTTTATATTTACCTGGTACTTGTTGGCAGGCCTACACTGTCCTCCCATGCCTACTATTTACACTGTAATTTGAAAATATTGTAAAAGCTTATTATTTGTAAAAGAGTAACCGTGTATTTTGTACCGGTTCTTCTCCATAGGAAATGACCAATTGGAACGGTGCACCTAGCTTCTGACTGTTCATAAGTGCCTACATGGGCACTTATGAACAGTTATGTAGATTTATGTTAAATAAGATTACTTTGAATTTGATTCGGTTATACTATTTGTTTAAGTTATGGCTCCGACAGATTGGCCAGAAAAAAAAAAGGCAGAATGAGGTATGTGGAAGCCGATGAGACCTATGTATTGTACAGTTTAATAAAAAAAATACAGGATACAGGTACTTGACTGTATTATGTTAAAGCCTAGTTTACGATGCTCTAAAATCAAACAGTAGGTCATAATGTCCCTTAGTTTATTGAGTCTGACTTTGTAAGCATCTAGCCAGTCAGTCTTCATTTGTAACATTTTACCGGACCGTATATTATGACTGTGATCGTGTCATATACATATGATGACATGACCGTGAACCAACTTTAGCCATCTTAAAATAGAAAAAACTGGCCAAGTGCGAGTCGGACTCGCACACGAAGGGTTCCGTACCACAAGGCAAAAACGCCGAAAAAAAACACGTTTGTTGTATGGGAGCCCCCCTTAAATATTTATTTAATTTTATTATTTATTATTAAAGTAAAAATACAACTGAGTATTTTGTGAATATTTCAAGTGTTGCCATTATTGATATCGAGCAAAAAAGGGCAAAAAAGTCGCGTTTATTGTATGGGAGCCCCCCTTAAATATCTATTTTATTTTGTTTTTAGTATTTGTTGTTATATCGGCAACAGAAATACATAATTTGTGAAAATTTCAACTGTCTAGCTATCGCGGTTCTTTAGATACAGCCTGGTGACAGACAGACGGACGGACGGACGGACAGACAGCGAAGTCTTAGTAATAGGGTTCCGTTTTTACCCTTTGCGTACGGAACCCTAAGAAATATCCAATTAAAATTTAATTCAAATTACAATTATTGCAGTAGGTACAAACAGCTCTATAACCATACAATAGCGCAAACACGCGATGTGTACAAATCAAATAGGCCGCGTCTTGGTAGCCAATCAACAATTTCAAGATGTTTGCCCAGAGACTGTCTGTCTGAGCGTCTCGCAAGACAGCCGGGATTATGTGCCTGGCATTGTATCTGGAGAAAACGTTAGGCATCTTGGAATATCCTTTGAATTTGGTTGAAGGATATTTGTTGGAGATTTGGTCAAGGTATTTGATGTTTCTGTGAATGTGAGCAAATTATTTGGGACTAAGCTTGTTTGGCTGGTAGATATATGATTTCGTGCGGAGTGAAAATCATCTTCTGCTGAAAGGGGAATCTTCACTGTAGATAGAATACTCTTTATTACCTTCCTGCACGCGTAGCATGAACACTTCTATCTCTACGAAGAGAAGACACATTGCTTTCTATACAAAGTGACATTTCTTTTCTTCATTTTTGACATACCGCCTAGAAATCTTTCTACAATCTGTCATTTTGTCTTTCGTTTCAAACGATCTTTGTCTAGGTCCTTTTATATGTAGACCAAAGACTACAATATGATACTATTTCAGAAGAAAGTTTTCTATCCCAACTGTCAAAATCACATTGACAACTGACAGTTGTATAAGAGATTTTGTAATCGCCACAGACTACAAAATGCAGTAGAAAACTTTGTACTCGACGGCCACAAAGTATAGAATCAAAAACAAAAAAAAAATCCTATGATAACAAAGAATTATTATGTAAAAGAGTGAATTTCGTAAAAAGTGCAGTTGACTCTTTCTATTTTGCCGCCGCGTCGTACTGTCTACACGGAACGTCATCTTTCTCTTCTTTCTTAGTCTGTGGTCATCTTTGTCTACTCTTCCGTCGACAAATCGGTGCTCATGCTACGCGTGCTGTAAGCTTCATCCATAATCAGTCTATAATGTTCCCACTGCTGGGACACAGGCCTCCTCTCGGTGAGAGGGAGTGGGCCGTAATCCACCACGCGGGCCCAGTGCGGGTTGGCAGATGTCACATGTTTTCGAATTTTTGGTTCTAGGACATGCCGGTTTCCTCACGATGTTTTCCTTCACCGTTTTGAGAGCAGTGGTGATGAAATAATTTACACAAAGTAAAGCGCCTGTCTGGGTTCGAACCTACGACCTACAACTCGTCAGTCGCGGCCGTTACCACTTGGCCACAACTGCTGTAAGCTTATAAATATGAATATACGTAACGCTACAGTGAATGATTTTCAACAACCAGCCGATGAATGCTGTAAGAATCTCACCGTGAAAATTTAGATGAAGTGAGATTGAAGAAAGCTGCGAGGTAATTGTGTAACACACTATCAGTAGCAATCGCTTTCATTTTGCCAGTTCAACAACATACATACATAAAATCAAATATACTCACACACTCACAATCACGAGAAGCCAAAATAGTATTAAGTTTATCAATTTCCTTTCAAAATTAGTTTGTTTTTCATTTGTTTAAGTTTTTTTGTTCCTATGGAGCCTATATTAACTTATATTCATGTTCTCACTCGTTTGTTACGCTACGGGTCACAGGAATGAGGAATAATACCCTACTGTAATACAGTATCAACTAGTACAGGGGGTATTGTGACTGTTACTGGCGGCCTTATTTAGTTGAGCCTTAGTTATTTGAGTTGAGCTGCACGATTTTTGACAAATGCGTGCACTGACTGGACAGGTCCTCTCAATCTGTGTGGTTCTTTCCTCAAAAGACCATCTCAGACATCGATCTACAAGGTCTTCATATAACCAGACCAAGATTATGTCTGGACTTTAAAAGAGACTGTGACCTCTGAGTTTGTTTCGGCCTTTCTTCTCAGAGTAGTCAGATAGGAAATGCCGACTTCATCTAGTTTAAAAAAAAAACATGATTGACGTGTAAAAGTGTTTGTACAAACCTACTACCTACCTACTTTTTGATGCCCTATGATCATTTTGCTAATTTTTTTTTTCATATAAATGTACATATTATTATTATTTTAAATAGGTATTAGCACAAACCTACTTACAAAAAATAAAATCATTTCATTTCATTTCATTTAGTATAATGTCAAAAGTATACATAAGGTAATAAATTGCAAATAAATAAAATAGAATGGCTGCTACCAGTATCTGTGATAGCAACAAGGTACAGACGCCAGCACATGAAGCTACTACAATCTGTCAAATTTCTTTAATAGACTCTCAACTTTATCGCCAAAGCGTAAGGTTCAAAGTTGATTGGGAAAATTTGACAGTTTCGGGTAGCTTGACGTGCGTCTGTTCCTTAAGTAAGCGAATTCTTAACCCGAACTCCACAACTTTGAAAAAAAAAAACGCATGTGTTAGGAACATAATTATGGACTGTCTTCTTAAATACCAATGGAACAGCTCCCGATTTTGCAACACATTTTATACCTCATGTAGCATTACCTTTATGATCAAATTAAAGTGATGATTATAATAATTATGATGCGAGTTGTTAGCATCCGTTAAAGTCCCGAGCGTAATGCTTGATAAGATGAATAATTCAAATGTATCGGAGATTTTATCTCAAAAATTGTTGCGCGGAAGAATATCATTATACCAATAGGTTGGTGTCATTAGGTAAGTCATCTAAGTAGGTGAATTGATGTAAGGGAAGGTGTACCTTAATTGGTTAATTGCATAATTTTGTCATCACATTTTAAATTTAAAAAAAATGTATGGTTTGGTCATGTGTTGTTGTTGTATTACATCACCACTGCTCTCAAAACGGCGAAGGAAAACATCGTGCGGAAACCGGCATGTCCTAGAACCACTGCTGGGACACAAACCTCCTCGCGGTGAGAGGGAGTGGGCCGTTATCCATCACGCGGGTTGGTAGATGTCACATGTCTTCGAATTTTTTATTCTAGGAATTGAGGAGGAATTAAATAAAAAGAATTGAGGATTTGAGGCCGGTTTCCTCACGTTGTTTTCCTTCACTGTTTTGAGAGCGATGATAAAAATTTAATTTACACAAAGTAAAATGCCTGTCTGGGTTCGAACCTACGACGTACAACTCGTAAGTCGCGGTACTACTAGGCCACCACAACTTTCACAACACTCGAACTTAGTTTAAATCCAGTCTGAATCTAAACAAACAGACACCCAACTCCAGCATGTAACTAAGACGACAATAGCAATGTCGCCGTTACAACTAAAATCGACGAAAACGACAATGCAATTATTCCAAGGAGGCTGGACTTTGTATGGAAAATTGAATACGAACTAAAAGAGGAACGGTGTCAATGGATTTGAAAAAATGACAAATTTTAAATTACTTACATGTTTTTATAAAATAACTAGCTGACCCGGCAAACGTTGTTTTGCCATATAAATTATTTCTAGCTGCCCGGCGCTATCGTTCACGTGGTGTACTACCCCTTACCCTACCCTACCCCTACCCTACTCCTACCCTACTCGTACTATTCCTACCCTACTCCTACACTACTCCTACCCTACTCCTACCCTACTCCTACACTACTCCTACCCTACTTCTACCCTACCCTACCCTACTCCTACCCTACTCCTACACTACTCCTACCCTACTCCTACACTACTTCTACCCTACTCCTACCCTACTTCTACCCTACCCCTACCCTACCCTACTCCTACCCTACTCCTACACTACTCCTACCCTACTCCTACACTACTCCTACCCTACTCCTACACTACTCCTACACTACTCCTACCCTACTTCTACCCTACTCCTACCCTACTCCTACCCTTCTCCTACTATAAAAAAAAAAAGTATCCTATGTCCGTCTCCTGGCTCTAAGCTACCTCCCTACAAATTTTCAGCCAAATCGGTTCAGCCGTTCTTGAGTTATAAGTGGTGTAACTAACAGACTTTATTTTATATATATAGATTACAATATTTACTAAAACAACAAAGTAGTCAAATAAAAGCCCTCCTCCTCTCGCCTAGTTTTGCTGTGTCCGGCAGGGGCCACAATGATCATATTCTGTAAAATCTTCCACCTAAGTTCACATGTGCAAGCAAAAAAAAAAATTATTGAGTATTTGATGTGGCCAAAAAAAAGCGGCCAGGTGCGGGTCGGACTCGCACACGAAGGATACAATATTTAACACTAAGTATATGTATTTTTTACATACTTTTGTAAAACAAAACGTTTCTTGTATATCCACAAGAAACATGTTTTTTAACTTTATTTTTATATGTTGATAAAGCAGTCATAGTAGTACACACTTTAAAAATTTTAAGTGTACCTATTACGGTTCAAAAGATCAGCCCTGTGACAAACGGACGGACAGCGGAGTCTTAGAGAAAAGGGTCCCCCGTTGGCACCTTTTAGGTACGGAACTCTAAAAAAAAAAGGGAACTATATTTTCTATCACCAAAATTTATATTTGTCATCAAGTTGTATCACCTAATAAATAGATCTATCGCCACGAAATATTTTCGTTCTCAGATAAACAAAAATTGTTCCCAGGTATGAATTATCAAATTAATGTTAATATATGTGTAAAATAAGAGATCGATAACCAATAAAATTATATTGCATTACATGAATATAAACTTCGTTCTTATAATAACAGTTTTGTTACTTGAAATGGACATTATCGAGAACCGAATTAGTTACGAGGTTAATTATTTAAAAAAAAATGCTTAGGTTAGGTTAGGTTAAAACTGTGACCTCCTACGCCAGAAACGACTAAATTTTAAAGAAAAAAATATGGAAAAAGAGATTATTTAAAAAAAAAATTATTATAGACCTTATATCTCAGGATTTTAGGTGATTTATTGTGGAACTGATTTTGCATTGTTTGGTGACTACATTTTGGTGACAGATCTACTATTTGGAGGACAAACCCTATTATTTAAGAAACACAAAACTAATTAAATTGGTGATAGCTTAAATGATACCCAAAAAAAAATACATTTTTTTTAATAAAAAATATTAGCCTGTCGATAAATAAATGATGATTAATGAAGTTTGCAGTGTTACAATTATCCCGGATCAACAATTGAAAAATATCTAAGTAACTCATCAGTCTCTCATTATTTCTCAGTTCTTTATAATGGCATGTCGATATCGTCTTGGATCCGATAATCCCATCTCTATTTCTACATAGACCAATTCCCCTCAGTCTCCTTTTATCGTCAAAACGCCACACAATTTCAACAATGTACGAGAATCGAGAGTGTGTTCCCTAGGCGTTACATAGGAACAAATCAAGTGCTATAAACTAAACGTAGCGTCACTGCGATTATCTCGGGTTTCTCACACACTGTCCTGGCCATTTGTTTAAATTACATTAGCGTGTTCATACTTTGGTTAGGATTGTTTGGTACAACAAAGTGATAGAGGTGCGATATATCTTGTATGCTTTGTTCTGACATTATCACTGACTAAAGCCGGATTCATACTATTGTGTCGTATCGTGTCGTGACGCCTTCTGACGCAGTGTTAGCCAATCAAAACTCGTTGTAATTTGACGTAGTCCTGAACAGATTCGTTTGATTGGTGTATCCCGAGTCACGACACAACAAGACACAGTAATGTGTCTGTGACTTTACAGGTGCATCCAGACTGTGCGAGGCATGCGCCGCAAATGATTTTTTTATGTTAGATGCCTCAGCCTGAGGCAACCGTATTTAGAAAAGTTGTTAGATAACAGAGAAAAAAAACAATGTGCCTAGCCTTTAGCTAACAATGTTTGGGTCGGCTTCCAGTCTAACCGGATGCAGCTGAATACCAGTATTTTTCATGGAGCGACTGCCTATGACCTCTACAACCCAGTTACTGGGTAACACGATACTGGCTGTTTTTGGGCTGACGACTTTGAAACTGCTGACGAGTTCTACGAATAATAGCCAGGACCGATGCCAGCACATCAAGCTTTATTACTAAAGCGGAAGGTTCAAAGTTGATTGACAAAATGTTACAGTTTCGGGTAGCTTGATGTGCTGGCGTCTGTACTTTCCGAGGCACGGAGGAGTCTCGATACGTGACAGATGGTCACCCATCCATGAACCGACCGCGGCAAGCGTAGCTTAACCTTTGATCGACCCGGGCGGCTGTTATTGCCACGAACCCCTCCAGATTAGAGAATAATTTAACGGTAGTTTACATTGACTGTACGTACAGTTTAGCGAAGCACATGCCTCACAATGTGCGTACTTGCATTACAATAGACGTATCTATTTTGCTGACTATACCTTTAGACAATGGCAGAATGTTCGACATCGAATATAGTTTTGAAAGCTATAACAATAGTATAGCTTCCTAACTCAGCTGGTCAACAAACATTCTCTCTTGTGTGAAGTGAACACGCGTGGGCGCGAGTTCGTGATGCGTGCGCGCAGATTAAATTGCATTAATGCAATATACTAACATACTTAAAGCTTAATCTTTTTGTTGCACATATTTCGCGCTGCAAATAAATATGTTTAATTTATATGTTTTGTTAAAGAGTTTATTTGTTCGGGGTTTGTTTCCTTATTGAGTTTAAAGATAAAAATAATGTTCTTGGTCTACTAGTGAAAATTTGTATACCAAAATGAAAATATGAGTCGTGGTTTTTATCCTGTATCTAATAACAAATGCAAATAATAATATTCAAAGAACGTATGAAAATATTTTTATAAAAAATTAACGTAAATATTTTTATCTCTGCTTGGTGGAACGCAAATATAAGCTTTTGGATAGATTTAAAAAACGAAAATGTTCTAACAATCAGCCACCGAAATACGGTCTTACCAAATTAATTCAAAGTGTTAAAGTGCTTTCCTAAAGCTTGCTAACACAGCTTTCCACATTTAGCTTCTTGGGAGGCAGCCCACGCTTGACGATATAGCCTAATAAATAACAATTAAACCTGCTCAATTTCAGCATAGTAATTTGTACTTACGCGACCGAGCACGCCGCACAGGAGTTGCGAATATGCACTGTTTAGCAATGAGCATATTACATGATTCAACTCCTGACCTGTCTACGTGTAGGTTATTATGGTTTGGTTGGCATAATCAGCAGTGAATTTGGATGCTGTCATATCTTGTGTCAGTTATGCTTATCCTATAACTATTAATACCTATGGGAAAGTAAGGTAGATAGTGTTTTTGGGTCATTATCCTTTTTTTATTTACTGCTATGTGCGCAAAGTGAAGTAAAAACCACTTTTTTAAATACTTTTTTTACACACTTGTCTGTGACTTAAGTATTCCATTTTTTAAACAGATAAGCGTGAGTTAAGTGCGCGTTTAAGTCATACGAGCTATAAAATAGTATTTGGTACGTGTGACCTAAGTAGTCTATTAATGCACGGTGATTAGCTTATTAATTAATTTAAGGTCGTGCAATAATGGACTATTTAAGTCCCACGTATCGTAATGTACCATTTTCTGGAAAGCAACATCCTTGACTTGGGAATTTTTGAAAAGTAACTCGGCTGTTACTTTTTATGATAAAACACTTTTAATTACCCGTTTATTCTCCGACATGTCTCAAATAACTTTTACAGTCTACACAGGAGTTCCAATTCGGCACGCCATGCTTTGATTAGGCTGCACACACACGACACTTTGCTATTAAGTGGCGACCTGCCTGCAAACGTGTTTGTATCACGTTTGTAACATCGCGGGGTGAAGTGCTTCAGAGAAAATTGTATTTAAATAATTGAATTCTTATACTTATTTTGTTAAAGTATTGCTGGTTTTTTGGTACAGATGCCAGCACATCAAGCTACTACAATCTGTCAAATTTCTTTAATAGATTTTCAACTTTATTGCTAAAACACAAGGTTCAAAGTTAAGTGGGAAAAGGTCATGGCCCATTTAGCGTCAAAAATATACCTACGGCGTACAGAAATGAAATATGGTGGAATCAAAGACAAATGATTATACTTTTCAATGGTAAGTGGCGCATTACTGTGGCTGATGGGGATCATGAAAGAATAATAAAAAAAAATGTAATCTATCTATTAAGAAAACTTAACTGTGTGTCATTTTAGGGAGGAGAAAATAAAATAGATACATTTTTTTTAATGTTTATTCAGCTTCATCAATATCTAAAATTACATTGTCCAAGAAAGCCGCAGGTGTATCAATATTTTCTTGATGTCTGGCCCAGAATAAAAACAATACCTACTACGCTTGCAATATGGGCACAACATCCTATAGTGCGGCGGTATACTTCATGGTATACTTTTAATCCCAATGATATGTTTCCATGGGATAAAATAATTTACAGACGGGCGAAACCGCTGGTGCAGCTAATTATTATCCATTTTTTATTGGTCTACTGCAAGATCTCCCCATTGAATAATTTTTTTCTTTTTACACATTATGAAAAGTGGGTTATGCCTGCATTATTTACCACCATTGTCGTTTTTGTACAAAAACATTTTTGAACCGGGTCGGATTATGGGCCATGACCTTTGGTTTTATAGCACGATATTGAAAGATTTTTTCTTGAAAAACTTATCATGGTGAACCGAAATAGAGTTTCTTCACACATTTCAAATAAACAGGACCTTCCTCAAACGACTTCATAAAGGCTTCATAAAAATCGCGCGCGACACAAAGGCACCGCAATTCGCGCAACGAGCGGTGCCTTTGTGTCGCGCGCGATTATATCGTTTGTAGGAGCCTTAAAACAAAAGTTCAATCAATCCAACGCCAAAACATGTGCACGTACGAGTACATAATCTGCTCAAGCGCTCATATTAAAGAGCGTAGTCACGCGCAATGGTGCGTAACCGATTGTCTTATTAATGTTTCGAACAGTTAACGCCGCCCACCTATCACAGTGTGGCGGTAATTGAGCCTCCGTTAATTAGCTCCTCTGTGGCCTCTAATAGTCTCTAATGGAGCTGACATAGTTGGAAACATGAGGATGTGTGTACTGTACCGGTCGATTCTGTAAAAATCTCACCGTGAAAACATAGGTGAAGTGAGTTTGTTTTTGCTAGAAATTGACACTATTGACAGCTCACTCCATGCTCACTTCACCTGAGTTTTCACGGTGAGATTTTTACACTCTTTTGGGACAAAAGTTTACTTTGTTTTGGTAAAATAAATTGTATACTACTATTTTGTACGATGGATAAACGGTGTGAACAACATTCATTGCGTTAGGTATTTACGTTATCGAGCAGACACATTTTAAGAAGAAGAAGAAGCAATGGATTAGCAATATCCATCAAAATTGTTCAGATCGTGATTGATAGTGTGAAACACACTTGAATAGAAAGAGATACTGTTTTTGGGGCCGACTAAAAGGAATACAAAACGCTAAAATAAACAAAATCTTTAATAAAAAACCCAAAACATAACTCGTACTCTACCACAGCATAAATAAAGGTAGGGAGAAATAGATTATCCGCAAATGTGCATCCACTGCGAGTTTTTTTTTTGTGAGTTTCCTTGGTTTCCTTCCAACTTTTTGTGCGGCGCGCCGGCAGTAACCTCGCTTCCTGTGACAATAAAATGCGACTGGGATGAAGATATACAAAATGTGGATAGGCAGCAAGTGTAGACTGTAATGTGGGTATTATTTTTGAGAGATTTATGAATATTCTGTATAAATTGCGGTTAAAAAAGTGGTCAGAAAGATCATAATGAAGGGCGTTGAAGTTTTTTTGAAAACAATAGTGGTTGTCGCCAGTCGCCGAACATTATTTGTATTTCTAAAGATTGACAGAAATGGGTTACAAGATCTTTGATTTACCATCAATTTACTTTGTCTCCGTAATCAGCAACGTACCAGTATAACTGTACCTTAGTTGAGTTACTTACTTGAGTTGTATGAGGAAAAGTGCGATAACCCCCCCGGTGGGTTCCCGCATTGTCGAGGCGGGGGGGCTCAGTAGCCGTGGCTTGGACACCCACGGTGAAGCGAAGAGGAACCCGAGGAGGGGCCGCTCGTCAGGGCTTTTGCCGACAAGCCGACGACGTAGCGGCCAACATGTAGGTTGCGGTGCCGCTTGGGCGACATTGCAACTGAGGCGGGCCGCGATGTCGTATCGGAGGCATCGCGGCTGAGGGTTGGAGGCCGCGGCGGGAGAGGAGTGCCGGTAATACGGTGCGCCGCTCTCCCTACCTTCCGCGGCCTTGACGGGGTCGCCACCGTTCGATGGCGGACGCGGTGGGGCCGCAGGGGAAGAGGAGTGTTGGTATGACGTTGGCCACTCTCCCTATCCTCTGCGGCCGAAAATTGGCAGGCGGCGGGGCCAATGACCTGACCCGTCGCAGGGGGACCAAGGGTGACAGAGACGGGGTCGTCTGGCGCCCATGTGCTGGTTTGGTCCCTGGGGTGGTCACGGCGTGCTATGTGTTCTGGTGCGCCAGTGATGGGGAGTACTCCCCGGAGGAGGGTCCGGTGACGGACAGCCGCGGCGGGTTCACGGATGAGTGCTAACGCGTGCCCGTGTTCCCGCCATAAGCGGCAGAGGAGGACACCGTGGAGTTTTAGTGGGTTAGAGTCCTTACTGTGTGTTCCTCACGTAAATGTTCTTACTGTTTAGGCTATGAGATTCTTCCAGAAGAGTCTGTTGAACGAAGGTGCCTCTTCTCATTCAATTCTTTATTAGTTTCGTTAATATTGTTTTTCTGGCTATTTTACTTTCTTGTAGTTTCCTGTCGTTCTTTGCATTAAGATACATTTAACTTTCGCTTCAGTGGTGCTATTCTGTGACAAATCTCACGGTGAAAACATAGGTGAAGTGAGCTTGAAGTTAGCTGTCAATAGTGTTAATCCCTATAACTGCACTATCTCCCCGTGGTAGTGCAGAATGAATGAGCATTTCTCCACGTAATAAAAAAAAAAAAAGGAAAAGTGCGATAAGCCATAGCACTTTTCTTCAGATGCCCATTTGCTATTGGATTATTTTCACGTTGTGATGTTAGCCAACCTATAAAAAAGCTAACGGGTATTTAGTATTTAAAAGAAAGAAAGAAAGGAAAAACTGTTTATTCTGCACAAACAAAACGCACATTGCAAATAAAAAAATAAAAAATATTTAAAATATTTTTTTAAAGTGGTATTTTTCATAAACTCATTTAAAAGCCTTTTACTAGACCATAAGATGAACTATCTTCCTATTCTGCCAGCAACTACAATCCAAAACAAAACTTATCCCAGCTCAAATACAGTTTCGAAATAATTATTTTCAAAGCAAACCTTTTCGTAGTTATCAGACTAAAGGCTATCCACAGATCCTCACCAAGGAGACCTATAACAAATTTTCATTTTTTCGCAGTTTTGAGTTATGAATTTTTAATGAGATTGCAAGAGATATTAAGAGTCAGAAAGTCATTTCCCGGTAAAGGAGAGGAGCATGAAAAAAAAGGATTGCTTCAGTCGTAGCGTTTGTTAGCATCGGGCCGTTAGGAAAGCGGTTTTGTGCTTTGTGGTGTATTGTAAAGGACGTGCCTACACTGCCTTTTATCATTGCTGTATAGGATGACGAAGACGATGTGGAAGACGTAGCGTTGCGTTGGATGGCCTCCCACAAGGTGGTCCGACGACCTTGTGAAGGCCGCAGGAACCCGTTGGATGCGAGAAGCGCAGAACCGGTCGAAGTGGAGGTGCTTGGGGGAGGCCTATGTCCAGCAGTGGACGTCTTTCGGCTGAAATAATGTTAGGATAGAGGTGACTTTTCAAGGTACAGGTGTGGATTGCAGCTGAAAATCATCGTCAGGTAGCACACTTTGTGTTGTCATCTGACATTATGTTGAGCTGAGGTCCTTTTGGTAAGTCAGTCTGTCAGTAAGAGACTGACACTCCCTTCCGCTGCATCGGAAGTGGGAGGGGTCATTTGATGATTTCCCATCCTCAAAAAAAAAGGCTCTTTCGTTATATAATCTTTGTTTTCTGTTTTTTATAGTTTTAAGGTGTATTTATTTTGCTGTAATGCTAGTAAACGCATTTTTCTTTCTTTATTTCTTTGTGTACGTACATTTTTAAGGCACGAGGAACCTATGCCATTACCCTTAAAAATGTTCTTACTGTTTAGGCTATGAGATTCTTCCAGAAGAGTCTGTTGAACGAAGGTGCCTCTTCTCATTCAATTCTTTATTAGTTTAGTTAATATTGTTTTTCTGGCTATTTTACTTTCTTGTAGTTTCCTGTCGTTCTTTGCATTAAGATACATTTAACTTTCGCTTCAGTGGTGCTATTCTGTGACAAATCTCACGGTGAAAACATAGGTGAAGAGAGCTTGAAGTTAGCTGTCAATAGTGTTAATCCCTAGCTACGGATAGCATGACAGTTCACTAGAAGATCACCTCACCTAAGTTTTCACAGTGAGAATTTTACAGAATACATCGGCTGGTACTTAAATTGATATTTTTCTTGAAACCCTCGTGCTCTGTCCTTTTATTTTTTCTTTTTAACAATGTAGTATTTTTTTAAGTCACCGTAAAAGTATCAGTCTCCTTGATTGCTCCACCAACCATCTTATTCTGAGGCCCCACACAGAGCCCGTACCTATCTTCTCGAGGGCAATCCAGAACGTTTCAGATTCGGTTGTGTGCCGCTTAACCAATTTTTTGTTTTTTCTATTATTTATTTTTATTTTTTCGGGTTATTATTTTAGTGCGCATCTCGTTAGGTTGCGCTGTAAGCTGAAGAGCGTTGTTATACTTTGTAGGGCCTTAGTTGCGTGGAGCATGGTATTTTGCCATTGGTTTTTATATTCCGTAATTCTGGTGAAGGATGAGGATTCTCTGAGAAGGAAAATGGAAAATAAAATAAATAGTACACACGAGTACGACCAGGAACGTAAACGAAGTCAAAGGAGTATGTAAGGTCTTAGCAGGTGGCGTTCTGTAGTTTCTGGTAAACGAAGCCAAAGGAGTATGTAAGGTCTTAGCAGGTGGCGTTCTGCAGTTTCTGGTAAACGAAGCCAAGTCAGCGGGATTGTCCGAAAGGGTTACCGCTGGCCCGGAACATAAAGGGCTAAGGAAGGAACACGGGTGGGTTTTAGTCAGTAAGAGTCTGACACTCCCTTCCGCTCCACCCAGAGCGGGAGGGGTCATTTGATGATATCCCATCCGAAAAAAAAAAGAAAAAAGCAGTATGTGGTCTTAGCAGATAGCGTTCTGTAGTTTCTGCGTGTCTGTCGTAGAAAGAGGGGTGTGTAATGTTTGGTATAACAACAGATGGTCTAATTTCGTTTGACATAACTCACATATGATATAATTTTCATATGCTATAAAAACATTTAACCTAATGTCATATGATCGAATGTTATATTTGATATAATTTTCTTTTTCTCTAATTTCATTTAGAATAACGTTCATTTCATATAATTTTCATATTGTATAATGCTCCTTTTATATAAAGTTCATTTGACCTAACATTAATATTAACTAATTTTCTTTTTCTCTAATTTCATTTAGTATAACGTTCATTTCATATAATTTTCATATTGTATAATGCTCCTTTTATATAACGTTCATTTGACCTAACATTCATATTAACTAATTTTCTGCCCTTCGCTCGCTCCAGCATTATATGTAAAGAATCGCTCTTGTGTTCTATGTGTGTGTGTTCTATTTCTGAGTGAAGGGTTTAAAATAACCGAACCTCGGGGTGCCCTTCGCTCGCTCTTGCATCCTATGTCGACGGAGCCCCGCTTCGCGGGGCCCCTATTTCTGTGTAAAGTGTTTAAAGTAACCTAACACAACCGAACCTCGGGGTGTCCTTCGCTCGCTCTTGCATCCTATGTCGACGGAGCCCCGCTTCGTGGGGCGCCTATTTCTGTGTAAAGGGTTTAAAGTAATCTAACACAACCTAACCTCGGGGTGCCCTTCGCTCGCTCTTGCATCCTATGTCGACGGAGCCCCGCTTCGCGGGGCCCCTATTTCTGTGTAAAGGGTTTAAAGTAACCTAACACAACCGAACCTCGGGGTGCCCTTCGCTCGCTCTTGCATCCTATGTCGACAGAGCCCCGCTTCGCGGAGCCTCTATTTCTGTGTAAAGGGTTTAAAGTAACCTAACACAACCGAACCTCGGAGTGCCCTTGGCTCGCTCTTGCATCCTATGTCGACGGAGCCCCGCTTCGCGGAGCCCCTATTTCTGTGTAAAGGGTTTAAAGTAACCTAACACAACCGAACCTCGGGGTGCCCTTCGCTCGTTCTTGCATCCTATGTCGACGGAGCCCCGCTTCGCGGGGCCCTATTTCTGTGTAAAGGGTTTAAAGTAACCTAACACAACCGAACCTCGGGGTGCCCTTCGCTCGCTCTTGCATCCTATGTCGACGGAGCCCCGCTTCGCGGAGCCCCTATTTCTGTGTAAAGGGTTTAAAGTAACCTAACACAACCGAACCTCGGGGTGCCCTTCGCTCGTTCTTGCATCCTATGTCGACGGAGCCCCGCTTCGCGGAGCCCTATTTCTGTGTAAAGGGTTTAAAGTAACCTAACACAACCGAACCTCGGGGTGCCCTTCGCTCGCTCTTGCATCCTATGTCGTGTGTGTGTGTGTGTCTTGTATTCTATGTGTGTGTAATATAATTAATTCAACAATATAGTCACAACATAACAAGTAAAAGAAGAAAACAAACATTTTTGCAAAAATAAAAGTAGATATTTTTAAATTATATTAAACGTTACAGTTTATAGATTTTGAATATTATAGCAACTGAATATTAAATTATGTGAATATTATTTCAAATGTGCATTATATAAACTGTACATTATACCATATGAAATTAGGTAAAATGTTCATTATACCATATATGAAATTAGGTAAAAAGAAGTTATATCAATAATTCATTATGACCGTTGACCGTTATATTAAATAAAAATTATATTAAACGAAATTAGGTCTTATGATCGTTAGAACTTTGGTTTCTATATCAAACGTGACACACCCTAGAAAGAGGGCGTGAGTATATGTATGTATGTAAATATACACTGCAGAATACTATATACTACTATAGGTATAACTATCTGCTATGCTTAATAACTCTACACTTTACTATTAGATATCTTTAATTTTTGGCACTGCAATCACGACAGTCCACTATACTCATTTATATAATACCTACACGGCCGCGCGTGTCGCGGTCCCCACAGAGGGAGATTAGGCGTAAACCGTTTATAAATTAGAGCCGGGACCACGTCCATGTGTCGGATTTGCGTGTTTGTTAAATTAGGATTTAGATGCGTAGTGTTGTATTGTTTTCCGACGTGTTTTATTGACTAATGAGGGTCAGCACGTGAGGTTTTATGATGATATTTTGGGAATTTTGTGTTTCGATTATTTGAACATGTCTCGTCTACGGACATTTTACTACACACGAGCGACACGCGTCATCGGCTGAGGTAATTACAGCCGTCGACAACGTGCTGCTCGTGTATTTAAGGGACTTACAGGACCTAAACACAATAAACGCAAGTTTTAGAAACAATTAAAGTATTATGATCGACTACAGTAAACAAAAGCAGAAAAATAGATGATAATACTCTTCAGGATGTATGCTACAAATGAAATGTCTTATTGAAAAAAAATTAAACGGCTAATTAAAATCGGTCTAATTTGGCTGTATCACTATTTTTCGAAAATGTTCTTAAGTAACTTTTAAGACCTTTGTATCCTGCATATGCGTATGAAGTTTCGTTAAAATCGGTTCATTCATTTCGAAAAACAAGGGCTTGAAAGTTTGTATGAAATGCCGTACGGCGTAAACGCTCATAAGGTTCAAAGTTGATTGGGAAAATTTGACAGTTTCGGGTAGCTTAATGTGCTGGCATCTGTACCTACATATTGAAACTGAAAACTTTGTATCTATAATCATATGGATGAGCCACTACTGCTCCTCTTCTTGTTCTAATATTATCTGAATTCAGACATTTATTCTCTCCCTCTAATAAAAAGAAATAAAGAACAAAATCCTACAATTTATAGACTAACTATTACCTACAAGAAAAACGGTGACAAATATTTGTATAGATAGTGTATGAAAGCCTGAATGGATTATGAGTGTCATAAATGAAACTAAAACGAATGGCCAGGTTGGCGCTATCCGTCATGTGCGGCGGACATAGTGTGGATATGATAGAGCAGGCTTAGCCATTAACCAGACAAAGTTTACACAGACTTGTTTACTATTTTTAACAGATTTTTAGGGTTCCGTAGCCAAAGGGTAAAAACGGGACCCTATTAGGCGATTATCACACTGCCACGCATCACGCAGCGGTGTGCGGGAAAAGGTGCCAAATTCCACGCGCGTGAGTGCGTTTTTATTGAATTTGTATGTAAAAAATCACGCGCGTGAGTGCGTTATCTGCGACCCGCTGCGTGATGCGGTGCAGTGTGCCAATCGCCTTACTAAAACTCCACTGTCCGTCTGTCTGTCTGTTTGTCACCAGGCTGTATCTCATGAAACGTGATAGCTAGACAGTTGAAATTTTCATAGGTGACGCATTTCTGTTACATAGATAAACAAATAATAAAAATAAAATAAAGTTAAAATTTCAAGAGGTATAAAAGAAGATGCCTTGTGGTACGGAACCCTTCATGTGCGAGTTCGACTCGCACTTGGCCGGTTTTTTTTAATAGACTGCTGCAATTTTTTTATGTTTTTTAACGTGGCACTGTACCGGTTATACAAAGAAAGATGTTTGAAACTACGAATAAATAAATATGATATTTTAATTGAGTAGGTACCAAATAGAAACATGTTATTTATTTTTAACTCACTAAGTACTGAACTTACTTTCTGTGAGGGAATTGTGTAGTGATTGCAGAACGACGTTAGCTTAGTACGTATACAGTGTGAGTCTTCATAATGTGCACATATCGAAATGAGGGAAACTAAGCTCAATTTTATCGACGGAAAAAAAAAAATGAATTTTTAAAATTCTGTTTCGCTGCTGTGACCCCCCTGTGTAAACAATCGCCCTCAATTGACAATTATGTTTTTTTTTTAACAAAAATCTGATATTTTTTCATCAATTTTTACAATAATTGTAAAATTACTCAATAAAAGCCCCGATTACCTACCCTTTTTTATTACTATAAATTATTCTCCATCGTATAGGATTTCTAAACGTAAAAATACCACGTTTATAACTCAATCACAACATTTCCTATCAACTGTTAAATAAAAGCCTTGCAATCACGATACTTTATCCTTTCAAATATTTTTATATTTTTTCAAATATTTTTTCCGTCGATAAAATTAAGCTATGTTTCCCTCATTTCGTTATGTGCACATTATGAAGACTCACACTGTATATGAGAGGCTTCTACTACAAATAGCTATTTATAAAACAAAAATAAATCAATGTCCATAATAATAATATTATAAATTGGAAAGTAACTCTGTCTCTCTGTATGTTACCTTTTCACGCCTAAACCACTGAACGGATTTCGATACAATTTGGCAGAGAGATAGATTGTATCCCGGGGAGGACATAGGATAGTTTTTATCCCGATATTCCTACGGGATCGACACTTATGCGGGTGAAACTGCGGGGCGCTGCTAGTAATCTATATTATAATCTTGCAAGGCGACATATCAAGCTATACATTTTCAGTATAAGCTGACTTCTCATTGTACGATAAGAAACCTCAGGAACTTTGAAAAACCATATTTTAAGACTAGCTTCCGCCCGCGGCTTCGCCCGCGAGGTATGTCGATAAAAACTATCCTATGTCCTTCCCCGGGATGCAATCTATCTCTCTGCCTTTTATCGAACTCCGTTCAGTGGTTTAGGCGTGAAAGGGTAACATACAGACAGACAGAGTTACTTTCGAATTTATAATATTAGTAGGTATGGATACTAGTAAACAATAAAAAACAAAAAAAAATAATTTCAAAAATAAAAGGGCGCATCCACACTACCCTACCAACAACACATTCAAGGGTTCCCGCGTTCCGCACGCAAGGAGCCTTTTCATAATGTATCACTGAAAGCCCCATGTGTAGACTCCTTAATGAATCATCGCGAAATTGCATACAATTATAATGATAAACGCCTTAGACTCAGTCACGAATGGGTTTTAGTGAAGGAAAATAAAAAAGGGCTCAGAGTTGGTCGCAGTGCATATTACATGTATTTGGGAAAATGGTTATTTGGAGTGAAGCTCATAGGGTTATGGAGCAAACGAAATAATTTTATTTTTGTAAGTAGGTTTGTACAGTCAACAGCAAAAGTAGATGATCAAAATCAAATTGAATTTAGAATATTTTGAAAGTTTCGACTAAAATGACTTTTTTATTTTTTAATACTAAATTAAATGACTAACTACTTTTTATTGTATTTTGTTTGACATTTTAATTGTATTTTGACATTGGAATTGTATTTTGACATTTGAATTGTATTTTGACATTTTAATCGTATTTTGACATTTTGATCTTATTTTGACTAGTATTTATTAATTGTATTGAACTGTTAATTTCATATTCATTCATTTAAATGTTGCATGTCGAATCTTGGGCAGAATGTATGGCTCAACTTTAATTCTTCACGACCTTATTTGTATACTTACCTACATTCTAGCAAATAAATAATTTGATTTGATTTGATTTTGATTTGAAAATCAGAAATTCAATACTAATAAGCGGAGTTCGCGTCAGAACTCTGCCACACAGCCACACAGTCTCTGCACACAGCTCAACAACAACAGCAACAGCTCTGCCACACAGTTCTGACGCGAACTCCGTTAATTAGTATTTAATTTCTGATTTTGATCATCTACTTTTGCTGTTGGCTGTACAAACACGTCAATCATATTTTTTTTAAACTAGATGAGGTCGGCGTTTCCTATCTGACTACTCTAAGAAGAAAGGCCGAAACAAATTCAGAGGTCACAGTCTCTTTGAAAGTCCAGACATAATCTTGGTCAGGTTATATGAAGACCATATAGATCGATGACTGAGATGGTCTTTTGAGGAAAGAACCACACAGATTGAGAGGACCTGTCCAATCAGTGCACCCATTTGTTAGAAATCGTGCAGCTCAACAGCTCAACAATTCGACGAACAATACCAAAGAAAGGACATTTTAGGTAGGTATTATATGAGCATGAAAATAAGCGGCTAATTCGATAACTTTATGAAAAAGATATGCATACCTACCCCCTTATTAATAAACGTATTTATCAGATGAATACAGCTTTTACTTTATGACAGAGAAAAAACACCGCTTTTTCTCTGTCAGTCGTCAGTAATTTGACTTTCGAAAGAAGAAGACACTGGCGAGAGGGAGAGGAGAGAGGGAGTGGGCCGTTTTGGTAGATGACACATATCTTCGAATTTTTTGTTCTCGGACATGCCGGTTTCCTCACGATGTTTTCCTTTACCGTTTTGAGAGCAGTGGTGATGAATAATTTACATGAAGCAAAGCGCCTGTCTGGGTTCGAACCTGCGACCTACAACTCGTGAGTCGCGGCCGTTACCACTGGGCCATCACTGCTCTCAGAAAAGATATTCATTTTTTAATATGTTGAAATACTTATTACATAAGAAGTGTCGTGTTTTTATTCCAACCAATATAATTGGGTCTACATTCCACATAATGAATGGGCCTAGATTGGCCTAGACAAAGCCAGCATAATATATTGACTTTGACTACACACTGTGAGATGTTTTTAGGTAGGTACAGACGCCAGCAGATCAAGCTACAACAACTTTATCGCTAAAGCATAAGGTTCAAAGTTGATTGTGAAAATGTTACAGTTTCGGCTAACTTGATGTGCTGGCGGCGTCTGTACCTAAAAAACATCTCACAGTGTGAACACCCCCTTAGCCCAAATCCCGCCGAGTCCCGTGTAACGTACGACTGCCAGATCACGTGACCGGAGGGTCGTTACCGCAGACGTTTGAATTTCGAATGTTAATTTGAAATGCAAGGGTGTGACCGCGTGGAATACAATCCGGTGCTAGTAATAAGGTAGCATTGATTTGTTATTATTTGACGTAACTCATATCGGTACGAATGATACGAGAGTATCTCATGCCGTAGTGCATAGAGCAGCTAGTATTGGTAGCTAGATTTTTTTTGTAGCGAAGAAGTTCAGGGGTGAAATGGAGCACAACACGAGCGACACGTGACAACAGGAGGCCTAAAAAGGCCACTTTATCAGAATTATAAAAGGATAACATTATGAATCATACTGGGCAGTTAACTGTTAAGTTAATCGTATCAAATTCCATTGGTGAAGGATTTTTCAGCATTTTTTTTTTGTCTGTGGTATAATACCGATCAACAATCCAATCCAAATCCAATATCAATCTCTTTGATTACCTATACCTACGTAGTGCAGCGAAAAAAAGAAAAACACGGACTGTCTTTGCCATATTGTGATTCATAACGTTATCCTTCTATGATTCTGATAAAGTGGCCTTTTTAGGCCCCCAGAACTGCAGAGACAACTGCTGTATGAGCACTAAGTAGGCTTTGTCGCTGGTCTCCATCAGCACCGCATTTCCACAGTCCAGTAGAATTTTATCTGAAAGGAGTTTATAGGTAATTTACATTAATCAATGATCTCAGTCTCAATCTGTCAAAAAAAAATCTACCTAATTTCCGTAAGTTTTTGACAAGTTTCCGACATTTGTTTGTCGCCGAGATGAGACTGTAATTAGATTCTTAACGTTTTAAATTACGAGAATTGGCCCACAGATTCATTATTTTTGATAAATAACTATTTCTAAATTCGAACCACAAGCAGATGCATTTAGACAATAATGTCACAAACTCGTCCAAAAAATAAACATTTACATTAATTTCAAACAAAATTCCAAAATCAAACATTTTCATTCAAAATAAACCGTATAATTACATACACACTTAAAACACAATGAATGCGCAACCTTATTAACCCTTCGCAGACATGTGAAATGAAGACTCCACTTACCGGCTATTAACAGAACCAACCCTTACAACGGGTGCCATCGTTATGAGGTTTCTACATAAATTGGTGACGTAGCCTTTCGGTAATGACGGGTATTGCATGAGCATTAGCGTATTAATATTCTATTTTTGAAATTATACGTTACGAATGCCTGTGCAAATAAAAAAGTTGTTCTTTTTTAATAAATTGTCTATTGCAGTCTGCAATGAACAGTTGTTTATCACGTATTTATTCGAAAAGTGATTGTTACAAGTTTAATTTTTCTTTGTTGTCGTTTGGTGTAAAAAACCGAGGAAATGTCGCTGTTATTTAACAGTAAGAACTAAACTGTAGCTAGCAATTTCGTCATCTGTAGAATAGGGTCATATTTATTTGCAAAAATGAATATTACAAGCTTACCTTAGGGGTTAATCGTAATTTTAAGAACGTTCCCAATCTGAAGCCTAATTCTCCTAATTTAAAACGTTCAAAATCTAGTCTAGTAGAGAGCAGTGGTAGCCAAGTGGTAACGGCCGCGACTTACGAGTTGTAGGTCGTAGGTTCGAACCCAGATAGGCGCTTTACTTTGTGTAAATAATTTCGTCACCACTGCTCTCGAAACGGTGAAGGAAAACATCGTGAGGAAACCGGCATGTCCTAGAACCAAAAATTCGAAGACATGTGACATCTGCCAATCCGCACTGGGCCCGCGTGGTGGATTACGGCCCACTCCCTCTCACCGAGAGGAGGCCTGTGTCCCAGGCCCAGCAGTGGGAACATTAAAGGCTGATTATGGTAAAATCTAGTCGCAGTCTCATCTCGACGACAAACAAACGTCAAAAACTTGTCAAAATGTAGGGAAATTAGAGGTATTTTTAACAGATTATATATCGTTGAGATGAGATTGCGACTAGATTTTGAACCTTTTTTAACTACGGAAATTGGCCTTCTCATCTATTTATGCACTTTGCAAAAAACCTTAAAACATAAAAATAGTTTTAATATTTGTGTGAGTATTAGTGATCTATATTCTATTTTCTCAATGTAAGGAGGTAAGGTAGGTACAATATCTAATTTAAATTCAGAATGTGGGTTAAACTGATGGCCTTACAGATGGTGCTGCTGGTGCATCGATACCCGCTGTTTCAATTGTCGAACACGTTTCAAATTACGAACGCAGTTTGAATCTGTTAAGGGGATCACACATTCGACGGTGGATGGGGACCGAAAATAGGTTGGTGACAAACTGTTGAGTTTATGGAAATAAAGAAAAAAAGAAAAGAAGTTTATTTAGACATAGGTACTCGTAGTTCGTGAAACACAAAATACAAAATTAACTAAATGTATGGTGTATCTATTTAACTTGATGTTACAATATATATTTGATAGTCTAGTAACAGCACGAAACTAGTTAAGAAAATGACCAGATGTTAAGATGACCTATTAGTGAATGTGACCTATTAGGGATAGCGACGAAATAGCTAAAGTGACGAATGTTCATTGTATCCGTTATTTTACCCTAAGTGTAATAGTTAGTACCTAGGTAATTTTGATCAGAGTGGCAATTCCCGTATTTTGATTGTCTCAATCTGTCAAAAATACAATCAATTTACATACATTTTTGACATTGATTGTCGCTGTGATGAGATTGCGGCTTGAATTTAAACGTTTTTTAAGTACAAGAATAATTGGCCTTATGAAGTTGACTGTTTAAAAAAATTAAGTTAGTTAATCTTGCAGTAAGTTGACTTGATGATTTGCACATTTATTTTTCTACAATGTAAATAAATGACCATACCCCAAAAAGAAAGCTGAATTAATCGTGCAGTCTACTATGATGAAAGATACTTTTTTAAACTTATTTTCTTTTGCAAAAGTGGCGTTCATGATTATTTAAAACTGTAGCTACTTAACAATCAGTCAATGTGTAAACTCTCTTACAGCCACGCCTTTGACCTATAGCTGGCCAGTCACACTTTAGAGGTCAATATTTCGAATATCGAACAAATGAATTCGGAGAAAAATAATCGTTTTGATGTTCTGCGAATGAACCAATCAGTCGGACTAATAAATTCGGTGTATAATTTCTGTTTGAATTTCTACTACAAGTATGCTAAATATAACTGTTAATTAAACTGCAATAAACAAACTTTGTTTATTTATGAACTAAAATATTATTTTAAGAACAATTAAAGACTCCATGTTATTTTCATTTTTTGGCAATTTGTCTATACGGTTCGAACTTGCAGTTTTCTTACTCTAATTTTTTAACGTGGATTGAAGATTTTTAGGAGCCTAGCATAGTTACTAACAGTGTCCGCAGTTTTTTTTTTCTTCAAAATGGCGGATACTTTCTGTTTGCATTTATGTCAACTATCGATTTATATAGAAAGCATGCGCGGCCGCCATATTTAAAAAAAAAAAACGAAATGGCGGACAATACCTTCAAAGCCTTTTTCAAAAAATTTGGGCACTAGGACACTTTTGCTCATTAAATAAACATAGTACATCATTAAGAAGTTAAAAAACTCTATGAAAAAGAAAAAAAAGAAGCAAATTGAAAAGATTCGAATTTCAAAATGTATGTACGTAATACAAAAGCTCTTCACACATCTTGACACCAACACGTTCATTAATCGCGGCGCTCCAATTAACACCTCCGTGGTTGGGGGTTACACGCGTTGATGACGTCACAGTAAAACCTTGTTAGTTTTATTTATTGTAGAGTTGAAGACAGTTTGCTGGCAATAAAAAAAAAGTCATTTCAACATTTCGAAAAAAAAAAACAAATTATCTGTACATAAATGTGATATGATAAAATTGTTTTATTTTCGTAAGCAAGTTTGTACAAACACTGTTACACGTCAATCATATTTTAAAACTAGATGAAGTCAGCATTTCTTAACTGACTACTCCGAGATGAAAGGCTGAAGCAATCTGATGCTAGGGATTGACACTATTGATAAGTCACTTCAAGTTTACTTCACTTCAGTTTTTACGGGAATGACAGCTCACTTTTATTCTGTTTAGAACTAGGTATTTTATGTACTTTATTTATTCTTGTGTTATTTATATCACATCGTAAACTGCACAAATTGACGTTATCACGTCAACTCCGGCTGTCGCTGAACACCAGCGCTGTAGCTTTGTCTTGCAATATGCTGAGCGATGGCCGTTTTACGTGGATGTGACGCATATTTTCCCCAAACTTGTTATTTTCTGTGTTTGTATTCTTTCTCTGCGTCATGTTGCGTATTTTTTTCTTTTCTTCACCTAAGTTTTCACGCTGAGATTTTTACAGAATGGACCGTGTGCACTTTACCTATTGGAACCTTTTTAGGGTTCCGTACCCAAAGGGTAAAAACGGGACCCTATTACTAAGACTTCGCTGTCTGTTCGTCTATCCGTCCGTCCGTCTGTCTGTCTGTCACCGGGCTGTAGGTATCTCAAGAACCGCAATACCTAGACAGTGGAAATTTTCACAAATGATGTATTTCTGTGGCCGCTATAACAAGAAATACTAAAAACAAAATAAAATAAATATTTAAGGGGGGCTCCCATACAACAAACGTGTTTTTTTTTGGTGTTTTTGCCTTGTGGTACGGAACCCTTCGTGTGCGAGTCCGACTCGCACTTGGCCAGTTTTTTAACAATCCTCAAGGGGCAAATAGTTTTTGACTCTTTTAACAAGATGTGCACAGGCTTTATCCAAAGTTTTTTAAAATAATTTTATCAACAAAATGGGGTCTAATTAGGCGACATTTACAAGAATACCACCAAACAACCACAAACGGAGTGAATGTCTTTCACATAGTTCGTGTGACAGATTCCGTGTTCATTAGGAATGTGTGTCTCACTGTACGGCGTAATTACAATCTGATCAACTGCAGTTCCGTTGACTTTTTTGTTCGGGGAAGTCAATGGTGCCTTGATTAGAAGCGGTAATGGTTTAGAAATATTGTCGACAGAATGTTTCAATGATTTTTTATAGATTTTGCAGGTCTTTTCAGTTATGGGTGTTAAAAGGGAGACTGAAACCAGTGATAGACATATTTGATAATTTATTATTATGTTCTGAGAACGAGCTTTAACGGGTGAGCATTTCTTTCTTTGCAAAAGAAAATTATTGTTTTTCCAATAAGCTTTTCTGGCTCGGATAAAAAAAATAAAGTAAGCCTAAATCCTTTTCCTCCATATAACCTTAGCTATCTGCCAGTGAAAGTCCCGCCAAAAGTCAAAATCGGTCCAGCCGTTTGTGAGATTAGTCGGAACAAACAATCAGACAGACAATCAAAAATTTTAGTAATTGTTTTTTTATTTAAAGTACCGTTTAGACTTTCATATACATTTAGTAAAACGCTGTTATTTTGACATTACGAACAGACACTTCAATTTTATTTATTTGTAACTTATAATTGTATAGATAATTGCGCAATCTTCAATGCTACCTACCCCTAAACGTTCAAAAACATTGCGCAATAATATTCTAGGTAAACAGGCAGCCTAAGGAGAAAAGCTAGTAAAAAACATAGCTCCATTATAGGACAATATCATATCATCATAATCAGCTTTTAATGTTCCCACTGCTGGGACACAGGCCTCCTCTCAGTGAGAGGAAGTGGGCCGTAATCCACCACGCGGGCCCAGTGCGGGTTGGTGGATGTCACATGTCTTCGAATTTTTGGTTCTAGGACATGCCGGTTTCCTCACGATGTTTTCCCTAACCGTTTTGAGAGCAGTGGTGATGAAATAATTTACACAAAGTACCTAAAGCACCTGTCTGGGTTCGAACCTACGATCTACAACTTGTAAGTCGTGTCCGTGACCACTGGGACACCACTGCTCTCACGGACAAGTATAATATAAATAACTATTATCAAAACTTCTCCAAACTTTATAATAATCCGCCTCAAGTTTTCTATAAGACGTGTAATAATATAAGTCATATAATTTTATAGCTTTATAACTTTTCCCATGAACCCCATTATTCGGTTTGGCTGTCGATCATCTAACTACCCCTACGTGTGTAACACCCCTGAGTTACGGGGTAAGAAAAGTTTCGGAATTGTACCAATAACCCCTGGTTGTGGAAAGCCTATTTAATTTAATCGAAGGCCAATACTCGTAATGTAAAACGTTCAAAATCTAGTCGCAATCTCATTTCGGCGACAAATAAATGTCAAAAACTTGTCAAAATGTAGGGAAAGATCAGGGGGCCTAAAAAGGCCACTTTGGCAGAATCATACAAGGATAACACTATGAATCATGGATTGCTTCCACGCCACTATGCGTAAGCCAACCAACCAACCAACCAACTACCAACCAACCAACCAACCACCAACCAACCAACCAACCAACCAACTATCATTATGTACACATTATGTAATGCAATAAAGTATTGAGTATTGAGTACCAACCAACCAACCAACCAACCAACCAACCACCAACCACCAACCAACCACCCTACCAACTATCATTATGTACAGAGTTCAGAGTTCATTTATTTGTCAGAAACATGAGTATGCACACAAAGCATGCAAGATGTTAAGTACATTACAGAAAGGATCACAGTCATGTTTTACCTTTACGGCGTACAAATCATTAAGTATTAGGTATAATAACATTTGTATGTTGTAACTATTAATTATTAAAACATATTAAAAAAATACAATTAATTGAAATTCATTTGTTAAAGATTATTACATTTGCAAACATCAATTAAATTATATAAGTAAAAGAACAGAATATCATTGTCAAAATTAATTCAAATGTCAAAATAAGATAAAAATGTAAATATTAAATTATGTAAATATTAAATCATTAGTCCCAGATAAAAACAATAGTCAACAGAACCAAACTTCGCCCCCACATTAGAATTAGTATGTTTTCTCTATTAGAAACTCAGCAATACTATAGAAACATTTGGCTGCTAAATACTCTTTTAGTTTTTTTTAAAATAAGTTAGTACCAGATAAATCTCTGAGTTCCTGTGGAAGGTGGTTAAATATACGCGGTGCCATGCAGAAAACACTTTTACGCATTAGTGCTGTATTTGATGTTCTCACACACAATCTGTGCTTATATTTATTTCGCCGGTTACGGTTATCCATATCAGATTGTTTCTTAAACAGATGCGGGTTTGATTTTACGAACATTGCAATTTCATAGATGTAGAGTGACGGAAGGGTCAAAATTTTATATTTTACAAATAATGGCTTGCATGAGTCGGTTGTTTTTAGGCCGAACATGGACCTAATGCATCTCTTCTGTGACCTGAATATTCTGAATATTAACGTGGAGTTTCCCCAGAAAATAACACCAAATCTCAGCAGAGGACCAACTATGCCATGATACGCCGTGAGCTTGGCATCCACACCCAGAACAGGAGCGATTTTGTAGAGCATATATGCTGATTTACTCAGTCGCTTGATTAACTCCTCTAAGTGTGGTTTCCAGTTTAATTTTTTATCTATTGTGAGCCCTAAGAACTTACTTACATCAACTTTATTTATCTGTTTGTTATTGTTATGTATATTCAGGTTATTATTAATGTTCAAACGCTGACTGAATAACATTAATTTTGTTTTATCCATATTTATTTTAAGATTATTATTACTTAGCCACGTTATAATGGAATCAACTGTATTATTTATTTCATCTTCATAATTTTGATCATCTATGCATTTAATAGTTACTGTGCTATCATCGGCAAAAAGTGACATCGGGTGATTTGTTACCTTCGGGAGATCGTTGATATAAATTATGAATAGTAGTGGGCCCAGGACACTCCCTTGTGGAACGCCATACTTAACTGATTTGCGTTTGGATGTATATACATGTTCTTCTCTAAAGAAGAACATGTATATACATCCAAACGCAAATCATGTTGAAATAAGTCAATGCAATCATAAAACTAATTTTATGATTGCATTGACTTATTTCAACATACTGCTTTCTGTTTCTGAGATATGATTCAATCAACTGTAGAACGTTTCCCCTGATTCCGTAAGCATCTAATTTATCTAGTAATATTTTATGGTCCACGTAGTCAAATGCCTGTGTCATATCACAGAACACTGAACATACTGGACGCCTTTTTACACATTATGGAATGCAATAAAGTATTGAGTATTGAGTTAAGAGAAGCGCGTCGCTGGTGCGGCGAGTGCGGGGGAGGGCCAACAGCATGCTGGCCGCGCTCGCCACGCTTGATTGCTCCATCATCCCCCACTGTTGTCAGCGACATGTGGCAGGCTGATGTGATTAGTTAACCTCATTTATTTTTTGTGTAATTAAAATGTTAATTTAAATGTGATTATGATTTATTATGTGTTATGTATGTTATTTTGAATTGTAAATGTATTGTAATGTAATGTGACTGCATGAGTGTATTATTATTTTTATGAGTCAATGATACTCGAATTTAAATTATTTTTTTTTTTTTTTTTTTGTTAATAAAAACCCCGATTACCTACCCTTTTTTATTACTTTAAATTATTCTCCATCGTATCAGATTTCTAAACGTAAAAATACCATGTTTATAACTCAATCACAACATTTCCTATCAACTGTTAAAGAAAGGCCTTGCAATCACCATACCAGGTAAAGATCCTTTTAAATACTTTTTTATTTTTATATATAATTTTTCCGTCGACAAAATTAAGCTATGTTTCCCTCATTTCGTTATGTGCACATTATGAAGACTCACACTGTATAACCCTATTGATTCAATCAACAGGATTATATTATTAAATCATCAATACAGCTACTTAGCAAAGTCGTATTGATGATTTTGGGGTGTCAATTTGCTTAAGAATTAATTTCTCTGACTTTACCAACTTTTTATTCAAAACTCAAAGCATTATTTTTCAATTAAACCATTTACAGACACTTTTGAAATGTCAAGAAGTCGGTCAGTCAGAAAATATGAAGCTAGTTGCCCATTCCAAAGCGTAGGTCCCTGGGGAGAAGAACGGGCAAGAAACTCCATGGACACTCTTTTTGAAATGACATATATTTTTACAAAAATATTAGTTACATAATTAATGTTGAATTCATAATTATAATTGTGAGTGAGAACGATGTACAAAAGACGTACACATTAAAAGCGTCCAGAGTATGGCAATACATAGAAACAAAACAACAATCTAAAAATAAAATAATTAAAAATAAGCCGAGGCAGCTAAGCGTTGATACGCCAAACTATCCATCTATTACTCAAATATGAAACTATTCAGGCTTAGATACAATTACATAGTAAGTCAATTCTACCTACCCTCATGGGAAGAAGGAGTGAGTTTACGTATTGTAGTAAAACAATTCAAATGTATGTTTCAGATCGATGTTATTTCAAGTTAAACAAATATCAACTTTATTTTAATGGTAATTAAGTTGATTTCAGGGTGACTAACACTAATGAAAAAGTTATAAAAATATTTGAAGTTGTAGCGTAAACTGCACTTTATTGTGTAGGAATTAAATTTATTTTTCTATAAACTCATATTTGTTTACATTTTTGGCAAATAAGTCGCGAATGCAGTATAGGTTAGGTACGTTATTAATACGCATTGTACAATAGAAGAATGGCAAAGCGAAGGACATAACACCAAAACTGTAGGTACAGTCAACAGCAAAAGTAGATGATCAAAATCAGAAATTCAATACTGATTAACGGAGTTCGCGTCATAACTGTATGGCAGAGCTGTTGCTGTTGTTGTTGTTGTTGAGCTGTGTGCAGAGACTGTGTGGCTGGGTGGCAGAGTTCTGACGCGAACTCCGTTCATTAGTATTGAATTTCTGATTTTGATCATCTACTTTTGCTGTTGACTGTACTAGAATCCTACTCACCTAGCAAATCAATCATAATCTATCAGCAATCAAAATTATCGATTCCAGCCAACCCAGCCGTCCCGGTAACCGTATTCCGCCAAATTGTACGTCACCTACATATCGCTCCGTTTCCGATGGATTTCCGACACGGTTTCCAAAATGGCGCTGGTTTTATTTTTGGGTTCTTTCACCTTTAGATAACGATATAAGGTTATACATATATCAGTTATAGCTTAATAATAATTATAGAGGTTATTGGTAAAACATTAACAACCTCTTAAGAGGTCTTTGTACTCATAATTATGAACAACATTTATTATGGGACAAACCTGAAATTATAATCTGATTTGAACTGCAAACGGTTTTTCTATTGCGCAATAACCAACACACACTCACAGTACGCCCACAGTATTAAAATATGGCTGGTGATAACGAGACACACTATAACTTCTCCGTCATATATAATATCTCAGTTAAGAATTGTTCAGTTTTTCTTAGAACTCATTTTCAAGGAGATTCTAAGCCTTATTTATATTTCCTTTCCTCTCCAGACTGTCTCTTAAGATTTTCTTCAAATAAACTACACCCCACGATATACATTACACATTTTTCCTCGCCACAATTTTACGTGAATGCTAAGCATAAAGAATGTCTCAAGGAACTGAAATTGCGCTCTCCGACAAGAAAATATCGCGTACAATAAAAGAGTAAAATAAAAAGAATAAAAAAAAATGTTGGATAGAAAACAAAAACAATTCAGTAAGTGCACCCATACACGGCATTGTCACACGTCAGACGGGTCATGCGATACAACCGCACAAAACGGACACAAAACATCTATTGTGTTGTGAATGGGGTGCTTTATACGGCACGCGGAAACAAATTTTTTTAAGAACGCGTTCTTTTTTTGTTTGAAATGTGTCGTGGGCGGTTTGTGGTTCTGCTTATTTTCTTTTTAAACTGGGTTCTTTGCTAATGTGACCTCTCTTTATGCATTTTGTGAATTATTTAACTGCGAGTTGTAGGTCGTAGGTTCGTACCCAGACAGGCGCTTTATTTTGTGTAAATTATTTCATCACACATACGAGTTGTGTGTTGAGCTGCACGATTTTTGACAAATGCGTGCACTGACTGGACAGGTCCTCTCAATCTGTGTGGTTCTTTCCTCAAAAGACCACCTCAGACATCGATCTACATGGTCTTCATATAATCTGACCAAGATTATGTCTGGACTTTAAAAGAGACTGTGACCTCTGAGTTTGTTTCGGCCTTTCTTCTCAGAGTAGTCAGATAGGAAAGGCCGACTTCATCTAGTTTAAAAAAAAAAAACATGATTGACGTGTAAAAGTGTTTGTACAAACCTACTTACAAAAATAAAATCATTTCATCATTTCATCACAGGCACTGCTCTCAAAACGGTGAAGGAAAACATCGTGAGTAAACCGGCATGTCCTAGAACCAAACATTCAAAGATAAGTGACATCTACCAACCCGCACTGGGTCCGCGTGGTGGATTACGGCCCACTCCCTCTCACAGAGAGGAGGCTCGTATCCCAGCAGTGGGAAAATTATAGGCTGATTATGTATGGTATCTACTCTTCAATTTTAATTTATTTTGAGCCTAGTAGGTGGCCTCGTCGGTTGCGGTATCAGTGACATTCACCAATCATCCATTTCTTGAATCACAAGAAACAACGCAACAATTTTCTTTTTCACTCTGAATTTTCCATGGTTTTATACATTGCTCGTTCGGAACGGAACCCTAAATGTACCTACAGTGTGTTCTGGGCATGGTCGTGTGAATACTGTTAAGTGTATTGCTAGCGTGTGTTTTACTTTTTTTAATTTAAATAAATGCGTTTTGTTTTTCCTTTGTTTCAAATATCGAAACATGAATTGTTGCGTTTTGTTTAGAGGAAATGTGTTTAGGGATGTGGTTTAAGGATGGAAAGGTTTTTCATTTTTTGTTGATGTTGAGGGTGAAGTAAAGGGTAATTATGAGGGTTTTTGATGTGATTATTAGTGAATTGACCCTAAATATAAAAGGCATTATGAAAGGTTGTTGTGAATAAACCGTCAAAGTTGATAATTTTCTGAAGATTGCAAATCGCATTTTTATCATAATCTAGCTATTTAAATAAAAGATAGTCGGGTTAGTTACGCCATTTAGGTATGTAACTCAAGAACGACTGGACTGATTATTATGATTTTTGATTTTTTGGATGTCTCCACCCCGAATAGCAGAATAAGTTCAATATGGAAAAAAACATGAAAAAAAAAATAATGAAAACAATTCATTTTCACATACATTTGTAAGGAACGGCTTTTTTGATGATATCTTGAGAACGGATTGCACAAAATTTACTAATTCTGAGGCGGTAAGAAGTTCGCCGGGTCAGCAGCTAATAGACGGTAAACATGAAAAAATAAACGATAAAAATATTATAATTATTTATTATTATGAAAAAACACCGTTTTCCTACTTCCATTTCTCTCTAAAAATAGCTTCAATAAAACATCCTAAATACAAACAACATCCAACAAACTGATAATGGGTACATAGATGAACGCCAATATTAATTTCCTCGCCTTGTTTTGTTTACATTGCTGCTATTACAAAGGAGATCGTTCAATAAATCCCTACATAGCTGCCAGTGTAAAAATAATATTGCGTATCAGTTCTGTTTTGATGTGTCGGCTGAGTGGGTGTTGGCACGCGACTTTGGTATGTTCCTGATTCGGTACCTACGTTCTTTATTTTCAACCAGTGCGTCCTGCCCGTCATGACATAATATGGTGCCGAAACGTTGACACTGATGGTCGGGTTGGTCCACAAATTCAAGGTCTAAGGAGCTATGCTCGGAGTCTCTTTGAAGGATAAAATCAGGAATGAAATTGTCCGGAAACGAACCGGAGTTACCGACATAGCTTGCAGAGTAAGCAAACTGAAGTGGTAGTGGGCTGGCCATGTGTGTCGAAGGACCGATGGCCGGTGCAGCAGACGAGTCCTTGAGTGGAGACCGCGTATCGGCAAGCGAAATGTGGGACGCTCCCCAGCTAGATGGACGGACGACCTAAAGAAAGTGGCTGGAACGGACTGGATGCGGAATGTGGAGGACAAGGTGTTGTGGCGCAGCCTGGGAGAGGCCTATGTCCAGGAATGGACTGCAATAAGCTGAGTTGATTGATTGTTTTTTATTTTAAGGAAATAGTGTTGATTATTTTAAAATGTTATCTTTCCATTGATTGACGGCACGGTTGGCGCAGTGGTTAAGCGATTGACTGCTGCGCTGCGTGTCGCGGGTTCGATTCCCGCACGGAACAAATATTTGTATGACCTACAGGTAGTTGTTCCGGGTCTGGCTGTTTGTGTATGTGAGATTAAATGTTTGTAAACGCACCCACAATACAGGTAAAATTCCTAGTGTGGGGCAACGTTTAAAAAAAAAAAAAGATAACAGAATCATAACATCACGACTGTATTCACTGAAGGGTTATGCAGAGATGCACCTATTGCACCCACAACCGGCGAAATGCGGGTGATATAGATATAGGTGTGTATATAATATATATATCTGACCTCCACAACCCAGTTACTGGGTAATACGATACCCCTTGATAAGACTGGTTTTCAGACTTTTGGGCTTCTAACTACCCGTAACGACTATCGATCTACGAATGACAGCCGTGACCAACGGAAAATAAAGGAAATAATAATTAATATTTCAATTCCCCAATAAAAATCTTTCGAAACAGAAGCATACCATAAAGAAGGACGTTCAAGGCGTGGCCATGGTGTCCATTACAGTTTAACTGATATCGACAGCTCAGCTTATGGTGCTGGCTCACGATTGTTTCATATATTGTTATACAAATGTTTTCCACGAAGAATGGAGGAAGTTACTTTGGGTGTTAATTGACAGGTTTTTAACATAGGTAGGTGCAAAATCAACCTATAATGTTCCCACTGCTGGGTCACAGGCCTCTCTGTGAGAGGGAGTGGGCCGTAATCCACCACGCGGGCCCAGTGCGGGTTGGTATATATCACGTCTTGGATTTTTTGGTTCTAGGACATGCCAGTTTCCTCACGATATTTCCCAGCGGGGCAATTGCGTAACACGTTATCAATCGGAATCAGTTTCATTTTGACAGTTCAACAACATTCATTGCGTTATTTAAGTGTTGAGCAGACAAATTTTTCGAACTTAAGAAGCAATGGATTAGCAATTTGCTTCAAAATGATTCAGATTCCGATTGATAGTGTTTTACGCAATTAGGGTTCTGGGGGCCTAAAATGGCCACTTTGGCAGAATCATAAAAGGATAACATTATGAATCATAATGGACAGTTAACTGTTAAGTTAATCGTATCAAATCCCGTTGGTGAAGCATTTTTCAGTTATTTTTTTTGTCTGTGCTAAACTACCAATCAATCCAATCCCAATCTCTTTGATTGTACCTACGTAGTGCAGCAAAAAAAAGAAAAACATGGACTGTCTACGCCATTTTATAATTCATAATGTTATACTTTAATGATTCTCCAAAGTGGCTTTTTTAGGCCCCCTGGTTGTTTGTTAGTAATCGCAAAAACAGAAAATGGGACAAAATATAACACACATTTCGCTCCTAAACACAAAAACCAAAACAACTACCAACTACGAAAATATGCAGCACGGAGGGAAGAAAAAAAAGGAAAATTCCGCGAAGGAAGCTGTCCTCTGAAGTATTTCATAAAGACAAGAGAGAAGTCTCAAGTAGTGCTGGTCGGATTGTTTTGAAGCTCGGAAACGGTCAGATTGGACAGGTAATACAAATATAATTAGGTGGTACTTCACTTTCGGGGTTTTATGTCGGGGAATCTGGTTAATAGATTACGGAAATAAAACACAAAATACTTTGTAAGTACGAGGGCGGGTCAATAAGTCCGTGACTTTTGGAATAAAACACAGATTTTTTGATAAATAAATCATTTCATTTTTCAACGTAGTCTCCCTTGAGCTCTATACACTTTGTCCAACGCTTCTCCAATTTTTTTATCCCTTCCAAAAAATATGATTTGTCGAGGTCCTCAAAATAGGCCTTTGTTTGCGAGATGACTTCATCATTGGAGTCAAATCTTTTTCCACCAAGCCATTTCTTCAGGTTTGGGAACAAGAAGTAGTCACTCGGAGCCAAATCTGGAGAATAGGGCGGATGAGGGAGCAATTCATAGCCCAATTCATGGATTTTTGCCATGGCAACTGGTTGTTACACGATTGCGTTTGTGGTCGACTGTGAGCAAACGCGGCACCCATCTTGCGGAAAGCTTTCTCATGCCCAAGTGATCATTCAAAATTGAAACCACTGAGCCATGCGAGATCCCTACGGCTTCCACAATCTCTTGCACTTTCAATCTTCGGTCCGCCAACTCCATATCGTGAATTTTTTCGATTGTTTCGGGTGTAGAGACCTCAACTGGGCGTCCAGGACGTTCGGCATCTTCAGTGCTTGTACAGCCACAACGAAATTCAGTAAACCACTTTTTTACCATTGAAATCGATGGTGCAGAGTCCCCATAGTATTTATCAAGCTTAGCCTTGGTCTCGGTAATGGTTTTTTTTCGCAAAAAATAATGCTTAATAAGCACACGAAATTCACTTTTTTCCATTTTTTCCTGAAATTACTGGGTAGTCTGATAAAGATAGCTGTCAAACACAAACTAACTGACGCAGCAAGTTCAAATTTTGATAGGAGTCAACTGACAGATGCCTGTTGACAGGAGTAGTGTTGCTTTTTCAGTAAAGAGGTCAGAAATTCAAAAAGTCACGGACTTATTGACCCGCCCTCGTACCTTATTGTGTGCGAGAAGTTTTACCCCCCCTTTTTTTGTGGAAAATCATCAAATGACCCCTCCCGCTCTGGGTGGAGCGGAAGGGAGTGTCAGACTCTTACTGACTAAAACCGACCCGTGTTCCTTCCTTAGCCCTTTATGTTCCGGGCCAGCGGTAACCCTTTCGGATAATCCCGCTGACCCGGCAGGCTTCGGTGCTAAGGGGCCCCTCAATTTATGCTGACATTTCTTTGAGGGGCGCGTGGAACACGTACGCGCCGTCCGGTGTGGTCCTGGTCCTGATCGGACGGTGAGCTACCCATTACTCTCCGTCCGCAGGCCCGCGCATACGGTGGCCGGGAGTCAGGCCTTAATTCAACATAATTTGCCTCCACATGTAATCTCCTAAACGGATATTCAAAGGGTTTTGTCCATTTTCGGCTTCGCGTGGACACAATGCTCGAAAAGAAACAAATTAATCAAAAATCATGTTTAGTTTTTAAACGCTTATTTATTCTATACTTTTGTATCAACTTGCGCCCACGAATAGTGTATTTAATAAGTACTGAAATTGTTTTATTCTTCGCCATATTGACAGTACTCGATTTTCATTAGTTCATAGTGATGCCAACAATTATCCGTTTATTTTAATTACAAATCGATTCTAATTGTTATTTTTGAAGTTCCTCATTAATTTAAGAGGCAAGAGATTTTAATAAATTAGTAAATCGATTATTTATAAAGAAAACGTTTATTTCAATGTCAGTTGTCTTGTCACTTCCCCTGCGTTCCGAATTGGGAAATAATCGATGTGAGCGTGCTTAAACCCGTACCGAATTAGCGTGAGCGCGTTCACGAGTGTTCCGATTTGTTGTCCCTTTTTCATTTTTAGTGTTTCTGACATTACGAACATAACTTTTTTAATATAATCAATCAAGTTTTAATTGTTGAATACTTCAATATTAAATACATGTCTCTTCCTGTTTGGTAGGTAATAAAATTCTATTTACCTCTTAAATAAATTGCAAACTGTAGTTTTGTATAATTTAGAAGCATTTTTTTTTATTTTGTAAATGTAAGAACCATGTTTCCGTTTATTATGATTTTTTGATGTTGACTTGAAAGAGCATGGCAGTTGAGAACGTGTCATGCTCACTTAAATGTCTCACCGATGGTGGCGCGTGTGTTGGATCATTCGGTTCCCTACAAAATGGTTGAGCTGGATGGTGCTGATCCACGCGTCATGTTCGTGAACGGGCGCCGTCGGTTGAGACTGGTCATCTCTTAACTGCCAAGGCTTATTTTTAATCTTATGTCTTGAATTGTTTCTTCATTTGTGTCTTTTTTACATTGTTCTTACATATAGAAGCAACAAGAATAATGTACCCAGGATTTTGTAATATCTTGATTTAAAAGAGGGTTCATGGAGTTTCTTGCCCGTTCTTCTCCATAGAGATCTACGTTTTGGAATGGGCAACTAGCTTCAACTTTCTGACTAACTGACAGACTATTTAATTTTGACAATTCAAAGGTGCCTGTACAAGGTTTTAATTGAAATAAATGCTTTGAGTTTGAGTTGACAGCTCTCAGCTGTCATAATCGTAATATCTAAATCGGAACGCATGTGAGACGATGTGAGCGCTGTGAGCGATTAACCAAAAAATACCAACTAACTGATGACTAGGCAGCATGGTCCCTGACCCTAGCCTGTTCCACAAGGAACAAAAGAAAAAAAATGTGAGCGATTATAGATAATTCGGAACGCGCCCTTCAAGTCACTTGTCATTCACTGTTTCTTGTCATCGAGAATATTGTTTTCCTCGTTTTGCTTGAACAAGAAGGATGTAACTGAAGACGAGGCTTTAGCCTTACTTTTAGTCAAGAAGGACAATAAACACTGAAGACGAGGCGGTATGGTCCAAGACCTTAGCCTGCCCAAAAAGGGCGAAGAAAAAAAAAATAATTTCCTCGTTTTGCTATGATAATTTTTCAAGTATTGTTTTGGATTGTTTTAGATTGGTTTTTTACCAAGATAACATAATTATCCACCCGCCCAGTTCCTAGACAACATTATATTATTAACGTATGAGTCAGAATAATAAAAAAATGTAGGAATAAAAGTGTGTCTTATTTATAAAAAAGTCAGCAAAACAAGTCTTACAAGCATCACGATACAACCTTATTCCAATATTCTCTTTCCTACTGGTATTAGCTATTAAAACTGTATTACAATTATACTTAAAGTGCCTGTTCATACCAAGCCAAATGCCCATACAAAGTGGACAATTTCCTTTAATAATGATGTGTGACTTCATTTAAGTAAGTAGAAATGGAAAATAGGAATTTTATTGATAGAATATTCATTAACCAATATGAAAATTCAAGACGAAATCCAAATCATATACCTGTCTTTACACGATTAGGGTGAACTCGGCCGAAACCTACCACAAAGCAAAAAGATATACAATAAACAATATACTAAACATGTCTATGTTTTGCAACATTCGTATTTCACCGCGTCCTGTCTTAGCTCTTGCGACTTCATTTTACCTGAGACGGGATTTTTGCATGAGTAGCCTCCCACCCCCACTCTCCCTCTAGTGTTTCGATTTCATCGATAAAGTTGGACGTTGTTTTTTTTTTTTAATTGTTTCTTTTATTTTTTTTTAGATTTAAAGAGGTGATTACCGAGATGAACTAATAGAGAAATAATGGAAGAAAAAGACATATTGCGACGATCTCAAATAAATTGGGATATGGGCAGAACTGGGCGACTAAAAAGGCCACTTTAGAGAATCATAAGGATAACATTATGAATGAAATCAGTGTTTTTCTTTTTTTCGCTGCACTACGTAGGTATAATCAAAGATATTGGCATTGGATTTGGATCGGATTGATTGGTATTTTACCACAGACAAAAAAAAATAACTGAAAAATGCTTCACCAATGGGATTTGATACGATTAACTTAACGGTTAACTGTCCATTATGTTATCCTTTTATGATTCTGTCAAAGTGGCCTTATTGGGCCCCCTGGATGATGAAGATTTTTCTTAGGTTTAAGCTCGTATCACGCTTCACACTAATATTATAAAAAGTGTTTGTGTGTGTGTAATAGTGTTTGTTACTTCTTCACGCACAAACTGCTGAACGGATTAGGATGAAATTTGGCACAGAGATATATTATTACCAGGATTAGCAAATACGATACTTTTTATCCCGATATTCCCACGGGATCGACACTTATGTGGGTGAAAGCGGGGCGCAGCTAGTAATAATAAAGGCGAAAATTTGTGAGTGTGTTTGTATGTTTGTTACTTCTTCACGCACAAACGACTGAACCAATTTTGATAAAACTTGGTATGGAGGTAGCTGACACCCTGGATTAACACATACATAGGATACCTTTATCAAGATATTCCCACGGGATCGAAACTTATGCGGGTGAAACCGCGGGGCGCTACTAGTAAATAGAGCCTACTGTAAAGTGATTTGTAGTGAACGACCGATGAAAATCTAGTAAATGTGTAGACAAGTAACGATTAAAACTTGATCGATTATAATATTATTGATGAAATCTGACAGCAAATCAAGCGAAGTATGATTTGTTGTCGATTGACATTATCGATCAATCACATTGATCGACAATATTGTCAACAATAATCTCGATCTAAATATTAACCCCTTTATTCATAAACGTTTCTTAGATTAGCAACTATTTAACCATACATTTTCGACGTTTAAACGTCACTTAACGTTATTTACCGTTTATAAATAAACCCCTTTATCCATATACTAATATTATTAATGCGAAAGTGTGTCTGTCTGTATGACTGTCTGTCTGTCTGTTCTACACGCTTAAATCGCCGAACGGATTTCGATAAAATTTGGCAAGGAGCTAAATAGCATCCTGGGGAAGAACATAAGCATAGCTTTTGACCCGGTGGCACGTTTCCGTAGGATAATTTCCGCCGCGGGCAGAAGCTAGTTCGTTTATAAAATTAAATTGTACGTTGGTGAAATAAACGCCAAAAACAATAGTGATGTCAACCACAACCATAAAAAAATATCGATAAAAAAAAATACATTTATGAAAACATCGATGAAATTTATCGACATAAAGCATCGTACGCCCTCGTAAAACGTCTTCGGAGCACATTACTAGGGAGATGGCGACCGCTGAAACCAAACCTATTTAACTTCACTTGAGTACGTACTGTACAGTAATCCAGGCTTTAGATTAACTCTACCTCGTATTTTTAAGTACCTAAGAAAACAATAACAATATTTTCTTTGACTTCTTGAATTTTAATGAACTGTCTGGAGATTTATCTGGGATTTGAGATGTGAGGTTAGCTACCTACTTACATAAACCCTTTCAAAAACCCTTTGGTTTCTCGATTAGCATAATCAGTTTATTATGTTCCCAATGCTGGGACACAGGCCCCCTCCTCAAAAAAAATCAGCTGTTCCCTACATTTATGTTCGTATAACTCGTCAAAATGTAGGGAACAGCTGTTTTTTTTTCGCGATTTCAGGTTTGGTCCCATAGTTAAAGTTATTCATAATCATGAGTACAATAACCTCTTAAGGGGTTGTTAATGTTTTACCAATGACCTAATTTAAGTCGCTTTTTTTTAAATTACTTTTATTAATCAAACAAGACCGCATGTACACTATACAGTACACAAACTAATATACTCGCTAACATCGTTACCAAAAATCCCTCGTCAATTTTGCATACGAAAATCATTTCCAGTTAAAATGAGTAAAAGGAAATTGTTAGCGGACCGCTTTATTTGCGAATTTCGGCTGTCTACCCACCCCCTTTGTTTTTACGCGTGTGTGTTTTGGGAGTCATTAATTTTTTAAGCTTCAGAGGAAATGAGAGATTTACTACGTCAAGGGTTGATTTTTAACTTTCGAATTTTTTCGAGTGTGCGTTGATTTTTGATGGAATGCTAAGTGTCTAAGGTAATCTAGCTGATTAGGACCCAACTTTCTGGGGGAGACTTGGCATTATTGGACATGGATATACAAGGATCCTAGCATAGATCAAGTAGCTATGAGTTGGAGCATCAATTATAGAATGGTTGTTGTAGCTTTTGATTGTGTCTAAATCACACTAATATTATAAAGGGAAAAGTTTATGAGTGTGTGGGGGTGTGTTTATGTTTGTTACTTCTTCACGCTCAAACGGTTAGACCAATTTTGATAAAATTTTGTTTGGAGGTAGCTGACACCCTGGATTAACATATAGGCTACTTTTAATCCCGATATTCCCACGGGATCCGACACTTATGCGGGTGAAACCGCGGGGCGCAGCTAGTACTCAAATAAATATGCATGAAACTTAGACTTTCATCATCATCAGCCTACATCAGTCCATAGCTGCCTATAATTTTCCCACTGCTGGGACAAAGGCCTCCTCTCAGTGAGAGCGAGTGGAAGTAGTCCATCACGCGGGCCCAGTGTGGGTTCGTAGATGTCACATGTCTTCTAATTGGACTGGGTTTTACACGCCATTCAACTCTATTTTCAGTTAATCTTTAGATTTAGAATTATAATTATTTTCAGAGAAAGTATTCTTCTTTTAATTTTGCAGTACTGCATTGTTTATAGTGACAACGTACCATACTCGTAACACTGTTATGACTTGTGCTGTCGCACTCAGACACCACTCTGAATTCGCTTACCTTAAATTAATTGCAGAAAATAATACGGAAAGCAAAGCATTATTTCGGAAACCAAAAAAGTACCGCTTTACATATCAAAAAGCAATTAAATCATAAAAAAAACGCAGTATGTTTCATATTTATAGCTCAACTTGCAGTTTCCTGGGGGAGACAGGGGGAAAGGGGCCCGCAATTAAAATTATAATTTTTGGCAAACTCTTCTGCCCCGCAGCGTGTATCTGTATCTTTGACTTGTCCCGCTGGCGTTGTCGGTGCGGGCACACCGGGAGTCATTTATTTTTGATAATAACTTCAAGTTTTAATTTGCTGGTGTTTTTGGTGAGTAGAATCATAAAGCCTATTGGTTACAAGAAATAACATAAAAGTGTAAACGGTTTCTTCAAAATAAATAACAAATTAAAGAGGTACGTACCTACTTATCATTACATAATCAGCCTATAATGTTCTAACTGCTGGGACACAAGCCTCCTCTCTGTGAGAAGGAGTGGGCCATAATCCACCACGCGGGCCCAGTGCGGGTTGGTAGGTGTCACATGTCTTCGAATTTTTGGTTCTAGGACATGCCGGTTTCCTCACGATGTTTTCCTTCACGGTTTTGAGAGCAGTGGTGATGATATAATTTACACAAAGTAAAGCGGCGTCTGGGTTCGAACCTACGACCTACAACTCGTAAGTCGCGGCCATCACCACTTGGCCACCACTGCTCTCAATACTTTTAATTATTATACATTACTTTTAGTAAAACAATAAAAATATCCAAAGACAAAATTACAATAGTATTATTTTGTACACTAAGCTTGTAGGTACTACTAATATGCCAATATTTAAATAGGGTACTACAAAAAAAAAAAAATAACATTCAAATAACAAAATTAGGTTACCGTAAAACCACAAACAATTCTTACTAAGCTTGCTTAACAAGGAAAAAATAACCTTCTTATTTCGAATATTCCAAATTAAAATAGCTCAGTGTATATTTAGACGGAACTTGACTTCCAAAAATACGTATCTTTTTAGATTTGGGCACCCCAAACGTCATTGTGACGATCCGAGTAAGGCCGTTTATACACAAACTTTTTGTTTGCCGTGAAAAACCACAGTTGATTCGCCGTGTGTATAAACGTCGGTCGTGTTTGAATCACTATGAAAGATTGATGAAGATACAGCGTTTTTCTTAAATCGTATGTAACTAAAACCTTATTTCCCTTTTTTTTTTAGTTTTTTTTTTTCATACACGTAATAAGCAATGATAATCTTTTTCTTCTAAGCATTTCATGACGCACGTCTGCAGCTTAGTACAGAAAAAACCACAACTGAGCCGCACCTATGTATCGTCTGGTTAATTTCCGTGTCATATATAAACACACACACACATATATATAACCAGACATAAACATAAACCCATTGTTTCTGAACGATTCGCGCGCCCCCTATAATAGTCTGTTTCTCGACGAACTTTACTCTGTCAGCGTTTAACCACGTGTCTTTTGTTTTTTCTTAGATTCCATTGTTATAATTGCTCCTATTAAACTATTGGTAAATACTTTATATATCTTATTGTTTCATTATATTAATATATATGACAAATAACGGGTCCTTAAAAGGGCTACGTACGGCTCACATGATTATTCCACAGCGCGGTTATCACGCCGCCGCCGCCGCCGTACCGTTAAAAATTCGTGCCGTGAACAACAAGCCTAAGCCCTCCACGGATATTTAAATATTCATTTCTACTCTTTAATTATACTTTATGCATGTGAGCCGAGCTTTGTTTTTTTATTTCTTTGTCTCAATTTAAAACGGATTGCGGAGTTTCGTTGACTTAAGTAGTCTGTATGTCCTCGGCTAAGTAGACGCGATGAAATAAATCTAAATGCGGTTAAGGCTGAAATATATTTCCGGCTTATAAAAACCTATTTGAATGTCTGTTTTTATTTATATTCTGTTGTGATTTTTCTTTTCCTTTAACTTATTGTCCCACTTCTGGGCAAAGGTCTCCCCCATATTTTTTCACGTTTCTTTATTTGCCTTCTCCGTCCAATCGGTTAGAAACAATTGAATAATGTTGCGAATAAGTCGGTTTATTTTGGCTATTTAATTTATAAATGTCATTGCTAACTATGACACTCACATACATCCGGTTTCTCGAACGAAAATCAACACAAAAATTACCTAACAAATTGTCAAGCATGCGTAAACTGGTGTGATTTTGTTGATTGAATATTAACAGCCAATCGCATCGCTTGTCTTGCATTTTAATTTTAACGCGTCACTAATTTTCGTTCCAGAAACCGGGTGCAAAACAGATCACCTTAATTTTCTTTATCAAAAAACCCTTTTTTTTGCTAAAAACTAAAGTTAAATCTAAAAATAAAACATGCTTGATCAAGCTAACCGTCTTTATTCCCCATTAACACTCGCCTCACCTCATTTCCGCGACGTAAAAACTTCGCTCACCTTCAGACGTGTGCAAATTAGATTGCGTTAAACGCCTTCGGAGCGAGGTGCATATAAGTAGTCGTAGTCACCCATCGGCTAACAATTTTACACGTAATCAATTTACACTGTTCCGCTTTGCCCCTGCCTCCCCTAGACGCGCTTCACTGGCCGCAGTTTCTCGACGACAAACGTGGTTACACTGTGGGTTAATGTGGAAAAAATATCTTGATGTATTAAATTATGACAGTTTTAAAGGTTTTTATAATTATATCTTTGATGTGTTGTGTCAATTTACATATTACGTAGGATTTCAAATTAATTTGCTCTTAGTTCCTTTTAAGTTAGAGATGTGTTTTTGAGCATATTTTTTTATTTATTTGATCAAACAACAAAGAACACACACTGTACAAACCTACTCACAGAAATAAAATCTTATAACATTTATTTCAATAAGTATTTTAGGCCAAACAAACAGCATCGCCATATAAGAGGGTGATGCTGCCAGCCTTTTGGGCACTTTTCCTGTTGACAATGATGCACGCGATTTTTTTGATGCCTTATGATTATTTCCCTTCCTTTTCTATAGATAGGTATACATCATATATACATGTACATTTTTTAAAAACTGTTATCTCTAATATTATTATTATATTTTACTAGCTGCGCCCCGCGGTTTCACCCGCGTAAATGTCGATCCCGTGGGAATATCGGGATAAAAAGTAGCCTATATGTTAATCCAGGGTGTCAGCTACCTCCATACAAAATTTCATCAAAAGTGGTCCAGCCGTTTGAGCGTGAAGAAGTAACAAACATATAAACACACACACACACACCCCCACACACACTCACAAACTTTCGCCTTTATAATATCAGTGTGATTGAAAGGACTTCTGCGGTTGCCGTGGCGTTGTAGTGCATCAGCGATGTTTGCGGAGTGGTTTTGCCACCATTTTTAGGAATAGATGTGCATCCCTGATGACGCGTGTTTGCGCCAGCACCAACAGTATTCTCAGTGTGTTCGCAGATCGGTAGGATTGCCCGATGTTGCGGAGGGGGATGCAGCTTCACGCTTAATTATAATTGTATATCTGTGTCTGTAACCTACTAATACTAGAAGTAAAGTGAAATTGTTACTAAGCCTCATCATCTGCCTAGCCTTTTCCTAACCATATTGGGGTCGGCTTCCAGTCTAACCGGATGCAGCTGAATATTACGGATTAGCACCTAAGCAAATTAAGCAATTGCTTAGGGCATCACGTCACCATAAACAGCACCGAAAAAACATTTGCTAGCACATGAAAGGCAAGGCTGTTTAAAAACCCGCGTGTTTGGTCGACGGGAGATGTCACTATCAATATCATACAGGTTGACTTATAATGTGACGTATTCCTTCCAGCAACTCACGATCATGTTCACCGTCAAGTTTGCAGCGGACTTGAAGCCGCGTCCAGTAAACTTGACCGTGTATGGGTATGCATGATAAGTCGACTTATCATGCATTAGGGCATCAAGTATTCTTAATCCGGCACAGCCGGTCGATTCTGTAAAGATCTCACCGTGAAAACTTAGGTGAAGTGAGTTTCTTTTTGCTAGGAATTGACACTAATTGACAGCTCACACCACGCTCACTTCACCTAAGTTTTCACGGTGAGATTTTTACAGAATAACACCGCTGATCTTTCGTAACACATTTCACTAAAAACACATAATTATTTCCAGGTTCCCCATATCTCCAGCCCACAGTCCAGTCGGTCGCTATCAAATAAAGTTACGCTGCGCGCTGGGCCGTGATTACTTTTCCTGCACTGCTCTGTTCGCACTCGCTGCTATTTATTGCTTTCGCTTCAATGCTATCCGCCTTAGGATTTTCTTCAGATGAACTTTACCTCAATATTATTGAAGAACTGGGTAAGGAGGAATCGATATGACAATTATTTTTGTACGATTTTATAGAAACACGAGTATCTGATTAAACCCCTTTTCTGTTAGGCAAGCTTTATTGCTTGTTTTCGGTAACAATAGAAAAAGTAATTGTGTCTCATTAGGGACAGTTCGCCGTGACTTACGAATTGTAAGAGTCTTCGGTCAACTGGACCTACTCGAAATGGACCCACGGGATCACTCAACCCAATCACATTTTGAATAGGTCTACTGGACCCACTGCCCAATCGTGGGTTTGAACCCAACTTTGTGTGAATTACTTCATCACCACTGTTCACAAAACGGTGAAGGAAAACATCGTGAGGAAACCAGCATGTCCTAAAAAAAAATATATATATATATATATATTATGCGTGGTGGATTACGGCCCACTCCCTCTCACCAAGAGGAGGCTTGTGTCCCAGCAGTGGGAAAATTATAGGCTGGTTATTCTGCTAGAGACAGTTGAATTCAAAATATTTCTGACAATAGTAACCGACCGGGGTAATTGCGTAATGCACTAACAGTAGTAATGGCTTTCATTTTTACAGTTCAGCAACATTCAATGCACTATTTACGTTGTTGAGCAGACAAATTTTTCGGACATTATGAAGCAATGAATTAGCAATATCCTTCAAAATTGTTCATATTGTGATTTATAGTGTGTTGCAATTATTTTAATAAAACAGACGGAACACAGATGACAAGTGACAATTCGACAAGTTATAACCAGACAAGCTGACAATTTTACAAAATTCTTTCATACATTCTTCCTGTTTTATAAAACAGCAGTGCGTTCGTGAAAATTTGTCCATTTTGTCATTTTATGGCACACATGCAGACGCATTGTCATTATATTAAATAGGGCTCAGATGACTTGATAACCCTACCACTAGAAATGTTTGGGCACAAACAATTCTTGGTAAGTATAGTGTATTTAATAATTTTGATGAGCATACAAACAGCATACAAACATTAAAAGGCAACATCACAAAGTTTTGTAGGTGAATTTTTATAAAAAAAGTAAAAACCAATTCACATAAACAACCAGATTTGAAATTGAAACCCATCAACCTACATATAAATTCAATATACATTTTTATCTCAGCGCGAACATCAAAGGCTGTAAAATCGTTAAATCTGTTGCCTACTTTAATAACCTGTTTATACAGGGCAACAATATTTCAGTCTATAAAAGCTTATAACGGCTCATAAAGGTTGATACACACGTAAACAAAAATCCATTATTATTCATCTACAGACTGACGTGGCGGAGTCAATGTCTATCTTATTTCTTTTATAATTATTCAACGTACCTCCTTGTGGGTGGTTTTGCCCCACTCTCCCCTAAGGGTGGTGCGATAGAGAGAACGTCTTCGGTTTTTGCGGCGTTTGTTTCAAGTTTTTTAGGGGGTAAACCCTTTCCTGAACATGACAGGAATTGGATCATTAAGCAGGCCTAGGTAAGCTTAGCTAGCACCCTCGCGGGTTTCTTATACAATCTTATGAATAATATATTTTAAGTGTTATAGTTATATTTAAATGATGCGGTGCGAGGCGAATATTAAAGTGTTCTTATGTCGTAAGATTTCGGAAACGGCGTTAAATAGAATTTTAACTGACATAAAATTTAAGCCAATTAGAAAACAGATCAGACAGGTCTAAAAGATACATCAATCTTGATTATTTCTCAAAACTATTTACCAGAATCATCTATACAAAATGTCGTACACAAAAGATAAAATAAAAATCTTTTTTTTTTCTCTATCATGACTAATTAAAAACACAAATCGCTTTCGAAGTAAGTACGATACTTCATTCAAGCAAGCCCCTTGGACATTAACGTGAGCTCGTATTCAAAACATCCCGTCGCGGGGAAAATAGAAAATTTCTCCGCTTATAACTAATATTTCATCAATAAATATCGAAGCACCTCTTCCATGGAAGCACAAAAAAAAACTAAAACATCTCAACTCCATTCATAACTCGATATGAACCCGACCTAATCAATTCAAAAGGGGAAAATGGGGCAAAAGGAACATACGCCGACTGCTTATGAAATTATATCGTGGAAAATCTACGGTTGGGAATGTCGTGGAATTTATTTTTACTTTTTTTCGTGCAAGCAGTTCGTCTGCGACTTAAATGGGTTAGAAAATTGAATGAGAGTACCCGCAACCGAGTTACTTTTTGAATAACTGTGAGAGCGTATGCGGAGAGGGTACACATCTGGTTTTTATTGAGATGTTTGCTGATTCTGTTTTGTTTTAGAATTCCTTATTGTTTGTTTCAGTGGTTTGTGTATTAATTGAATCGGTCGTACTTTCAAGTGTCGTTTGTTTTAATTTAAAAACGATATTGGGACATGAATTATAATGATTTAAATCTTTAAAGGCAAACCCATTTAAATTTATTCAATTTATTATTTTACCAACAACCTTCAATTAAATATTTGCACACCAGAAACCTGCACACTAATTACGTTACACACTATCAATCATAATCTGAATAATTTTCAAGGACATTGCTAATCCATTGCTTTTTACGTTCGAAAAATGTGTCAGCTCAAAAACATAAATAACGCAATGAATGTTGTTGAACTGTCAAAATGAAAGCCATTGATACTGATAGTGAGTTACGCAATTACCCCGCTGTGGTAGAATATAACGAAAACTTACTTCCTATAATTGTCAACTTATTTTACTCGTATTCGTGCAATTAAATAATAATCTTACTCGACTGTTTAAATAATAATTGTCTTTAAATTGGGTCGTACTAAGTCCAGGAATACCAGATTATTCTACAGGCACTAATTGTAACAACTGAAGTTAGTTTGACATCTAAAACGTCACAATTTGTGAAAAAATCAATCTTTCTCTTTGATTCGATACTTATTACAAACAAGTTTTCATTCTAACTTGTTAATAACTTCACTAATTTTTTTTTTTTTTAAACGTTGCCCCACATTATGAATTTTACCTGTATTGTGGGTGCGTTTACAAACATTTAATCTCACATACACAAACAGCCAGACCCAATTATAATTAGATAAAATGCTTCAAACCCACAACTATAACTAGACTATTTTAATCATAAACCCAACACGTCAAAGAACAGAAAGGGAACCTCACATTTTCTATTTAAAGGAAAAATCTCAAACGAAATAATGATGTGGTAATATTCAATGCACATTGAACTGTAATGCTCTTATCGGTTGCGTCACTAACGACGTCTACATCAAAGATTTCCGTCCACATGTGCGGGGACGACTAATGAAAGAGTCTGATCTGTCGATCCCGCGAAACGTAAAGATAGGAAAATTAAAATGTCTAGACTGAAGGCTTGGACGTTTTGTTTTGTCAAGACGAATGAATCCACCATGCAGTCGTATGTCGCAACTCACGATATTATTTATGCGATCTGAATTATTCAAATTGACTCTCACAAGGATTTCCTTGCTGAATAAATTTCAATCTTTACTCAAGACGTGTAAAAAAATGCTTACGTACTCTAAAGAGTCCAGAGATTTATTTTTAAACTTCACTCCGTAAAGGAACAGAGCAAAAAACTAATTATATAAATTAGTGGAGGCTAAAAACGCATGGTCTGAATAAAAGCCTTTAGCGAGTAAAAAAGGCAACCATCCAAGACGTTCTCTTCATTAGCGACAAGAAAAGTGATGTCATTCCGTTGTGACACAGCAGCATGCGGAGGGAGGTCCGTTCCCCCCGGCGGTCGCTCTGCGACTGACTTCCACGCGGTTTCCCGTCCCCTCCCCTCACTCATTCCAGGAGGGGGGTGGACGGCTTTCTCTTTCATTTTTCCTTCGCTCCTCGGCTCATCCAGTTACATCGTTCTTATGTTTTATTTTTAATTAAAGCGTACGCAAGTCGGCGGCGTAGATCTTCCCCCCCCCAGATGAGGGTGGTCGGCGGCGGGTACATACGCGGTGGGTGTTGATGATTTTTCAATGGGGAGAAAGAGTTCCCTCATTTTCTTAAGAGAAAATTGCGTTTTGTTTTCGAGTAGTCGAAGTCTGTAGTAATCGCTTTTGTTTTGTGGAAGTTCTTCGTCGTTTTCCGTGCATGTGAACGTAAATTGTGTACTTTAAAGTTTCGAGTGGAATTGGGGAGAGTCGTCGGGTAGTTGAGGTGTTATGCATGTTTTTTACTTCGGCAAAAGTTACTTTTTTTCTCGTAGTTCGAGCGTACTGTAAACTTCCGCTTACTTTAAAAGTTCAAGAAGTAAGTGCTTGAAGCTAGAAAAAAATGTTCACTTTCAAAGTTTCCAACTCATACATTCGGCTGTGTAAATTTCCTGTCGTATTTCGAGCAGAAAACACGATACAGGATAAAAGAAAACCTTTCATTACGTGCAAAAATTACACTCACACACTAACAACACATTATCCCCATCTCAAAAGTTAATGTAATGAAAAACAAAAAGGGCCAAGAAAAGGGTGCGTTAAGTTCCACCGAAAAACGGGAATTTGTAAGAAGTCCACCCCACTCTCCCCCGGGGAGACACTGCCCCCTCGTGTGCGAAAATAAATTGCCAAGAATAATAATTATAATGAAAGCGAAAGAACGTATAAATTAGTGGGGACGCCTCGAGACTTAAAACTGTTTGGTTGTGTGCGTGTGTTTTGTATACAGCCGTCTGTGTGTGTGCAACATACAGGACCAAAATGAATTCTTAATTTATTTTTCCGCTAAATACGGGGACGAAATTTTATTGGGTCACGTCTTTCGCCGAAAAGATTATGTTTTTCGTAGCTCGATATGTAAATCTCTGAATTATATTATCTACGTAGTACTTACGTATTATAACTGTAGATAATATTTAAGGTAAAAAAATCTTGACTTTTTGGACCCACGAAAGTGATCTAAAGTAGCAGGAAAAATACAATGGTTTAAATTTCAAAAAAGTCCATAAGTACTTAAATACTAAATAGAAGATGTTAACTCTAACTCAAATATTAACAGATTTCCTGAAACTCATTCTTTCGGTTTTCTACAACTTTACAAAATATCTAAATCTTACTTTGACTTTTACGGCTGCAGCATGTTTATTTGGCTAAAATGACCTTTATTTGAAACCTAACAGTGTTGACGACACACAAAGAAATAAGAATATATAAACACAAAAGTTCAACGAAGATAATAAAGACTAGTTCTAGAAATCTAGATTATACTCCAAAGTGCTCTTAAAAACATTTTAAATTAATATATTTTCGCATAGAACGCACAAAACTGTATTAAATGTGTCTGAAACGGTTGAGCAGTACGTGCCGGAACGTTTATGGTCGCGCCACTGTTCTGATTTAGCCCACTCTCCCCTCATTATGGCGACGATATTATGAACGACTAATGGACATTCCTCGACGTTTTTACGCTCTTGATTTTGCACTGTTGATGGGGGAAAACGGATAATAATTTTAAATTGATTATGGGCGGGCGACTCGCTATTTTGCACTTTCGGTATTTTTCTTTTTCTTGACAGCGGTTAGGGTTACCCTTACTTAGAAGCTGTCAAACCCTTTCGTTCGTTTATTGGGTTGATAATAATTAGTGAAGACTAGAAAACTTGGGACTTCTGGCACCTTCATCAAAATAAATATTTTTGTACTGTAAGCCATAAATGACAGTTAACCAATAGCTAAAGAGAAAAGAGAGAAAACAAACACACAACCAATTACGAAGCACATAATTAATAAATAATATACATAAAATACACATACATAAAAAACGCGAATACATATTTCTTGCACGATCGCAGGGATGCGAAAAAGGGGGAATGAAAAAAAAACTAATTAAAAAAGCAATCAAGGTTTTCTTGACGGCGCTCACGTTCGCCCATATCGTCTTACCCCCCATTTCCTGGGGTGACTTTCCCCCTGCCTCCTCACTCGCCAACACACCCTTTAAGGGGAGGTAGGGGGCGAGTGGTACTAGATTTACGTAACACGTTTAAAGTGTGTTTTGATGAAGTAATCATCCCATTTCCAAGGACTGCGTTTAAGAATTTTGCGGCTTGGACTTACGGCGACATTTTACCTTTTTTCCCTCTCAACTCTTTAATCCGGATTTCTTAATGAGCCTCCTTAATAATTTCTGAGAGTAATTCTTTGGATTGGTCCGCGGAAAATGTATTGGAACGTTTTTTCGTTGACATTATTTTTGGTTATAGAAAATACATAATGGCGTTTATGATTTTACTGGGTTAACATTTTAGGCAGTCTAAGAAATAGTTTATCTAATTATTAATTAAATTAACCCTCCGCTGTTTAGTGCTAAAAAGGTCATATTTTATGCCTTTTACCTTTTGTCCCTCTCAACTCTTTATTCCGGATTTCTTAATGAGCCGCCATCATGATTTTTGAGAGTAATAAACTCTTTGGATTGGTCCGCGAAAAATGTTTTGGAACATTTTTTCGTTGACATCGTTTTTCGGGGTTAGCCTAATTTGAATACTTAGTTGCCTGTTTTGGGTTTTAAAGGGTTAACATTTTGTGTCGTGTTTGTGTGTTGTGTGTCGTGTTTTGTGTCGTGTGTGTAGTCCAGCAGATGTTTTCTATAATGATTAATTACATTTGCCCTTTGCTGTTTAATGCTAAATAGCCACTAAATAATACAGCATAATTTGTCCTGTTTACTTTCTTTCCCATTTTAAGAGGAATCTTCGCATGTCGTCCACTAATTTGTCTTGAAGCAACTATTTCATTAATTCGATAATTGGAAGATAATTATGAAAAACAATTGCTAAATATGCTTTGTGTTATTTATCATTACATGTAAAAGAAATCATTCAATAAATTCTATTCTTTGTTTAAGTACCTACTTCTTTTTTTCAGAATAATTATTTGGACTACGATAAAGCCTTCCTATTCGGACGTGGATCGAAGCGAGACTCAATGGCTTTTTAATTATATCTGTAATTACGGCATTCACTGGTTAAATCAACTTCATAAACTGGCTGGTACAGTCACGAGCATAAGTATGTATACACTTGGCTTTATTCAAAGGCGATTTTCCCCTTTATTTTTGGATGAAATTTTATATTATTAGGAACATAGTATTTTCGAAACCATAGGTTTATGTAAAGTGTCGTATTTGAACGTTGCATTCGTTATTTTGTGAAAAAATCGCAATTGAAATTTGCCAAGTGTTGACATATTAGTGCTTGTGACTGTACGTCTCCACCTTCACTTTATCCAACTTTTCTTTCCTTAGTAACAAACAATCAAGTAGGTTAAACGCCTTTATTAATTTTTATTGTACGTAACGTAATCAAACGAAAAATTACAATTACATGTAATTTATTAACTGCATACCTGAACTGATTTCCTCCATGTTTCACAAAATAAAAATACATTGCAGACGTAATAAAGTAATTGAAATTCTCCGTGTCCTTCAGAATCGTCTTGTCCTAGAAATAAGTGGGCAAGACATGATTTTTGTGAATGCTAAACAAAAACGTATTCTATTATTGTGGGTTTAAAGTCCTGTTTGGCTTGTTGGCGAGGTCGGTTTATTAAAATACTGTGGCCGTACAGGTACAGAGGTAGAAATAAAAACGAGCCAAAGCAGTTACTTTTATGAGGGCGCGAATAAGATGTTTCGGACTCGGTCTAAGGAATGAGAGCGCGGGCGCGGCGCGTACTGAGCGGGAAAATCTCGGAGCGGTTAGGAAAACCGCTAAGAAAATATACTAAGTACACAAATAAATAAAAATAGGTCTAGAATTTATATTCATTGCATTATTGCAAGATTTGAAACTAACCACGTGATGCGTTAATTGCGTAAAATGCCATTCATTTTGACAGTTCTACAACATTCATTGCGTTATTTACGTTGTTGAGTAGACGAATTTTTCAAACATTATGGATAAGGAATTTAGGAGGGGCCCGTTGCTAAACAAAAACAGCCGCACAGTTCGATCGATCAGGTTAAGTTACGCTTGCCGCGGTTGGTCTGTGGATGGGTGACCATCTTTAAATACCGAGACCCCTCCGTGCCTCGGAAAGCACGTTAAGCCGTTGGTCCCGTGGATCTTTGACAGTCGTTACGGGTAGTCAGAAGCCCGAAAATCTGACAACCAGTTTTACCAAGGGGAATCGTATACCCAGTTACTGGGTTGTGGAGGTTAGATAGGCAGTCGCTCCATGTAAAATACGGGTATTCAGCTGCATCCGGTTAGACTGGAAGCCGACCCCAACCATACCATAATCAGCCTATAATGTTCCCACTGCTGGGACACAGGCCTCCTCTCAATGAGAGGGAGTGGGCCGTAATCCACCACGCGGGCCCAGTGCGGGTTGGTGGATGTCACATGTCTTCGAATTTTTGATTCTAGGACATGCCGGTTAGTACAAAATAAAAAACAAGTGTTCAATTTTTACATACATTTTTGTAAAAAAATATTGTAAGTACAACCATAGCCATACGTTGTTTAAATCTGTTATGTTGTATACGTAGGTATATCATAAATAAATAACGTTTTCTCATAAAAATATCATTAACCGCCAAAACCACGCTTTTCCCCAACCAACTACGCGTCAACCGTACGAAAATAATAAAATGCCGTTCCAGAGTCGTAACAAGCGTCGTTGGAACAAAGCGGGTGCTCGCTCAAATAATTTGTATCAATTTGTAAAAATGCAGGCATCCACCTCTTAACAACTGCCCCCTAACGAGGGGTGGTACAGCGGTATCTCGGAACGTTATAATTACCGGCGACAGATCTCCACGTCATGGCTTCTTGGTTTCTTGAAAGACTGGACTCAGACCTTTTAGAAGGCTTGCTTCGTGAGATGTAGTATACATAATCAGCCTATAATGTTCCCACTGCTGGGACACAGGCTTCCTCTTTGTGAGAGGGAGTGGGCCGTAATCTACCACGCGGGCCCAGTGTGGGATGGAGAATGTCTCTATCTTTCAGAATGCTTGAACCAGTTACTGAACTGAACCGAGCGCTCGGCGCGTCCTGGACAGTCACACCCAACACCTTATTTGACTGGGCAATTCTTCCCCTCTTTTTTTTGCGTACGGGAAATCATCAATTCTTTCCTTGCGGTGGTAGAGCTGACGCTCGCTCTGGTTTGCGTCCACCCTCCCACCGGAGTCCGGCGTCAAGCAGCCTGCTGTGTTTCGTCGATGCGTGGGAGTTCCAGTGAATTAGGCATCTTCTAGGCACGTTCCGTTTCATCATAGACCTCATAAATCGCTTTCCATCAGGCGTGATCGAGGTCTAGAGCGGGCCCATTCGGCAAAAAAAAAACTTCTTAGATTTTTTCTTATGTTTAAATTTCTTTAATTTTTCACCCATCCGCGGGCCGACCTCGGCAAGCGTTGCTTAACCATGAATATCGACCCGCGAGGCTGTTATTATTTAGCCACGAGCCCTGCCCAGGGTAGGGTACAGTTATGTAAGCATTAATGTTGCTACTGACTGTCACCAACAAACATCGTTATAAAAAACCTTATCATTAAAACAATATAATTATAGCATAAGTCAATCAAACTATTTACCCAGCCAACAAATGTATGCAAACCCTAACAAAACCCTGTTAATTAAATTTCCCGACCCCAATACATGAACATTAATTGTAATAAAATGTATCCGAACCACTTCCGAACTGATTACGTAAATTACCAAAAATTACAAGCACACACGCCACATAGTAATCATAAAACGATTGAAACGATAAATACTGATATAAGAGACGATAAATATACAGATGCTAGAAGCGATAAAATTGTACACACACGATAATATGGTAATGAAGGAGGTGAATGTATGGAACGATTTTACCTTACGAAATGAGAAACCGTTTGAACTCTGACTTCTTTAGGTCAGGCAGTAGCACTGTAGTTGGAATTTAGAATACTAAGCTAGAAAAGATAAAATGTTTCACAACGAATGAGATATATTAACAGAATCATACTTTGGGAAAGTGTGTGGGTGGTATGCTGCTAAGAAAGTGTGTGGTATGTGGAAAGGTGAATTTTGTAAGGGATAATAATAATTATAACATTTCATCAGAAACAAAAACAAAGCTTTTCGAAAATTCGACGTTGTTTACATCCTGAAACTGTCCAATACTATAATGGTCACTTGTACTCCTCGTCATTGTAATATTTTTTTGTACTGGGCCATTCTTGGAAACCTTCTGGTTACGGAGATATTGAAAGTCAAAATTCAAATTTTTACTGAGGTTTTTTTACGAAAACAAGTTTTTAATGATATAACACAACTTTAAATACCCCCACGACCCCTGTACCCGTTGCATGCACCCATAGGCACAATGTTTTGCGTATGTTACATTGCGCACTACCGCAAACAGCAAATTTTACACTAAAAATAAAAGTAGTTTCCAAAGTTGATGTTTAAAAAGTTGATGTATAAAATCCGTAGTTGACGACTATGTGGTGGATCTTATTACACCCTGTATGTGAAAACTATAATAATTGAAATCATCGGTTGTAAGAGGTATGATTACATTACTAGCCAAAATATTATCGACAAGAGAACACACAAAGAAAATACGGATACAGACAAATGCTCGTAAAGACAAAAAAAATAGGCAGTGTACCAACTCAACCAGATAAAATTGACTTCATTAACTAGACAATTCAAAGAACGTTACATTTGATATCAAAAACCATATCAGTGACCAACGACGCATTCCCATATCACATACAAACAAACATGATGATGATTACCTTATAATGATAATGAAATCGCCCGCGAACCACGAATGAGAGATCTCGAAACAATAGAACGAAGATACCAATATTTGAAGACCTTCCACCCCTCTAGAAATGTTAGTGAAAAGGAACAAAGAAGGAAAGGATACGACAGAGTGAGGGATCTAAACAAAATGGTTGATATGACACGAGACAGTTAATTTGCTTTGTAATGTGAATAGAAGAAGCTTTGACATGGCTCCGTAAATTGTATGGAGAGGTCGAATTGAATTTATGACTTTTTATCATAACGCACAATAACGTGTGTATGTGTCTATGTGGAGCTAATACGGTCATGATTTGCACCAAGCTTATAATTACAGAACGGAACTATATTTTGTGTAAATTATTTCATCAGCACTGCTCTCAAAACGGTGAAAGAAAACATCGTGAGGAAACCGGCATGTCATAGAACTAAAAATTCGAAGACATGTAACATGCAACAACCTGCACTGGGCCCACGTAATGGATTATTAGAGAAGACCTGTGTTCCAGCAGTGGGAACATTATAGGCAGACAATGCCTAAAAAATATGCTAAGGAAAAAAAATCCGGGCAAAATGGCCAAGAACTTTTTTGCTCTAAACATAACATGAGTCAAGTGCCCGTGGCGCTAGATATGACCATACATTATAACGAAGTACATTTTGTATTCACATACAGATAATTTTCTTTATTATGCGTCATTAAAGTATGTAATTACATCGCTTGTTAGTTCATTGTTAAAATTGAATTTGTTTTCTTTTTTATTACTCGTATGTTTAGTCTAATGGCCTATTAGTTGATTTTTATAGCCAGTTATCATCATCATTATTTCAGCCGAAAGACGTCCACTGCTGGACACTGGCACTTCGACCGGTTCGGCTCTCAGCCAATTATGATGAACGGTTTTAAAATGGTACTTAATTTTTTTCAAGAACGATTTGACAGGGAAGGAAATTGTCCCTTTATGAAACTCTTTAGGGAAAGGGTCAAGAGTTGACTCCGAGATTTCAGCTACTTCATTAACTTTTTTATTTTGAGCATTATTTTTATAGGTACCGACCGTATACCCTCTGTAAGTACATAGCATAATATCATGCATGTTTTCAGCGAAGGGTTAGGTTAGGTTAGTGTACAACATAGTCATCCCACATATGTCCAGTTATGTCTCAGTCTCTGTTTAGGAGCGAGCCTATTGTCCAATCCAGACTCCGGGCTGCTTATGAGAAATTCCTGGTGAAAAAACCCAGTAATACTTTTGTTCGACCTGGGAATCGAATCTTACACTCAGTTGTAGCGTTTGCGACCACTAGACAAACGAGCAACAAGTAACTTAGCATAATCAGCCTATAATGTTCCCACTGCTGGGACACAGGCCTCTTTTCGGTAAGTGGGAGTTGGCTGTAATACACCACGCGGGCTCAGTGCGGGTTGGCATATGTAACATGTCTACGAATTTTGGTTCTAGGACGTGCCGGTTTCCTCACGATGTTTTCCTTTACCGTTTTGAGATCAGTAGTGATGAAATGATTTACATAAACCGCCGTTACCACTGGGCCACCACTGCTCATAACTTATTTGGATATAATTAATATTACTACGAAAATTATTTGGCATCCCATCACCAACATTGTCTTCTACTTGATTCATTCCAACCTTGGCTCTTATACCTGCACGATTAATCCATTCACCAAAAAACTAAACATTTGCTTACCTATTCCTACTTAATCACAAACACGACTCATTAAATACAAAACCTTAAAAATCGCCAGTTCTCAGAATTGTAATGTAAAATGGTTAATCTGTAATGGCTGTAGTACGATTACAGCAAATTGGTCCGTGGGCACGGCCGTGTCACGTTCGAATATCAAGCAGGCTTGGGCAATACCACTTACTGGCCAATGCGTGATGTGCCTAGTATACTAGTTGAAGTACAGTGGGATAAGTACTAATTTTGTTTTTTTGTTTTTGGAACGAGGGTCCTAAGCGCATATAGAGGCATGAGGAACAAGGTGTAAAGTTCACTCATACTCTATAGAAAAGGGAGGATCGTCCGACCAAAGGGGCGTTGTGTCTGGCGGCCAACTGCCCGATGATTCATGTCGGGCCGTTGTATCTATGCTAGTTGTGCGGTAAACTCTGCTTGCGAGATGCAGGATTTTGCGTGACGTCACTATGACGCGTTGTTCGCATGTGGCGTTGTAGATACCGCTACACGCACATAATACTCTGCGCACTTGGCGAAAGCACGTTAATCGGTTGATCCCGGCTGTCATTCGTGGATCTTTGACAGTCGTTACGGGTAGTCAGAAGCCCGAAAGTCTGACAACCAGTCTTACCAAGGGGTATCGCATTACCCAGTAACTGGGTTATGGAGGTCAGATAGGCAATCGCTCCATGTAAAATACTGGTATTCAGCTGCATCCGTTTAGACTGGAAGCCGACCCCAACATAGTTGGGAAAAGGCTAGGCAGATGATGGCTCGCATCGCATCGGTTCGGAACGGATTTTACAATCTTTAAACGATAATTATTAAATCGTGTACACAGCATTTAAAGTCTATATTATCAAGCCGCGCACAGCAGCTTGACCGCGGGCGTCTTCCGCGACACGCGATCGTAGCCAAAAGTATGCGGCGACGCGCGTACGGCTCCGCTCTCCTGTCATCGTATCCAATCGATTTTTCTTTCCTTTTCTGTGTGTGTCAGTCCGGCAAAGACCGTGCTTTAGGTCATGTAGTCGCCCTAATACCACCATACCATAATCAGCCTATAATGTTCCCATTGCTGGGACACAGGCCTCCTCTCGGTGAGAGGGAGTGGGCCGTAATCCACCACCCGGGCCCAGTGCGGATTGGCAGATGTCACATGTCTTCGAATTTTTGGTTCTAGGACATGCCGGTTTCCTCACGATGTTTTCCTTCACCGTTTTGAGAGCAGTGGTGATGAAATAATTTACACAAAGTAAAGCGCCTGTCTGGGTTCGAACCTACGACCTACAACTCGTAAGTCGCGGCCGTTACCACTTGGCCACCACTGCTCGTCGCCCTAATAGGCTATGTTAATTTAGTATTTGAATGTGAGTTTTTCAATTTTGTCAATTTCATACATATCCCAATTGCTCACTGCATGCCTCGTTGGATTGTTTCGCCCAATCTGTCGTATTACTTGTTTACTTGTTGTGTTACCTACCTAGTTTATATTCTGCCAACGATTAGCATAATTCTTCAATAATTAGATGAACGATACTAAGCTTTATAGGGCCTTGTTCAACCAAAAAGTAGTTTTCAATTCAATTCATATTATACCATTATCGTTCATCTGAAATTATTCATAAGAAACTGTGGAATGCTGTTGATACCTGCTGTTTAAGTTTTAAACACATTGTAAATGGATTAATATATAATAGGTACGTGCACTAGCAGCCCCCCGAGGTTTTACAGGTACAGACGCCAGCACATTAAGCTACCCGAAACTTTCAAATTTTCCCAATCAATTTTGAACCTTATGTTTGAGCAATAAAGTTGCAATCTATTAAAGAAATTTGACAGATTGTAGTAGCCTGATGTGCGTCTGTATCTATAACTCTCGATCCCGTAGAAATATCGGGATAAAAAGTATCCTATGTCCAGCACCATAATTGAGTAACACTGTTACTCACAATTTGAATAATTTTGAAGCATATTGCTAATCCATTGCTACATATGTTCGAAAAATGTGTCTACTCAACAACGTAAATAACGCAATGAATGTTGTTGAACTGTCAAATGAAACCCATTGCTACTGATAGTGTGTTACGAAATTATCCTGCTGGTTATAAACTATCTGTGTGCCAAATTTCATCCAAATGCATTCAGCCGTTTTAATGTGATTGTGTAACATTTTCACATATACAAGTATGTAGGATTATATAAAAAAACCATTAATTTCGAATGTCAAGAAAATAATATAATAAGCCACAAAAATTGAAAAAAAAAACACTGACATGTTTGATTCCCAAGACGATAATCGCGTGAAAGATTTTCGTATTGGTGAAAAGTTAATAGAGATTAATGTGTCTTTTCATTTGTAAAAATGGTAGCTCCTAAGTATCTTCCGCATTAAATTAAAAGATTACTGTAATAAGGTACACGGGAAAATTTTGTGAAATCGAACAAAAGAATTGTAAACCAACCCCAATTTTAATTAAACTTGTAGATTGTATACGAAGTTATCTACTGCAATATTTTAGTTTTTGCTATTAAGGATGTAGGACATTAAAAGCAGCCTAAAGCTAACTACTCCTAAAGCAATATCATCACTATCCCCCCCTTATTCTAAATCGTTTGGGGCGTTTTTCTTCCATACTTCTCTATTAGTCGTCATCTCGGTAGTCACCCCCTTTCTGGCCCTAATCATCTAGAATATCACACAGTCCATCCATCGTTTCTTTTGTATTTCCCTACTCTTATATTCGACCACATTCATAGATTACTCAAAATTTTCCCGAAGCAATATATCCATAAAAAATTGCATATCAACCATTTCAAAAATGACCCCATCATAAGTGCACCTCGTTTCCCATACGCCGGACAAGTTCAAACACCTCTAAACATGTTTGTTTTGTACCCTTTTTGCCCATGAAGATGTTACTTCCACGTTGTTACCCGTGTCAAAGGTTGATAAATATGCAATATCCACGGATAGATCCTGGATCGATCGAGCGTGTATTTTGAAACCAGCATAACCTGATCTCTGACCCGTCCCGCGTCTTAGACTATGCAAGGTGTCAAGAGGGGAGGGTGGGTTTTTTGTACAGGTCGAGTTATTTTGGACATGTTCGAAGCATTGTTAGAAAATTATAGATGGCGCCTGAGGAGATGGTCCGCTGTTTACATTCCGAACCGATGTTGGCTCCGGTTGTTTAAGAGGTTACGGGTCGGCGTGTGATTATACGGCCGTCTTGTTTGTTTCTGATCAAATTGATTCTGTTTTGTGTCTCGTTATGTTTTTCGTTAATGGTGGCTTAATTAGTGGGTTGTCTTTTTTAATGTAGTTGTATCTAGGTCATTGCTCGAATTAGAATGTCTTTCCGAAATTATTTTGATAGCATCTGCATGGTCTTTTTTAGAAATGTTACTTATTGGATATTATGTCTCTTATAATCGTTGTTCTCACTTATAGTGATTTGGGTTGTAGACTATATTCTCTACGCTGGTATCCTCTTTAGTATGCTTTTACTAATTTACATAATGACCCAGGTCCTTATTACGTGGTAGAACTACTGCTAAAGCACAGTTTACCAAACGCAATATATTGTGGTAGTCCACAATGACTTACTTAGAGCCTTATTCTGTGAGACATTGATAATGTTAAGACCAAAAGACTAACGTTATCCTTTGCTAAGTTTTTAGTGCAAGCTTTGCCAAAGCATTGTTTCTTTTTAATATGTTGCCATTTGCTCTGATATTTATTTTATTTTGAATAAAGATTGACATATGTGCCTATATAATGTATTTTCTTAGATCATGATTTTGGCACATGAAAAGATGCATTCATACGAAATACAAGCAGTGACAGAGAAATTATTTGATTATCAAAACTGCGAGGACTATGGAGGTAAACTTTTTAAGCTGTATTTTTAATGTGCTCCTGATCAAAGCAGGACCAACCATGCTAGTGTCTAAACTAGCTACACACCTGCACTTCTTTGGATATACAAGGTGAAGACAGCAATACGACAATAAAGTAAACGGCGTATGTCATATACCGTTCCCAGTCTTTATCCGAAAATTCAATCACATGTATCCAATAGTTTATTCACTAGAGCCAGTCAAAGATTACCAAAACCATAGTCAGCCCATCACTACTATTTAGTTTATTTGAATAAATCTCATTTTCAATATCGATGTTACTTTTTTTATAAGTATTGTCAGTGTTTTCATTTATTGTCGTATTGTTATCTCCACATTGCATAAACAGCACTGATGCTGCGATTAGCGTGGACACCTACTGGGCCCAACTCGAAAAGAAGAAGAAGACTGTCCCAATACCTTCTTTGTCCCCATATTCGTCAAACAATTACATCCTAACTAATTCAAATCACACAATAGCCCCGATTACTAACCAGAATAATCCAACGCACATCGTAGGACCGTCGACCGAGAGATCTTGATACGCCCATCCCACTCGTGATTTAGAGCAATGCCCAAGAAATGGAGGTCTATTCGCACGACGCTCCGTCGTGATGCGGGCGTTTGCAGAAATGTAAGCTTGAGAAAATTGTCCGTAATGATTGGACATAGGATGTTGTTTTATATGACAATGATTTTGATTTGGTTAAGAGATACGGCTAAGTATGGGTATTGGATGTCTCGATTATAGCTTTGAGCTATGTCGAACAGTTATTTTTGCATGACGTTAGAGTAGAACTGTTGCTGTTTTGGGTTTAATTTTCCACGATCTTGTGACCTTCAGGTTATAGTTTAGGTTAACCCTGAAGTGTTAAGATGCAATTGCTTACATTTTTAAATATTAAAACACTTTAAAAAAATAGTAGCTCGTCCGCACCAGGAACAGGGTTCAAGCTGCTGTTGGTCAGGGTTCTAGAGGGAGGAACGTCCTCACTATGCGTGCCTTGTCTAGAAGTATTGCATTTTGAAGCCCCTGACCCCCAGCCGCGTAATGCGAGCCTCCTGAAGTGTATCCGCTATTAGGCCATTAACCGTAACGATTATCGATACAATGAGGGCAAAGTCCACGTCCCACATCTCGGCAACTTCGTGTGCTAAGTCAGGGGTTCATCTTTGTTACGGTTTGCCAAATGTATTATACCTTAAGTCCCATGCAATAGGGAGCAAGCCTATTGCCACTAACCGGCACTCTCACATTATTACTCTGAATTTGAATAATTTTGAAGCATATTGCTAATCCATTGCTCCATAAGTTCGAAAAATGTGTCTGCTCAACAACGCAAATCACGCAATGAATGTTGTTGAACTGTCAAAATGAAACCCATTGTTACTGATAGTGTGTTACGCAAAGTCCAGACTATAGTAAAAGTGCGCTGTGCTGCACACCTCCACCCTTTTTGAAGTTAAACAAATATCAACTTTATTTCAATGATAGGTTTCAAAGTGAATTTCACTATTGAAAAAGTTATAAAAATGTTTGAAGTTGTAGCGTAAACTGAACTTTATTGTGTAGGAGTTAAAGTTATTTTTCCATTAATTCATATTGGTTTACATTTTTGGCAAATAAATTGCGAACGCAGATTAGATTGCTTCTGAATATTTCCTCAACAAATACCATAACATCTCGCCTGTATTCCCAGCAGGGTAAGTCAGAGGTGCCACCCACATTTCCCAGGAGAGAGCTTATTGCCATCAACTGGGCACAAGACTGTAATCCAATTTTTCAAAAATAAAACCAAATTAGAATTTTTTCGCTCCGGGGATCGAACCCAGCACGAATACAAGTTATCAGTCTGTTGCGCTGACTAACTAATATTCTACCAAAGAAACTGGAAAGATATTTTAACACAATTAGTATAAGCAATCAGCCTATAACATTGACATATATATTATTAGCGTAAGGACCGGGCTAACGGCGCGACTAAATGGCACCAACGCGCTGGCCCTAAAATGACGGTTTTAGGGCCAACGCGACTCAGTTGACAGTGGTGAGCGCGAACTTCGAACTTCGAACGAAGAACTTCTATGTAAAATGTTCAGACGGGCGTATCCTTACTTTTGAAATCATTTGCCTATAACGTTCCCACTGCTGGGACACAGGCCTCCTCTCTTCGAGAGGGAGTGAGCTATAATCTACCACGCGGGCCCAGAGCAGGTTGGTAGATGTCACAATATCTTCGATTTTTTTTTGGTTCTAGAACAGCCGGTTTCCTCACGATGTTCCTTCACCGTTTTGAGAGCAGTGGTTATGAAATTATATACACAAAGTAAAGCGCCTGTCTGGGTTCGAACCTAGGACCTACAACTCGTAAGTCGGTACCGTTACCACTGGGATACCACTGCTCACGAATACCATTGCTATCACTAAAATCTCAGTAAAAGAAGTGACTAAAACTATAAAATACCCTGTATCTAAGGTTTGAGGTAGCACACCTAACAAATTGTGGTAGATAATCATAACAGTATTAAAGTTAAGTATGATTCAAGTAAACACCTATTAAATAGCTCCCGCGGTGTTTACTTAAATATTGTGAAATTCATGTCTGACATTGAGTGGCTTGTGGCTAAGTAATAACAGCCACCCGGGCAGATCGATCAGGTTAAACTACGCTTGCCACGTTTGGTCCGTGGATGGGTGACCATCTTTACATATTACCAAGACCCGTGCCTCGGAAAGCACGTTAAGCCGTTGGTACTGACTGACATTCGTGGATCCTTGACAGTCGTTGCGAGTTGTCAGAAGCCCGAAAGTTTGAGAACCAGTCTTACCAAGGGGTGTCGTATTAACCAGTATCTGGGTTGTGGAGATCAGATAGGCAGTTATAATGTAAATAAGTAACGATAACGTGGGCTGCAGCTGAAAATCAGCGTCAGGTGGTGAACATTGTGCTGTCATTTGACATTATGCTGAGCTGAGGCCCTTTTGGCATTATACGCATTGTTTTATTTTTACTTTTTATAGTTTTAAAGTGGTTTTTGTTCTTCGCATTATTCTTTCTTTCTTTCCTAATATGCCACCCATAACACACTAAAAGTTTTCAGCCTGTAACGTTGTTGCTATTCACTAAATAAAAAAAAATAACAATATTATACGACGCCATTTTCTGTCAATCGTACTGTGCGGGCTAGCACATTGAAGTAACGATTCGGTACGCACGATTCTGCGTGAATTAGAATAACAATAAACGAATTATCTGCCAAGCTCACTTGATGCAATTTAACATCGTATATGGGAGCTGCAAGTTCAGCTCCATCTAGTCAGACTGGAAGCTGACCCAAACAAAATTAATCACACTACTGGTTGGTTGATGTCACCTTATGTAGAATTTCTACATTTCTTTGATTTGAAAATCCTCGGGTTATGGGTACTGATATAGCTATGGGGGGGGGAAATACAGACTCCAGTACGGAGTTCCACTTCTTATCTGTACCCACAATTGAACACTACTTTTTCTTTTATTGACATCATCATCATGGCATGGCATGTGATGTGGAGAGATAAAACGCATGTGACTAAAAGAGAGTGATCATCATCATCATCATCATTTCAGCTAAAAGACGTCCACTGCTGGACATAGGCCTCCCCCAAGCACTTCCACTTCGACCGGTTCTGTGCTTCTCGCATCCAATGGGTTCCTGCGGCCTTCACAAGGTCGTCGGTCCACCTTGTGAGAGGCCTTTCAACGCTACGTCTTCCGGTACGTGGTCGCCACTCCAGAACCTTTCGGCCCCATCGGCCATCTGTTCTGCGAGCAATGTGCCCTGCCCACTGCCACTTAAGTTTGGCAATTCTGCGGGCTATGTCGGTTACCTTGGTTCTCCTGCGGATCTCCTCATTCCTGATTCGATCACGCAGGGAAACTCCAAGCATAGCCCTCTCCATTGCCCTTTGGGTGACTTGAGAAAGAGAGTGATGAATATTATAAATGTTGATGTATGGAGAGGGAGCTTAGAGGAAGGTCAAAGAAAAGTTGGATGGATTGCGTGAGGAATGATAATAATATGAAAGAAAATGGAGTGAATGTTAGCGTGATGGTTGAGAGGTGACAACGGAAGAAGAAAACGTGTTGTGCCCAACGCAAGTAACATGGGCCAAAAGCAGGAAGATTATGATGACATTATCATCATCACAGCCGAACTTCAGTCATTGCTGGGTACCTATAGGCCACTATTTGCTTGCTTGCTATAGGCTGAGCTGAGGCCCTTTTGGCATTGTAATCTTTGTTTTCTGTTTTAAGGTGTGTTTATTTTGCTGTAACGCCAATAAAAGCATTTTTCTTTCTTTCTATATCCTCGTTCTACCCGCAATATTTTTGACTGAAATATTTTCCTAATGACTCCATTTAGGTACATCCTCAAACTATCACGTAACAAATATATAAAGCGGATGATCGGTAACAAGCGATTGGCACCTGAAGCAGGCAAGTGAAAGTCGTTAGTGAGGCCCACTCGAGGCCAGCCTGGCTATCACTCTTGTCCAAATTGACTCTGGATATAGACTTAGTAAGGGCTGTAGAGAAGACGAGGCCAGGAAGTAGGACGTCCTAGGCTCAGGTAAAGGAAATTACAGTAGCGGCACTGTATTATCTTTTCGAATTTTGTCGAATCCGTCTCGGCTGGGCAGCGTTCGGGAAGCTACGCAATATCTTCTCATCCCACATACCGTAGTATCTCAAGACGAAAGTATTTGACCAATGCGTGTTGCCAGTAATGACATATGGCAATAAAACATGGTCGCTCGCAATGGGCCTTATTAGGAGGCTGAAAGTGATCCAAAGGGCAATGGAGAGGCCTATGCTTGGAGTTTCCCTGCGTGATCGAATCAGAAATGAAGAGATCCACAGGAGAACCAAGGTAACCGACATAGCCCGAAGAATTGCCAAACTTAAGTGGCAGTGGGCAGAGCATATTGCTCGCAGAACAGATGGCCGATGGGGCCGTAGCGTTGGAAGGCCTCCCACAAGGTGGAGCGACGATCTTGTGAAGGCCGCAGGAACTCGTTGGATGCGCGAAGCACAAAACCGGTCGAAGTGAAGGTGCTTGGGCGAGGCCTATGTCCAGCTGTGGACGCCTTTCGGCTGAAATGATGATGATCATTATTTTTTCACTGTACCTGTGACTAAGTCCAGGTTCGTAGGGGCGCGTTTTTTTCGCGCACTGGATTTTCAACGCACTGCTCAGCCGAGAGAGCCCGAGAGGTGAAAATCCAACAGTGTGTTTTTTGACGCGCTGGGATTTGCTCTGTTGGATTTTAAATGCTCGGCTCAACACAGAGTTTAAAATCCAATGCGCGATAAAATCCCGCTGCGATATTTTTAGGTCCATGTGAACGTCGGCGAATGCACTTTTTCGTTAAAATTGACATCTAATTGTGAGGAAACAGTTGCCATTGTTGTACACGTGTACAATAATATATACATAACATACATAATCCGCCTATAACGTTCCCACTGCTGGGACACAGGCCTCCTCTCTGTGAGAAGGAATGGGCCGTAATCCACCACGCGGGCCCAGTGCGGGGTATGTGTGACACTAACTTCAGTCGAAACGCTTTGAAACCTCTAAACCTTCTTAACTCTATCAACAACTTAAACAGGGTAAGTAAGAATCTCCAAACTGTAGTTAAGTGTACAAATTACTTAATTTAAGGTTAAGTTGAAGCCGATCAGTCAAGTGTCCTAAATGCCCTGTTCAAGTTTTAAGTACAGGGATCTTAAGCTGTATGCTAGCGTGTGTCCGGGGAAACTTAGACGACCCGGGTTCTTGTAACTTGACGTGAATGTGGGGGTTTGAAGTCATTTGTCTAAGAATGGGATTGGTTTCAATATTCGTAAATGTTAAAATAATTAAGGCAAAGAAATTGGTTAAGTTCCAAAGTTACAACTTTTTTTTTTTCAAGTTATGTAATTTTGTTGAATACATGACTAATACATCATCGTTTCAGTTGAAAGTCGCCCATCCACTGTTGGTCATACGCCTCCCTCAAGCACCGGTACTTCGACCGGTTCTGTGCTTTTTGAATCCTGCGGCCTTCACTAGGTCATCAGTCCACTTTGTGGGATATAAGATTTATGTAGTTCAGGTAACACAATCTAAATATATAAAATACAAAGTCCTGACTGACTCAAACTCAAACTCAAAGCATTTATTTCAATTAAACCATTTTACAGGCACTTTTGAATTGTCAAGAAGTAGGTCAGTCAGAAAAATGTGAAGCTAGTTGCCCATTCCAACGACTGACTGATATATCAACGCACAGTCTGAACCGCTGGTCCTAGAGACATGAAATTTGGAGGGTGTGTTCTTTGTGAAGAGTAGGTTGTGAAGAAAGGGTTTTTCGAAATTCCACCCCTAACAGTGTGAAATTTCACGCGAACGAAGTCGCGGGCATAAGCTATATTAAATAAAATATTAAACCACTAACTATTTATACAATAAACCACATGAAATAACAAATAATTACATACATATGGTATGTACAGAAAGCGTCACTATGTCCTAACCCCTCAAGTTTTAAAATGTTACACTGCTACAACATTGAATTCCTTACGAATAATCTAAAGAATACTTCAAAAAGAGTCCATTGTGTTGACTCGGATTCGAACCATCGCATCACCGAACGTCGTCATACTCATACCGGCAGTTTGACGAACTAGCCAGCGAGCCCATATGAATTGCGATGAAATTCTTATCTACTATCGGCTGAGTCATTATATCTTTAGGTCCCTGTCTAATCGAAAGATGTTATAATTTGAGGGTATCCATTAATTTTACTTACTTACGTTGTCTTTATAAAATTAATCCATACCTTCAAGTTAGAACTTTGTATACGTTCACTTAAAACGGCAAAGAGTAAACGACTACTATATAACAATTATTTTTTTAAATGATTTCTGATTTTATGACAACTAAAATAGTTGTTCTGTTTGTTGTAAAATAAGATCATAGTTTTGTTAAATAATAGCAATAATAAATATTATTAAATGATTAATAAAGTATTTTATTTTTCTTGATTTTTTAATTCTTTATAAATAATTACTACTTAAAACAAAATAGAAAAATATATATCAAAATAATATAATGAACAAAAAGCACATTTCGTGCCTATATAGGATTTGAACTTCCAATCTTATGCACGGTAAGCGGTCTTGAAACCTCCAGTCTATTTAGACGATGAATAAGTTGTCGTAAATGTTAACCCTATTATTGTTGCTTGTCGTCGCAAAGTATTGTTTTATTGAAAAAAACAATAATAAAAACAGAATTAAAAAAAAATACTTACTTAAACTTATTTATTCACTAAAACAATACATTATTTAAAATAAAATGTTTTTGCAAAATACAAAAACCAACTTGGGCCTATCACGGATTTGAACGCACATGTCTTTTGGTGGGGTAACTACTTGACGGAGCTGTGTGTACTAGTACTATACTATCACTTAACTCCTCCGATGCACTGATGATTTTTTTCTTTTCTGGTACTTTATTCGCATTACAATCTACCCTCTTAGATAATAAGTAATTTAAATATAACTTAAACTGCTAAGTAACTATAAAATTAAGAAATCGTCCAATGACGTCTTTCTTATTAACTATGTTAAGAGCAGTGGTGGCCAAGTGGTGACGGCCGCGACTTACGAGTTGTAGGTCGTAGGTTCGAACCCAGACAGGCGCTTTACTTTGTGTAAATTGTATCATCACCACTGCTCTCAAAACGGTGAAGGAAAACATCGTGAGGAAACCGGCATGTCCTAGAACCAAAAATTCGAAGACATGTGACATCTACCAACCCGCCGATTACGGCCCACTCCCAGAGAGGAGGCCCGTATCCCAACAGTGGGAACATTATAGGCTGATTATGTATGTATGTTAAGGGGAAGACACTAGATTCAAGTGTTCTTAATAATTTAGTCAGTACTTGCACTGTAGCTTAAGTTCACTCACACATGCAGTAGGTATAGCTAAGTAGGTATTTCTTACTTAATTATGAAAATGTTCAACTGTCATCACATTTACAATTTGAATCATGGATTTCCATTCATTCCCCCATTTCGAGCTATCGAACACCATTAGAGGCCCACGTCTGCCTCCTCACTTTCTATGATTATTGAAATGATCTTGAATAGTTCCAGTCTCTTTGTTACTATTATGGCAGATTCAATTATATTTTTACGGACAACACAAACACATTTACTGTACATCCTTTTCTTGCGGGGTAATTGCGTAACACACTAACCGTAGCAAGTAGTCTTACCAAGGGGTATCGTATTACTCAGTAACTGGGTTGTGGAGGTCAGATAGGCAGTCGCTCCATGTAAAATACTAGTATTGTTACGGCCCCGCCGTCAGATGGCGCACGGCAGGACTTACGAAGACCATGCCTGCGCCACCATACCGCGAGCCCAGCCGAGTCGTCGTTTCACCACCGTTGTGAACGTCGGCGTCGCTCAAAACAGATTTTATTATATATTTCAGAACCCTTTCATTAAACCATTGTATAAACCAGCATCGTCCATTATTCGAAGTCAAACACAGCGGCAGCAGCCGGAACAAGTATTCAGCTGCATCCGGTTAGACTGGAAGCCGACCCCTACATAGTTGGGAAAAGGCTAGGCAGATGATGACTAACAGTGGCAATGGCTTTAATTTTAACAGTTCAACAACTTTCTTAGCGTTATTTAGGTTGTTGAGCAGACTTTTTCGAACATAATAAGTATATGAAGCACTGAATTAGCCATAACCTTCAACATTGTGATTGATAGTGAGCAAACCAATTAGGGCGCGGTCATTTATTTTGTTTTCAGTAATGAGGACACATTACTTATTACTGAGTTTGACTCCGATATTAATCCGACTACTGTATCTCGTTGGAAATCAATTCACGGATATTATATTTTTTCTACCAAATGCAGAAGATGCCTTATATACTCGTACATAGGTAAACACATACCAGAAGGCTGATTCCCATAATTAAAAACGTTTAAAATCTAGTTGCAATCGCATCTCAGCGACAGTCTATGTCAAAAACTTTTTAAAAAAATGTGGGGAAATTAAAGGTATTTTTGACAGATTGAGACTTTAATCGGACTGTGAACGTTCTTAAAATTACAAGAATTGCCCCAACAACAACAACAACATCGCAAAATCGAATGTTGCAAACTACACACATATTATAATTCACTTCAAGTCCCACAGTTCAAATCATAAAGGTAGGTAATTAAGCTACGAACCTACCAACCCAACGATCCTAAAATCATACATACCTCCAAAGGTACCAACATTAAGAGAAACGGTACCGAATTAGCATATTATATAAATTAGCGCCCAGACTCGGTCAGATGGAATTTAATATCATCCCATACACAGACGTTTGTAGTTACAATCGTATTCAACTGGCTTTGGTGGCCCGTGATGTTATACAGGGTGTTGTAAGAATGGAGGATAAAGGGTTTATTTATAAACGATGATTAAAGTTAAGAGAAACGTTTAAACGTCAAAAATGTATGGTTAAACTGTCGCTAATCATTACTTAGCTTTAAGAAACGTTTATGAATAAAGGGGATTATTTTTCTTTATTTTTGACGTGTTTCTTGTTACTTTACTAGATTGGTTCTTGACGTGGGATAGAAAAACGAGGTTAGTTTTTAAATTAAATTTTGACATGACTATAGGTTAAATAAATTTCTGGGAAAGCATTAGGTACGCTCGCTACTAAATTAGAGCGGAATATAATGGTTTTGTAGCTATAAATTCTTAGAAATAGAGAGTCCGAGTCTCACTATAAATCTATGACGCTTTCTTTTGGTAATAGAAATAGGTTTATATTAATTAAAGAAAAAAATATAAACCTACGGTAAAATAATATCGAACGAAATTCACACTTTTGTTATCAAACTGCTTATTCAACACTTAACTTCCCAGCACTTAAAACAGCACACAACAATAAACAAACACGTAAATCCAACAACCTAACCAAACAAATCATATTATTTCAGTATTAATTAAAGCGTTAAAATCTCAAACAACAATTTGGCCACACCCTGTGATGTTACACAGCCAAGAAATTGCTTGACGGTCAAAATATCTTAGTTATGACCACTCCTGTCCGGTGCAGGACCAACGTAAGCCAAGTTTCGCCCCCCTACGTCCCCTAAGGCATAGTTGGGTGCCCCCCCCCCCCCTTTGGTTATTAATAAATCTATCTGTATATTTCGAGTTAAAGACAGCGGTATTCAAATGGTAGCTTTTAGTTTTGGTGGACTTTGGACGTTATCGGTGACAATGATTTTGTTAGGTTGGTAGCGGTGTGCTGTGTGGTTGGTAGTGTGTCTGTTGGTGGACGAAGTTGTGACGTACACATTGATGGTTGTGATAAGTAGATGTTCTAAGTTGAAGCTTGCGGACTTTTGGTATAAAATTAGTTGTTCGAAATTATGGACCTATTTGAAAAAGTGACGTTTTTATGCTGTAGGTTTTAAAGGATAAAAGTAGGTAACACCTTTTTTATTTTCAAAGAAAACCTCGTTTAACTCAAAATTTAATGAAAATTTGAGGCCTGGAAATAAGATTTCTTTCAAAATTTTCAGCGTAGTCACCGTAAAATATTGATAAAATTCGGTGAGCAGTCATCATCATCAACATTATCCCAATTTACTTGGCGTCGACGCAACATGTCATTTTCTTCCATACTTCTCTATTAGTCGTCATCTCGGTAGCCACCTCCATTCTAACCATATGATCATTCACACAGTCGACACATGCTATCAGCGGCATAATAGCAACTATATTCTTAAACTTATGTTACCCTTAGTATGTTACTACCACGTCCAGCCAAACTTAGAACTTTAGAAGCCCAACCAAACAGAATTCTAAACTTGCAGCTAAATGTAAATTGAAATCAAAATTCATCACACACTTGTATAACTCAATCACACGACCAAGATGCCCGGACACCCGGACGCCGGACGAACGGCCCGGACAGTCTACGTAGACATGGACAATGGCACTAAGGATTCGATTTAGGGTGTCCGGATTTTGAATTTTGATTGTGCAGCTGGACGCAGCGGTTTTCCAGTGTTTAAGAATTGTTCGTGGGTGCAGAAGTAGGCGAATTGAATTTGGAACTCGGAGGGACATCCATTTAATATACTACTGGTTAGTTATTGCAAGCAGTATAAAATGATCCTTTTTATTATGAATATCTCCTTTTTTAATTGAAAAACTGTGCAATAACTTGCATTTAAGTCTGTATTCATAAGCATGTTTTCTTAAAAAAAAAAAAAAAAGTGCGTAGGTAAACAGAAAAAAAACAACATTTACGAAATACCTAGCTGTTTTTTTTTGTTTCAGTATAAATAATTATTCAAGAGGTATTCCACTCAGAGCACTGATTTCAACCGCACCTTGACGATCGGCACCTGAGCACTTCCACTAACCGCACTGAAACAAAATTTTGTAACGTGCGGTTCGGTGGAACAATTTATCTCAAGAACTGTTTATATTGAAAAAATAAAATTATAATTTTATAATAATAAAATAATTATTATAATTTTTTAATAATCGTATAATTTTATACGGAAATAAAAAAAAAACAACGTTTACGAAACAGCAACAACAATCCTACGGACTACCCATTAAAAGTCTGGCACTTAGGTAGTTATGGAAAACACATTACAATAGGCTAGCCGATGCAATTGCACTGAATTGTTAGTCGAAAAGTTACGTGCCTACCTACTTGTCGTTCCTAATAATTTTATTTTTTGCCAAAAAAATTGCAATAAACCTAGATTTTGAAAATACTAGAAGGTCTCACATCACAATATCTAAATATATAAAATTCAAAGTCCTGACTGACTGACTGATATATCAACGCACAGCCTAAACCGCTGGTCCTAGAGACATGGAATTTGGAGAGTGTGTTCTTGGTGAAGAGTAGGTATCAGCTAAGAAAGGGTTTTTCGAAATTCCACCCCAAGAGGGTGAAATTATACTATTAAAACTATACTATTAAACATTACCATTACAAATATTACCATAATATTAATAAAAATAAATAGGTACGTAACCTACTCTAACAGTCTGCTAAGCTGTGGTTACCTAAGAAAGCGGTGAACGGTGACACAATAACGGATGTCGAAATACAGAGTGCTTTTTGAGACCTTAATGTCAAATTCTGGTGGAAATGGTGGTAGCTGCTATTATAATATTATAAGGAACCGTTTTCGTTTGAAACCCTACCTTCATCAATAATTTCCAAGAATTCTAAGTCACAAGACAGAACAGATTCATCGATACATTGTCGTGAAATTACTCCGGATCTCCAGGTAGCAGTTATGTAAGACATCCGTTGCTAGGCAATCAGCTTGTGAATTTAGAACATTCTATGGACGGACACCCATAAGGTGGGGGCCACTCGTAAATTCCGGACGTCTTCAAATTCAACTATGTCTAACTATTGGATATTTGAGGATGTAGAGAAGCTGGAAAGAACACTTCTTAAAAAAAAATCTGAAGCTAAAATTAAATTTTAGGGCTTACGAGAATTGCTCAAATTCATGTTTTTTTTTTTAACAAATAAATACTTTTGTAGTCATTCACAATATTTTCAATTAAAAATGTTTTAATTCATAAACCTACAAGTTATATCAGAAGCTTGGGCAACGGTTCCAATTGGTCGTTTCCTATGGAGAAAATTTTAGGTTATTCATAAAAAAAAAAAAAAGTTTAAAAACTAAAACCCGACTACTGAAAAGCATGAAACAAGAAAGTACCTTCCCGTGGTCGCTTGCTACCATAATAAGTTTATATGTGCTGGTAGCCATGCATTGAAATTATAATGAGGCAATTTTCTGTTTCCTACTTTCTTTTGACTGTTGTAATTTAATTTGTCATTTCTAACACCATCTACCATAGTCATATAAGTAAAATTAATTATGAAATACCAAGGCATCCCGAAAATCAAGCGTGTTTTTCAATTTATAGATCAGTGTCAAGTTGTATGTTGACGGATCAGAATTATGATTCGCGAAATTTGAATTTCGCGGTCCTCTACTTAGATTTGACTTTTGAAAATAATTATGGGGACCAGTAATTTCTATTCATTTCCAGTACAATCCAGTATCCTGGTACATCAACTATGTCTTGCTTTTACACGGGCGGACCGCGTTATTATTGTGCCTCTGTCAACGGAATATGAAATGTATTGGAACCCGGGATGAGCTAGCAACTCCTTGACCAGCCCCCCTCGCCCCCGCCACCCCTTGACCTCGGGTGGTGGTCAGTGGGGTTAGGTCGTTGGGGAGAGAGGATAGTGCGGTAAGTGGGATGTTTAGTATTTTGGGATATAGTTTAATGTTATAACAGGTAAAATATTCAAATGTTATGTTAAAATATTTAGTTTTGATTGCGCAATAACTAGATTTAGTCTTGGATGAAGAATGCATCGCCCTGTCACCCGCAACAATATGGGCAGAATTGCAAAAAAAAATCAGTTCTGTGCAAAAAATAATACTTAGTTTAAACTTTTAATACAATGCTCTAAGATTATTTTTACTTTTATAATTAATACTAAGAAGTCTGGGCAAACACAGGCTATTTTATAGTAACGTCATCATCGTTACTATAAAATAGCCTATGTTTGACTAGAGAAGGGAAACTTTCAAACAAAAAATTTTTACTTATGTAAGGAAAGTTGTAACAAGCGCTAGCTCAAGTTTTTCAGTGGGTATGCTCAATAATTGTTATTTTCTACAATTTAATATTTCATTCTTGAGTTTTTGAGTGGAGACCGCGACTCGGCAAACGTAGTGTGGGACGCCCTCCGGCCAGGTGGAATGACGATCTGCGAAAGACTGCAGGCAGATGCTGGATGCGTCAAGCTGAAGACAGGGCTCTGTGGCGCTCATTAGGGGAGGCCTATGTCCAGCAGTGGACTGCTATAGGCTGATGATGATGATGAATATATCATTTGGGTTAGATAGATACATGAAAATAATTTAATACAAATACTTACGAAAGTAAGATAAGTTATTTCTGACACTAAAAGACAGACCTTCCTTTTAAGAGAAACACCTTCTATTAATTCTACTTTGTCTTCAAAAACCTTATTCAAATGGCCTCAAACATAACATATATACCTTTATAGAATTATTGTCACAGTTTCAGGTGCCTCCTTATCACTGAGGAGTGTGAGACGTCTTCAGCCGCGGTACCCCGAGGTGCGGGCACTAAGATTTAAGGAACATGGCCTCTTCACATAGTCCTATGTACTTTTAGACTAGCCTAAATGAGGTATTAGAATGTGTGAAGAGAAGAAGATGACACACGAGTAATTAATATTTATTTATATGAACCGGAGTTACCGACATAGCTTGCAGAATAACCAAACTAATGTGGCAGTGGGCTGGCCATGTTTGTTGAAGAACCGATGGCCGGTGGAGCAGACGAGTCCTGGAGTGGAGACCGTGTATCTGCAAGCGTAGTGTGGGATGCCCCCAACCTAGATTGACGTCCTGAAGAAGGCACAGAAGAAGAAGAAAGGAACAGACTGGATGTGGAAGGCGCAGGACGAGGTGTTGTGGCGCAGCCTGGGAGAGGCCTATGTCCAGCAGTGGACTGCAATAGGCTGAGTTGATTGAATATATAATATTACCTAGTATTTCAAGTACCTATGATTTAATTAGATAAGACGTATTAGAAAAAATAAAGGGACTTTTCTCATTTTTCTTTTTTTTTTAAAGACCGCCCATTGTGTCACCCTTTGTAAAGTTTCTATATTTATGACTGTAATTTACCTGTATTATGGTGTACATAATAAAGAATAAGTATTCTATTCTTTAAAAGAGTATTTTCAAAACATTTTAATCAGGTAGTGCTGCACTTAACCGATAAAAGTACGTGCCAACAATTATAACAAAAAAAAGACTAATTAAGTTGCTCTTAAGAAACTTTAACTGATTACTTGTAAGTAGTTCCGTCCAGCTGTAATTTGGCACAAAGACAAATAAAGTATAGAAAGTTCGTTCCACAAGCCTGAAACAAAAAAATATAAATACAAAATAACGTAACTATGTATTTTTTTGCCAGCTTTATTATAACAACTAGCTACTGCCCGCGACTTCGTCCACGTAAAATTTCTTGTTAACCCCCAACCACCCCGTCGCATCACATCGCCTACCCGCGCTATTAGTTCGTTTTTCGCTTTTCGTTCGTTCTTTCTTACTTTGTTTTCTTTTTGCTCCGTTCCTAAGAGTCCTAGCGTGATGTTAAATAGACTATAGCCATCCTCAAAAATTGGGCTATCAAATGCAAAAGGAATTTTTCAAATCCGACTAGTAGTTCTTGAGTTTAGCGCGTTCAAACAACACTTTAGCTTTATTATTAGTATTTAACTAGCTTCTGCCCGCGACTTCGTCCGCGTGAAATTTCTTGTACCCCCACCCCGTCGCGTCGCAACACTTCGTATTCGCTTACCGTTCACTCTGAGTTTTTTTCTTTTTGCTCGGCTCCTAAGGGTCATAGCGTGATGTTAAATAGCCTATAGCCTTCCTCAAGAATTGGGCTATCAAATGCAAAAAGAATTCAAATCTGACCGGTAGTTAAAGAGATTATCGCGTTCAAACAAACTCTTCAGCTTTATTATTAGTATAGATAAAAAACTCTATGGCCCATAACTCCTTAATAGGTACCAACTCTTAACATCTTACACACGTGATAACTTTTAAACGAAATATCCGATTGAGATGAAACAAAAAGTATTTTACTTCTTCATAAATACTCTTGATAACATAATGCTTAATTTCGATAAAGATTAATATTACGATACATATTTAACGTAGTTTTTTTTTCTTCAGACGATTTAATAATTATTTTGAACACAAAATCGGTTATTGTGATTAAACCATGATAGCTAGATATATGTTCTCGCGGACTTTTTTGTAGGTCTTAATGGGCTCTACAAACCTGTAGTACATTATTTTGTTCTATTGTCAATAGTTTTTGCAGCGCACGCAAAAATAGGTTTTCGATTTTACACCTTGTGTTACAAAATAGCAATTTTATTACGGATCCCTAATTTTGAAGAAAAAAAATATAGCCTATAGCCTTCCTCGATAAATGGACTACCCAACACTAAAATAATCATTCAAATCGGACCAGTAGTTCCAGAGATTAGCGCGTTCAAACAAACAAACAAACAAACAAACTCTGCAGCTTTATAATATTAAGTATAGATATATCATCATCATCATCTGCCTAGCCTTTTCCAACTATGTTGGGGTCGGCTTCCAGTCTAACGGATGCAGCTGAATACCAGTATTTTTACATGGAGCGACTGCCTATCTGACCTCCACAACCCAGTATTATTATTATATATCATGTTTTTAAATATGTGAGCACTATATATCTATCGCCGCAGGAACCCGTTGGATGCGAGAAGCACAGAACCGGTCGAAGTGGAAGTGCTTGGGGGAGGCCTATGTCCAGCAGTGGACGTCTTTCGGCTGAAATGATGATGATGATGATATATCTATCAGATAATTAATTTATGTGTCATGATTTCATTGTTAATTCTTTTACCTATTGTAGTATAGTAATTTTATTTTAGGTGCATCGTCTTCACATATTATTATTATATAATTAATGTATGCAAAATATTGTAAAACATTTTAAAAGAGTAACGGTGGAGTTTCTTGCCCATTCTTCTCCATACGAAAACTACCTTTTGGAATGGGCGACTAGAATCAATTCTATTTTATCGCAATTTTTGACGTTCAAAAGTGTCTATTATGTGCCTATTTGAAATAAATGCTTTGACTTTGACTTATAGATATACAATACAAATTAGCCACCTCTATCCCTTCTTAGCCCCGCAACTGGACACTCAACTTACCCATTTCAAATTGGAAAACACTGCCCGACGACTTATCCTCGTACAGTCGTACCTCCACCTAGATCCTACTCGCTATTTGAGTTGCCGCCCGCTCTGTGTGCTTGTAATGTGGTACAAGTCATGAGCGGAAGCGTTTAGGTTAGGGGTAGGTGGAGTATTCAGGGGAAAAGAATTGACGTCATCCTTCATAACAAAAGTGAACAGCCGACTCCCAAAATACAAACCCTGGTTTAGTTTGGGTATCAGTTACCTTAAGTATAAAACACTAAATATTAATATTGTATCTATGTACCAAATTCCTGTGAAAGTTTCTTGTGACAAATAAATTTTTTACTTTACTTTTACTATCGATTCTGTAAAAATCTCACCGCGAAAATTTAGGTGAAGTAAGCTGTCAATAGAGTCAATCCCTAGCATCATTAAGCGGAATGACAACTCACTTCATGTTCAAGTCCATTTGAACATATCATTAGTTTATAAATTTTATACTTAGTTCTATTTAGTAACCATAGCCAATATTTTTGTTATCAAGTTAAATCTTTAGTTTCATAAACGAGCAACATTATTTTGAGACTTCCTGTATCCTTTTTTAGAAAATTTATGTAGGTCAAGGCACGTTGTGCTCCTTTAAAATATAGAAATAAAAAGATTTTATCTTAAAAATTACCGCATTTCATTTCGATCACTTCAAGCTAACTTTGCTTACGTTTTCACAGTGGAACTTTTATAATTTAGACCGGATTGTCTTCTGTGATATGCTCGTTCCATCGGAGACCTACCATTGCTATCTGCCATCCAAGATCGAGGTCAAAAGCGAGCCTTTACCAACAAATACAAAATTATAGTGGGCTCACGTGGTGAATTACGGCTCACTCTCTCTCACCGAATGGAGGCCTGTGTCCCAGTAGAATATTATAGGCTGATTATGCTGTTTACAAAATTATAAGGCTATAAAGTAATTAAAGCAGGGAAAACTGTCTATGGTAACAGGATAGGGCTTAGTAGAGGACGCTTCAGTGTCAAAGCTAATAATTTATACTTATTATGGGAAGCCACCATTTTCTGAAGACGTTACCAGATCTGAGAGAATTGATGAAGATTACTTCATGAATGAATGAAACGCCACTTGTTTGTATAGTCAGGTAGATTTCCGGTTGTTACAAATTCAGTCATTGGACATAAGATCGTAAGTCCTTTTGAATTTAAAAACAACGGTTTGATTCAACAAGATTTAAAAATGTTCTCTTATGGGCTGATTTTTCAATCATACGATAACTTTAATCGAGGAATATTTTGAAATTTTGACAGTTATTTCATACAAAAACTGTCAAACGTCAATTTTATTCCTCGAATAAAATTAATCTGTCAATGGAAAAATCAGCCCTTAATAATACAATTCACCGTCGCTAACATCTTATTACTCACACCAAACATTTAACTAGATTATCTTAACGTATTTATATGCGGTCGGAGCTAATTTTCGGACAATTACAGAGCGGGCCCCGTTTGCGCCATGCCTTATGTGGTCGCCGAGGTGATTTGTGTAAACTTTGCCACGATATAATGTGGTGCAAGATAAACACGGCATTCTGGAGTCATGTTTGTTCTCTGTATCTTAGATTTTGCTTATATTTCCTCCGGTTTACAAAACTGTGGTCTACCTCTAGTATACACAGTGTACACAATTTCAAAAGTTACCTTATATTTACTTACGAATTTTGGGACATTTTCAATTACATACATACAATTTGGGATTTCTCGAATCCTATGAATTTTCGCCTAGGCTTTATTTGCTTTACCTTTTGACAGCCACAGTCATGTATAGATGACAAACCAAAATGTGCCCAGCACGCCACGGTTCGACTACATGACAGACTTTGACGCCGAGTGCACGTTTTTGATTTTTTGACGTGTGACGGTCAAAAGGTTAATTGCAAATGGGTCACGCTATCACGTCCTGGAAGCAAGGAAGGAATACGTCAAATTACAAGTCAGCCTGTATAATTGAACGAGTAATTAACTAAAAGCCAATAAGCACTTGGCTTTTGGATTGAAGAGTTTGGCATTTGGTGGCATTTTTCTTGTCCAGCAGTAGAATTCTTTAATCTTATTTTGCTTATACATAAAATGATATGGAGGGACAGGAGAAGGACATAATAATAAAAGGACATAATAGTGACCTCATTGGTGAAGACCAATAAGGTCACTATTATGTCCTTTTAGGACGTCCGAGTACTAACACCTGACCTTTGTGAAGACAAAGGTCAGGTGCTAGTACTCGCTACCGACGTGGGTCTATGACCAGTTGTATGAAAGTAAACAAAGCATAAGGAATATGTATGGATCATAGCAGGTATGGAGTTTCTGCCAAACGTGTAATAAGGCGTAAGGTTACGTATGTCTATGTGGAATAAATGCTTTGGAAAATAACTATAGAACTGCCACAAATCAAATACCTCAGAAGCTTACAGCTTGTCCGGAACTTCAAGACAGTCGTGTTATATTTCCATTCATATCATCACAGTTTCTATGCCAAAATTAAAAAAAAAACTGAAAAAAAAACTGTTTAAGGACCCCTTTCTCGCGGTCGATACAAAAAAGCTGGTGGTAATTATCCTACGTAATTTCATTTACTTCCAAATGAACTTGAGACAACACTACTAGGTACTTACATACAGACCCAACTCAATAAAACTTTCACTATCCCTGAAACTAATGGGCGAACCCTTTCGCCTTAAGACAGTGAAAAATACACAGACGTTTGAAGTGAGCGTGGCTAATTTAAGGAGCCTACCTTATCTCAGTGTAACTTCGGCATCGGGTGTCATTTGTCTTCGTCAGTGTTGGCCGGTGATCATTTATGCCACAGCACACCCTACCCTTTCGGTAGAAACATAGGGACGATAATCCTGGGCAGCCTAACATCTTGACCTACTGGACATCATTTATTTTGGACCAAAAATTGAAAGTGGCCGGCCACGATAAAAATGTGTAATATTCGGATAGAGCACACAATTCCTATAATTTTTTACTACGACACCAAATCTGTGCGCCCTTTGGTTACGGAGTTACATGATTTTAAAATACAATAAAAATGTATTTTAATAATTCATACTGTATTATGTCCTTTTGATGTGCAATTTAAGTGAATTCTGAACGTATTTTCATTATTAATACGTTTCTGGTCCACACGCTGCTACTTCTTCAGATGCGCGCATATAATGCATAATATTGTACAAAATGAAAATGATCATGGCGACGGATTATTTCAATGCAGCAATGGTTTTACCGAAATGGGGACGTATTTGTTTTGGACCGTGGCTTCAGAGATGCAATTTCCACTTGAAGAATATACACACCGCTGAGTATTTTGTATTTCAAAAGAATGTAACAACATAACCATAGGGCGCACAGGTGTCATAGTAAAACATAATAGGAATTTTGTGATCTCTCCGAATATTACGTTTTGTTTTTTGTTTACTTTCAGAATTTGGCCCAAAAATGTATGGAACGTGAATGATGTTCTTTTACAAATAGCTTGGCAGAACCTGATTTTGAATTGGAAACTTCTTTAGGCGCGTTGGGCATTTTTTGATAAGGGAAAAAACCATTGAACTCACGACACTGTTACCGTAACCGACACCGCGCGTGTTTTGTTTATAAGACGATTAAAAAAATACACACGTAATTTTTTTTTTCAGTTTAATTCGAGTATCATTGACTCATAAAATAATACACTCATTCAGTCACACGTAATTGTTCAAGTTTTTACTTCTGTCGGCACTCCCGGAGTGCCACTGTTTTTTTTACTCATTCAGCTGTTTCCATGTTCTTAAATCGGGTCATATACTACGCCTCTTTGATTCTTAACTTTGGAACCCAGACGGTGACGTCAGGAGTCTCTACTCTCGGTGTGTTGCTCTCTCCCTTTCTCTTTTCCATCTCTGCTTGATTTATACCAGCCAATTTAGATTTTCTGTAACATTGGTACATGTGGCAGTCCCACAAGCTGTGCCAAATTAAATCCCGTGTATCCTAATCGTAGACATTCTTCGGTTCCACCCCTATGTTCATCAAGCTAAAGGCGTATTTCGCATGACATGTGTGGTTAAGGGATGACTTAGTGCTTTCCTAAGGAAATTGCGGCCACTCGTTTGTGGATGTACAATGACAACGCGTTTTTACGAGTCAACGAATGGGGGTAGATTTTCGTTTGTTTTTTTTATGTCTCGACTCGCGAGTTCTTGAAAATAAATTAGTGTGAGGAGTTTTTCTGAAGTATTTCTTCTATAGGTGTTTTTTGAAGTAATCGGACTTACAGTGGTTCGGCACGAATCCGAGAAATGACGGCCCGAAGTGATCATAGTCCTATTTGTATAAGGGATTGCGCACTAGATCCGAACTCTATCCGTTCGAATTTAGAACATTCCAAATTCGGATTGAAGTCGGATCTTTAATTCGAATTCGGATCGGATATAGTGCGAAACCGCTCTAATTCTGTTATTTTTAGAAATAGACTATGACTATGAAAATATAACAGAGTAGGTAGGTTCTATTAAAGTTTCAGCAGTCACTTTCTTTATCATGTCACTAGCTTCTGCTAGCGGCTTCGTCCGCGTTAAATTCATTGTTCCCCCGACCCACACCGTCGCATCGAATCGCCTGCCCACACTATTACTTCATTTTTGCTTAGCGTTCTTTTTGGCTTTTTTTTTTCTTTTTGCTTACCTCCTTAGGGTCCTAGCGTGACGGTAACCTATAGCCTTACTCAAGAATTGGGCTATCAAAAGCTAAACAAATTTTTGTAATCCGACTGGTAGTTCCAAAGATTAGCGCGTTTAAACAAACAAACTCAATCTTCAGCTTTATTATTAGTATATAGATTCTTTCTCGCAAAACACATTAATCTTTAGCTTTTTTTCTTCATTGTCATAAAAAAACTTCTCTCACAGAGAGGAGACCCGTGTCCCAGCAGTGGGAACCTTATAAGCTGATTATGTTATGTCATAAAAAACTTCTAATTTTTAGCCTATAGAAAATATCGGTCATTACTGATTTAGTAACGAAAAAACAACACAGACCACTTTATAAGTAGTCCAACAAAATGTCTGAAGCAAAAAAAAAAAGAAAGAATAAGCATTTCAAACTAACAAAGTACAAGTATATAAAAAGGAGGGGAAATAATCAAAGGGCGCTGTGAACAGGAAACGAGCCCAAAAGACCAACCGCTTGGCGAAGGAAATAACCAACAAATTTATATTAAAAACTACTAATAAAAAAAAAGATCAGTGCGAAGCCAAAAAGGCTCCTGTCTCAGCATAAGCATAAGCGACTGTCAGTCTAAATTTTTCTACTTGTACACGTTCCCCATAAAATATTCAATAGATATGAAAACAGATTTCAAATCTTCACAGCTGACGTGATCATATCCCTGCGTCCGAAGACGTCCGAACCCTCCCTCCACCCCCTAATTAGTTTACCGTTATTATTTGCATACGCACCGTATTTCGAACGTTTGTTTTTCAAATTTGGAACGGCCGAGCGGGCCCGAGCGAGGTCCGAAGTCCGAACAATAACTCGGCCAAGATGTTAGAAGCAGTTAATTTAGTTTGCTTTGATAAGGGTCAACCCCTTCAAGTAGGTACTCAGGTAGGCGGTCAAACCGACTAGGACAAATATTGAAACTATCGAGTTTGTATAAGTAGTGCTGAGGAAATTATTAATTATTGCTTGCTATGTTGAGATTTATAGATTATTATACAGAGTCTCTGCTAAGTTTGGTGTAGATAATCTTCATAGTAGGTATCTTCACTTATACGTTCTTTAACGTTTGTTGTATATAGATCAGCCATGTCAAAGAAATACCGAAACACGGCATGCCCTGGAACCAAAAATTCGAAAACATATGACGTCTACCAACCCGCACTGGGCCCGCGTGGTGGATTACGGCCCATTCCCTCTTATAGAGAGGAGGCCTGTGTCCCTGCAGTGAGAACATTATATGCTAATTATGCTATGCTTAAGTAACGAAATATAAAGTAACACAATCTACAGTTCCTTTTAGTAACGGAAACCCTTAGTCCTTCTTACCATAAGTTTTGATATAGTATACTCGTCTCAGGTAAAAATCTACTTATCAGTAGTGTTCTTTCTTTCATTAGATCTCTTTTTACATACATACATACATACACTCACGCTATTTTCCCATGGGGTAGGCAGAAACTACAGAACGCCACCTGCTACGATCCTTACATATTCCTTTTGCTTCGTTTACGATCGTACATCTGGTTCATCTCTTTTTTTATTATAAATTTTAATTTAATGAGAAAAATTATTCCTTTTGACAGCTTCCATTGCGTACGCTAAAGGGGGTTGCTAAAGTTACGCAAAAATCATGTACGACGAAATTGTTCTTCTTTAAAAGTTCAAAAAAAAAAGTCCGCAACAGCATAGTCTATCTTTTAAGGTTGACTCACTATAACCTTTTTTATACGAGTAGTAATATTAAAATACATGGCCAATTACGTGTTCAATTGACCTAAATACATCAAAACGCCATAAAAATAACCAATAACTTCAGCTTCAACCAACAATACATACTAAATCGCTGTAAATCTAAATAAAACAGGGGCCAGTATAATTATAAATTCCGCGTCACTCGGCAACGGTGGAACAATGAAGTTAATCCATCAGGCAGGTCCTCGGGCGTGGGCAGAGATAAGAAGAGGGACGGAACCCGCACCCCGACTGTCTTGGGCACCTACCCTCTGAAAGAGTAGGGAAATGTGGTAGACTGGTCAACTCTTAGAAGGGTCATTTAAAAGACATGACCGAGTGAATTTGTAGACTTGATCGATTTCCAAAAGATGACGCTTACTAATAAAAAAGCAAAAACAAGCAAGTAAAGAAAGAAGAAGAGAGATGAAGAAGGAGTAGAAGAAGTTGAAGTTTTAATTTTTTAAAGCATTTACACGAAAGAAATGACCATCAAAAAACTTAAAAGAAACGGTTATCTGTTAGAAAACAACTACTGTATACTTAGATTTATGTGTAACTAAAAAATGCAGATTAAGATTCAAATAAAAACTTAAAATGTTAGTCGGTGCTCTGGCGCTGTTGGCTTTTTGTGATTATGTCAATAATTTAAAAGACTTTACCACTTTCCATTTTGTCAATGAACTCCTTTCTTTTTTTATCCGAATTCTAAAAAGAGGAGGTTCTACATTCAACACGTTTTTATGAGAACCAAATGAAAACACATTTCCCTTACTAAGTACCAAAAGGAGGAAGGAGGTGGAGGACCAAAAGTAGGCATAAAACCGGACCTCCTTACACCGCATCTGCGCCCACACTCTCAAAACATTGACCAATCCTTAAGGCCACCCTTCTCAGTCAGTGACGACCACCTGGGCCTGTCGTATGAATATTAATTCGACCATATCTTGACCCCTGTCCAACAGTAAGAAACCTTGATGTATGAATATCTCAAATAATAGATGAGGTAGCAAGCTGAAGTTGTTTTTGCTGAATGATTAACTGGTTTTGCACGCAATTTTTGCATTGTTTGTTCATTTGTTTTTTTTTATTGTAGAGTAGTTATTATTTCTTTTTGTACATACGTGAAACGTGTACTAAACATGGAGGCCTTTTGACTATCACAGTCCACTGCTGGATATGGCCCGGCGCCCAC